>OU342955.1:30145409-30757136 GCA_910592335.1 Adalia bipunctata
GTCCGAAAATGTTTTGGGATAGTGCTTGGAACACTTGCCGTCAATCATGCAGGGAGCAGCTGGATCGCGATCGCCGCAGGGGCCGTGTATCATGGTGGACATTATAGTGTTAAAAAGCCGGCTTCCCGGCGCCGGCAGTTCGGCGCAGATGATCTTGTCTACGTCCTCGGGTTGGCGCAACTTGTCCTTGTCTGCTAAAGTTAGCAGACAGTGCATATGGGGCAGGCCCCGTTTTTGGAATTCGATGACGTAGACAAAAGCAATCACTTCGCCGAAAATTTGGAATTTCAAAACGTCATCGAAAAATGCCCTCCTCTTTAAGTCAAAAACCCTCGCAACTAAATCCGGTCTGTCCTGCGGATTCAAGAACTTGCTTCCCATATTGTCCTTGATCTCATGCCAATTTGGGTTGCACGTGAAGGTCACGAACAGGGATGGTCGGCCGTATTTTGCCACAATGGCCATCGCGTCTTGATAATTTTGCTGCATGTAACGCGGGCCTCCAGTGAAAGAGCTCGGCAGGACGACTACTCTACCGATCCTTTCGCTACCGACGGGTTCTGCCTCCACTCTTCGCGCAATGTAATCCTGGACCCCGGCGTAGGTCTCGGCACGTAGTTGCGCTTGATGGGTACGCAGATAGTTCAGCCGGTCGCCCTCCAACTCGACGTATTTATCAACAATAAATTGTTGAGTCAGACGTCCGTAGAGGAGGATCGGATTGAAAATATCGGCGCGACTCATCAACCGGTATACCTCGAAGTTACGTTTTCCTATGCGTCTGCCACCATCCGTCGTACGCAAATCTGGCGACCATCCTAATTCTCCGTGTGGAAAGATCAGAGGATAACACAGTGTGTCGATGATGGGTGACAGCCGGGGGATATCCTTAATTTGGAAACTGCGATCGTTAACGTCGCTATTAATTAAATTTACGCGAATTGTGCCCGGTGGCGGTATACCCCCATCAATTGAACGAAAGATTGCGCCTATCTCGCTGGAATTAGACGGTGCTGCGTAGGTTTTCCTATCAGTTCCTGGGTTGTTGTGGAAATATAGGCCAAGCTGCGGAACGGAATCGTTACCGCCGGTTCGTCGTGCGTCCTGAACCACTTGACCTAAGGTGCGATACATGCGGGCGAACGGATGAGTGTCCCTCAACAGAGCGTCTATTTGCCCCAACAGAATGGGGTCGCAACCATCACGTACGGTGTTCGACGTTCTTTTCCTCGTAGCCTCTCCTGAGTCTACGAAATACAACGATCCAAACGATGGATCGGATGGATCGATGTCTCCTACTCGGTGGTAAATCTGCCCGGATACGACTATCACGGGAGCTCCTCGGCCCAAACCCTCTCTCTGGGCGAAGGTTGTGGAACCGAGGGCGAGTAGGGTATTATACCTCCTCACGTTCCTCATAAATCCAGTGGATTGAGGATGGCCATCCGTGAGTAGAGCCTTCAGCAGTTGCGGATACGCGGAACTGGCTGGGATGCTCACTGCACCTTTATTGCAGCAGGTCTCATTCTCGTTGCGAAAAAATAGAGCTCTGCAGTTGGTACACTCAGAGTCCATTGGGCCCAAATCATGAGGGGGAACAACCTGTTGTTCTTCAGCGGCACCACGCACGACCGTCGTAGAAGCCTGCGCTTCGCAATCACCATCGCATTCACCTACAACTGTGGAGACGTCGGATGTTGGTGCGTCGTAGACCCTAAGTACATGGTACAGGCCTGCTTCCGTCAGATTATCGGCGGAACCGATATCTACCTTGATCGGGACCAAAGTGTATAGATAATTGCGATCGTAATTTTGCAACATGAATGCAGCCAAACTTCTGCTGTTAGGAAATTTAATCAAACATGCCTTTCCGTCCTGTTCGATGGCCTTTCCGTCTTTCCCGCGACTATGAGAGTCAAGTAAATAACAGGCTCTGGGCGCTTTACTCACACATACAGACATCAGCCCACACGTGAAAATAGCCGCTCGATAATTTAGAAAAACCTGCGACAATCCGTCGGCTAACGGAACGTCCAGTTCTGCTCTGTTTTCAACACCCTCTCCTAAATGCCCAGTTACTGTGTCCATTTCGTTGATGTTGAGCGTATAAGTTGCATCGTCAATTATGAAGTTTCGGTAAACTTCGATCACGAATAGTAATTCATTCGGATCATTAAAATTTTGGAAAGAACGCGACGAAATGGACTTTTTATATAATTCATCCCCATAATCCAAAACGTTATCTATGACGGTCGTATCCCAAGCACTGAACGATATTAATTCACTGTAGGCCAGACCCACAGCCGCGATGGCTGTGCATTGGCGGTTTCTAGAATTTAAAGAGAATCTGTTACTATTTTGACTTCTGGAACCCCTAACGACCGTCGTTCGATAGGAAATTCCCGAGTCCATCGATTGTCGCCTTGATCCGTTGTCGTTGACACGTTTTTCCGTTAACGAAGGGGGTATTACAACTTTCGGCGTGATGGGCGTGGGTATGGGCGTGGGATCATCTGTAGATACAATAAAATCTTATATACATCTACAATGCGAGGCTAAAAATTGTCCGAAATAATCGATCGATTCAAAATGTATATCATGGAAATTCATACTATTGCTGATCAACAGAATGTACGATTGTACGACCATGTAAAATTTACATTCCTGACGAAACAGATACGAAATATTCAACTGAGATAAAATTCATGTAAAAACAACGTCAGAATTCTCCAACTGAAAGAGGAATACACTTTGTAAGATTTCTTCTACTTCAAAAATTGTTCTGCAAAAGAGCAGATGTAGTTAGCGACAATCTCTATGGTTGTCACTTATTGTAGTTTGGCCTATGAAACAATAGATGGCGTCGAGGTTGTTATCAGAATATGTACATGTTTTGAAATTTGATTAAGTGGAATGCTCGAAATAACTCAAAATAATTGAACTTCCTCAAGTATTTCGCAGTTGCATAAGAAAATTATATACACACTGTTAGCTCAGATGGCAAGAGTACCGACCCGGAAAGAAAATTATGAAAAAGTCACTTATTGTAGTTCCATATAAGGAACAATAGATGGCGTCGCGGTTGATATTAGAATGTGTACGTGTTTTGAAATTCAGTAGAGTTGAACGATCGTAAAAATATTGTTCACAGGGTTGTCATTTGGGAGTGAACACCTGAACAAACTCAAAGTAATTGAACTTCTTGAAGTATTTTGCAGTTGCATAAGAAAATTATGAAAAAGTCACTTATTGTAGTTCCGTCTAAGAAACAACAGATGGCGTCGCGGTTGTTATTAGAATGTGTACGTGTTTTGAAATTTAGTAGAGTTGAAAGATCGTAAAAATATTGTTCACAGGGTTGTCATTCGGGAATGAACACCTGAACAAACTCAAAGTAATTGAACTTCCTGAAATAATTTGCAGTTGCATAAGAAAATTATGAAAAAGTCACTTATTGCAGTTCCGTCTAAGAAACAATAGATGGCGTCGCGATTGTTATTAGAATGTGTACGTGTTTTGAAATTTAGTAGTTGAAAGATCGTAAAAATATTGTTCGGGAATGAAAACCTGAACAAACTCAAAGTAATTGAACTTCCTGGAATATTTAGCAGTTGCATAAGAAAATTATGAAAAAGTCACTTATTGTAGTTCCGTCTAAGAAACAATAGACGGCGTCGCGGTTGTTATTAGAATGTGTACGTGTTTTGAAATTTAGTAGAGTTGAAAGATCGTAAAAATATTGTTCACAGGGTTGTCATTCAGGAATGAACACCTGAACAAACCCAAAGTAATTGAACTTTCTGAAGTATGTTGCAGTTGCATAGGAAATTTATGAAAAATTCATGTAAAACACTGTCTTATACAAAATATTATCTCAGTGAAGGGTGAAATAATCAATATACATGTTTTGGAATTTAATCAAATTGAATGGTCGTAAGAATATTGTTCACAGGATTGTCATTCGTAGGTGACCACCTGAACAAATTCAAAGTAACCACTTTATGAATTATTTTGCAGTTGATGAAAAAAATTATGAAAAATTCATCTGGAATAGTGTCTTATACAAAATGTGTGAAAAGTGTAAAAAAATTAATTTTATTGATGGCGAGCAAGAATTTCAAGCAATATTAAATTTGAAATAGAATAATTATGGAGATTATTCGAGGAGAATTCAACACTATGTGATATTTATTGCCAGTGGAAAATGGACTCACCAGCAGTTGTCACAATTTTGGATTTTTTTGGCTTCTTCGTCCATTGATTGGATTTCCTCTTCCTGGGCATGATCCTCCTCTGTTCTTGCTGGTCTCCTCAACACTGAAAAGATTCAACAAAAATTATGTAATGTTCAACAATTAATTTGTTACAGTGTTCGCAATATTACTGATTGAAATTAATATGATGTTTTTAATTACGAACATTTCAGGTGAAACAACGCCCACACCTCAGGAGACAAATTTGAAACTTTAATTTTTAAATTGTGAAAAAAGGGCATATAGTAACATATTTTTAGATTTACCTTAGAAATTCGCTATAATTTCTGTCCAGAAATGGCTCTCCTTCCTCAAAGTTTATTGTCTGACTCCCTCAACTGATTGATCCTGAATCAATGAAAAAACGTATGTGATATAATCTGTTTTGAAACAAATTTCGTACGTTTGATTATAATTCAAATGATATGACAAAAAACATGCATTTTTTAATGATTGAGTCGAAAAAGCATATCTGGTGTTTTTTATGAATTTCGATTTTGAATAATGAATATGGTTGCAATCACATATCTAAAGATCGAACCATTTTTTTTTGGAAGAAGAATATGGAATATGGATTCAGATTTACCTTGGAAAATTTCTGCAATTTCGGTTCTGAAATGGTGCTCCTTCCTCAAAAATGATCCCCAGGCTACCTCAACTTCTTATTCCTGAAATAATATACACATTATTTCAAAGAAATTTTTAAAAATTCTGAAAAAATATCAATACCTATCCTCTCAAATTCCAATAATTTTATGAATTTGTATTGTAAGCTATTTCGTACTTCAAATAAGATTTTTCATAGTGATAAAATTGTATGTATTTTCGAATAATTCAGTTACAAAAATTGAATGATTTGGGATTATATCAATGCCAATATAAATTCATCAAAATGGGGGCAAATTTGCAGCAAATTTTTTTGGAATAAGGGAATTAGGAATGTGTTGGATTTACCTTGGAAAACTTCGATATATCGGTCCAGATAAATAGTCCTTTTGGTCCTCGTCCTGAGAAATGGTCTTTGGTCTTCGGAATTGATCGATGATCCTTACTGGTAATTCCTGAATAAATTAAAAAACTTTAAAAGCAGACCATTATCTCCGGTTTTTTTTTCGGAATATGACGGAAAGTAATGATATTTCAATAAATTCCAGTAATTTCGTCATCTGTTCCGAACGTTATATTAGAATTCGAATGTTATAGTAAAAAAAACATGTATTTTTGAACGATTGAGTCGGAACAACTGGATATTTTTGGATTTTATCAAGCTCAATATAAATTCGTCAAAATGGAGTTAATCATACCTTTGAAATGCTACAAATCCAGCCAGAAACAATTATCGTCTACGACGTCGTGGTTTTTCAATCCTCTCGATAAATAACTAATGCTGAAAATGAAAAGAAATTGATTAAACATCAGCCGATTCTAATTAAAAAATTTTATAAAGCTTCCTTAACGAACTCACCTCAGCCAACAAAGTCGACTGCCTTCAACGAAGAAAAATTTCAAAAAGGAAGCTGCAATAGAAATGCTGCATTATGTACCCTAAACAGGAAGTAATTAAAATTGACCTTCAATCTTTAAGACCAATACGAAAATCAAAATTTGAAAGTACGCATTTTCATTGGAATATCAGCTCAAGGCCAATGAGCGTTTCCTGTTCAAATTCCCGCCAATTCGAAATAGCCTAGGTTAGTGTTTACAAATTAGAAGCTGAAGTTTTATTTTACACGAAACATGCAATCGCGACGAAAATACGAACTCCTACGGGAAAAAAATCAAAAAATTTTTTTATAGTGGTCCCCCTTCACAATTTCAACTTGGAAGCATCTGCAATTTCAAATAGTCTCCTACACAGGTAGAAAACGATCAAATGTACAAAATTTAAGTCGAAGTCTCATTTCACTTCTACATGGAAGGTACAATCAAGACGAAAATACGAACTCCTGCGGGAAAAAAATCAAAAATTTTTTTTATAGTGGTCCCGCTTCACAATTTCAACTTGGAAGCATCCTGAATTTCAAATAGTCTCCTACACAGGTACGAAACTATCAAAGGAGAACGGCCATCTTGGACAGAAACTCAAGGTCGAAATATTCAGTTCACAACGTGAAGAGTGAAACTGGCGCCACCTATGTTTCGAATCGAAAACTTCTTCATGATCAAACTTGAGCGACATCTCCTCTTAAAGATTTCTATTTCACTAAGAGAATCAAAGCATTTCACATTTTTATGTTTGACGGCTCTAGGTGAACATAGATAAGGACTCATATGTTATTGTTGTTCGTGCAATATTATAATTAACACGTTTTTTTCGTTCTTTCTCATTCATAACATGAAACTTGTGTCCATGATTTTACACGGCTATGAAAGATCATCGACTTGCCGTTCATCTGTGTTGCTGATGACGTTTCTATTATTATAGAAATGTCTTTCTCAATCTATCTCATTCTGACACATTCTAATATGTCATGATAGCTACATCTCTCTCTAATCATTCGGACTTGTAATAATTTTCGAAAAGTTTTTCTCAAGTTATCACTTAAAAATTGCTACTTGGAAATTGTTCAGACAAAATGACGAACATTATTTTTGGTTATTGAAAAACATCAACAACTAATACACCATCAGATTATTCGTGTCGTGTCTCTATATCTAAGAACTGATATTGATATTGGCTCGTTAATTTCAATTTCCAGATTGGATTAAGGAGAAATATCTTATGCTCTCAAGATCAAAATATTTCATGAACAGAAAAAACACCAGATTGAATTAATACAATACATATGGATAACCACTTTTTGCACTTACGGAGGGCCACTATTTATGTTATCACGATTATATTATGAAGAGAGAACAATCATGCTCACCCTGTTAAGAATTCCTCGATGAAACTAATTAAATGTGTCAAGTAATTCAAGAATATTTGGAAATTAATCTGTTTTCAAAATCAAACTATATTGATTAATGGAATTTTGGTATCAACTGCACAATTGGCTTATGTTGTAAAATGTCCAATGAATAGTTCCAAGAATTATAGGCTGGAATAATATATTTTCATTTTATTATGGAATAATATATACAATAAAATATATTCACATAATATATGCAACATAACTTTGGTAAACATTAAATTATCTGAATTACATGACTGTTTCTTCTGTGAGAAGTCAGCAATGTCGTCATATACTTTGCTGTCAATACCCATAGGTTATTCAAAATCATCAACACTCGTTTCACTTTCAGATGTATACATAAGAAAAGAAATGCATTAGAGCAATTCGACACATGTAATACCACTGATTTCACTCACCAAGGCCAATATGTGAAATGTTATGTAGATTGAAATAAAAAGAGAATGATTACTCTTACCAAAATACAATTCTCTTAAGCTCAATGGAATAACAATCAAATGTTTCAATTTATCCAAGAATTTTTTGAGAACCATCTTTTCGAATTAATTAATTTTAGATATCCACTGCACAATAGGTGAAGAAAAAGTAAAATACTTCAAGAATATATCGATTTTTATTGGTTATTGATAATAATAAATAACTACATAACTACACAATACATAATATGCAATATCATACTTTTATAAACTTCAAATTATTCCATTTCCATGAGCGTTTCTTTCTTGAAAAATCAGCCAGGAGTTAATTGCCTGTAGATATCATTGCTGTGCACTGTCCACGATAAATATCTCTGGGGGAATGTGGAAAGATTGTTCAATTCGTTCGCAGAGGCTGGAAAAATACAGAGAAAAATGTTACATAGACAGTTTTATTTTGAAGTATCTCAGATTCAACGTCATGCTGAATACATATTTATGTTGGGGATAATTGACAGTAGAAATATTTTGAAACATTTCACAGTTTTACTTACATTCCATGTCCATACATTCTCTTTCCAGAACGCCATTGGCTCGATTTTTCCACTCTTGATGTCATTTTGATATTGCAGCACAATTCCTATCAAAATCTGCCAAAATTGTTTGAAATTTCTGCTAAAATGAGAAAAGGTTAGTCCATACTCGTTAATCAATCCATAACTCACCTGAATAGTTCCACTTGGGCTTCTTGTTCCCTTTTTCTTTCACAAATCTCCATTCCTACGGAAGTACACCAAGACCTCTGAAATGGTCCTCCAAAGTCAGCAAAAACACTGAAAAAAGGTTCGATTTCATTAAAAGAAAGTATAATAACGTTCAATCCAACTACTTACTTTGAATTCCATCTAGAAAAATGCATTCAACACCAAAATATAGTACGTAAACTTCCAAGGTCTAATCGTCCTTAACAGAATTGAATTCGTTTGGATTCCTACGGAAATATTGAGAATTCGTGAAATTCCTTCACACGTCGTTGAAAAATGATGTGGGATTTCATATTTCATCGTCTTCTGTATTACAGATGGTCTTTTTCAGTCAAAAACATCCAGGATATCCCTTCCAATAAAATTAAACATTTCCACAGGCATTCTGAAAAAGAAATCGATATTCAATATAACATTTTTTCACTTCATTTTCATAATTACCTTCTTATTCGTTCAGAAATCCACAATCGAACATGTTTTTTTCGAAATATGACCACATTCCTGAAAAATCATTTCGGAAATACAATATGGCGATACATTTATTGTTCGTTTCCTGGGATACGACCATCTCTTTTTTTCAGCCATCTGAGAAACGATTTATGGAATTGTGAAATTCTTACTACAGCGCCATCTATTATGAGTAGTAGGAACATGCTAGGCATGCATTCTTTTCTTCTAAATCGGTTAAATTTCATGCAAAAACACTGAAAAAGGGTTCAATTTCAATAAAAGAAAGTATAATAACGTTCAATCTAACTACTTACTTAGAATTGAAAACCTTGGGAAATCGGGGAACTCCATTGAAAATCCACCGAGGAATATTGAAATGCCAAATATGGATTTCGTTCAAAAATTTCTCAATAACAATCTGAAATGTGAAAAGACAACGTAATATTCCATTATCGAACAGAATTGACCTCCTACCTTTGTTTTCATATACAAAAAACATTCATTATTCCTTCAACGGAGCAATGTCAGAATGTCAATTTTATTTTGTTGATAACTTCCTGAAATATAACGTTGAGAAGCTAAACTCGGCTGGGTTCGTTCAAAGAACATTTAAAGAACACGTTTTTTTCCATTTCAACATGTAAAACTTCTTTCAAATAGAAAAACTACCATAGTCTCATCCTTTCGTATTACCTGAAAATAAACATTTCTTCCTAGCTTCCAAAAATGTTGTAACCGATTGGAATTTACGCTAAAATGTGAAAAGACAACGTAATATTCCATTTTCGAACAGAATTGACCTCCTACCTTTGTTTTCATATACAAAAAACACTCATTATTCCTTCAACGGAGCAATGTCAGAATGTCAATTTTATTTTGTTGATAACTTCCTGAAATATAACGTTGAGAAGCTAAACTCGGCTGGGTTCGTTCAAAGAACATTTAAAGAACACGTTTTTTCCCATTTCAACCTGTAAAACCTCTTTCAAATAGAAAAACTACCATAGTCTCATTCTTTCGTTAACCTGAAAATAAACATTTCTTCCTAGCTTCCAAAAATGTTGTAACCGATTGGAATTTACGCTAAAATGTTAAAAGACAACGTAATATTCCATTTTCGAACAGAATTGACCTCCTACCTTTGTTTTCATATACAAAAACACTCATTATTCCTTCAACCGAGCAATGTCAGAATGTCAATTTTATTTCGTTGAAAACTTCCTGAAATATAACGTTGGGAATGAAAACTCGGCGGCGTTCGTTTAAAGAATATCTAAAAAACACATTTTTCTTGATTTCCACCTGCGAAACATCTTTTTAATAGGAAAAATCAGTCAAAGTTCTGACCCTTTCTGAGTGACGTGAAACTTTTCTCATCGGCTCTGATATCGGTGAAACTTGGCAAGAATCTGAAAAATATCGTTATAATCCGTCTCCAAACACCTCATTTGATCCGTCCACTACGATATTTCATCAAATAATGGGATTTTTCAACGAATTTCTCGTGTACCCCTGTAACCTCAAATGTAAACATTCGCAGTGCTCTCGAAAAACCTCCTAACGGTCCTGAACTTTGCTAAAAAGTTTAAACATACGTTAGATTTTAAAATTCAACACATAACTCACCTCCAAATACCGATTAAATACCAAAATTCTGCATTTTAAAATTTCAATTTCGAGTTCGACGACGGGACGTCATTTGACCTCGAAGCGGCCGTATCGATTCTGTGAAAAAGTCTGTGACGATCTGACCCTGAAAAAATTCCCGCGGAACGTCAAACTTTGCGGACTCGTGGGGGCCGAACGGTAACCCCCAGAACCTTCATCTCTTGCTTGTCATCAGATCCGTCCTTCGTCTTTCCGTAGCAGTTTTCGAAATTCCCCCAGGTGACCCAGGAAAAAAGCCTTTCCCTCTGGAAGTTCGGCCTTTTCGCGATTTTCTTCGATTTTCGGTACTTTCGCGATTTTTTTTCGAATACTTCCCGGGCCCGTAGTGACTCGAGGGGGGCACGAAAAATCGCGCCGTTTCTTCGACTTTTCGTCGAGCCCGCAAGCGGGCTCGACGGCGACCTGCGGTCGCCGTTTTAAGCTTTCTGCCGAACCCTTTTCGCCAATTCCGAAAGTCGATGGTTTGCGATCACCGAATTTTACCATTTTAGTATTATTAATAATTAACATCATTACAGCTTCAATTCAAATCATCATAGTTTTTACGGATTGGATGAATACTCACACAATGATGTAAAAATTCAAAAAATACCAATGAGTTTGAATGTACAAGTTATGAATGCTTCAAAAAAACGAGTTTCAAAACTTCAGGATACAAAAAAGTGCCCGCTCTTATCCTTATACAACTTTCTTCGAAAAATGATATTCATAAGTTTCACAGGCACGCACGCAGATCTTCAAGCTCACAAGCTCAAAGCTTGTTTGAAATTTTTGGAAGATTCGACGTTCCAAGTAGAAACATAGAAAATTATCGAAAATGTATTTTGAAAAATGGGTACAGAAAGCAAGTTTCTGTCTTCAGTAACTGATTTCATCACATTTTTGAGTAGATACATCAAAACCTTCTAGTTCCTCATTTCGCTATAATATGAATTGAAGCTTCAATGATGCTAATTCTGAGTGGAATAATTTGACAGTTCTCAATAACCACAGAAAAGCCAAATCTGCTATTTGAATTCGAAGGTATACGTGTATTTTAGGGAAACATTTCGAAAAAGCTCTTAAAAATCCTATTCCGTTAGAGATATGCATATCATGTATTGGACAAAAAATGAAGTAAAATGAATGGTGATTACAATGATGAAAAAAAATTATATGCATTCCATTTGAAAAAATGAAGAAAAATCGATTTGAAATTCGTCATGTTGATAGTCTTTTTGTGGACACTCTGTATGCTGAAGATGCTTTATTATAGCTGGGTAGGATACTTTGAAGTCTTGTCTTTCAATCCATATAAAACTGTTATTGGTATGTGCAAGGGTTCGTGAAATATAATTGGATAACATAGCCTCTACAAGTATCATTTTTTTGTCAAAATGGACAATATTTCGAAAACTGTCGAATAAAAATATGTGAAAAGTATACGAAAGCATGCAGGAAGTTTCAGAGAATTGAAAAACACTGTTGAATATAGGGTGTCCCATTTGAAAAAACAAAGTCACCTGTTATTCCTCTTTTGTGGGCCACCCGATATATTCGAAAATATTTTTAGGTTGTGCTCTTCTTGGAGTATATCAAGTCTGTATCAAAAAATTTTGCCGAACTCAGACCGTTACGCGTATATCGTCCGCTGCGGCACTAGTGGGACAGCCTGTATAAAAATTCTTAATATTTGAATGTCATGATAAATCACAAAATTTCCGCATGATTGTTCTCAATTTTAGCCGCCACCTTTCAAATGTTCACGAGTCGCCGCAGATTCGATGTGCTCTCAGATCTTCCTATGTTTCACTTACCTCATTCCTGTCTTCAGCTGACAGTTTGGGCGTCGTAGATTTCAGGTAATCAAGCATCTCGTCAATCTGGAAAAATGAACCTTCACAGTTACAGGATTATATGCATTTTCATATTAAGCCTCAATCTAGCGATTTTGCATAATTTGGATATATGTATTCTCATTTTAACATTGGAAATGTTTATGTTCGTATCTTGCAGGTAAATTACGAGTTTTTGTTCAAGGTCAAAAGACAAAAGTGTCGCCAGTAGACCGAAAAAGCATTCGAAAGTTATCGCGTGATTCATTAACGTAGGTGTGTTGGGCCAGCATATGCCAGCATACGAGAATCGGCGAACTGCGCCGAGGTGGGACTCGGGTGGGAGGTCCGCCAAATTCGCCGCAACGTTGCCGGATTGGGCACTTAGTCCGGTATTTGAAGGATAGATCATTGTTTTATTTCCTTCATTAGCACTTCGAGTGTTTATATTGTTGTTTAATCAAGTGAGATCTGGGCCGCGGTGAGCGGCCCGCCAAATTCGTCGCAGGCAATTATTCCGGTATTTGAAGGATAGATCATTGTTTTATTTCCTTCATTAGAACTTCGAGTGTTTATATTGTTGTTTTTGTTTAATCAAGTGAGATCTGGGCCGCGGTGAGCGGCCCGTCAAATTCGCCGCAACGTTGCCAGATTGGGCAATTATTTCGTTATTTGATCCACTGAAGAAACGGATTTGCACAGTCTGGCAACAAAATCCGCTTATGACACTGTTCGCCCATGCTCAAATCGGCCTCTAACGCCCGTTTGCACCGCTTACCCTTAAAAGTTCCTCGTTGCTAGGTACCACTTAGACTTAAGTTCCACTCAAAAATATTTCCATTTGCACCGGTACCACTTAACAGAAATTTAGCTAAGGATCACTGCCATTTGGCAACGCTGTAAGATTATTCAAATATTGATACATTCGACCTACTTGAGAATTGAAAAGAAGAAATTCTATGCCGGTTTCTATGATCTATGACTAACCTATAACATAACAAATAACCATTGATGTAGAATCCGTAGATGGAGGATAGGGAAAAATCATCGGTCCTCAGATATGGAAAGAGATGAAACGATTGTGACGTCATGATTATCATATGATTGACATCAATGTTGCCGCCCTTTCCATGAAATTAACCGCCTACCAGTCGACCCAGTCGACCAGCCTACCGCCTACCAGTCGAAATCGGCAGATTTGCGGATATTTCCATTGCAACGGCAACACTGATGTCTTCCAATAATGACCTTGCCTACCAAAGCCTACCAAAGCATATTCTCCTCTCGCTTTAATCTATTCCCCTCTCTTTCCATATCTGGGGACCGAACGCTCAATGCTGAAATAATCGGATACCCAGTCTATATATTCTAGGTCAATGCAAATAACAGACAACGTACAAACATCGTACAGATAATTTGTGTTTTTCGGTTTTTCCTTGTGAAGTGTGAATTCAAAATGGATAGTGTTGAAAAGAAATCAACAAGAGCTCCAAATTTCTCTTCTAATGAGAAAAATAAACTTTTAAATTTGGTGAATAGTTTCAAGGGCACCATTGAAAATAAAAAACGAATGCAGTTACTTGGCGTGAAAAGACGGAAGCGTGGCAAGAAATTACGAATTTATTCAATTCACAATCCCCTGATGGACATCATAGGGGCAAAGAATCTCTAAAAAAATTTTATGAGAATATAAAAAAGGACACGAGGAAGCACATCGCGGCAGAAAGAAGAGAGGTATATCTGACCGGTGGTGGAACAGCTCAGGTGCCCCCTCAAGACTCAAATCTGGATCTTGCTCTGTGGCTTATGAATAAAAAAGGCGTTGAAGGATTTAAGAACATATTCGATTCTGACAGCATGGTATTTGAAAACCCCTCAGCATCTCGAACGATGAATGAAGAAGAGGTATGTGCTACAATTACATCCCATGAAAAGGAATCTTTAAAGGGAGTGAAGATCACTGAAGAAGTGGATACGCCTGCTGTAAGCATTAATTATTTTGTGATTGCTGTTTATTCCAATTTAAACTTCATTAATTTCATTTTGTGTTATTTATAGATAAGAATAATCGAGGCAACTCCTCAATGTACTGGAAATTCCTCATTCTTATCAAGAAGGCGACCAGCCATGACAAAAACTTCTGGTCAACTTTCAGAGGAATACTTAAAAGTAGCTCAAATAAAATTAGAGTATTTTGAGGAGGAAAAAAAATTCCAAATAGCCCGGAATGAAAATGCTGCTATTGAAAAGGACATTCTGAATGTACAGAAGCAAATTGCAGATTAGGAACTGCGAAACCTAAAGGAAAAAAATGAGAGAGGAAAACAAAGGGAATTGGAAGAAGATACTTTCAGAAGAGCAAAAAATAATGCAGAATTGGAATTGCTAAAAATCAAATTGTTGCATGCTAAAAACGAATTAATTGTAGTGAAATCATAATAGTTGCATTAAATATTTATTCTGAAATAGGTTGATTTTATTTACACAGCCTTTTGAACAATTTTTAAATGTTAATTTCAAATATGAATATGTATATAAAATAAAATACAGTGGGATATAATAAAGCTCAACAAAAAAGAAATATTCTTATACCTATAAAGTAATTGTTATATGAGTTCAAACTAATGACAACAAATACTTTCATAAATTTAAAATTATTGAATTATTATTTCCTTTTTGTTCTAAAGCAGGGAGATATTTACTTTATATTTCATTAGAATCAGTACTCAATTCCCCAAGAGCATAGTACTGATTTGCAATAAATTCATTATGTCAAATGTTATTGATACATTGTTCTTATGAAATGAGACAAAAATTGTAGAAATTTTTAACATTGGAAATGTTTATGTTCGTATATTACAGGCAAATTACGAGTTTTCGTTCAAGGTCAAAAGACAAAGGTGTCGCTAGTAGACCAAAAAAGCATTCGAAAGTTATCGCGTGATATAGGTGACATAGGGTGTATTGGGCCAGCATACGAGAAGCGAGCATACATTAATTCTCTCGAATGCCTAACCAATCAGATTCACTCGATCCGAGTGCTTCCGAATGCACCCGCGTGTAAGATCGTGAGAAGAAGCCGTTTCCCGTTTCAGATCGCGCGTTTCGTCTTTTGTCGTTCTTCATAAACGAATCTGATAGTGAAAAGTGAAATAGTTGAAAACGGTTGGAACTTCGAACAGTTTGATTTTTTTTTTATTGAATAGAATATCTAGCAAAATCTATTACAATTTCTCATTACGGACGTTTCAAATAAATGCTCGACTTTATTGCAGAGTGCTGAGTGAATCCACTTATTTGCATTTGCGGCATATGTGGAAAAGAGTTTACCAGCGTATCTGTTAGAAACAGGCATCTCCGGACAATCCATAATTATGATTCCGCTAAAGTGGTGAAGAAGCAATATATTTTGTGTTCTCTTTGTTCTACTGATGAAAACCAGGAAACGTTTTCTACATAGATATGATAATTTGAGAATAATTCATGGTGTTCTGTATGATTGATATTTCTTACATTTCCCCCATCCAAGAAAAATATGATACAACACACAGTTATATTGCCATATTTCAAAATACATATGCTCAATTACCTACTCAAATTCTCACTTTTGAGGTTTTTGTAAGCGCATATGTGCTTTTTATTACAAGCTTTTATTTAGTTTCACCTGTCCCAGTGTCTGTCTGTCTGTAATCAAATCTTGCAAGTTAAATATGACACACTTCTAATCGTCCGATTGATTTGAAATTTGGCAGGTGTACATAATTCTGGTGACAATGCATCATGAAATATTTTTTATAGAAAAAAACAAAATGGCGGCTCCAAAATGGCGGATGAGTTTCGTAATTATCATCCGATTTCATTCAAAATTAGTATCTAGGGGTTTTTGGGTTCGACAATGATGATTCTTTTGTCAAAATTAAAAAATTCAAGATGGCGGCTAGAATAGGGCGGACGAGTTTCGTAATTATGATCCGATTCTATTCAAAATTGGTATCTAGGGGTGTTCTGGGTCGTAAATTACGATTCTTCAAAATTGAGGAATTCAAGATGGCGGCTTCAAAATGGCGGATGAGGGTTGTTTTAAAAAATGATTTTTTTATTATAGCTTGTTCTAAATGCAAGGGCGGATATAGCTTTTTTTCATGGGGGGGGTGGTAATAACGATTGAAAATCAGGTTCACAATTTATGAAATTTTTTTATGTGCACCACATTGCGTAACTTCTTCTAGGGACTTTGATACTCATGGGGGGATAATTACCATAATATAAATCAAACTGTTCGAAGTTCCAAGTTCCAACCGTTTTCAACTATTTCACTATCAGATTCGTTTATGAAGAACGACAAAAGACAAAACGCGCGATCTGAATAACGGGCAACGGCTTCTTCTCACGATCGTCCTCTCGGGTGCATTCGGAAGCACTCGAAATCGAGTGAATCTGATTGGTTAGGAATTCGTGAGAATTAGTGTATGCTCGAGAATCGGCGACGGCGACCAGTGAGCCACGGTGGGAGGTACGTCAAATTCGCCGCAACGTTGCCAGATTGGGCAATTATTCCTGTATTTGAAGGATAGATCATTGTTTTATTTCATTCATTAGCACTTCGAGTGTTTATATTGTTGTTTCATCAAGTGAGATCTGGGCCGCGGTGAGTGGTCCGTCAAATTCGCCGCAACGTTGCCAGATTGGGAAAATATTTCGGTATTTGAAGAATAGGTCAATATAGTTGATCCTAGTACATATAAGATTCATGAATTTTAGTAGAAACAGAATCCTTCTATCTGAAGCCAATTTCATGAATACCCAGATTTGCTAAAATCAAAATTCACTTCGAAAATATTGGACGGAGTGGACTCAGCTTCATTTGATTTCCTCCGAGTAGGGGAGGACGGGGGAATTCCGCGCACGGGGGAATTCTGCGCATTGATATTCTGCAACTCAGTTCAGTTATTTCAAAATTTAGATACAGCCACAGAAATATAATAAACATATAAATAAATAAATATTTTATTATATTTCTGTGGATACAGCGCACCATCTCGTATTTGCCTTGCCAACATCCTCCCGTAATTTAAAGATATTCGTGTTTTTATTTTAGACCAGGGAGCCGATTGTTCGTTTCACGACGCTCTGATCTAA
Organism: Adalia bipunctata; assembly: GCA_910592335.1. Taxonomy (NCBI): domain Eukaryota; kingdom Metazoa; phylum Arthropoda; class Insecta; order Coleoptera; family Coccinellidae; genus Adalia; species Adalia bipunctata. Next base: position 30,162,829 of record OU342955.1, read on the forward strand.
TTTTCGAGAGAAATTGGATTCGTGGAAAGTACTTCTATTATTAATTTCTAATGAATCTATTGCATGACTATTTTCCTTCATATGTGTAGATTATTTAATGCAAAAGAACAATTACATAATTGTATTTCGTCATCTACTGTCAGTGATTAGTTAGGTTAGGTGACTCACACTGGGAGAATAACGCGCAGCTGTAGCGGGGTAATTCTTCAATAATATTTTTTGTACCTATTCATGGAAATTTGTTTAATTTACATTGAACTTGGTTATTACCTAAATAATGAAATATTTTTTCGAGTTTTTCAGCTGTTCAATATATGCGCATAATTATACCATCGCATGCGCGGTATTACCCAGTACGTGGGGGAAGACCGCGAAAAGACAGTTTTCAGAATTTTTTTTTTCTCAATTGGTATAGGTAGTTGAACCTTTTCCTTGTGATGCAAAAGTTCCAAATGGGTTCATGATTCAGCAGTTAAATTATGAAAGTTTGTGTGTACATAGGAAGGTTTTTGTGAGCATTTTCCCTTAGGTGCGTGGAATTCCCCCGTCCTCCCCTACATATAAGATTCATGAATTTTGGTAAAAACATAATCCTTCTATCTCAAGCCAATTTCGAGAATACTCAGATTTGGTAAAATAAAAATTCTCTTCGAAAATATTGGACGGGGTGGACTCAGCTTCTTCTGATGATGTTTACTCCGAGTACATATAAGATTCCTGAATTTTAGTAAAAACAGAATCTTTCTATCTCAAACCAATTTCATGAAAACCCAGATTTGGTAAAATAAAAATTCGCTTCGAAAATATTGGACGGGATGTTATGAGCTCCATCCAATGATAGTTGATCCGAGTACATAGGATTCATGAATTTTAGTAAAAACTGAATCCTTCTATCTAAAGCCAATTTCATGAAAACCCAGATTTGCGAAAATTAAAATTCACTTCGAAAATATTGCACAGGAATGACAGGATGGACCCAGCTTCATCCAATTATTTATATCTTCATTTTTTTTTATTATTATATCTTGAGAATACTTACTTTAGAAAGAACATTTTTGTTTTAAAATACGGTGACAAGTTTCCTCTTACATGTTTATGTTAGGAATTAGGAATGTTGATTGTTTCTTGCCATTATTATTGTTTATTATTATTATTATTGAAAATACTATTTTATTTTAAGTTCAAATGCAAATAAATGTTGGTAATATTCACATGTGGTGATATCATTTCCAATGTCTCTGATGGTTGCAAGGATTGCGAAATCTGTAAATTTTTTTTCCACCCACTGATGAATTATTCATGCTCAAATTCTATTCTGTTCGTCCTTCTATTGAAGAGAAATGTTTCTCATTGAATAATTACACAAACGTTGGGTGTCACAAAGCGTAATCACCGGTAATCCGAGATCAACGGTTGATTCTCTGATTTTTGAACTGTCCAATCGCGTTGATTCCAGATCAACCTTCGATCACCGGTGATTACGCTTAGTGAAACCCACCGTAAGTGTCGATGAACGACGATTCGTTAAAATTTCAAACTTTTCACATAAATGCGATCAAAACGTGTTGAAAATTGTGAGATTGCTAGTAATTGTTCTGAGAAAGAAATAATTTTCTGCCAGAATAAATTTTGTTTGAGTCGATCTACGACCATAGAAAGAGGTGACACATCCTCATTCATAAATTCGAGAATTGTTGTAGGTAGCTAAGATTCTGTCAGTTCTCAATGAGTAGGACGAAGACAGCATTAAGGATAGCAATATCATTAGATACAGCCGTGACAATATTGCAGAAGCTTACTTTGAAAGGTCCTTTGGCGTGGTATTGAAGAATGGAAATAATATATTGAAAGAAAAGGATGACAGGAATTCGGACTGAACAAACAGTCTTTACACGTGTGAAATTTCTTACAAAATTTCGCCGACGTTTCGGAGTACTTCACTCCTTTATCAAGGCTACAAAGAACACATAAATGTAAAATATGTCTCCAAGACACACGACGAATCGCTTACCTCAATTTTCCTGATAATTATTTTGAAATTCAATATCTGCATTTGTTTTGTTGTATCGAATTAGATAAAGACTGAAAATTGTAATTTTGAGGTTATGGTAAATTCAAAATAGGTACATTTGATTCTTTTTCTTTTCTTTTTGAGAGTGAAAAGTCGCGCACCCCAGAGACATCGCCGAACAAATCAGCAACCGACCAAACTCACAACAGTCGATTCCTGTAGGTACAGACAAACAAGAAACTAACAAAAAAAAACAATGAAAAATCAATGATTAACAAAATACTACAAGGGAAAGTCACGAATAATATTAAGTATAATTAGATTAGTAACAAATAAAAATACACGAATTCGGTCAAATCAAATTGAACTGGGATCAGGCGCGGATCCAGGCCCGAATTTTCGGGGGGGAAACTTTTAGATATTTGAATGCCAAAAAGTACTGGTATTTTAGGCAATGGTAAATCAACACCATCTGCAAAAATTTGCAATAACTGCATTTGTAGATATTAAAAATAAGGATAAGCTTACACTGATTTAGTTTGACTTCTGATTTTAAAAATGTGGGCTCCAAAGATGGAGAATTTAAAAAAAAGAAAAGTCTTAAAATGTTTGAGTTTTTTCCTAAATAAATAACACAAGAAAGATTGAAATGAATATAGTATTTCACATATTGAAAGTTTTAAAGGTTTCAATTTCCAAACAGGGAAATTCTTGAAATTACTTTGTTCATCAAAAATAAATTGTGGGTCTCTACGAAATAGTGAAACAAAAATAGGTGAACAGAATAGTAAGTAAATCAAAGAAATGCTATGAAAAAATAAGATTCAAAAATTGCAACCGATTTGCACTAGTATGATACTAGAGGCATAGACGGTAAGGTTTTGATTTTGCGAAACGTTCAATTACATTTTTAGGTTCAACTGTTATGTCGAGATGAATGTGTAAAAATGCAAGTCCAACCAGTCTCTTCTGAACCATCGTTGCCAAAGTTTGTGCTATGATTATATTAAAAATTGGTTCGATTCCAGAAAATGATAACCCAAAAGTTAAATCAATAATTGAATATATTTTACAAGCTTTTATTTAGTTTCACCTGTCCCGGTGTCTGTCTGTCTGTCTGTCTGTAATCAAATCTTGCAAGTTAAATATGACACACTTCTACTGGTCCGAATGTCCGATTGATCTGAAATTTGGCTGGTGTACATAATTCTGGTGACAATGCATCATGAAATATTTTTTATAGAAAAAACAAAATGGCGGATGAGTTTTGTATTATCTTGAAAATTGGTATCTGGGGGTTTTCTGGGTCGGAAATTACGATTCTTCAAAATTGAGGAATTCAAGATGGCGGCTTCAAAATGGCGGATTATTGTTGTTATTATAAAAGCTTGTCTAAAAAGAGGTTTTTTTATAATAGCTTGTTTACTGTTACCTATTACAGCATCATGTAAAAGATTATTGCAATGGTCGAATGCGTTCTGAAATTATATTCATTCAACATTAATTAAATGAATAACAATGAAATTTGATATTTTCTTATCATTATACAAACAAATACTAATACAGTCAATAATTCAAACGTGCGATAATTTGAAACTTTCGTAAATTCGGAGTTACTGTCCGGTCCCTAGGAAACACTCGCGAAACATCACAATGAAATAAGGTACACTCGATTATTCGAAGGAAAAAAATCTCCACACCAAGAGAAACACAAATACAGTCGACTCTTCATAATTCCATGTGTTCAATTGAAAACATTGAGTTGTCAAGACTTTCAAGAGTCAACACTGTATATTTTTCCCTCATCTTGGGGTTCATAATTCTGATTGGTGAATTGAAAATAAAAACAATTGCTGAAATATCAGGGATAACGCCTGAAAATCTAAAAAACTGATCAAAGAAGCCGCACTTCACATTAAAACCCATTAATGCCTGAGTAATTTTTTTTTTGCAAAATTCATAATTTTGGTGAAAACATTGTCCAAAAGACTTAAGAAGTGAAACAAAATTGATAAAGAACAAAATTATATTTGATAACACTCTCATTTTGAACATATGATATTTCATATCATAGGCATCGCAGTTCAAATATTGCACTCTTCTGGAAGGCAACTTGTTGTACCCAGATAAAATTAGAATTCCAAAATATTGGGAAAAGTAGAATTCGATAGGTGGCGCTCTGAAATGTCAATGTCATCTTAGCAACGAGTAAAACAAATCAGAAGCCGTATAAGCCCTTTGATATTTAAGTGGTTTTATTTTGCTGTTTTAGTTATTTTCAGTGTGTGTTTTGAAAAATGTTTGGTATTTCTTTGATTGTGCTCTAGTGCTTTGTATTGTTAAACTGAATTTTGACTCCTAATATTTTTATTTTTGGAGTATGGTTGATGTTTGTGAAAAGTACAACAACCGTTCAATTAACTATATTTCGGCGGAAAACTTCTTCTGGACGACGAAGAATGGAAAAATAGGCGATTTGCTTTCGATATTTCGCCCCAAAATTGCCGATCGATTCGAAAATTCCGCAATTAATACCGGAACTATTTGCCGGTGCGTACTGCGTAGACTTAAGATATTCATTTCGGGATTTTTCCCTTTACGGCTAGTGCAACCAAACACAGAACAGTTTTGATTATGCAGCGACATAATTCAAAGTATAATACTTTAAAAAAGGTACACAAAAAATCAAACTTGATCTGCAATGAAGACAAATAAAAATAGAATAAGAACAATGCAATACGAATTATTTTACTCGTTGCTTCAATTACAATTTTTTCCGCCAGAGGTCTCATTGAATTCTACTCCGCCCAATAAGTAAATTTTCCAGTTGAAACGAAGAAGGTATGGTCACCTTTGAAAGCAGCATAATATTTAATAGTATCATCGCAGTGGAGTTGAACGTATTCTTCTAAAAAAAAAAAGTTTTGAACAACAAATTTCAGTTTATCTGCAATGGGGTTCAGTAATTTTGTTTGCCACCTTCTGTCCTTTCTTTTAACTGATTCCTCATGACCATTCTTGCTGCTGGGTATATTGCCTATATCATCTTTTTTCATTCTTTTAGCTAAAAGAGCATGTGGTTTATCGTCCTCATCTGTGTAAGCACAAGTAAATGTCGAACTCTCAAAGCCTGGTTTATTTTCAGTTTTCTCCTTATTTCCATTTTGAACATCCTAAAGTTCAACTAGTTGTTTCAAAATATCATTTCCTGAATCATTTATTTCAAATTCTTCCTCATCACATTTACCATCATCTGGAGGTAATAAATCAAAGTAATGGTAATCAGATTATCATAAAGTATCATAATTTTCATCACTATCCGATATTTCATTGATGTAACTGATCAGGTCTTCAGCGTCCTGTGGATTATCAGGATTATAAAATTTCTTCCTGAAACAAGAATATATGTTGTACTGCCTATGATATGATATTTCATATGCTGAAGAAATATTCAAATATTTAAAAAACTGCCGAGGAAATTTGACTTGTTTTGTTATATTTCTACACTGGAGGGTATTGATAAAAAAAATCTGCTCATGACTTGACAAAAGAGTATTTCTCAACAAAATAAAATAAAACATCATCTTACCTTAGTTACATGACACCTCGAAATATTTGTAACGTGAATTTCAACGGTAACTGTGCAAATCTGTTCGTAGATTTGGCGGCTTTTATAGCACTAACACACACATACACTCACAATGAATGATCGAGATGAACAAAATCGTCAATTTTGAGAGACCGCTAGACGTGTCACGACTTGAAGGTGTCGGTGTTCTTGTATATGAAATATCATAATATCATAGGCAGTATTGGGTTAAAATAGATAACGTTTAATATTCACGAACTCATTACGGGTGCGGCACCTTTGAACATGCCGCCAGTTCCCCCCCCCTGGATCCGCGCCTGACTGGGATAAACAGTACTGAAATTCTGCGTGTCTTCTCTAAATTTTACTGTATCATGTCGCTTGATATGAATCATCTCACTAACAATTCTTCTACCATAGCACAGTATAAGGTAGAGACAGTAGTTTCACTCGGCCGATTTCTTGTAACCAAGTTTTTATGCGCCGAATCGAATCCTGGCGGTGACGATTTTGATGCGCCCAGCGCATCCAATGACAAAAATGTAAACACAACGTCCATTTTAAATTGTCAAATTAACCTATATCAATTCGTTCGCATTGCGTTCTCAATTTATCTATCGAATTTTGTTTTAAATGATTGAAATGAAAGGCAAAAGAATTGTTGTGTAGTTGGTTCCAACAATAACATGATCAATCTAGGTCCTAGGATACACCGGCCTATCTTGAAGCCGGTCTAGGATACAGCTATTTCAGACGATGACAGGTGAGTTCAATAGGCCTTCATTGATATTGAATATGAATGATTTTATATAAGATCAACATTTTAAGAAGGATGAATACAATATTATCCTCTTTTTAGGTGCAACGTGTGGAAAATGATTCACAACACATAGCGACATGATTCCCATTCTTCAGAGCAATGTTACAAAAGGTTCAGAGTCTGTAATGCACATTTTGACTTTTCAAGATTCAAACAAATAGTCTGAACTAGGATGCTGTTCCAATATTGGACTAAGCAAAAGGTTGGAGAGGAGAGATTGAGAGATTTCAAGGCTGCATTTTTCAAGAAGTATTTTGGTTTCTGGAGAATCATAAGAAAAATACAAAGTCCTTTTTGGTTTATATGAACTGCGAATATCGATCTCCAAAAGGAAAACCACCAGGACCTCTATTCTTGAAAACCAGGGAGTATGACGATCGAGAGAACGGTGACGTGGTAATCTATCTATAGATTCTCTTGATTGTTCTACTCCCTGGTTTTCAAGAATAGAGGCCCAGGGGTTCTCTTCAAATAATTAGGTTAATTCAGTTTATTAATTCTAGATTTAAAATTTCAGATGTACATGGGTACTCAGACATCGACATGGCTAAGCAAGAACTCGTCATGTTTTATTACCTTGAGAAAGCAAAAAATTCCTTTTCAAACATTAAATTTCAGGAAGAGAAGTGGTTGAATTCTTCAGTCATCCAGAAGATATTTCATTTGCATGTAAACATTTCAAATTCAGACTAATATTTCATCGGCTTATGTCAAAATATATGTCACTTATATTTTTGTATTTTAAAAACCAGGTAAATAAAGAATACGTTTTATCCATTGAAATATTTTTTCTCTGATTATTTCTTAACATCGACTTGACTGAATTGTTAGAAATTCGGAATATAAAAACAAATTATTTAAGTCCACATTGATTAATATTGTCTATCCCCAATGTTACCTTGTGTCCATGGCCATAGTTGTCAAGACATTTTGATTTAAATAAATAAATTATGATTGTTAACTAGAGAGAAAATGGAAAAATATTCTCAGCTTTAAGTATGGGAAAAAATGCTAATAGAGATCCACTCATAGATAACAGAGAAAGTGAAGTTAAAATCTCAAATTTCTAGAAAATTATTTCATGAGAGTTCTACTCACTTGGTCGTGATTTTTTTCAACTTCCCCTTAAACGAATTTTTACTGAATGGCAAACAGAGCAATTTTATTTCTTAATATAGCAATGGAGAAAAGAAATTAAGAACAAGTTACTTCCATAATTCTCATTTCAGTTTGAACATGGTTTTCAAAAAGCTTACGTACTGATCATTCTGTCATGTAAATCCATTTTTAATTAAAAAAATTCATGAAATGTGTCATTTTCATCCAATGATTTTCAAAATAATTGACCAAAAATTCAATATCTTTGACTTCATAAACCTAAATACGATTTTTTTTGAATAGAACGGTATCATAACCCCTCAACGTCCTCAATCTAGATATATGACAAAAAAACATAATCCACGACCTCTAAATCCCCTGCATTATTCAAATTTCAATGTTATTGAATATAAATCTCATCCAACACAATAATTCAATGAATTTCAACACAAAATCCATCATCATCATTCACAAAAACACACCCACACCAATTCTAAAAATAATTGGGCCATAAATATTATGCTTTTTTGATTTGATATCAAAATAATCATTCCTTAGTTTCCGCTGAAGTTCTCCATATTGTCGGGCAGTGTACGTATATTCGGTATATTTTTCATTCGTTGAGCAGTGTATAATATGACAGTATGCGCGTGGCGTGGAGGAATATATGCGCAAAGGGAATATAAAAAACGAAATCGGGCGACATCAAGATCAAAGGTGCCGACAGGGAGTGAAACTACTGTCTCTACCTTATACTGTGACCATAGTTTGTTTCCTTATCAAGTATGGAGACTTCTTGGAAGTTAAATTTGTGATCCAAGGTTTGTGCGTGTGTGTCAAGTGTCGTCCTCTGAGTGGCTCCCCGTCTTCGTGTGTCGTTTTCGTGTTGTTTAATCCTCTCCTGTAACAATTGCTTAGTTTGCCAGACATTACACTTCTCGCAATCTCCACAAGGAATTTTAGAAATTAATCCGGATTTTTTGAGCGAAGGTGTGCTGTCTTTCAGTTGTGTAAAGAATTTTTTCCTGTTATCCACCTCTTCTAATAAGCGGCCGTGCAGTTATATTCCTGAAATATTCTGTTGAGTTTTTGTGATAATCCCTGATACATTGCCAGTTTGAAGTATTTTTTCCTGTCATTGGATATTCGATTTGATTCGTCATCAAGATTAAATGCTCGTTCGAGCTCATTGTTACAGGGACACTTGGTTTTTGCCTTCTCTTCATATAATTGTTGATGGCTGTTTTTATGTAGTGTATGGGGTAATTATTTTTCCGCAATATTTCGGTCACTTTTTCCAGGTTCTGATGGACAAATTTTTCACTGCTCAATGATACTGCTCTGTTGATCAAGTTCAGTGCAACGTTCCTCTTCTGATGGTGACTGTGATTGGAAAGGTAATTGACGCATCTACCTGAATGAATGGGTTTGGTATACCAATTGATCTTAAGCCTATTATCATCTCTGATGATGAGTAAATCTAATAACGGTATGCCATCATTATGCTCCTTTTCTAATGTGAACTTGATTTTGTGATGAAATTAATTGAAAATGTCTAATGTTGTCCCTATATAGAAATATTCCTAAACAGTTACTGATCGCAACAGTATCGCACAGATGGCAATATACAGGGTGTCCCAGAAGTCGCGCATCCCATTAAGGGGATCGAAAGTGAAAAATATTCTTAGCCCAAAAATACATGTTTTTCTTTATAACGTAGTTAATTGGTCATTAATTAATGCAAGTGACCAACCAGGAGCGCCTTGCAGAAGAATAAGTAATAATAATAATAATAATAATAAAAGATCTTATGTTCGAGCTTGGAACTTTATACCCAGGTCATAAAGTGAGGATGGTCGTACTTATCATAGGATGTCTCGGTGGAATGAGAGCCAACTACGTGGATGAATTGAAGATTATTCCGGCCTGTAGATCACGGGCCGAGGTATTGGCGCACAGAATGCAGAAAGCAGTGTTGCTCGGGTCACTTCATATCATCAGGTCCCATGAACTCTAGAAGCCACTTGCAGCACATCTCTTTTGTTAAGGGAGGCTACGAGGGCAGGATGAAGAACTCCTCCATTTAAGTGTGAGGGGTTTTTAGTGAGTAACCAAACAAGATCTTGGATTCTCACACTACCGAGAGTGCGGACCCTCTCGGTGCCCATAAAGGGTTTTCCCCTCACACGGACGTTAAAAAAAAAAAAAAAATAATAATAATAATAATAAGGTGACAGATGCTCCAGACCAACAACACCAAGCAGAAGCCCAAGCGCCAAGGCCAAGAACGGAACAGGTGAGAGATGTTCCGATAATAGGACTAGCTGAAGAGCAGGTGACAGATGCTCCAGACCAACAGCAACAAAAACCAGGAACGGTGAGAGATATTCCTAAGTTAATCGTCAATACCAGGGAAGCATTTGAGGCAGCCGTTAGAAACCCACTGGTCAAGACCACCCGAATGAAAACAAGACACGAGGCGAAAGATCTAGCCGTATTGGATAACATCATTCAAGATCACCTTAACGAGACCTGTTCACTAGAAGATGTTGTGGCTGCAGTGAGAGCAGCCGCTTCCCTTCTATGCCCACCGAAAAGTACAGCTACGAAGGAGGATAAGCATAAGCTAAGACTCAGGCGGCTTGATACCAAAATAAAATCAATGAGGCAGCAGGCATCTTGGTACCAATGTATCATAGATGTTCTGAAAGGCAAGATTGAATCAAGCAAGAAAATGAAGGATATGATTGAGGAGCTTCGTTCCATACATCATAGAGTAGACTTGCCCACAGTCCATTTACTGAAGCAGAAAGCTGTAGATAGAATAAGATCACTTGCAGCAGCGCGAAAGAAACTGATAAAAAGGCAAAAATGGATTGAAGATAACAACACCTTCAACGCAGAACCATCGAAATTATTTCAGTCCCAACAACAAATGACACAGAAACCACCAGCACCTCCAGAGGTCGAAGAATTTTGGAAGAGCATATATGAACAACGAGTAGAAACCAGGGATACTCCAGCACTTCTCAGATTCCAGCAGATGTGTGATCAAAACCAACAGCAAAACGATGAACTTTCTGAAATATCAACCGAAGATATTAGACAAGCCCTTAAGAACAAGCGTGATTTCACAGCACCTGGACTGGACGGTACTCAAAACTACTGGTGGAAGAGATTTCCAGCTACACATCAACACCTGGCAAGATTATTCAGCGGGATGCTGACTCGCCGTGAGCCCATTCCGTCATGGTTGGTAGAGGGTAGAACAGTGCTGATACCAAAATCAGGTGATTTAGGGCAACCCAAGAACTACCGCCCAATCACTTGCCTCAATACACTGTATAAGATCCTCACAAGTGTAATTCAACATCAAATTCTGAGGGTTATTGGACCAGTGTGGGACAGTATATACGAACAGAGGGGAGCGAAGAAAGGAGTGCAAGGATGCAAAGACAACTTGCTCATAGACAAGAGCGTATGTCTAGACGCCAGATACTACAAGCGCGACCTACACACATCATGGTTAGACTACGCGAAAGCATATGACACCTCGCCGCACGAACTGATAATACGGCTATTGAAAATGCTGAAAGTTCACCCTAACATCATCCACGCGATAGAAAAGATCATAGCGCTGTGGAAAACGAAGTTTGCCATCCGAACAGAGGGTCGAACCGTGTATACGGGATGGGTGAGATACAGGAGGGGAGTTTTTCAGGGAGATTCGCTAAGCCCGTTGTTATTCTGCATAACACTCATACCACTAACAATTGAGTTGAGGGAGAGCAAGATAGGATACAAGGCCGGACCACCAGGCAGAAGGAACCACCTGATCTCGCATCTCTTGTACATGGACGACTTGAAGCTCTACGCTCCCTCCGAGTCCGCACTACGGCAACTACTGAATATCGTTTCAGACTACACCTCAGCAATGGGAATGTCGTTTGGTTTGGACAAGTGTGCCGTTTTTCATCTGCGCAGGGGAAAAGCTGAAGATGCAGGAGAAGATATTCGACTGGAAGATGGAATGACTATTCGACACCTCGAAGAGGGAGAAACGTATAAGTTTCTTGGGATGAAACAGAGGGGTGTACTGGAGACAACCCAGATAAAAAATGCCTTAACAGCCAGCTACAAAAAGAAGCTCAGAGACATTTGGAAATCGCAGCTGTCGGGAAAGAACAAAGTTTCTGCTACAAATATGCTAGCCATCCCGATTCTCACCTACTCTTTCGGGGTGATGAACTGGACGGTGAACGAACTCCTCGATCTTGATAGGTCAACAAGAAAAACGATGAACATGAATCGTAGCCTTCATCCCAACAGTTCAATACAGAGGATATACCTTCCTAGAAGCCAGGGGGGTAGAGGATTGCAATGTTTGGAATATCAACACTATCAACAAACATTGGAGATGGCAGTAAGGATTCTAAGAAGTGAAGATCCGCTCCTGAAATTTGTTGCTCAGCATGAGGTTGCGAACCATGGGGCCTTCCTTTTCCGAGCTGCACAAAGGGCCGTAGAGAAGCTCAGCATAACCGGCGTATCGATCAATTCTGAGCTCGCTGGAACACCGATCACTCAGGCGGAACAAAGAAGCCTAGCGAGACTGATCCGAAAGTCTCAGGCGGATAAATTACTCGAACATCATATGAGTAAAAACTTGCACTCCATATATTTCAGGAGTTTGAAAGACCAGGACCTGTCTGAGGAATTGTCTTTCGCCTTTCTGAAGTCCGCTAGCCTCAAGTCAGAGACGGAGGGATTTGTGATGGCGTGTCAAGATGGAGTACTAAATACAAGATGGTACAAAAAGAACATCATGAAAATGGACACCCCAACAACTTGCAGGGCTTGCCATAGGCAACAGGAAACAATTATGCACATCCTTTCCGCCTGCAGAGTATATGCTCCATCAGGGTATGTAGAGAGACACAACGCGGCTCTACGAATTCTATACTTCCATCTGAGAGCCGCGTATGAGATAGACAAGGAACCGGTGCTACCATATGTGCCTCTGGAGATTGAAGCGGTGGTCCAGAACGAAAGAGCTCGCATATGCTGGAACTATCCTATCTCAACAACACGACAGATCAATGCTGTTAAGCCAGACATACTTCTTCTGGACAAGGAGCTGAAGGAGTTATTTGTCGTGGAATTCTCCTCCCCTGCTGAAAATAATGTTGTGATGAAAGAAGAACAAAAGAGGCAGAAGTACAAAGACCTTATGTTCGAGCTTGGAACTTTATAACCAGGTCATAAAGTTAGGATGGTCGTACTAATCATAGGATGTCTCGGTGGAATGAGAGCCAACTACGTGGATGAACTGAAGATTATCCCGGCCTGTAGATCACTGGCCGAGGTATTGGCGCACAGAATGCAGAAAGCAGTGTTGCTCGGGTCACTTCATATCATCAGGTCCCATGAAGTCTAGAAGCCACTTGCAGCTCATCTCTTTTGTTAAGGGACGCTACGAGGGCAGGATGAAGAACTCCTCCATTTAAGTGTGAGGGGTTTTTAGTGAGTAACCAAACAAGATCTTGGATTCTCACACTACCAAGAGTGCGGACCCTCTCGGTGCCCATAAAGGGTTTTCCCCTCACACGGACGTTAAAAAAAAAATAAAAAAAAATAAAAAAAAATAATAATAATAACATAAATTTATTTCGAAAAATCATTCTCACAATCATAATATACAATGGTTTGAATGAAATACAGAACAAGTCAAAAAAAATACCCCTGCAGCTATGCCTGCATATACCAAGAAAAAATCAAAGTAAGAAATCAATTCCTACGGTTTAAAAATTCTAAGACACTATATGGCTCCCATTTCATAAATAGATTGAACAATTTTTTTTTAAAGTCTTTGAAACATGATGTTTGTCTCATATCATTGGGTAATGAATTGAACAATTTAACCGCCATATATGTACACCCCTTTTCAGTTGGAGAAAATTTATGCTTCGGATATATATACAAATTCGTATCATAAGTTTGTGAGCTCTTGAATTCCAAAAACTTATCAGGATTGTTGAAGAAAAATTGCAACAATTTATAAATGTATAAACCTATCAAAGTAAGCAAATTGTTCTTTCTGAAAACTCCTCTACATGATTGCAAGTAACCTAATTCAAATATACAGCGTATCGCCATCTTTTGAACTTTGAAACTTTGAACACTGGTTCAGCGAACACACTATTTCCCCAAAAAATTAAACCATATGTCATAATAGACTGAAAATAAGAGTAATAAACAGCCATAAAAAATGGCAGACCCACATCTTTCTTTAAAACTCGGAGAGCGTAAACAGCGGACTTCAATCTGCCTATCACGACCTCCCCATGAATTTGCCAACTCAAGCGCTGCTCAATTGACAATCCCAAAAATCGGGTGTGTTCAACACATTTGGTGTGGCCATCGAAAAGAAGAATTCGTTGTGATTGATCCACTGCTCCACGTGTGAATTGGATACACTTTGTTTTGTCCTCATTCACTAATAAATTATGCCGGGAGCACCAATCCTGAAGGGCATCAAAGAATTTTTGCTTGAAAATACGTAGCTCAGTGTAATTTTCAGCAGTTAGTAGAACATTGGTGTCATCTGCATAGTTGGTGAAAAAATCAGTAGGATTAGGTGTTATATCGGGGAGATCATTTGCATATATGATGAATAAAACGGGTCCAAGCATACTACCTTGTGGGACACCCTGTGCCACAAGAGCATCCCGAGAAGAGTATCGCTTTCCGTCCATCGTGAGTGACACGGTCTGTGTTCGTCCCTCCAAATAACTAGCAATAAGGTTCAATTGTTTATCACGAACACCATAGACTTCCAACTTCCTCAATAAAATCTCATGTATCACCGAGTCGAACGCTTTTGAAAAATCTATGAAGATTCCCAGCGAAATAGAATCCTCCTCGAAAGCATTCATGACCCCTGCCAAAAGATCATAGATAGCTGATTCCGTACTTCTACCTTTTACATATCCATGCTGGCTGTTATTGATGACTCTGAATTTCCTAAAAAAGTCTTCCACACAATATTTTCTCGAAAAGTTTTGAGAAACTTGTGAGAAGACTAATAGGCCTATAATTTTCCAAATTATCAGGATTATCCTTCTTGTGGAGAGGTCTTATTATTGCTTTCTTCAGCAGGTCAGGAAATATTCCTTCTTTGAAACTGTTATTCAAAATAAATTTCAATGGCTCAACGATGAGTTGAATCGACTTCTTTATTACATCAATTCGTACTTCATCATGACCACAACTTTTTTATTCGGCAATGATCTCACGATTTTGAATATTTCCTCCTCGTTGATATCGAAAAAAAAGAAACTTTTTTCATTTCTAATAATCCGAGATGTATTGATAGCTATTGGCACATTTGAGGTTACATAATATTCAGAAAAATAGTGACTGAAGTTTTCTACTATAATATCTGGAGTTCCAGACATCTTTATATCAGAAGGTTTTTTGCATTTCCCTAATTTTTCATCAACAATCCTCCACAAAGTTTTAGATTTGTTAACTGAACTATTGTAAAATTTCAAATTCAATCTCTATATTTCATCTTTCAACTTGAAATCGTATGATTTCTTAAGATTTCCGTAGGTGTTACATAATTCAACATTATACATAGAAAGAACATATACCAAATCAAGCCTACTCTTCAGAGAAACAAGGTCTTCACACTCTAGATACACTTGATTTTTTATTTATTTTCTTTAATGGAAAGCATTCATCATATAAACCCTTAAATATACCATAAAACAGCGACCACTGACAATTAACTTGCTGAGGAGAAATTTCATAGAGATAATTCCATTCCTGCTCAGAGAGCCGATCCATAAACTTATTCATATTATTATCATTAATCAAGCGAAGCTCCAAAACTTCAGACTCTTTTTTAAAAAAATAGCACTGAAACTCAAGAATTTGGGCTTCGTGATCAGAAAGATGTGGCTGTTCATTATAAGCTTCAAAATTTTCGCAATTGGTGATTATGTTGTCTAAGCAAGAGTCGGATCCTGATCATTTTCTGGTGGGTTCAGTAATAGTAGGCAGTGGGGATGCGAGAGTGAGACGCCAGTCTCGGCACAGTATAGACACCAACCAGTAGTCGCACTCACGCTAAAATGAACTGAAATTTTTACTCCAACGGGATTTGGTGCATACCTCTGCGCGCATCAGGATATGCATTCAGTTGTTGCCACAGCCACAGAATTATCGTCAAATTTACCGAAATAATATCCTTGGCTCTCAAAAAAACTTTGTATATAATTTGATAGCTCCAGCCGAAGCACAGCAATATCAATTGGAAAATCAGTATAATCCTCTTGAAGAAAGTTTTGTCGTCTCTGAACTCTTAAAATGGAATTTAATTCAGAAAATAACCCGTCTCGGAAAGTTGGGTTCAATTTATCAGAAAAAGCGGCAACATAGTTGTAAATAATATGATAAGGATGACTATATAACAGCAGGCTATCTCTAGCAATATGCGGGGACCTGACATGTTTCCGAGTAATGCTGGATGATTTGAGGTTATTCTTCTTCTTTCTTCTCAAGCAGACTGATCTACAATCAGTATGCCCCTGACTGAAGATGTCTGAATATGGGCTCAGCCTCAATGGACTATGTACCCAATCTCTGTTGTAATGTTTTATGTCTTGATCCTGGGTCCTGGGGCATCAGGAGTCTTGGTTTTCCAATCCCAAGATTGTTTATCTGAGAAGTGTGTTAACTTTAATGTGGATTGATGTATTCTGACTTCAACTCTACTCTACGAAATCTATAAGCGGTGATGTCAAGGGAAAAAAAAGGGTAGGGCAAGCAACATAGGTTAAAAACAAAGGCTTCAAATCTAAGCTGATTAAGCATGCACACTACAACGATATTTTACACTTGCAAAGAAACTTCACCAACAGATCCATCACATCAAGTCTGTCACTGAAAATAGCATCAAATATGTTAAGTGTGAGGAAAGTGCAGCGTATAATTCAGCGCTATCACTCGAATTTCTTGGGCAACCGAAAAAGATGTGGACAATGTCCCCCAACACTCCGCATTCGCAAGTGTCAGAATCTCTGAGGCCTATCCTGTGAAGGTAAGATGGCGTCAAGCAATGACCGGATTTTAGCCGCAGGATAGTGGAAATGAAACGTCGTGGGCGATTTACTTTATTAAACCACGGTGTATTGCTCAGCTCTCCAGCATCGTAGAATGAAGCATACCTATACACGACCCTTATAGGAGCAAGTGTTGAAGAATTCAGATGACCAGCTACGTTTAAGTTGGTTGCGGAAACAGGGCCAAAGTTCTTGTGGACCAGCGGGGATATCAGGAGGATCTCCTAGATATCTGCCCTCATTGGCCAGTAAGTCGGCTATGTCGTTGCCATGGATGTATGAATGTGAGGGTACCCAAAGACACTTAATCGAAATCCCCGCAGTAGTGGCACTGTGAAAAAACTGGCAAGTCCTCACAGTGATCCAGTCTGTGCCAGAAGTGAATTTGCCGCCCTTGAGGGCCTCCAAAACACTGAGCGAATCGGAAACAATGAGGGCATTTGAAAACTTGCGCTGAAGAGCCAACTCAACAGCACTACCGATGGCGTACATTTCAGCTGTGTATATTGACCAGTGGTCAGGCAGGCGAGCTCTAATCTTAATCGAAGGGGAGGGGCAGAATACACCATATCCAACCGAGTCAGGGTCTCTGGTCAAGGAGGCATCGGTATAAAGAAGACAGTGATGGGGAAACTTCTCTGATGTCAGAGCAGTGAATGACTGGGGATTCGATATCGCATATTTAGGTAGACCTGAATTAACAACATTTATAGTATTGAGCCTGACCTGAAGAGAAACGCTAAAATATGGTATATTCCGCATTACCTTAACCAGATGTTTTTTTGGAGAGTGCTTCGAAAAGTGGAGGCGTAGTTGTTCGTATCCATAGATGATCAAGTTCTTCATGATCGCCAACTACTCTCAGTACAGGATGGTTTTCTATTCTGAAAATTTTAGTGATGTATTTATAGGCAAGCCATCTTCGTCTGTGCGACAGCGGTTGCTGAGCTGCCTCAAAGAGTAACACATTCGTGGGAGTGGACCTGAGGACTGATACCGATATAATGTAGATTGTGGGAATAGGAATATTGAAAGAAGTACACTATATCTCCTCTATTAGCGACGTTTCGCAACTCTATTGTTGCATTTTCAAGCTCTATACAAAAAACAGAACATATATTAAAGATAAATGTGTAAGAAACAAATATCAACCTACCCAGAGAATAGCTAGTGTCTCGTCCACCCTTCGTAGGTAAACTTCATAAAAGACGGTAAATAAACAGATCTGAAGAAAACGCGATACATATATTGAATATATGAGGAATACAACTACTGTTATCTATTAACTGATACCGATGTTCGAAGGAGAGCATACTGAGCTCGATCCAAGCGATTAAGATTTGCCTTGGAGCATCTTCCATAAAGGATGCTAGCATAGTCGAGGTGTGGCAGAGCAAGAACCTTATATACTCTCAATAGAACTGCCGGATGACAGCCCCATTTAGTTCTACCCAATGCTTTGATTATGTTCTGTGCACCAGAGATCTTGGCACAGGTCATGTCGACTTGTTTACTCCATCTGAAGTTACTCTCAAGGTGTACGCCAAGGTATTTCATCGACGTCTTCCAAGAGATCGTCCGGCCACAGCAGGATATGACAGGAAGATTGACGGGAACTCTGGACTTAATGAATATCATAGCCGACGATTTTTCCGGGGAGAGGCATAAATTCCTTTGTGATAGCAAGGAGCTCACGCCGCTTACATCTGCCGTAAGTTGCTCAGCCATCCGAGGTAAGTCCTTGCCACTGATCAGCAATCCGAAATCATCAGCAAATTGTAGGGCTAGGGTATCCGGCGACAGGACACCAGGAGGAATGAGAGAATAGAGATTGAACAGAGGTGGTGCTGTTACTGATCCCTGTCCAAGACCACGGGAGGTAGTCACAGGTCCAAGAATGGTTCCTGCTGAAGGGAAGGTAATATAAAGGGCGCGATTGGAAAGGAGTTGCATAATAAGGTTAATTATTTGGGAGTGAATATTCGCCGCTCTTAAATCTTCCCGAAGTACTGAGGGAAGGACGTTGTCATATGCAGCCTTTATATCGAGAAACACCGCCATCACCCTCCCGCCTCGACTAAATGCTCGGTAAACAAAGCCAGAGATATATGCAAAACAGTCGTTGACAGACCGACCCCTCCTGAATCCGAACATAGCTCTATCCGAACCTATTCGGTTTTCGATAAGTTCCTCGATGCGGTTCTTTAGTAATGTTTCCAAGATTTTTGTTATGCATGGAGAAAGGGCGATTGGCCTATAGCTAGACGGCGTGTTGGGTGTCTTACCCATCTTCAGGAAAGGTAAAATTAGCGTTTCTTTGAAGTCCGGAGGCACAGTCCCAGACCGAAGGAGGTTATTATAGATGCGAAGAAGGCATAGTTTCGCAGACATTGGGGCATTGCTGAACATTTTGTACGACAGACCATCTAACCCTGGGGCTGAGTCTCTCCTGTCTGAAAGGGCCAGCAAAAGCTCATCCAATGTAAATGGAGCGCAAGTATCAGATGGCAACGTGGTGGGTGTTGTGGGGGAATCACTCCCTGACAATCCACGTAGGATAGATAAGAGGCAATCTTTAGAAGGAGGGGGCACCACGTTTGAACTTGTTACTCCTGAAAATTTTTTAACAACTCTCCACATTTTATTAATTTTTATAAAGTCGATTTCTTCGCAAAAGGTTCTAAAGGAAGATTTTTTCTTATCTCTTATCAAGCGCCTACAGAACGCTCTAGCCTGCTTAACCGCGATATAATTATCTATAGAGGGGTCGGAGCAATACTTTTTGAAAGCTTTTCTTTTTCTGAGTACCGCCGAAGCGACGTCATCATCCCACCAGTGAACCCTGAAACCACCTCTCGATGAGGGTCTGTACTTAGGAATAAATCTATCGGCTGCTTGTGTCAACAGGTTAAGAAACTCTTCTGAATCGCTAACAGTATAGTCCCCCAGATACAATTGATCACTAAGATATGCGCAGTATCCAACCCAATCAGCCCTCTTTAAATTATACTTGCGTGTGGTGAATCTTCTGTCAAAAGGCTGACCTTCAAGCTCAACAAGAACAGGGAAATGATCGCTCATACCACAGTCAGGTATCACATGCCATGATGACCTTAAAGAAATCGAGGGAGAGCAGAAGGCTACATCAGGAGCACTAGTGTTGACGCCTGGAGGAGTCAATCTAGTGGGGCTACCGTCATTGAGGAGTATGTAATCTTCAGTTTGTAGCAGTGTCTCCAAAACTGTACCATTGCTGTTTTTGACCCCAGATCCCCAAAGGGGATTTTGCGCATTTAAGTCCCCTATCAGTATGAAGGGTGAGCGAAGGAAATGCTTCAATGTATCGAAATGTGACCTAGACAGCCTGATATCGGGGGCGAATACATACAGAATATGCGGAGAGATTCAACCTCAATCGCCAATATCTGCACCCTATTTGAAAATGTTAGATTGGTCAGTGATACCGGGGAGCAAGCTATGTTGCACTTGATAGCCGCAGCTATTCCACCGTATCCATCATTCCTGTCCTGTCTCATGAACGAATAACCTTGAAGTTGTACTCTCAGTGAAGGATTTAAGAAAGTTTCATTGAGTAAAATAATATCAGGGCTGTGATCCCTGATAAGTACCTTGAGATCAACCAAATTGCGCATGTATGAGTGAATGTTCCAATGTAGTATCTTGAGATTTTCTCTTTCATGAATGGTTTATTGTGTCAGAAGATTTTGAAATATAATACTCTAATGAGCATACTAATTAGTTATAAATTATTTAATTAATCATATTAAGTTCCACTGGAGCCTGGAGGGAAGGCCTCCATGCTCCAGTCGAATGTTCCCATGCTAAAGGAATTATTATCATTATCAGTTCTATCATTAATTATTGATTCTTCGTCGTTGGGTGATATAGGTAAGGGCTTTTGCAAAATAGATTCCGTAATTATAAGTTTTTGTGGGGGATGTATATTAGAAGAAGAAGATGAAGTAAAACAGTTTGTGTCATTGGGAGTGTATGTAATGAGAGCCTGTGCATGTGCCTGCCTATCGTAGCCAAGTGATTTTTCTTTCCTCTTTAGTGGGGAGGGTTTACTAGTTAAACGTGAGGCATATGAAGGTTTACGAAGCTGTGTGTTGTGTGGGGGGATAGGGATATTTTGGGTTGAGGTGGAATTTCTCTGGGAGTTAGAAGCTACCGGAGCAGGGAACTCCGACGGTAAAGGTGCTGATCTATTGCGTGTAGCTATATTGGCTTCATATAAGGATATGTTGTGAATAGCCATAAGTTCTCTGATCCTAACTTGTCTAAGGTATTCCGGACAATCCTTGTCATTAGCCAGATGGGCACCCTTACAAAATATACAATTAGGGGACCTATCACAATTCGATGTAATATCGTGGGGGTCTCCACATGTTAGACATCTCTCTGCATTGTGCCTGAACATGACCATAGCGAAGGCACTTGCGGCATTGTATGACTGGGGGTACGTACAGTGAAACCTCTGTCGAATGCTGAACAAATCGAAATATTTGGGAAGAGAGGTGCCTTGAAAGGTGATAAGACATGTTCCAGAAGGTACTTGGGTTGGTACATCACTTGTTCTTAATGTTCGTTTGAACCTCCTGACTCTAAGTACAGGAGTGTTGGGGGACATACCCACACCATACTGTATAATATCCTCATCAGTAATGTCTGACCCAATATCTCTAACTATGCCCATAGAAGTAACCATTCGAGCTGGAATATATACTTCATAACTATCAGCCGGAAGGGTATGATTGTTAACAAACCAGTTGGCCTGATCACCAGTAGCAAAATAGACTCCTGTACGCTTGAAACCCTTCCTACAAATATTCTTTATATCAAGGTTATTGTTATAATGTGTTTAGTGTAACATCTTGCCAATGTTCATGGGATTAAGGTTACCAATGTTTTGTGAAATAGACTCAATTATAATGCAAAATGGACCTCTATCTGAGGCACTGTAACTAAATGACTGTCTATGACTATCTAGATTGGCATTGTTGTTTATATTGGATATTACTTGTGATAAATTGTCGATCTGGTCAGCCAATTCGACATCTTGTGTGTCGACAGCAGTCTGTCTCAACACAACAATTTCCTCACTCAGGAGATTTAAATCTATTCTATTGGGGGATTTAATATTAGTAAGAGCATTGGCTGCTCTTGGAGATAATAAAGACGAGACCCGGGGGTGACCCCCGGGACTCTCTATAGACATTTTAACACAAGATGTGAGGGATCAGTTTATGGCGTGCAGATAATAAGAAATATGCAAATATGACAATCAGCCTAAATTATGTAAAAACACTCACCAGGGTACGTACAGAACACAATGAAGAGAAAAGGATTATAAGGAAAATCACCGATGAAATTTTTAGAGATTTCCAAAAGACTCCTTATCAGTTCAACGTTCGTCGTCGATGATTTGAGGTTATGACGAATGAGGTATGCCCGAGTCCGGAATGGAGTAAGGAAATCCACGGAGTGCGACTACTGGTTGGTGTCTATACTGTGGTCTCGGTTTACTGCGTGAAAAGCCGGCAACAGCTCTAGCTTCCCATTCTCGCGTCCCCACTGCCTACTTATTCTTCTGTAGGGCGCTCCTGATTAGTCACTTTCATTGATTGTTTTCTAATTGAATACGTTATCAAAAAATTTTAAACATGGATTTTTTGGTTCAGAATATTTTTCACTCTCGATCCCCTCAATGGGGTGCGCGACTTCTGGGACACCCTGTATAAAAACTCCACAGTTCTAACTTAATGTGAGTTTTTGGAACTAATTGATCTCTGATTTAGCGGTGGCTACTTTGTGTTCCGAGGCGAATTTTATGGTCAGAAAGATGGCACAGCAATGGGCTCACCGACGAGCCCAACGTTTGCCAACTTAGTAATACATACATTGTTCGATTTTGCTGTCTCCAGGTTGGGATTCGATATTCCATTATTGAAATTGTATGTCGATTATACGTTGCTCTTATTACCAAAAACGCAGGTGAAGACAACATTAGACATTTTCAATTCATTTCATCACTAAATCAAGTTCACATTAGAAAAGGAGCATAATGATGACATACCGTTATCAGATTTACTCATCATCAGAGATGATAATAGGCTTAAGATCAATTGGTATACCAAACCCATTCATTCAGGTAGATGCGTCAATTACCTTTCTAATCACAGTCACCATCAGAAGAGGAACGTTGCACTGAACTTGATCAACAGAGCCGTATCATTGAGCAGTGAAAAATTTGTCCATTAGAACCTGGAAAAAGTGACCGAAATATTGCGGAAAAATAATTACCCCATACACTACATAAAAACAGCCATCAACAATTATATGAAGAGAAGGCAAAAACCAAGTGTCCCTGTAACAATGAGCTCGAACGAGCATTTAATCTTGATGACGAATCAAATCGAATATCCAATGACAGGAAAAAATACTTCAAACTGGCAATGAATCAGGGATTATCACAAAAACTCAACAGAATATTTCAGGAATATAACTGCACGGCCGCTTATTAGAACACGGTGGATAACAAGAAAAAATTCTTTACACAACTGAAAGACAGCACACCTTCGCTCAAAAAATCCGGATTAATTTCTAAAATTCCTTGTGGAGATTGCGAGAAGTGTAATGTCGGGCAAACTAAGCAATTGTTACAGGAGAGGATTAAACAACACGAAAGCGACACACGAAGACGGGGAGCGTGTTTTCTTTTCCGTGTACAGTAGAGGACAGTTCTGTGCCGAAATGCACACGGTTTTGTAGAACTCTAAACGCCAGCAAAACCGTGTGCATTTGAACGTCAGTAAAACACGGTTTCGGAATAATATTATATATCCTTTTGTGTTTCCTTTCCCGTGTACAGTAGAGGACAGTTCCGTGCCGAAATACTCACGGTTACCTATGTAGAACTTGAAATTGTATAAAAGCAGAGTTTATTTGAAAGCTAGTGAAGCACGGTTTCTAAATGAAACGTGTGGTTGGAGAATGTTCTGTTCTGAAATTGGGTTAGTTTTATAGATCGATAAGGCAGCAAAAGTAGTGTTCAAATGTTTTATTCTAATTCGTGTGATGGTCGAAACAGGTTATAGGGCGGTTATAGCTTTTTTTCGTGGGAGGGGTAATATTTATTGAGAACCAATTAATCATCCAACAGTGATTAAGGTGCAAGCGGTATTGACGGATTGGATAACTGAAGGTAGAAGCTGCATGGGGGGGGGTGCATTATTATTTTTTCAGGTAGACATGAGAAGGTAATAACACCTCACCTCCACCCGTAAATCCGCCCTTGAACAGGTTGAAATATATTCGCTTTTTTCTATGGGTAATGAGTGTTAAATCTAGTACGTACCTAGAAGTCCAGTGACATCCTTACACAATTGCTATTGTTATTGGAAATTAGAATTCTTCGAAAATGTTACTTTTAATTATTAGGATTGTGAATACTACTTGGAATATGAGCATTTCTATTACACAAAATGAAAATGTACCAAGAAATTTGATGAAGAAGAGTGATATTTTATTTTTGTCATGTCTTGATTATACAAATCCTAGTGTAACTGAGAGACTTCATCCCATACCGCAGGAATATAGGAAATTTATGTATATATAAATATATAGTGAATTGGAAGCATTGCCGTATATTATATGTTGAGATACTATGGGTACTCGGCATGGGCTTGGTTGTAAAACAGAGACAACTATTTGTCGTTCGATTGTCTATATTTCGAGCCTATTGTTGGGCTCTTCATCAGGACACTAAAATATACACACAATAAGCTGTTTTGTAATCAAAAAAGGATGAACCCAATGCAATATATATAAAATATATTTTTCGGAAGGCATAACGTGTCGCGTTAGGGAATCGTCTCTCCATAATCCAATTACTATTGGTACTGTTCGAAAATGTCTCCACAAATTTTGCACATTTACTGTCATAGTCACCATCATAGGGTAACATACACTGAATTTTACATCTGAAATCATCACATGATAGTCCCTCAAAGTTTAATATCATGAATTCGTTAGTAATGTCATCAAAAATTGACCATCACTACAAAATTTCGATACAAACTGAAAACATGCACACGCGTGATTCATGAAACAGAGAAAACTGAAATTTGCGTCTATGTAGGATGTAGGCAACCCATGTAGAAAGCGATGGCGTGAGGACATAATGATCAACAGCTTAACAAAACTGTAGGTTTCAATTCGACACTGTTTTGTAAAGACCTATAACGCATTTTCTCTCTACAAAACCGTGTGCAATTCGGCAAGGAACTATCCTCTACTGTAAACGGGAAAGGAAATACGCAGACGGGGAGCCACTCAGAGGACGGCACTTGCCACACACGCACAAACCTTGGATCACAAATTTAACTTCCAAGAAGTCTCCATACTTGATAAGGAAACAAACTATGGTAGAAGAATTGTTAGTGAGATGATTCATATCAGGCGGCATGATACAGTAAATTTCAGAGAAGACACGCAGAACTTGAGTACTGTTCATCACAGTTTAATTTGATTTGACCGAATTCGTGTATTTTTATTTTTTACTAATTTATTACTTATTTTAATTCGTGACTTTCCGTTGTAGTATTTTGTTGATCATTGATTTTCCATTGTTTCTTTTGTTAGTTTCTTGTTTGTCTGAACAGGTTTCGACTGTTGTGAGTTTTGTCGGTTGCTGATTTGTTCGGAGATGTCTCTGGGGTGCGCGACATTTCACTCTCAAAAAGAATAGAAGAAGAATCAAATGGATGTTGAATTAATCATAACCTCAAAATTACAATTTTCGACTTCATCTGATTCGATACAACAAAACAAATGCAGATATTAAATTTCAAAATAATTTTTAGAAAAGTTGAGGTAAGCGATTCGTCGTGTGTCGTGAGTAAATTTTTGTTTAAAGATCTTGATTTGATTGCTAGTTTTTGTAGAGAACAGGGTAGGCATGGTGGATGTGCAGTTTTTGCTAGGAATACATTGAAATGTAAGGTTAGAAAAGATTTAGGTAATTTCAGTATGAAAAATGTAATTGAATGCTCCTCTCTTGAATTTAATTTTGGAAAGGGATCTAAATTTGTAATCATTTGTATTTATAGACCTGGAACTCCTCCTGCAGCAGATGTGGATCTCTTCTTTGAAAGACTTCTCCTCATATTGGATTTGCTCAGTAATGAAAACAATACAAAGTATGCCATGGTGGGTGATTTTGATATAAATATACTAGATGTTGATAATAAGAATACACAAACTTTGATATCTATTTTGGGAATGTTTATGGTAGATATTAAGGTAAGTCAACCAACCAGAATAACTGGTAATTCTGCTACTTGTTTGGATAACATCTTTACCAATATAGAAGGTGGAGTGGTCAAGGTTGAACAACCGCATTTATCTGATCATTGTTCTCAAAGCTTTGTTTTCGACATTACCAACTGCTCAAAACATATTATACAGATTCATAAACCTATTAGGATATACAGTGACATTGCCTTTGAGAATTTCGAGGTTATGTTAACTGATATAAATTGGGACAAGCTATACAGTTTCAACTACGGCGATATAAATGGAATGTGGAACTATTTTTTTGAGATGTTCAGGACTAGATTTGATAAATGTTTTCCAAGAGTACTAGTACCTACTAAAATAAGTCAAAAAAAATTAAGTGTTAATAGAACGGAAATACAGATCATAAAGGACAAATTAGACATGCTATTTGTAATTTCTAAAATAGATTCAAAATTTTTAAAACTATATAAGCAGGCAAAAAGGGAATATGACAATTTTTTAATTGTCCACAAACACAAACATTTTGGACAAAAAATATTAAATTCAGATAACAAATCGAAGGCCACTTGGAGTATTATAAATCAACTGACAGGTAAATCGAAAGACAATAACATTGAAATTCGACTTGAAGAAGCTGATAACATTGCAGATAGATTTAATGATTTCTTTGTTAATATAGCTCCTAATACCTAATATCACTAGAAATTTAAGAAAAAGTCATCAGGAAATAAATGTTGCACGCAATGAAAGGTCTTTTTTATGTTTGATTTGTCATCCGATGAGCTCATCAAATTGCGGTTAAAACTTTCAAAAACAAGGCTTCGTATGGATATGATGAGATACCAATGTCGGTCATAAAAAAGAGTATTCACATTGGATTGCCAATCCACTGACATTCATTATGAATAGAGCATTTGTGCAGGGTATTTTTCCAAATACTTTAAAATTGGCTGTGATCAAGCCCATGTATAAAAAGGGTCCTCACGATGAAGTTGGGAGTTATCGACCAATTTCACTCCTCACTTCATTTTCAAAAGTTTTTGAGAGGTTGCTAGCCAACCGCCTCCTAAATTTCTTTATAAAATGTAAAATCTTCAGTAACCACCAGAATGGTTTTACTAAGAACAAGAACACGGAAAGTGCTATTTTCGAGCTTATTCAATCTGTTCTTACTGCCTTTGAGGGTGGAAGTTTACCAATTGGTATATTTTTAGATCTCTCGAAGGCATTCGACTGTGTTGAGCATAATAGATTGTTATCAAAGTTAGAAACATATGGTGTGCGAGATAGACAACTGAATTTAATAAGATGCTACCTAGATAATCGTAGACAAATAGTGGAACTGAAAATTGGTAACAAAGTCATTACATCAACAGCTAGGACATTTACTATGGGAGTACCGCAAGGTAGCATTTTGGGACCACTTTTGTTTATAGTTTATGTCAATGACTTGCCGGATATATTTCGTATGACGTCACATAGGTGTGTTCCCACAATTTATGCTGACGACACTAATGTAGTAGTTTCCCCCTCACATCCCGAATATTTGGAGTCTGGTGCACAGGAAATTTTCGTTCTCATTAATAGATGGTGTTCTGATAATAATTTAATTTTGAACATTGAGAAAACAGAGTGTATGATCTTCCATACTGATCGGTCAGTTGTCGATTTCCCACAGGCTATTGAACTCGATAATTGTGCTATTACTGTCGAGAATACTATCAAATTTTTGGGAGTTTATATTAACTCTAATTTGAAATGGGACGCACATATTACTTCATTGAATAAAAAATTGACATCTGCTGTTTATTCATTGAATGTACTGAGGAATCACGTTGGACCAGATATACTAAAGACTGTATATAATGCAAATTTTTACTCCTTAATGGCCTATGGTATAATCTTTTGGGGTAATAGCTCACAAGTTAATAGAATTTTCATTACCCAGAAGCCTGCTTTGAGAACAATGTTCAGGAAAAAATTCAGGGAATCATGCAGAGGCTGTTTCAGGGAAAACAACATTCTGACGGTCAGTGGTCTATATATGTTCAAATGTTTATTATTCACAATTAAACATAAGGAATATTTCACACAGAATAAAAATTGCAATAATACAAGACGCATGCATACGTATCTTTATTCGCTCCACACGTCATCTCTAGCCCAAAACAGTGTTCATGGCGTATCCATGATGAGATTGTTTAATGCTCTTCCTATAAGACTCCAGAGAATTTGTGAGAAGAGGTCTTTCAAACAAGAGATTTTGAATTTTTTGATAAAATGTGAGCCATATTCGTTGGCTGAATATTATGATTTCTGTAAAACACAGGATACTTTATAGTTTCATATTGTTTTTTTTTTGACTTGTTTCTCTTTTATTGTTGGCGATATTTTGTTACTGGCAATAACTTTTGAAATAAATGTTTCTATCTATATATCTATCTATCTATCATATTTTACATTTATGTGTTCTTTGTAGCCTTGATAAGGGAGTGAATTACTCCGAAACGTCGGCGAAATTTTATAATAAATTCCACACTAATAAAGACTGTTTAGTCCAAATTCCTGTCATCATTTTCTTTGAATATACTATACAGGGTGTTTCACCATAAACTGGACAAACATATATGGCCGTGTAGATGACACCGGGGAAGTCATTTTTGCCTTATGACATATACCCCGTTTTCGACGCATAAGCGAGATACAGGGTGTTTAATGTCAACTTTTAGCAATATTCTGATAACTGAGGTGAGTCATGCGTGACATGCGTTTCTGACAAAAATTATTACTCGACGAAATGGGAGTGTTCCACAATGAGCTTCGAAAACGTGGTTCTACAATGCCGAATTAATGAAATCGAAATGCAATACCCCTCATAGTTTGTTATTTCCAGTTGTTTATGAAAACTGATTGAAAATATTCATATCTCGAAAAAATGAGAGTGTTTCATAATCAGATTTGTATATACGCTTCTTGAATGCCGACAGAATGAAAAACAAAAAATCCCATAGTTTGTTAGCCTCCAGGTTCAGAGATTCGGGGGTTGTGTATGCAAAATGTTAAAAAAAATCATATCTCGACAAAATGAGAGTGTTCCACGATCAGATCCGAACATGTGTTCTTTCAATGCCAAAAGAACGAAATACAAAAAAACCCAATAGTTTGTTAGCCCCCAGGTTTGGAGATTTGGGAGGTTTTTTATGCAAATCTCCAAACCTGGGGGCCAACAATCTATGCGAGATTTGCGTTTCATTCTTTCGGCATTGAAGAAACACACATTTGTAGCTCATTGTTGAACACTCCCATTTCTCCGAGATACATATGTATATTTTTCATCATGTTTCATAAACAACCCCCCAAATCTCCAAACCTGAGGGCTAACAAAACAAACTATGGGATTTTCTGTATTTCATTCTGTTGGCATCCAAGAAGCGACTCTGATCGTGGAGCACCCTCATTTATCCGAGATATGAATTTTTTGCATCATGTTTCACATCTCTAAATTTTCAACCTTGAAGGCTAACGAACTATGGGGTTTTTTGTATTTCATTCTTTCGGCATTGAGAAAACGCATTAAGGATGATTCTCATTATCAGACATGCAACGACACGGCAAGGACAGACAAAGACCCGATAGTTGCGGCAGCAATTCACATTATAAGATAGGTATTCGACATCTCGACGGGTTGTTTGTAATGAATTAGTTTTTGCTAAACAAAATTAGAAGCGTAGTGCTACAAAGTGAGCAACGCTCGTGTGTCATGTTTAGAAATTTTACCAATAAAGATCTAGCCATAATGGCTGTATTGCTTGATGAAGATGACGAAGCCGTAAAGAAGAAACAAAAACGATTATGGGTGCATAAAATGTTACAAAAACGTAAAACTGAAGGAGAATATCATACTTTATATAAAGAACTGGTAGACGACGAAAGAAACTTTCACCAATATTTCCGAATGTCAAAGTATCAATTTTATTATTTGCTAGATAAAATATATATTGACATAAAGAAAAAAAAATACTACTTTTCGAGAGGCTATATCTCTTAGAGAAAAACATTGTAATACGAATACAAATCCTCAAACTTCACTGAAGTATCGCGAAAATCCAAATAAACTGTCCACACTCTCCAGCAAGTACGCGTCACGTACAGGCACAGACACGAAAAACATTCTTGACAAGAATGTGGGTCCGCTCCGTCGCTGCCTTTACGTGTCGTTGCTGCGTCGTTGTCGGTGAGTGTGTACATCAGTATTTATGAATAAAGGATGATTCACATTATCAGACATGCAACGACACGGCAAGGACAGACAAAGATCCGATAGTTGCGGCAGCAATTCACATTATACGATAGGTATTCGACATCTCGACGGGTTGTTTGTAATGAATTAGTTTTTGCTAAACGAAATTAGAAGCGTAGTGCTACAAAGTGAGCAACGCTCGTGTGTCATGTTTAGAAATTTTACCAATAAAGATCTAGCCATAATGGCTGTATTGCTTGATGAAGATGACGAAGCCGTAAAGAAGAAACAAAAACGATTATGGGTGCATAAAATGCTACAAAAACGTAAAACTGAAGGAGAATATCATACTTTATATAAAGAACTGGTAGACGACGAGAGAAAATTTCACCAATATTTCCGAATGTCAAAGTATTGATTTTATTATTTGCTAGATAAAATATCACGTACAGGCACAGACACGAAAAACATTCTTGCCAAGAATGTCGGTCCGCTCCGTCGCTGCCTTTACGTGTCGTTGCTGCGGCGTTGTCGGTGAGTGTGTACATCAGTATTTATTTATCTAGAAAGAATGGTTTGTCGTGTCTTTGTCGGTCCGTGCCGTGTCGTTGCATGTCTGATAATGTGAATCATCCTTAATGCTCCATGTTTACTAACTTCCATGTGTAGTTTTTTATTACTCGAGTACTAACCTTTGTTAGATAATTAAAGGAAATCATCACTGTAATATTTTATGCAAGCAGATTGCATTAGTGTGCCTCAATTCATACACTTTCTGGTTTTTATGGGCACTTTTTTTTTTTTTTTTAGTTCGCCTAGTCGCGTCTTGCCCTTTGACTATACCCGATATAGTCTAAGGTCTTATCGCCCGTCATCTCTATTTTCATGTGAAAATGAGATGTAAAATGAACCATATAATTGCTCAAAACCTGCAATTTCTTGAATGTCTATGTTTTGTGCAGTGTTTACAATGGACCAGTTAATCACACCTTGAATAAAAAGCTCAAGCTAGCTCCGTATCGATTTATATATTTTAAATGATTAGATCCTAATCTAACGCTCACGTAATTCAATGGATTCATACTGTAAGCTACCGCTTTGCTTGTTTTGTTCGATACCATCCCGAAAAAATGGTGTATCTGATTTCAATTGTTGGCCAATTTCAATATTCCCATTATCTTTACTAAGATTATCACAATAGTATAATTATTTGTTATCAATTTGATTTACCCCGAGTGTCGCGGTTTTAACGATAACCTTGAGTCTTGACCTCGTTCGTTTGAAATTTCTGTACTGATTGAGATGATATATTGTTTATCCTGATTACTCCTAGGTCTCCTGCGGAGACCCCTCTGAAATTACAAACTTCGAAGCTTGTAACTTGTGCCGAGTTCGGAGTAAGCAGTTATGTTCTGTGTAGGCTTTGTTAAGGTGGATTTATACAGCAACTAAAATAAAATAAGAACTAAAATAAAATAAAATAAGAATGTTCACTTCATGCATTTCAATGACAGCGTTTATACAGGAAATAAGCTGAAATAAGGAATAAGAATTAGAATAGGAGATGGTCAACTTTTATCTTTTTCGCTTATTTTATTTGGAAAATGATAGTGCGCATGACCCAAATCCACTCCCCAATCTTTTCCGTATTGACACTTTTGACAAGTTCTAGTTTTCTAACCTAAAACTTAATGAATATTTTTTTAAATCATTGTTGATAATTATATTCAATATGGATGACCAGGAGATCATGATGGGAGCGATGTTGTTATTGATGACAAGTACTGCGATTATCGCCTTGAATAAAAGGCGGAAGTCATTGTCAAAAAATCTGCGATTTGATTGGTTCATTCTTATTTCTTATTTTATTCTAGTGATCTCTATAAACCTATGTTGTCTGCTCTTATTTCTTATTTTATTTTAGTTCTTATTTTATTTAAGTTGCTGTATAAATCCACCTTTACTGTGTCCTTACGCCATCTTAGGCACAGCACTGTTAATTTTTGACCCAACAGTGAGAATGGTGGCCTCTACCGAGACTAGAAAATTTCTTTCCTAGCTCGGGATTGAACTTCGGACCTTTAGGTCCGAATTCCAACGCTCTACCACTGAGCCAGGGGCACTCATTTTTGAGTTGGTAGTTTCTTTGCGGAATGGAACGATTGTTGGATTTAGAATTATTATAGTCCTAGATCCCAGAGCAATCAGACATAACTTATTTTCACACGGATGAAACCTGAAGTTTTCAGTAGCGTCTCGTGTGCCTTGAATACCTACGCGCTTTGTGGAACTTGCCGAGTGACACCTGGCAGGTACCAGGTGAGAAAGGTAACTAAAAATAAGAATTATTTAACTTTAATTCACATGGCTGATTTTTTTTATGTCATGTAGAATATTATTTTAAAGTAATATCAAAAGTGTCAGACACTTTTGATGGACCAGAGCTTTTGTCCGACGCTTTCAAGCTACCCAAAAAATAAATGAACTTTACTTATTTTTACATGTCTGATTTTTCAATATGTTATTGGAGTATTTATTTAAAAGTTATATTCTATCAGTCAGACAAATCAGAGTGACCAAACATCCCCTAATTTGAATGTACTAAGAATACTTACTGTTTTCAATCTGAGATTTTCGCATCTTTATTTCAACAAAATTAACTTTAACAAGGAAATAATTGATAAATATTAAAGTAAATAAGTTTATAGCATACAGAGCGTAACAGCCAAATGGAATAAATTCGATAACGAATAAATGAGGGGGTGTGTTCGAGACCCGAAGCTCTCGAATATTTTATATATATTTTTTTTTCTCATATATTTAAATTGCATCTTCGACTGAGTGGAACTGAGTTGTTGAAGTGCGCATTTTCTCCATGTGAGCTGAAAACACATGGGAAATTAATTAATCAAGAATCTCCCTTCGAGTGTTGATGAGTGAATATCGCTTATATCGCCATCAAACCCTTATTCTTTTTGTGCCTTAGTCGCCTTAGTTTTCTCTTTAATCGGCCTTGTTTGCCTAGATTCCTTTTACCCCTTTGTCGGGAAATAACTATTTTCATTATACCTCCACTTGTGAGTGATTAGACAATTATTGAACTGGATTGAGTGTGAAGTGAAGCAGCTCAAGATTCCTCCCGTGCTGGACAACCAGGCAAAGGGCCCTTTGACCAGCATCGACGATCTACATCGACAGCCAAAGAAGAAACATCGGTAAGTCGTTGATGCAATTTCGCGGGTTTTCGATTTACCATCGCCATATTACATTTTGCTACTTCCCTTGAATTCAAAGAGAGAATTTACATCACTTTCTCTCCAAACTTGAGCTATCGAACACATAACATTTGGTCCTTCGGGCCGGATAGCCGGAGTTTGACTTTGGTTTTCATAGGGGTAGTTTTTGCTATTTTTCAATTACGAAAAATCAACGAAAAAAATTCTAAATATCTTCACTGCTGCTTATTTGGTGCCAGACAGCATCAAATTCTGTCTATCCACATCAATCCATTCAGTTTTCTTATATTTCCTCAAAATTTAATGTGAGATTGACCCTATTTTCAATTTGAAAATTTGAATCATTTAATTTCATAAAATCATTATTTCATTTGACCATTTTGAAAATTGAACATAAGGAAAACCGGTTAGCATCTGCTGCGTGTCTGGTTTTCTGTCAATTTTCAAAGAGACGATTCATTAGTCTGTCATCTGTTGCATTTCCAATAGTGATTGTTTACATTTTGAGTGAACGTTTTAATAGTTTTCAGTCATTTTGGAAATGGAAAAGTTCAGGAGATTTCAAACTCTTAGAAAGACATGCTTATCTGACATAAGCATAATACACTCTTTAGCAGTCCGTGCTAAAACGGATAAAACAATTCGCTCCTTATTCAAGGTACGTTATTCAGAATTAGACAATATTCGGGACGAGTTTTTGAAACAACACAATAATATTATCGGAGCACTCCTAACAGAATCAACATCCGATTTAGATGCGGAGAGTGTCATCCGTGAAGGATTTTTGAAT
This sequence comes from Adalia bipunctata, assembly GCA_910592335.1. Lineage (NCBI taxonomy): Eukaryota > Metazoa > Arthropoda > Insecta > Coleoptera > Coccinellidae > Adalia > Adalia bipunctata. The sequence goes on from OU342955.1 coordinate 30,197,062, forward strand.
GAATTCTATTTCATTAAAAGTGCTTTTTCCGATCTTTTTGAATGCCATTCCAATGAAACATTACCGGTTGGAGTGAATTCAAGTATGAATGTTTCAAATATCTCGTCCTCACGTATACAACTACCAAAAATTGAATTGACTAAATTTTATGGGGATTATAAATCCTTTCCTTCCTACATTGACTTGTTTAATGCTCTGGTTCATGATAATCCTGCGTTGGCCGAAATTGAAAAGTTCAATTATTTGATCTCCTCCTTGCATGGTGCACCGTTGTCTCTAGTCAGAACCCTTTCTTTAACTTCTGATAATTACATAATTGCTTATGACAGCTTATTGAAAAGATATTCAAATCCTCGAATGCGTACTCAAGCTCTGTGGCATGAGTTGGATAATTCACCTAAAGTCAATTCTGATAATGTGATGCAACTTAGAAAATTGCTTGATACATTTTCCGAAAATTTGGCTGCATTGAAACAAATGAATTTTCCTACCGAAAGTTGGGATTTTTTATTATTTATGATGCTGTTGAAGCGACTAGATCATGCTATCGTTACTCGTTTCGAACTAGAATATCCAACTACTGATATACCTAAATTTGAAGAATTAGTTAATTTCTTACAGCGCCATTGTACTACTTTGGAAACCCTCAGTTTCTCTCCCTCTGCTATTCAGAAGCAGTATAATTCTAAAGATACCAATAAAGTTACCAAACCTCTCGCCAATAATAATAGTTCTCATTTCAGAACTGCGAAAACATCGGCATTTCTTGCCAGTAGAACAGATTCAAAAATTTGTTTATATTGTAAAGAGAACCATTCTATTTACCGTTGTAATGCATTTATTTCTAAAACACCTTCCGAAAAATATAATTTTTGCCGTTCGTCGCATCTTTGTTTTAATTGTTTGAGTACTTCGCATGATGTTCGCTCTTGCAATTCTCCTTACAAGTGTAAAAGGTGTTCATCCAATTTGCATCACACCCTACTTCATGTAGATAAACCCGTGCAATCCTCATCTCATGTCAGAAATCAAAATCAAGTAACTAATTCTCATTCAGCAGAACAATTACCAACCACATCGACAAGCACCTCTTGCCTTGTTGGTATGGAAAATAAATCGACGGGTGTACTTTTGTCCACAGCTTTGGTTGAAATTTGTGACAACCGGGGTAACTTTCAGACCTTTCGTTGTCTGTTAGATTCCGGAAGTATGACGTCATTTATTACTCAGAAGGCTGTTAATAAGCTAGGGTTACCGAAGAATAATTTTGCTGTCGAAATTCAGGGTATAAATCAAATGAGGTCTTGTTTTAGTAATGGTAAAGTTACACTGTCAATCAGATCACTAAAACAGAAATTTCCTCTTCTTTACACGGATGCAGTAATTCTTCCTAAAATTTGTGATGCTTTACCCCCGCACAAATATTCCGCTGATTCATGGTCACATCTCACTAACTTGAATTTAGCAGATCATAATTTTAATAGTCCAGGCAGTATAGACGTACTTCTCGGTGCTGATATTTTTCCCAAAATTCTTTTGAATGGACGTATCAGTTGAAATGAAAGTGAACCTTACGCACTCAATACCATTTTTGGTTATATTTTAATGGGAAAAATTGACGTTCCTTCTCCTTCATTGTCATCATTTTTCATAAACTCTACCGATTCAGTTGATATTGACGGAATTATAAAATCATTTTGGGAAATGGAAGAAGTTCCATCACAAATAAAATCATCACCGGAAGACGAACAATGTGAAAGTCATTTTTTAAGCACCCACTCTAGGGACGACACTGGTCGTTATATGGTGTGTCTTCCTTTTCGTGAACCAAATCCGATATTTCCGGGAATTCGAGAATTGGCTTTAAATCAATTTTATTCACTGGAACGTCGATTATTGAAAAAACCTGATATTTATACGCAATACGTTGAATTTATGCGTGAATATCTCAATCAAAATCATATGTCTGTTGTTCCTAAAGACGAAATATTAAAAAACTCGTACTACATTCCTCACCATTGTGTTTTGAAACCCGAAAGTCAGACCACCAAGTTAAGAGTTGTTTTTAACGCCTCGGCTAAACTGCCAAATCAGAAATCGCTAAATGATTATCTTTATCGTGGACCCAAACTTCAACAAGATATCATTTCCATTTTAATTAATTTTAGATGTCATGCCTTTGTAATTTGCGCCGATATCAAAAGTATGTATCGTATGATATCGATGCATCCCTCCGATAGAAAATATCAGAGAATTTTGTGGCGATTTTCAACTGATGAGCCCATACAGGACTATACATTAACTACCGTTGTATACGGGATTTCTAGTTCGCCTTATTTAGCTCTTAGGATGTTATTACAATTAGCCGAGGATGAGGGAAAAGATTTTCCTTTAGCTGCGGAAACCATTCGCACAGCATCATATGTAGATGACTTTATAGCCGGCGCCGCTACTTTTGAAGAATCTCGCATTCTAATTTCCGAGCTCATTTCTCTGATGAACCGCGGAGGTTTTGAACTACGAAAGTGGTCAAGTAACGACCCCCGTTTGCTTCTTGATATTCCGGAGTCACATCGTTCAGTCAGTTCATTGTCATTTGAATCGGATCAAGAAACTGCAACACTAAAAGTATTAGGTTTGCTTTGGAATCCCAGTATGGATTATTTTTATTTTTCAATAAATCCTATAATAGAAAATTCTTGTACGAAAAGAGTAATGTTATCAAACTTAGCGAGGATTTATGACCCTCTTGGGTTTCTTGCTCCCGTCACATTTTTCGCAAAATATTTAATACAGACGTTATGGTCTCTTGGTTTAGACTGGGATGGTTCACCTACACCGGAAATAATTCGTGCATGGAATCGATTCAAAGATGAATTGAAGTGCATTTCGGATCTCAAAATTCATCGTAATTTATTTCTCCCAAATATAATTCAGTGCGAATTACACGGCTTTTGTGACGCGAGTGAGAGGGGATACGCTGGCGTCGTGTATGTTCGCTGTTTGACGAGTAATGATGAAATTTCAACTCGAATTTTATGCGCGAAATCCAAAGTCGCACCACTTAAGAAAATTTCCATTCCGCGACTCGAACTCTGTGGAGCTGTATTGCTTACAAAATTATTTAAATTTTCTTTAGATTTACTTCGTTTGAAAGTAATTGTTCACAATGTTTACGCTTGGTGTGATTCTCAAGTTGTGTTACATTGGATTAAAAATTCTCCTCATAAATATAAAACCTTCGTATCCAATAGAATAACATATATTCAAGACCGAATACCGTCTGATCGTTGGTTTTATGTTGAATCGAAACATAATTCTGCGGACGTTGCTTCTCGTGGTGTGTTTCCTTCTGAAATACACCAAGGTTGTAATTGGTTTCAGGGCTCTGATTTTTTGCGGTTACCTGAAATTTCATTTTTTCATAGTCAATCGGCTACCCTTAACATTGCTCTACCTCTTGAAGAGGAACGAAAATTAGTTTTTCATGCTAAATTTGAAGAACCGTCAACACTTGATGAATTACTTGATAAATTTTCGTCATTTTCTAAATTGCAGCGAGTGATCGCATATATTCAACGATTTATTTTTAATTGTCGTAATCCTTCTGAAAAGAGATTCGGACCATTACTTTCTTTTGAAATCTTTGAATCTGTGTATCCTCTAGTGAGGAGAACACAACAAATTCATTTCGCTGATGAATTTCAGTCGTCTAGATTTTCTAAATCATTGAGAAAATTAAATACTTTCATTGATTCTAATAATTTACTTCGTGTGGGAGGTCGATTGGAGTATTCATCACTATTGCATGATAAAAAACACCCTCTACTATTGCCAAGGAATAGTAGATTAACACAGTTGATTATTCAACATTTTCATGAAAAGTACCTTCATGCAGGATTTCGTACTACTCAATTTTTAATTTGCCAACAATTTTGGATTTTATCGTCGAAACGGGCTGTAAATTCAGTTTTGAGTAGATGTTTTCGTTGCTGGAAAACAAATCCAAAACCATTTCAACCCCCTATGGGTAACTTGCCTACGACCAGAATTACACAAGCCAAGCCGTTTAGTCATGTTGGTGTTGATTTTGGCGGCCCTTTCATGCTAACCATGTCACGTCACCGCGGAGTTAAGACATGCAAAGGATATCTTTGTCTCTTCGTGTGCTTTGTAACTAAAGCCTTGCACTTAGAATTAGCGAGTGATATGTCTTCCGAAACATTTTTATCTGCTCTCCAAAGATTAATTGCACGTCGCGGCCGTGTATCTCACTTGTATAGTGATCATGGCACAAATTTTGTTGGTGCCAATAGAGAAATTATGAGTTGGATGGAAACTGCAGCCGGCCGTGAAGGTATCAAACACTCTTTTATTCCCCCGAGTTCACCTCACTTTGGTGGCCTTTGGGAAAGTGGCATTAAATCTGTCAAGTCGCATATAAATCGTGTGATAGGCCAACAAATTTTGACCTATGAAGAATTTTATACATTTTTAACAATAGTGGAATCTATTCTGAATTCCCGACCTATAGGCGCTTTTAGTAATGACATTGAGGATGTTAATGCGCTCACCCCTGGTCATTTTCTTACGCTAGAACCAGTGTCAACACTTCCAACCCCTGATTTCACAAATATTCCGGTTAATAGATTATCTAGATTCCAGATAATACAGAAATTACAACAAGATATCTGGAAGCGTTGGCACCGGGAATATCTCCATACTCTTCAGCAGAGGGGTAAATGGCTGGAACCCAAATCCCCCTCTCCTGAAATAGGTTCTCTTGTGGTCATAAAAGATGACAACGCTCCACCATGCAAATGGAATTAAGTCGCATAATTGACGTTCATCCCGGTCGTGATGGAGTCATAAGAGTGGCTACACTCAAGACTTCTTCCGGAACTTTGAAACGTTCTTTGGTCAAATTATGTCCCCTGCCGATATATGATTCGGCTAAGAGTGTATAGATGATTCTATACCTCATCTAATGGTATTATTCCTTTTTATTTTTATTTTGTTTCAATTCACGCAGCAGTGAAGAGTTTACTGTTCAATTTTTCCTTTATTTAAAATGCGTAAATGCATTTTCGGGGGGGATGATGTTCGAGACCCGAAGCTCTCGAATATTTTATATATATTTTTTTTTCTCATATATTTAAATTGCATCTTCGACTGAGTGGAACTGAGTTGTTGAAGTGCGCATTTTCTCCATGTGAGCTGAAAACACATGGGAAATTAATTAATCAAGAATCTCCCTTCGAGTGTTGATGAGTGAATATCGCTTATATCGCCATCAAACCCTTATTCTTTTTGTGCCTTAGTCGCCTTAGTTTTCTCTTTAATCGGCCTTGTTTGCCTAGATTCCTTTTACCCCTTTGTCGGGAAATAACTATTTTCATTATACCTCCACTTGTGAGTGATTAGACAATTATTGAACTGGATTGAGTGTGAAGTGAAGCAGCTCAAGATTCCTCCCGTGCTGGACAACCAGGCAAAGGGCCCTTTGACCAGCATCGACGATCTACATCGACAGCCAAAGAAGAAACATCGGTAAGTCGTTGATGCAATTTCGCGGGTTTTCGATTTACCATCGCCATATTACATTTTGCTACTTCCCTTGAATTCAAAGAGAGAATTTACATCACTTTCTCTCCAAACTTGAGCTATCGAACACATAACAGGGTGTTAAGAAAAACGCTCGGACATGTCGATTTGTAATTTTAAATGCGCATATTTTTCAAGAAAATAAAATTATATAGGGTTGTAACGATTTGTTTTTCCTCTGATAATTCCATTTTCCGAAATTTTATAGTGCGATAATTAATTGATCCGAGATTGCGATGTTCATTGAATTGTTTGAGCCGTGTATCCTATTTCGAAAATGACGTATGTCCCGTGGTCATTAACTTCATTTTGATTGGTTCGAAAATTCCCCTCTTTGAGTGACTCCGCATGCTCTTTAAATTTCCTTGTGATCATTCATTCAGATATTTTTCGATTCCACTATAGTAAAAGTTAGATAGAATATTATCAGAGATTATTTCTGCGACTTTTTTGTTGGATAAATTATTCTTAGGCGACGATTTATTATTCTTACAATTTGGATTGCGATTTTTGGCATATTGATTAATGTAAGAATATACCGTTTTACGGGATCAGAGATTACTAAAAGGAATTACAAACACGAAAAGCCACACAACATCTAAGTTAGAATTTATCATGTTTATATTATTGATTTTTAAAGAATCCCAATATTTTAGGCTTCTTGCTTCTTGTTTTACCTTCGCATAATTGTTCAATCACTGCAAGTTTGAAACCTTGTATGTTGGAGGAAACTAAATATTCTGGGACGAGTCATAACTTCTCTGAAATCAAGGGAGGACCTCCATCTTGTTTCCCGACCACGGAACCTACACAAAGTCCAGCTGAACATCTTTGGGACCTTATAATTTCGGATGAGTACCTCCATTCAGTACCATTTACCAACTTGTTTATAAAATATATATTGAGGGTTACTTTTTGATAATTTTTGATACTCAGTTTACTATTTCGTTAGTTGCAATTGAATCTAACGTGAATGAAGAGGAATAGGTCGATTACGTTAAGACATTGTTTCAATTTTGAGAACATACCTAATAAGATTGGTATATTGATGGTTATTTTTCGATTGTATGATAACCCACTGTGAACGAATGCATGCTTTTGGGATCCACGTTAGAGTGTATACCTATATATGGAATTGATGAGTTGATTATTGCTTCTTTTATCATTAAATTCAAATATTAAAATTAACTTTGAATCTTTTCTTTCAAGTGAGTAGGACATTTAACTTTGGTAGTTTTTAAATTAATATTTCAAGGGATTTTTGGAGTACAATTAAACTACCTGGCGCCTTATAAAAGATCATCGAGCAACCCACCCCGTCTCCACTGAGTTTTTTTAGCTGTGAGCCGTATCCCTTGAAAATTTATCTAGGATAACGTCCAAAATCTGAAGGATTGGTGTTAAATTTGAAATTTACCGTAACAGGGTGTTCCATGCGACCATTGCCAATACCAACTTTCTTATTTTAAACCCCCTGTATATTATTTATTTTTTGGATTCTTCAGAAAACTCTCGACCTAATTCATGTATAGGGTGGGCAAAATTGGTGCTACATGAACTAAAACTTTTTAACCTGAGGAGATAGAGAAAAATGAATGTCAAATTATACTCCTCTTTTTTCGAGAAACTGATAATGCCATCAACTGCATTCCTCTATCTTCTTTCGTTTCCGAGTTATAGGCCAAAATTGAAATTTGGGCGATTTCAACTTTTGTCATTATCTCCGTTTCTGTTTATGCTAGCATGTTGAAATAAAAACATTATACAGGCACTTTTCTGATAGCAATCCAGTGGCGTACTCTGATTTTTTTAAGAGGTTTATTTGCTGAGTTATTACATAAAGTTGTGTTTTTTCTTATGGAAACAGTAGTTCGAAATGACTTAGAAAGAATCACCATTTTTTTCCCGTTTCAGAAATGTATCATATGTCATACATCGCCCTCAGATTCGTTAAGATATAATGAAAAATATGCTTTGTATATGGAATTCGAATTATTGAGTAGGCTGAATCATAGAATTATGTGTCTCTACGCATGGTGTAATTATAACTTCACGATTGAATACTTGATGGTGCGATCTCTGTTTGAAACAACCGTCAGTAATTAAAATTTGAAGTCATCGTTGGAGGCATTAGGGAGATATTCCAAAATTACGAAAAATATGATATGTTAAAGTGTTTCATTTTAGCGAATGAGATTAATGAGAATAGTGGGGCAGCAAGTGATTCAACTGTAAAATAATAATTACACCATGCAAAGAGACACATAATTCTATAATTCAGCCTACTTAATACTCAATAATTCGAATTCCATATACAAACCATATTTTTCATAATATCTTAACGAATCTGAGGGCGATCTATGACATATGATACATTTCTGAAACGGAAAGAATCGCGATTCTTTCTAAGTAATTTGCAACTACTGTTTCCATAAGGAAAAACACAACTTTATGTTATAACTCAGCAAATAAACCTTTTAGAAAAAATCAGTGTACGCCACTGGATTGCTATCAGAAAAGTGCCTGTATAATGTTTTTATTTCAACATCCTAGCATAAACAGAAACGGAGATAATAACCAAAGTTGAAATCGCCTAAATTTCAATTCTGGCCTATAACTCGGAAACGAAAGAAGATAGAGGAATGCAGTTGATTGCATTATCAGTTTCTCGAAAAAAAGAGGACTATAAGGTGCCATTCATTTTTCTCTATCTGCTCGGGTTAAAAAGTTTTAGTTTATGTAGCAAAAATTTTGCCCACCCTGTACAATGTCCTATACCTATCTTCAACTTTTTCGGAAATATTAAGTGTAGGTATTCAGATTTCTTACAAAAATTAACATTTCGAATGAAAATTATTTTATTTCACAAATTCGATACATTACACTCAATACTTATTTCCCATTAACCTTTTGATATGAAGAAAGTAAGCAAAAACCATCACTGAGAAGAAATAAAAAAAAAAACAGAAACAGATTTGTTTATTCTCATAGCATTAGTAACACGTTGTCTGTTTGCATGACAATAAGTGATAAACTTATATCCTGATCCAGCAAATCCACAAGTTCCTGCCAATATAATATGGTTTCAGCAAGATGGAGCACGGCCCCATTACCAAATCAATGTCCGGCAGTACTTGAACCAAATTTTTTCAAATCGGTATAGGGAGGCGCGGATCGATAGAATGGCCAGCACGATCTCCTGATCTGACACCATTAGACTTCTTTTTGTGGGGATATGTCAAAAGTATTGTATACGAAACGAAACCCTTAAACTTAGACGACCTAAATGTTGAGTAACGTTATAAAAGACAATTCTACATCAGATAAGCATGTTGCCAAGACGTTCGCGGCGAGCATTTTGAACATTTCCTACATTGACATTGATGTTTTTTTTTGTTTTTTTTAGTAATTAAGAAATCATCAGAATTACTCATTAGATTTTAAGTATAATGTACCGAATTTTTGAAATAAAATAATTTTTATTTAAGACGTTGATTTTTGCAATAAATCTGAAAACACTTAATACTTTCGAAATAGTTGAAGATAGGTATAGGACATTGTGCATGAATTGTGTCTAGAATTCTCTGAAGAATTCAAAAAATAAATAATATACAGGGGGTTGCATTTGAAATAAGAAAGTTGGTATTGGCCACGGTCACATGGAACACCCTATATAATATCATTTTTTTGAGAAATATGCGCATTTAAAATTACAAATCGACGTGTCCGAGCGTTTTTCCCAACACGCCCTCATTTATTCGTTATCGAATTTATTCTATTTGGCTGTTACAACACTCATCTGTATATTCGGGGTTATCATTTTTTATTCATCATCATTATCGAGACAACGTAAAACAGCATATACACAGTAGATTGAAACAGATGGTGAGTTTAAGAAGGGGAACCGAGTTATTATGGACGTCTCACTCACTCTGAAGCGCATGCATAGTGCTCTCGCCCTCATACTTCTGGCCGAATAATTTTTGTCTTAGGGGATGTTTGGTCACTCTAATTTGTCTGACTGAATGAATATAACTTTCAGATAAATACTTCAATAACATATTAAAAAATCAGACATGTAAAAATAAGTAAAGTTCATTTATTTTTTGGGTAGCTTCAAAGCGTCTGACAAAAGCTCTGGTCCATCAAAAGTGATATTACTTCAAAATAATATTCTACGTGACATATATAAAAATCAGCCATGTGAATTTAAGTTAAATAATTCTTATTTTTAGTTACCTTTCTCACCTGGTACCTGCCCAGGTGTCACTCGGCAAGTTCCACAAAGCGCGTAGGTATTCAAGGCACACGAGACGCTACTGAAAACTTCAGGTTCCATCCGTGTGAAAATAAGTTATGTCTGATTGCTCTGGGATCTTACTCTATTATGATCGGATTGTTTTCTATTAGGATGGCTTGAGACAAATTTCTAGATTGGAATTTTGTACCGTAAAATAATTTTTGACATGGAACTGAACTCTTTGAAATATGTCATAATTTCTTACTTCTGATCAAAAATCATGAATGAATTAATGACAAACTATCCATGAATAGAAAGCAAAATTGCAATGCGCTAGTTTATCATAATAAATAAATTGAATTCAAATGAAGTTTCAATATAATTTAGCGTGAAACAATTATGGCTCAACTAATAAATTCGTATTCATCCCCAAATAAATCAAAATATTCAGATTCAAGCATTTTTTCTATATGAATCGTCAAGCTCTACACATTGGTGTGCGAGAACCAATAGTTGAAAATCCAAGTCACCTCAGATTTATTTCTTTCAAGAATATTCGAAAAGGGACAGGAAAGATCTGCTTAATATAATATGGTGATTTCCGGGAATGAAGGTGATTTCTGCTATTTCGTCGAGTAAAGAAGCACGAAGAGGGTTTTCGTGTGCGTCGCGAGTATGAGACGACGTCGCGGAAAAGGGAAAATGCAGAAATCGTAGAAAGTACCTATGCCAATTGGCAAGAGAGTTCGGTCAGTTCTCTCAAATTCTATTGTAATTTAAAGGGAATTCAGAAGTAAATATATTCTTTCATTCAATTTAAAGCAAGTGGTATTGTGAGAGAAATTTTCAAAACCGTTTGTGAATTTTCGATTATTTTATTTAGGAACATAACCAGGAGTACTCAATTTCATTTGTTTTTCTTTTCCAATTTTTTTGGAATATATATTTTGCGACAGCTTTGGTGAAAAAATTGAGGAACAATATCTGTATTTTGTTCGAATAAGGTATGTAATGAGATAATTTGCTTGAATTCAATATAATATGTTTAGTTCATTTCAATGAGAATTTGTTTCATTTTTATCCACCTCAACTCTCAGAAAATGATTCAGTAATCATTCAAAGCAAGACCCCATTTCGGCTGGAAAAGTGTACAGACCTCGGATCGTAGGGAAATTAAATTGAATTCAACCATAACTTTTGTTTTACGAATAAATAACACTATTGAGAAATTATGATTGCTTAAGGTTCCACTGTTACAGTTTCAATTCTGCGAGCGACAGAAGAATAAAATAATTATAACACGAGAATTTGATGTATGGGATTATGAGGGGAAGTGAGTTGGATGCGGGCATGGCGGGAGCGACAGAGACGAAGAGAATAAATGATGTTGATATCGGAATTCAACACATGAAAATTTTTAGTTTTTGAATTAATGCGTAAGGGAATGAAGTATAGACGATTCATAATTTTGAAATTAATTTTTCTGAGAATTGTTAATCCAGATTATTGGGATATAAAATTCACCTGCACAGTGCTCATAAAGATTACCTACCTGTTGTAGTATTGGTAAAAATTCTCCGGAATCCGGGATAGAGCAAGATAAGCATTAACTAAAAAAAAAGCCACACAACAACCGAGGTCAGTATTTGAATTCTTGAATTCCGTTATATTGTGAAAGGGTTCTATAAGACAATTATAAATTAATTGACAGGCTTCACGTCGAGGGGTCCATCGCTACCCGAGTGTACCCTGTTCTCTACCTCTTCCGAACAACCACCTCTTCCATTTGATTTGAGATACAACTTTACCAGAAAGGACTTGTATATGAATGCTACGAAGGTACTGTAAATGTGAATGTATTAAGAACGATTATTTGACGCCTGATATCCTGTATAATTATAGATTTTATATATGTATATCATCTGAATTCGAATTCCGTAGGCATTACCAGAATCATTTGTCAGTTGTCATAGGTCTTAATAAATAAGGGCATCACCCGCATGAAACGAAGATCTCTGTTTCATTAAAATCACAAAAACCACTCGAGAAACGAATCCACCCCAACCCTTCTGAGCTGGGGCGAGTGTTCTCCTTAACGAGAAAGGAGGATACTATAATTTTTTTGTAAGTATTCTGATATTCCAGCAGAAGAATGTTACAAAATGGCGCCCAAATTCTTGAGTGGTAAATAGAAATTCGAAATTTATTGGAAATATTTCATCTAGAAAATTTATTAACCTAAGCCATTTCATTTTCAGTCTAATAATTCGAGAAAGGTAGAGAACATATGTTACACTGATAAGGTTTTGTTTATCGGCATATATTCACGCAAAATTATTAACATTTGGATATTGTTGTGATTACTCAATTGGATTTTTATCATGGCTTACTCGTACATTTGGAAAAACGAGATAAACCGATTAAATCAGGAAGAATTAAGTTATGAATTAGAAAGTAGAGGACTCAAACCTGGTACGGTTGAGGCTAATAGGAAATCTTTCAGAAATGTTCTGAGATTGGAAGCAAAAGGAGAATGGTCAACGATTTCATATCCTATCAAATTTGACGATGATATTGCTCATATTGTAGGGTGAATGTGCCAGTAGTCGGCCTCTTTTGAGTACATTTCAGTTCCTCAATGAATACCACAGATGTGTCTCGGGCTGCACAGATTTAACCCCAACGATCTTAAAGCATGTATACTAAAGAATAAAGTGAGATGAAGAAAACAAGCTTCTAGTTCAATCGACAAGTTTCTTAATTTATTCTCTGAAGAAATGACAGTTTCGCTAGTAATCGGCCGTATACAACCCCATAGTCGGCCAGGGCTATACCAGTCGTCGGCCGCATCAAATGGAACTAATTTTTACCAGGCCCGTATTGAATGATATGGGCATAAATGAAATAGGTAGAAGAAAACAAAATAATGTTTAATGATACAAATTCAACAAACAGAATCAAAATTAATTACTAAATATTCAATATGAACAGGAGACAAACTAATAATTGGTGAACAAATATAAATAATTTGAATATACCTACAAACAGACAAAAAACTATTCTAAGGTTGAGTGTATCTCTCTTCACATAGAATCATACAAAAAAAATATTCAAGGAATAATATAACTTATATTAGTCATAATGGAAGTAAAGACTGAGGGCAAACGGGGTCCTGGTAGACGGCAGATGACATAGCTAAAGAATATTTATAAAGAAGTGGACTGGCCTCGATTTTCAATCGTTGATAAGGAGGGCACAGTCTAGAAAAACGTTTACAAGTCATCGCCAACCTTCGATAGAAGACGGCACCTGAAGAAGAAGAAAGAATTATAATGAAATATTAATCGTTGGAACAATAATCACAACAGAAATCTAAAACTCTGACGTCATCATCTGTCTGTCCTGATAATTTGGTACAGTTCAAATGAAACCATCTTGTACATAAGTCACAGCCTACATTGTTTTCCCCTTCGTCTTCTGCATCCGTGTCCAGTTCGTCATCACAAGCTCCACACTTCTGTTTCTTCTGATGTGCGTCTTGGGACAATACAGTGTTGTCTTTGGTTTTTCTTTTTTTCATACTTTCCAATAACTTTTTAGTCTTCTTCATTTCAGATTCCTCCTTTTTTCTTTTCTTCATATTTTCTTTTTCCTGTTTTTCATTTTCTTTATTTATGTAATAGGATCGCCATGCTTCCGCCGAAATAGCGCTCGTAGATGGCCCTGATCTGCATCTTCCGGATTTTTTTATTGGTTTCGGATATTTCAAATGTTCTTTAAAATAATCTATCATTTTAGGTTGGGTTTCAGGGCTAATGCTGAATCCGGCTGAATTTATCTGGTCCTGATTCTCAATTGCGATAGGGCTATTATTTAAAATCTCGTGAATCATCATGTTTTGAGCGGGTGAGGATTCATTACAAATTTGGCCAGTCTCATCAGTATCAGTTGGTCTTGATTCCACAGTTGGGCTGTCCACATCAGTGATATGACTTCCTGCTTTTATGATGTCCATCTGTAATATTTTTATCCTGGATGTTGTTGATTCCGTATTTGTTTTTACAAGGGAGAGAAATCCATCCGGATTAATTTCATATTCCGTTTCAACCTCGGTTTCAGCTGAATAATCATCAGTTATCTTTGCAGCAACTACATCTTTTTCATATTTCCGGAGCTTTTCGAGTATCCAATCCACTTCCGCTACTCTTCCAGCACGACTTAATTTGAACTCCGTCAAAACTTTGTAGGTGCTTTGAAAATCGGCCGAAGTCAATTCATTCCCTTGTTCTTCCTCCTGGACCTCTGACTGCATAAATTTCTCCATCGTATTTTGGACGCACTTTGAATAGTCTACTGCCTCAGGGTCATAAGGAAACAATCCGCATCGCTTGAATCCTTTTCGGATATGCTCTGATAGGTTTCTGTTTGACAGAGCATGTTGGAAAACCGTTGCAAAGAATGCCTTTGATAGTATTCTATCCATATTTTCATTCTGCCAATTTCTGGACGAGTTCTGCCAATAGACTTTCAAAGGCTTAAATACAGCCACATCAGCTGGTTGCATAATATGCGTCGAATTCGGGGGCAATGCATATAAGATGATGCCATTTTCATCGCAATATTGGCTGAGTTCAATTGACATATGCGAACGATGTCCATCGACGAAAAACAAAACTGGTTTCTCGATATTTCGGCTCAAAATCCATTTGTTCAGTCCGTTTGCTACATACTCATAAAATATATCGGAACGCATCCACCCACTTTCCGACTTCCCCAAAATCCAATCTGGAGGCATGCTTTCTGCAATTGTCCTTGGTGGCTTTACATAGGGATAAACCAAACATGGAGGACATAACTCTCCATCCGCCGAAAATGTAATGAGAACTGTAATATTATTCTTTTCTGATCCCTTCTTAACCTCGAATAAATTCTTGTACCCCCTAGGACCAATGACTTTTCCTGATTTTGGACACAAGCTGAATCCTGCCTCATCCGCATTGAATATTCTCGACGGGGATTTCAATATATCAATGGCGCCTATTCCTTCTAAGAAACTTTCAAGGTCTCCGAACCAAGATTTTATGAACTCTTCAGTTACCCTAGCTCGAGATTTATCTATAGTTTCTGGTATTCGCATTGAAATTTGTGGATGTCTACGCATAAATGAAGAATACCATTTTTGACCTGGTCTACCGTCTCTAAATGGAGTACTAATTTTTCCATCCACTACAATTTTTTGAACAGTGGATAATAGTTCCTGTTTTTTTATTGGAAATCCACATTTAGCAATCCCTATTAACCAGTCAACAATTTTTTTTTCGTTTTCCCAGCTCAAGTATGGGTCTGGACCCATTCGTCCAGTATTGGCGACCCGTCCCTTAAGTCGGTCCTGTAAAGTTGCGCGTGGTATTGCATATTTTCGGCATGTTGGCCTTATTGCTACACCATTCTTCACTTCTTCAAGAGCCCTCTGTATACTCTCTTCGGAATATTGATGAAACTTTCGTTTCCTTTGGTTGGGCATTGTCTGAAATCATTAATTTCAAATTTATAGCAAAAAAATGTTGCGGAGGGCGGTTTGGAATCTTATGGCCGACTACTGGCTCAAAGTTCTGTTAATGACTTTTCTAGTAGTCGGCCACCAAATACAACTGAGGATAACTTCAATTCCTTTCACTCTACCTATGGCCGACTACTGGTCACATAACGCGCAAAAATTCAATCAGCATGTTGAAGAAAGAGGACAAACAATATCTCAATAGATAAGTTGAAGAAACGTGGAGATAAAATTTTGAAAGTATACCAGTACTCGGCCCATGGGGCCGACTACTAGCTTCCATGGCAGATCATTATGCCAGTAACCAGCCATTTTAATTATAATATAATCTTCAAAATTTGGTTTCTTCGAATAGAACTTTGATAATTTAAGAGTATATTTTACCGTCCAATGATATAAAAAACGCACTGACCTCCAGGAATCAATTTCAACTTACCTTTGAAGTTTCCACTGTGGATTTTATCACTTTTTAAACTTTCAAATGAACAATCAAACTGTTGAATATGTCAACTTTGCGCAGGAATCAAGGAAGGAAGAACTAATTCAGGGGAAACCCACATTGATAAACAAATGTGTCAAATCTAGTAGAATGACGCAATTACAGAAAACTGCCCATTTTCGAAATGCGATTGAAGTTATTATAAAATAAAAGCTCTGTGGGCCGACTATAGGCGGTGGCCGGCTCACTGGCGCATTTACCCTACTCAATAATAATGAGATAATTAAGCTCATATCCGATTTCGATGGCGATTTAAAGTCATCAAAGTTTTCACGAATATCAGCATTGGTTATGCATAATGGGCGAAGAATTCAAAATAGTGACCCCGGTTCTGTAGATTCTCAAATTTCTGAAAAAAATGAAGCCTTATTACAGTTGACTAATTTGAAATCTGATGTCGAAAAATTGATTCGAAAATTTAACCGTTCGTCCGCAGATACATCTATTGATATAGTCAAGCCAGAAAATAGTTCGTCGTCTAGTGAATCTGATGGTGATTCAGAATCGGATAATATTTTTCAGTCAACTCCGGTTAAAGTATCTTTGCCTAGCACGTCTAAGTCAACACCTGTAATTAAATGGAATCTCAAATTTTCCGGTGAAGATGATATGTCCTTGAGTGCTTTCTTACAACGCGTCGATGAACTCAGTAAAGCTCGAAATGTCGATCAAGAAGAGCTATTCAGATCCGCCTATGACCTTTTTATCGGAAAAGCTCTCACTTGGTTTAGAGCTAATATCAAGTTAGCAGTAGATTGGCCGTCACTCGTAGAATTACTTCGAGAAGAATTCCAACCGGCAGATTATGACGAAAAGTTATACGAGGAAATCAAAGCTTGCACGCAAGGCCCTAATGAAACCATTGGAATTTACTTAGCTATTATGGATAGTTTGTTCAGTAGGCTGTCCTGTACAATTTCAGAAAATCGACAGTTGAGAATTTTACTACGCAATATTTCCCCCTTTTATCAGACACAATTGGATCTTACCGAGATTAAATCTAAGCCCGAGCTTCTAAAATTGTGTAGATTATTGGAAGCGAAGAGAACACAGTTGGAAAAGTTCGAACATCCACCTTCTCCCAGTAATTCTAGGCTCTTAGAGCCTGATTTAGCTTACGTGCAACCATGTTCAAGCACCAGGGTACAAAAAAATGAATCAAGTTGTGATATAATTTGTTTTAATTGCAATCAGCAGGGTCACAAGAAAATACAATGTCCGAAACTCAAACGGCGGAATTTAACCTCTTCAGGGACGAATTATTTTTGAAAAAAAAATCGGGAACAAAAAATTTATTTTGATGGTAAACTTTCCAACTTTAATTACATGTCAGCCAAAATTAATTAAAAAATGTTTTTTATATCAGAAAAATGAAAAAAAAAAAACTGTCCACATATGTGTCTTATGGTCCAAATCTGAATTCAAAATTTTGATATTTCCTTTTTTCCTACCGTAAAAACTCGTTCTCGATATTTCTGACAAGAAATCTACAACAGAAACAGGTCTTATAATGATTCATGAAATGGAAAGAATCCTAGATAGACAGTGTAATTGACGGAAATCATATACCACATCTGCCCATTGTACACATACGTGTACATCAACGTTGAAACAGTTTCTGAGCGAATAGAATCACTCTGAATAAAACTAAAACCATAGACGTGTTATAGATTACTAACCCATTTTTATTTCACGTGAATCACCCAAAAAATGCGTAAGAGAGAACTGCAGAAATGACACAAACCCAGGAATTCGTTACAGAGGGCGCGAAACCTCTTGTAGGCACACGTACAAGCGATTTTGCTCCTCATTTCAATTGGGAATATGAGAGCAGTTAATGTGGACTCATATGTGCCACTGAAATAGGCGATTGGTAGGGATGCACTAATGTGAGGCCGATAAGTTTCAAACGTACACATATGTGCCTATGGGCTGGAAGAGGTTAAAATGTTTTAAGTGCGGAAAGGAAGATTTTACTGTAAAATCTTGCCCTAATTGTAACAGAGGCTTCCAAAAAAACTTCTAGATGGGTTGTTTACTCGAGGTGCAACCGTCATCAGCAAAAATTCCTCGGATACGAAAAATTTTCCCGATCTGAGTAATAGCTTGAAAATTCGTTTAGATTTTGTCCTAGATAATGTGGTAGACGATGAAAGACCATATCTTACAGTAAATGTTTTGGGAATAGAAATTAAAGGTTTGCTAGATTCCGGTGCATCGAAGACAATAGTTGGCAAAAAGGGCTGGGATATGTTGAAGTCCATGAACCTGCAAGTTAATTCTATCAATTGCAAAAATGTTAAGGTTGCAAACGGTGAGCAATGTGAAATTTTCGGTGGCATTTGTGTTCCTTTCAACCTCAGAGGGAATATTAAACTAATAGACGTTCTCATAGTTCCGTCATTGCCTCATGTTTTAATACTTGGATCTGACTTTTGGAAAGCATTCGGAATCGTTCCAGATTTACGTCACGGAGAATGGACTTTTTCTAAAAATTCATATGAGATTGCCAACATATCGGACTGTAGTGAATTGACTCCATTTGAGTATTCAAGGCTAAATTCTTTACTAAAGAAAATTTTCGAAACCATGCCTGATCACATCGGATGCACCGATGTTGTCGAACATAAAATAATAACCAGCGCAGAACCAATAAAACAGAGACACTATCCGATTTCTCCTGCAATGCAGAAGCAAGTAGATATCGAACTCAAAAAAATGCTCGATGAGGATATAATCGAACCTTCATCATCACCGTGGTCGTCTCCAATCGTACTTGTGAAAAAAAAAAGATAACACGTATAGATTCTGCGTAGATTATCGTCAGGTTAATAAAGTAACAGTTCGTGATGCATATCCCTTACCTTTCGTCAGTAGTATTTTAGATAAATTGAGGAATGCTAAGTTCATTTCCTCATTAGATATAAAATCGGCATTTTGGCAAATAAGAGTCTCAGAAGAGTCGCGTCCTATTACAGCGTTCGTAGTTCCCAACAGAGGGTTATATCAATTCAAAAGAGTTCCTTTCGGTTTGAACAATTCGGGTGCAACATGGCAACGAACGATAGATAAAATCTTAGGTCACGATTTAGAACCATTCGTATTCGTCTATTTAGATGATATCATAATTGTGACGGATTCGTTCGAAAAACATCTAGAAATAATAGAAGAAGTTTTAAAACGATTGACGAGAGCAAATTTAACAGTCAGTAAAGAAAAATGTCAATTTTGTAGACCACAATTAAAATATCTGGGATATGTTGTGAATAAACAGGGATTGCATGTGGACGCAGAAAAAGTTGAAGCTATTTTAAATTTGCCTGCGCCAAAGAATGTTCGGGAGACAAGAAGAGTTATAGGTATGGCATCATGGTACCGCCGTTTCGTACCAGACTTTAGTTCCGTTATAGCACCCATAACGTCCTTATTAAAATCAAAAAAAGGTCAGAAAAGAGGATTTGAGTGGACTTCCGAATGCGAATTAGCTTTCAAAAAAATTAAAGAATTGTTGGTTTCCGCTCCTGTACTATCATGCCCTGATTACGAAAAAGAGTTCATAGTTTCAACTGATGCTTCGGATTACGGACTGGGAGCAACTTTGTCTCAGATGTTGGATGATGGTGAACACGTCATAAGTTACATAAGCAGATCATTAACACGGAACGAAAGAAACTACTCCACAACCGAAAAAGAGTGCTTAGCTGTTCTCTTCGCGATTGAAAAATTTCGTCCTTACGTAGAGGGTACGCATTTCACTGTTTACACCATTGATATAGAATCCGTAGATGGAGGATAGGGAGAAATCATTGGTCCCCACATAAGAGAGAGATGAAACGGTTAGTTCCGTCATCATTGCCATATGATTGACATCAATGTTGCCGCTTCTTCCAATATTGAGAAATGAAAGAGCCTACCAGTCGACCCAGTCGACCAGCCTACCAGTCGAAATCGGCTAATTTGAAGATATTTCCGTTACAACGGCAACACTGACGTCTTCCAATAATGACCTTGCCTACCAAAGCCTACCAAAGCATATTCTCATCTCACTTTAATCTATGTCCCTCTCTCTCTTATGTAGGGACCGAAGCTTCAATGCTGAAATATTCGGATACCCAGTCTATATATTCTAAGTCAATGGTTTACACGGATCACTACTCGTTGAAGTGGTTGAATGAAATAAAAAATGCCACAGGTCGTTTGGCTAGATGGAGCTTGAAACTCCAACAGTATGATTTTTCTATTGTGCATCGCCCCGGAAAGGATAATGTTGTTCCGGATATTTTGTCTAGATCAGTCCCACAGATAGATGAAATTAATGTAGATATTGAATCAAATAACGCAGAATTATTTAAGGACTACGTTGATCCTTGGTATGATAGGTTAAGGAATAATATACAGAAAAGCCCACTTTCTTACCCTGCATGGCGAGTTGACAATGATATCATATTTTATAAAACGAGAAACAGATTTCCCATTTTAGCCAATTCTGATTATAATTGGAAGACTGTGGTTCCAAAAAGTCATCGCAATATAATAATAAAGAATAATCATGACAATATTACCAGTGGTCATTCAGGCATTTTCAAGACATTCCATCGTATTGCTAATCGATTTTATTGGCCTAAAATGAAAGCCGATATAACCCGCTATATAAATCATTGTCACAAATGTTTGGCGTTTAAATCCGAACAAAAATTACCTTTAGGACAAATGTCGAGTCGTATGAACATTACGAAACCTTGGGAATTGATAACTATAGATCTAGTTGGTCCGCTTCCGAAATCATCTAAAGGTTTCATTTATATTTTCTCCGTGTGTGATTACTTTAGCAAGTTTGTCTTCTTTTTTCCGCTCAGAACAGCGACTGCTTCAAACATTAGTAAAATATTAGAAGATAATGTTTTTATGCTCGTTGGAGTCCCAAAATATATAGTGACCGATAATGGCCCACAATTCAGATCTTCGACTCTCAAAAATTTGGCGAAACTTTACAATGTGGAAATTAAGTATACCGCCTTATATCACCCACAATCGAATGCTGTAGAACGAGTTCATAGAGTCCTTAATACAATGCTTGGTTGTTATGCAGACGGCAATCACAGAAATTGGGATGAAAATCTTCAGAAAGTAGCTTGCGCAATTCGATCGGCTAAACATGAAGCCACGCAAATGTCACCATATTTTATAAATTTCGGACGAGAAATGAATATAACCGGTGAGGGTTCGGGTTATGCTGAAATTTCGGGCACGGATATAAAAGTCACGATGGATGAGCCACATCAGGAGGAGAGAGCTAAAGAGTTGAAATCGGTTTTTCAAGAGGTTAGGAAAAATCTTGATAAAGCCTCCATAAGAGCTTCAAAAACTTATAATCTCAGACACCGCAACGAACAATTTAGCGTTCGCCAGAAAGTTTGGCGAAAAAATTTCACTTTATCTGACGCATCAAAATATATTTCAAAAAAATTATGTCCAAAATTCATAGGTCCACTTACGGTCCATAAAAAGGTTTCGCTTTGGACTTACATACTGAAGGATGAAAAAGGAAAAATTTGTGGTACTTATAATATAAAAGATTTGAAAAGTCACCCTCCGGAATAATGTCGGTTATCGAAATTTGTTCGAATTTTTTCATTCGGATGAGTTGAGATTTTTATAAGTAGCTTCAGTAAAATAAATGGAAAAAATTAAAAAAAAAACATAAAAATATAAAAGCAGAAAAAAATCATAAAATTATAAAAATTAAAGAAAAAAATTAAAAATATGAAAGAAAGGAAAAACTCAAATTTCAGCAGGGATAATCTGTGCTAGAAAAAAAATGATTCTCATTTTTTTAGGGAAAGTAGGGATGGTATGTTACAGTTTCAATTCTGCGAGCGACAGAAGAATAAAATAATTATAACACGAGAATTTGATGTATGGGATTATGAGGGGAAGTGAGTTGAATGCGGGCATGGCGGGAGCGACAGAGACGAAGAGAATAAATGATGTATCAGCGTTGATATCGGAATTCAACACATGAAAATTTTTAGTTTTTGAATTAATGCGTAAGGGAATGAAGTATAGACGATTCATAATTTTGAAATTAATTTTTCTGAGAATTGTTAATCCAGATTATTGGGATATAAAATTCACCTGCACAGTGCTCATAAAGATTACCTACCTGTTGTAGTATTGGTAAAAATTCTCCGGAATCCGGGATAGAGCAAGATAAGCATTAACTAAAAAAAAAGCCACACAACAACCGAGGTCAGTATTTGAATTCTTGAATTCCGTTATATTGTGAAAGGGTTCTATAAGACAATTATAAATTAATTGACAGGCTTCACGTCGAGGGGTCCATCGCTACCCGAGTGTACCCTGTTCTCTACCTCTTCCGAACAACCACCTCTTCCATTTGATTTGAGATACAACTTTACCAGAAAGGACTTGTATATGAATGCTACGAAGGTACTGTAAATGTGAATGTATTAAGAACGATTATTTGACGCCTGATATCCTGTATAATTATAGATTTTATATATGTATATCATCTGAATTCGAATTCCGTAGGCATTACCAGAATCATTTGTCAGTTGTCATAGGTCTTAATAAATAAGGGCATCACCCGCATGAAACGAAGATCTCTGTTTCATTAAAATCACAAAAACCACTCGAGAAACGAATCCACCCCAACCCTTCTGAGCTGGGGCGAGTGTTCTCCTTAACGAGAAAGGAGGATACTATAATTTTTTTGTAAGTATTCTGATATTCCAGCAGAAGAATGTTACACCACGGAGAAGGAAATGATGATGTTCGAATACAATGATGTTTTCAAATGCAATGATTTTGGAGATATTTATATACAGGGTGTCCCAGGATGAACTATTTATACTACTACCATATATTTATATATGGTCTATAATCAGCATCACAAAATAGCCACTTGGAAAAGTCTCCTATTTTTCCTCACCAATAAAAAGAGATATTTATTCACTTCGGCGGAAATTTCTTTCGACTATATTTCTGGCACTGATGGACGTGAAAGATATGTTAATTAAGCTAGAACCTTAGAGCTTGAGGGATTATTTCAATAGGGAAAGTTGAGTTGGTTTTTTGTTTTTGTTGACGTCATTTCATTTCTTATGTAATTTATGTAAAATTTGAAATAAAGAAAATTATCTATCTATCTATACCTATAGGCTCTAAGTAAGATTGAGAAATAGGTCATAAAATTATGAGGCACTTGTCAATGTCCAATTTTCAATTTTTTCTAGATAGAGTGATCCAAAAGCTCAGCAATCTAAAACACGTTCCTTTAGGCCTTTAGCCAAGCAACGAGCTTGAGAAATTGGTCTTAAATTATGAGGCACTTGTCAATGTCCAATTTTCAATTTTTTCTAGATAAAGTAATTCGAAAGCTCAGCAATCTGAAACACGTTCCTTTAGGCCTTTAGCCAAGCAACGAGCTTGAGAAATTGGTCATAAAATTATGAGGCACTTGTCAATGTCCAATTTTCATTTTTGTCTATATAGAGTAATCCGAAAGATCAGCAATCTAAAACACGTTCCTTCTGGCCTTCAGCCAAGCAACGAGCTTGAGAAATTGGTCATAAAATCATGAGGCACTTGTCAATGTCCAATTTTAATTTTTTTATATAGAGTAATCCGAAAGATCAGCAATCTAAAACACGTTCCTTTAGGCCTTTAGCCAAGCAACGAGCTTGAGAAATTGGTCATAAAATTATGAGGCACTTGTCAATGTCCAATTTTCATTTTTTTCTATATAGAGTAATCCGAAAGATCAGCAATATAGAACACGTACCTTTTGGCCTTTAGCCAACCAACGAGCTTGAGAAATTGGTCATAAAATTATGAGGCACTTGTCGATGTCCATTTTGCAATTTTTTCTATATAGAGTAATCCGAAAGATCAGCAATCTAGAACACGTACCTTTAGGCCTTTAGCCAAGCAACGAGCTTGAGTAATTGGTCATAAAATTATGAGGCACTTGTCGATGTCCAATTTTCATTTTTTTCTATATAGAGTAATCCGAAAGCTCAGCAATCTAAGACACGTTCTTTTAGGCCTTTAGCCAAGCAACGAGCTTGAGAAATTGGTCATAAAATTATGAGGCACTTGTCAATGTCCAATTTTAATTTTTTTCTATATAGAGTAATCCGAAAGATCAGCAATCTAAAACACGATCCTTTAGGCCTTTAGCCAAGCAACGAGCTTGAGAAATTGGTCATAAAATTATGAGGCACTTGTCAATGTCCAATTTTCATTTTTTTCTATATAGAGTAATCCGAAAGATCAGCAATCTAGAACACGTACCTTTAGGCCTTTAGCCAACCAACGAGCTAGAGAAATTGATCATAAAATTATGAGGCACTTGTCAATGTGAATTTTTCATTTTTTTCTAGATAGAGTAATCCGAAAGCTCAGCAATCTAAAACACGTTCTTTTTGGCCTTTGGCCAAGCAACGAGCTTGAGAAATTGGTCATAAAATTATGAGGCAGTTGTAACGTTTATTATTTGTATGTCATTGTTCATTTATTTGTTTGTCTTCAAAAGTATCAGGCACTATTTTTGGATTGTTCCTGGTTGAATTTGTATTTGTCAGTGAATTTCTGTTGGTCCGGTGCTCGAATATTCGATTTTTCGGCCCTAACATATAGGCAACCAGAGAAACATATTTTCTTCTTCGAGATGCTTTCCAAAAAAAAAAAACTGGTTCCATATTTTAATCTGCACGAAAAGAATCACAAAACGATTCATTATTGATTTTGGTTTCTGCAAGTATTGAACGATCAACGACATTCTGATTAAGATTTTCTTTCTTCGATTTTATATTGGATAATTCGGAAAATTGTTGATGAAATTGGATTTCGCCGATTGTGCTTTGATTTTGGAAATCGAGTGAAATCTCCGTTTTGAACGGGATAAATTTGGATACTCTGGTAGAACATTCTAGAAAGGCCACCTTCCATCTTAGGTACGTTAATACGTGAATTCGTTTCCTGTCTTCATTTGGATCTATTATTGCAGGCTTTCTTTCTATTAATTTGTGAATTGGAATTGGCGTGTTGGTTTATGCAGGCACGTTTCCCCGAGACAAAGGCCCCTGTTACCTCACTTGGCGTTGGAACGTCTTTTCTGATTGAGACCGAGCAGGAAGACATCCGATCATTCTCGGACATATCGTGGCTGAGTACAACCTTTCAGATAATTTGAACCTGAATTCAATATTGTTGAACTGTGTTGATTTGCATCCACTAATTCATCATACAAGATCAAAATATTATTGCGCATAACAACTTTGAAAATTGAATAACTATATCACCGTTGGTGATTGAATAGTTTTGAACATCTTTATGAAATTATTGGTATTATTTTATTGATTGTGAAATTGAATGTACATGAGAGCCGGCCTTCATCTATTTGCTCAATAATTGTTGATACTTTGGTGCACTCAAATTTAAATTCATTGATATACTTTCGAATAAAGATCACATTTTAACACTTTTCTCTTTAAGATCCTTCAATATATTTGGTAGTTTTGGAATTAACTAAGAGAGTAGAAACCATTAGTTTTTCAGTATATTCTTGACTTCATTCAAATTACCTGGCGCCCCCCCGGTTAATTTTGAGTCCACTATTGCGAATAGAATTATTTAATAACTAAAATAATCCACCCCCTTCTCCACTAGAGCTAACCCGCGAGCTGATAACCCTGAATTTGTGTTACATTTTAGAAAATTTAGGAATTATTTCATTAGGGCTGAAATAAAACGTAACACACTTGTCAATGTCCAATTTTCAATTTTTTCTAGATAGAGTAATTCGAAAGCTCAGCAATCTAAAACACGTTCCTTTAGGCATTCAGCCAAGCAACGAGCTTGAGAAATTGGTCATAAAATCATGAGGCACTTGTCAATGTCCAATTTTCAATTTTTTCTAGATAGAGTAATCCAAAAGCTCAGCAATTTAAAACACGTTCCTTTAGGCCTTTAGCCAATAATTTGAGTGAAGATGTAGGTATACAAATCGAGACGTCAGTAGACATATCATGTTGATGGGTAGAATTTCAGTTAACCAACTGAAGTGTAGTTCAATTATATAAGTTTAATTTTTCGAAATATAATCTTCCGAGTCAAAATAAAAAATGAGGCCAGTGGACTGTATACATATATGAAATTAATTGAAACCCAACACGAATGAAAGGACAAATGTACTTACTCAAAATAACAGAAGAAATATAGTCTTACCTAATACCTATATATCAACAAAATAGTCAACAGGATCCTGTCGATGACTCCTATTTCAATAAAAAGATTGCTGGAGCTCGACAAACTAATATGGAATGAAGCTGACGTGAAAATCCGTTGCTAAAAATGTCAAATTGTGTACACTTATCCTTGTGGTATTATAAAATAACCACGCCACTGGTAACAGTCTTTTTGTTGGAAATAATTCACACAAGTGAAAGTTTTGAAAGAATGTAATTCGATTGAATCGAAATCACTACAAACAGCGAATCACAGGAAAAACTGAAATTTTCCGGAATTCACGAAAAGGAAGCAGAAAATGAGCAATTATCGGAAGTAGAATTATTCACGAAGTCAATCAGTGAATTATATGGAAACGAAACAAATATGCGACATATGCTGCGCTCCACAGCTGACAAGTTCTTCTTGTACATAAAGGAAAATCCATAAGGAAATTCCCCAGTATGGAGAAATTAATTTAATAATTCGAATTTTGAAAATTCGGAATAATTAATTCGAACCGTTCATTTGGCATGAACACATGTATCAACGGAAATATGACGTTCATAAACGAATGAAATCGTGACACATATCAACAATTCAGAACTCACATAACATGCGGCAGTGCAATATCATACGAATTCCCATCCCCAGAAAAATATAATCATAAAAATGAACAAACCCACCCAAATATTGACAAATCCTGCAAGGTAAAGAAACAATGAATACTGGGCTATGAAATATTCAACCGCAGAGATAAATCATAGGTACTCCCCTAAGAACCAGTCCATAATAATTTACAAAATCATCATACACACAATTCAAAGTTGTTTAAAGTTGTTTCAATTTATCCAGATCACTTTCTTGTTCAATACGATGAACCTTTACTCCGCATCGCACGTAAACACTGCCCACACATTTTTTCCGGGAAATCTTTTAATTGCCAATTTCAATAACTTCACCCGACAATGAGGTAAATCTTTCTTGATCGCAATACCAGAATTTTTCAAGAGTTTACGTTCTTTCAAGACAGCAGCTCGCTTGTTTATATCCCGGAACTGTAAATACGGCCGGTGGTTTATCACTTTATCAGTGCTGCACTTTTCGCCGCTGTTCGGTGACAATTTTCAACATCTGTTGGATTGATGTCAATCTTTAATTCATCCTTGAATAATTTATCAACAAGGTCCCACAGGACTTCTCCCTTTTCATACTTCATGCCAAAGATGCGGATATTCCTTTTTCTTGAATGCTGCTCCTGCTTATCAATGCACTTTTTCAGTTCCTCATTTTCCTTTTTCGTTTCGGCTACTTCTTGCGAGAGAAGTTTTATGTTTTCTTTCATCTCTGAGAATTTCTCATTGATTTTGTCATCAATCTTGTCCATGAGTGAACTTATGAAACGACTCTGAAATGTCTCATTCATAATCGTTGAAATGATCTGATCAGAAACCATTTTTCGAATTTCTTCAATGTCGTTTCTCAGCAGTACCATTTTGGAGGTTGAAAATCTCATTTTGATATTTCACACAGCAAAGGACAATTAAACGTGAATAACTTCGGGGCACCAATTTATCAATGCCTTAACTAATACCTATGTCTAAACAAGAGGATTTTCCTTTCCAAAAATATCAAATTGGTAGGAACACAGAGAGCATTTCTAACTCACTCGGCTGCCATATGAATATGTTTATTTGTTACTGAAATCATTGCAATGTAACAATGTTTTAGAGTCCTGAAGAAGGCTCAAAATTGAGCCGAAACGTCGACTAAGAATAAAAGGAGTGAACGTGTAAATTTGGCCCTTTATTTCATCCACAAGACCCTTAAGAATCCTGTCTATCAAATTCACAAGTGGAGTTAGTGTTCCTGTTCCATATGAATATGGATACACAATATTTTTTTCGTATAATGTATATTTGTCTAGTTATTGGCTTCTGAAGAATTTTCATTACGGAAATTTGAATTTTAAGGTGAATTTTTTTCGGAGTGAAAATTTTTTTTTCCAAAATATCAAAAATTGCGATAAAATTAGAAAATTAGCTGTTCTTCTCGACTACAAGATGAAATTGAACTTTTGATTATTTTAATATGAAAAACCGGAAATTAACTTGTCAAATCAGAGTTTTGGTAACTTCGACCCTCGCTTCGACCATTAAAAAAATAGAATAGAATAGAATAGAGTTTATTCAATAAGATACAGATGCAGATAAACTCTTAGAACGACTGTGTAGTTATTCACCCATGGGTGAGATAACTGTGTACAGCAGTTATTTCAAAATATAGCCTTAGAGTACACTGTCATTTAATGACTACAAAGTCATCGTCGAATGAATGTTGCAAATCTTGTCCTGACTTAAAATCAATGCGTGAATATTTGATAAAAATCAAGTGACTGACATGTAGTTTGAGAAATGGGTTGGCACGGATCGCTTCACAATACAGGGTTTTCATTTCAAAACTTACCACCCATATTATTTCCATATATATATATTTTTTTTTTAAATCACCGAGACCCGTCAATTTTGTTTTTGAGGGGGAACAATTTTGACGTATAAATTAGCTCTTCCCCTTTAACCCCCTACCCTCCAGAGCCACCCCTACAAAAATCTTAAATGAGAAAGGGGGTCGAGTGATACATCATTTTAAAGGGCTTTTTATTCTTTATATTTCGGCATATTATTTTCCAAATTTGGGTAATGCGTTGCCGAGTTAGGCGTGTGTCAATTTGAAAAGTTCCCACCACCTATTATTACACTATTTTTATAAAACAGCAAAAAAATGAGAATATGTTTTTCTTGTAACTCGACGATACATGTAAATAAATATTTTCGACAAAAAAAGTTGTTTTTTTATGCGTCTGATAAGCGTACGCATACTTACTTACACTCTACGTACGAGCTCACTCGATGCATCAACGCGATCTTGCGCCTAACGCAACAACCAAATTTAAAAAATAATATGCCAAAATACAGAGAATAAAAAGCCCTTTGCTATGAAGTATCACTCGACCCCCTTTCTCATTTAATATTTTTGTAGGGGTGGCTCTGGAGGGTAGGGGGTTAAAAGGGGAGAGCTAATTTATACGTCAAAATTGTTCCCCCTCAAAAACAAAATTGACGGGTCTCGGCGATTTGAAAAAAAAAATATATATATGGAAATAATAGGGGTGGCAAGTTTTGAAATGAAAACCCTGTATATACCCTACTGCTCTTTTCTGACGATTTTGTGGATAGCTTGTGTGACGGTTTGGATAAATTGAACCCCATGCCTATATTGCAGAGGTACAGGCATTGTATTTCAAAACTCTCAAGGAGACTATCGTATAGTTTTGTTGTACAAGATGCTGTTCAACGATAAGAATAAAAAAAAAATCATGGGTATGTACCGGAAAAGATTAATGATATGATAATGATATGATATATTGTTTATCCTGATAACTCCTAGGTCCCCTGTGGGGACCCCTCTGAAATTACAAGCTTCGAAGCTTGTAACTTGTGCCGAGATCGGAGTATGCATCAGTTGTGTTCTGTGTAGGCTTTGTTACTGTGTCCTTACGCCACCTTAGGCACAGCACTGTTAATTTTTGACCCAAGAGTGAGAATGGTGGCCCCAACCGAGACTAGAAAATTTCGTTCCTAGCTCGGGATTGAACTTCCAACGCTCTACCACTGAGCCAGGGGCACTCATTGAATGACAATGACACTCAAAAACTTCTAGGCGAAATTAATTTGAAAATATGTAATTAAAAAAAGAATATATATTCAGAAAAACAGTAGATAATCATTTATAAAGGAATATTAAGAATCTTCCGTGACCGCAGCACCGTTATTGAGATCGTCATATGGGTTTTTCAGATTTCAAATAATATTGTGAGCATTTCCCCACAAATATTTCCAAGTATTTCTATGAATATCGCTAATCATAATAGTAGGTTAACTAGTTGAATTAAAAATCGAAAAATACTTGAAAACTATTAGGTTTAGGTATGGGGAAACCCAATGAAGATAGTTTCGATATTAATTTTTACGTTCAACAAGGTGCAGAAATAATGTCATTTGAAATAAGAAAGTTTTTGACCATTATTTGTAGTCGATGTTTGAACATTAATTATGATCACTCAGTATATTCCAGAGTTGAATTTTTTCTTCTGCAAAAGGATAGCCAATATGTCTACACGAAAAAACATTGTCCGTCTCGTTGGCTTGAAGGGTTTATTCATTAATTGCAAATTAAAAATACTCCTTTTTTTCGATTTTTCGCCATTTTCTCTACAATGGTTCTTTTGAAGCATAAAATGTTTTCAATAAACTCATCATTATTTGAGCTTGCCATTCAATTTTTGAATTCATATATAGGGTATTCCATTTAAAAAAGTGTAACTATGGTCTATATCTTTGTTATCGAACACCCTGTATATGTGAAAACAATTTTAAATTGTGCATCTGATTGTCCTTTACATTTCACTGAAAAAAATTTCAAAATGTCTTCATTCACTGCCTCAAAATGAGAACCGCGTCTGGGGTGGGCCACCCTGTATATTACCCAAATTCAAAAACATGTCAGGAATGAATAGAACAGTTAAAAATTGACAATTCACGATTGATGCAGATCGTCAAAATCCGATTTATTCGACATTTCGATAGAAATTCACTGTTCCACCAACTTGAGATGTTTGCCCGCTTTTGGATCTGGTGATAGTCTTTAATGTTATGACAAGTTCCATACAAATTATACAGAAATTGTAAACATCGCCATCTAATGGCGATTATATCAAATATGTTACCTTCACGGCTACGCTACAGTGTCTAGATTAGAGCCATTAACCGTAGTGAAACCTAGTGGCCTTATTCAAAAGAAGGAAAAGAATTTCCTTCATGAGCATATTTTTCAGAGTTTCAATGTATTTTATAATAACCAGGCTGTAGAAGAATCCATAAATGAAGTTTCATAAAAAACAGTCCATCCGATCTCGAGTTATAAATGGTGCAACCAACAACTTTGTTTCATATATAAAAAAAGATAACATAATAAGAACTAACGGGCATTCAAAAGAGGTCAAACAATGAAATAAACCTAAATGAATAATTATTGACAAACTTCAAAACCTTCCCAGAATCATACTTCCTGAGCATCAACATAAAAATTATATTTTTTGCCGTACAAGCGATACATATTGACCACCCAATTATATCAGTTTTTGTCGGTTTTACAAAAACAATATTGTTCAAGTTATTGCTACTTAGAGCACAAAGATACGTTCGAATGCAGTGAATCAGTATGAATTTCTGGAAAAACTGGAATGGTTGATTTGTTTTTCATGTCAGGACAGTGCCACAGAACCTGTCCTTTTACGAAGTCGAACTTATGCTGCCCAATATCCCGATAGGAAACATTCATCCCAATTTTTCTAAAAATTCATACTGATTCACTGTATTCGAAAGTATTTTGGAGCTCTAGTAGCAATAACTTGATTAATTTTTTATTGGAAAGCCGATAAAAACTGATATAATTGGTTGAATACGTGATCAATATGTAGATATTGCTTGTATGGAAAAGGAATATAATTTTTATGTTGATGCTCAGGAAGTATGATTCTGGGATGGTTTTGAAGTTTGTCAATAATTATTCATTTAGTTTCATTTCATTGTTTGACCTCTTTTGAATGTCCTAGTTTTTATTATGTTATTATTTGAATAAGATTTTCAGTTGCGATATCATTTTTCGTGTCTGCTGGATGCGGGAGTGAAAATAATCCTAAGGTTACTCCTGGGAAAATGTGAGGTTGTCTACATTATTGTGGAAAAAATTCAGGATGTTCCATTTAAAAAAATCGAGAAATAATGATTTCAAGTTCTCCATATTTGTTCCTCGATAACGGACGCCCCGTATATGACAAGTTGATCGTTTAGGAACCGTGTAAAGGCAAATCCTTCAATCAAAAAATTCTCGGATCAAATTCATGTCACTATCGCTTCTGGAAATCGCCAGAAGACTTTTACTGAACTGCTTTTCCCTCACCTTTTTGCAGTTTTCTTCGAATAAGATCTGTACCGTCGAAAAAATGTCCCTAATATTTTGCGTAATGAAAGAAGTAATGAAGGTCATTGAAAATATGTGAAAATATGTGGGGTGATCCATTAAAAAAATCATCCATTTGTTGAATAACATTTATCGGGGACACCCTGTATATAAGAAAATAATTTACTGATATGCAGAGATGAAGGTAGAAGAATGAAGGTAGAAGAGGTCTTTCTCTCAACGAAATATCTGAGATGTCTGGTTCGGCAGTAACGAAAGATTTTCGCATTAGTGCAGGACCCTGTATACTCCCGAACACGTCTTGGCATTGATGGAATAAGATAGTCTTCTTGAGGGATACTATCCCAAAGTCCGTGCGGGCTGGGGTAAATTTCCAAGCCTTCTAGCCATGATGTTCAAACATGTTCTATGGGCGAAAGATTGGGGAATATGGGCAGCCATGGCAAAAGATTCACATGGGTCGCTTCAACAAAGGACCCCGCACTTTTTATGGGTAAAGAGGAGACCGGTCAAATTTTCTGAAAGTTTGGTATGATGTTGTACCCGACTCAGTGACAAAAAGTGTCAATGGGTCCAACCCAATCCTATGGCTAGTTTTCCATATACGGGGTGTTGAAGTTGAAAATTGCCCAAATTTTCGGATTTATTCTTTGATTATTAAGAGTTGGATTGGATTTCTGTTGCATACACACGTTTACTACATGTTCTAGTAATGAAATTAGTGGATACGTATGATCAAAAATATTTATATTCACAGGGTGATTCACGAATATATGACGGTAGATTTTTGCCAAAATTCACTTTTTCTACTGTGACGTCAGGAAGGCATATTTTTGAAATGTTCTTTTCGATTTAGTATTATGACGACCAAATATTGCACAGTGCATATTTTCTATACAGGGTGTTTCACAGAGAGAATCACTAGACATAATAATTTTTTTTTTTTGAATTAATTCGAAACCCTGTATTTTTGAATTGATTTTTGGGAAAAGTAATACCACAAACATATGTGTTTCTCTAATCTCCAAAATATTCATGGTGGTTTATCCATAGGAAGGTATTCCATTTTGGGAAAAGTTCGAAAAATATGAACACCCTATATTCGAGAATTTCCTCGGTCAAATGCAACTATTTTTTAAAAGCTTTTATTAAGTTTCACCTGTCCCGGTGTCTGTCTGTCTGTCTGTCTGTCTATCTGTCTGTCTGTCTGTAATCAAATCTTGCAAGTTGAATATGACACACTTCTAATCGTCCGATTGATTTGAAATTTGGCAGGTGTACATAATTCTGGTGACAATGCATCATGAAATATTTTTTATAAAGAAAAACAAAATGGCGGCTCCAAAATGGCGGATGAGTTTTGTAATTATCATCCGATTCCATTCAAAATTAGTATATGGGGGTTTTTGGGTTCGCCAATGATGATTCTTCCGTCAGAATTGAAAAATTCAAGATGGCGGCTAAAATATGGCGGACGAGTTTTGTAATTATGATCCGATTCTATTCAAAATTGGTATCTGGGGGTTTTCTGGGTCGGAAATTACGATTTTTCAAAATTTCATTCAAGATGGCGACTTCAAAATGGCGGATGAATGTTGTTATTATAAAAGCTTTTTTTAAAAATGATTTTTTTATTATAGCTTGTTCACTATATATTGATTTCTACAACATCTCCAGAGGTATGAATTCTGAATCCGATACTATGACCAGTTTTCGAGATACAGGGCGTTGAAGTTGAGAATAAATGATTTCATCAGTTTTTTTTTCCAATTGAAAAGGCGGATCGATTTTATGTTGTGCCCATGAGTTCAATATCAGTACAGATAAGATGCGCATGGAAAAGTTAAGCTTAAATAATTACTGTTACAGGGTGATTCACGAATAAATCACAATAGCTTTTGCAAACACTCGATAATTCTACAGTTTCGTCACAGAGAAATTATTCCATGAAGTTAATACCTAGTCGTTCACAATTTTCAGTCTGAAATACTTCATTATGATTACTTTTCATACAGGGTGAGCCATACAGGCAATCATACCAAAAATACTTATGCTATTGTGATTTATTCGTGAATCACCCAGTAACAGTAAATATTTTAGCTGAACCTTTCCATGCGCATCTTATCTGTACTCATATATTGAACTCATGGGCACAATATAAAATCGATCCGCCTTTTCAATTGGAAAAAAAAACTGATGAAATCATTTATTCTCAACTTCAACGCCCTGTATCTCGAAAACTGGTCCTAGTATCGGATTCAGAATTCATACCCCTGGAGATGTTGTAGAAATCAATATATAGTGAGAAAATAGTTGCATTTGACCGAGGAAATTTTCGAATACAGGGTGTTCATGTTTTTCGAACTTTTCCCAAAATGGAATACCTTCCTATGAATAAACCACCATGAATATTTTGGAGATTAGAGAAACACATATGTTTGTGGTATTACTTTTCCCAAAAATCAATTCGAAAATACAGGGTTTCGAATTAATTCTAAAAAAAAATTATTATGTCTAGTGGTTCTCTCTATGAAACACCCTGTACAAAACATAAGCACTGTGCAATATTTGGTCGTCATAATACTAAATCGAAAAGAACATTTCAAAAATATGCCTTCCTGACATCACACTAGAAAAAGTGAGTTTTGGCAAAAAACTACCGTCATATATTCGTGAATCACCCTGTGAATATAAATATTTTTGATCATACGTATCCACTAATTTCATTACTAGAACATGTAGTAAACGTGTGTATGCAACAGAAATCCAATCCAACTCTTAATAATCAAAGAATAAATCCGAAAATTTGGGCAATTTTCAACTTTAACACCCCGTATTTGGAAAACTAGCCATAGGATTGGGTTGGACTCATTGACACTTTTGGTCACTGAGTCGGGTACAAGAACATACCAAACTTTCAGAAAATTTGACCGGCCGCCACTTTACCTATAAAAAGTGCGGGGTCCTTTAAACTAAGCATGAGGCCGAGCATTATTTTGCTGGAATATTGAATTCTCGAGCCGGCTAAGATAAGGAAGAACATATGGCTCCACTTTTTTTTTTTTTTTTTATACGCATTTCTCGGGAAAAGACTGAGCTTATAACACCTTTTCAAGCGTCCCGAGATGAATTAATTAGAAATCGGTTTGTGCGTGTCTTGAACTGCTGTAAGTTGTAATCAAAAGGAAATACATCTTGTGGTAGGGTATTCCATAGCCTTGCAGTTCGGTAAAGAACTTATTCTTGAAGGGAACGCAGCGCTATTACTTTACCTCTAATGAAGACTAAAGGTGACCTACTTGCATGCGTAATAGCAACCCATATCATAACGCCTACTGTCTGGTGTACAAGACGTCAACATCAAAGTGAGGTTCACGTCTTTCTCCCCGAGGTCGTCCGACCCTTCTTCGGCCATCATGTGCACCCAAGGATATTCGAGATTCATAAGGAAAGACGAACTGATGCCATTCCCCATTCCAATGTCGTCGTTCTCTGCACCACTGTAATCGTTGCCGGCGATGCTCAACCGTCAGAGCTAACACAAGATACGGTCGATAATGCTGCATTGCCAAAGACCTTATCCGACAGTAAACCGTTCGGACAGTTGCAGGATGGCCTTGTTGTCCTACCACTCATCAGCCAAAGATTGAGTTATCGCAAATCGAGCCATAAGTCTTAGGGCCGTAAGATCAATCACAGATTAAACCGAGGGTAAAGTAAACTTCGATTAAAGTTAAACTTTACTTTAATCTATGGTGGTAAGCTCAATTGTGGACAAATCGAAGATAAGGTTATCTTTGGTGTTTATTAGATGTTCTGGGGTGTTTCGTTTGCTGTTGGCATCACATCTTCATAAATATAGGTTATTTCTATCGAATGGCTAAAAAGAAAAAGAGAAACTGCCGATAGTTGAGAGTTTCAACATATGATCCATTCCATAATATAACCTATTTAAATAGGATATACTTCTGAAAAAAACAATCATTGTGTTTTGATAAAAAAAATCTATATTGAAATTTTAGTAATTCTTTTTATTATTGCATTTCCATAATTAGGTACCTCTACACTGTAATGAACAGATATTCGTAGTAAAAAGTCTCCCTATTGTCCTATTGATAGTAAAATATAATATTAGTGGGTTTCACCTAATAAGTTCATTATGCATCGAATACTATGCTGGACATAGGAATTATCGAATATAATCATTAAAAACATATTGAAATAAGAATCCATTTATTTTTTTATATTACATACATTTATACAAATTTTACAGCAGCAATTGGTTGAAATATGTGTTGATGAAAATTTGTCTTTTCAATTGGCTATTCCTTGCATTTTCAATCATGCTACTTTCATTGGAAGATGAAATATCTAATAAATTTTCAATGTCATTATTCAAACTTGGTAGTTCATCCATGTGTACCATCCATGTTCATCCATGCATACATTATGTAGTACTGCACATGCTATAATAATATCCTGAACCAGTTCTTAATTTACTTTTATGCCAACAGACAATATTGGGAAACGTCTGTTCCATACCCCAAAGCATCTCTCAATACAATTTCTTGTCCGGATGTGTGACTCATTGTACAGTCTCTCCGCTCTTGCAATGGGGTTCTGCAATGAAGTTCATAAATAGTCCTTCAAAGGATATCCTGAATTTCCTAAAATAAAATTTTGTGCCATTTGTCCCGATTCAAATAAAGCACACAATCTACTATTTCTGAAGATTGTACTATCGTGAGAGGCACCACGACATATGGCATATAGACACAAGATCTGTAGATCGGGGCCACACATTGCCTGAACGTTCCGGGAGAAATATCCTTTTCTATTCCTGAAATGTTCAGAGTTTATTCCTCCTGGCGATTGTATACGAATATGTGTACAATCAAGTGCACCATATACTTTAGGAAATCTGGCAATGTTGTAGAAGCCAGATTGGTTAGCCTGTTGTCGACCAGTGGAGTGATCAAGTTTGAGGAAAACTCCTCTTTTGGCACATATAGCTTCAGTAACTCGTTTTATTGCATGCATCCATAGTAGCATAAAACCTTAGTCAGCAAAAATTGATCAATTGCAGAGAGTGCATGATTTCTGAAAATAGTATGAAAATTATTGCTATAACACGAAGAGTTTATTATTTCATAAATGGTTATTGAGAAACTCACCTAGACGTTGTGTGAGCTATTCCATCTACGATTTCCCTCAGGACCATTCTTGCTGAATGTTTTTAAACACGAAATGAATTTAATATCATCCCATTTATCCCAATGATTTTCTCGTTCTCGCACACAAATACACAATACGGTCTATTGTACAATCCATGAAATTCATTCAATTCTAGCAATGTTTCATCATCGGAATCAGAACCCAAATCATTATCATGAAAAAACATTTTGCATATATTTTTTTTAAATAACTACCTGATCCAACAACATCTAGGTTTGTAGGTTATGCTTTATGTCAAAATAAACTTTACTTGGCGATTTACCGGTCGACTTGGGCCAGTAAAGATAATCTCCAGTTTTAACTGAGACCATAGATTAACGAACATTGATCTTACGAAATAATCGTCGAATGCAAGTTAATCGCCATCTGACGGTTTAAACTGCAATTGATCTTACGGGCCTTAGACGTCGATCTTGAACTTCATTTGTGCCCTTTCGACTTTCGTAAGTACCGCCCCAAACAATTATTCTATATGAAAGAATAGTTTCGACTAACGCTTTGTATGCTATTGTAAATTCGTAAAAGGTGTACACAAATTTTCTTAATCGGTGTGGATGATAGTCCCATTTCAATGTGTTCTAAATATTTCAAACTATCAGTCTTGCCTATATCTCTTTTCGAGCAACATTCATGAATGCTATGCTTTTTGTAATGCTAGAAAGAGTTGACTGAGATACTGTGTGCCGAATTTAGTTTTTTGAAAGTTGAAGGTCAACAGGTTCATGTCCAGCCAGCCTTTGATTTCATATTGGCCTATCTCTCATGCAGATTTTACATGTTCCAGGTGTCTTCAGCGAAAATTAGAACCGTATCGTATCATCGGCGTATCATCATGGAGATATATCATCTCCATTTACATTCATTTTCAACATGTCATTCATATAAATTAGAAATAGTTGTGGATCCAGGATTGTTTCCTGGGATATACCGAATTTGAGTTGTTGAGATCTACTGAGATGAGCGTTGATTCTCACGAACGATATGCGGTTGCCTAGATAATACCTGAAGGTCCTAAAGAGTTCACATGCTACATCTCTTATTCCACCGGCATTCAACTTTTTCAAGAGTAATTCATGAGAAATAATGCCGAATGCCTCAGCTAGGTCTATGAAGATGCCAATTACCTTTTTATTTGCGTTCAGGTGTTCATGAATGCTAGGTATATATGAACTGCCCCAATTTTAGTGTACCCAGATTTCGAAAAACCATTCATACTTACTACCGATGCTTCAAATATAGCCATTGGAAGCGCTCTTTCACAATCAAATCGCCCGGTAGCTTACTATTCGAGAACTCTAAATTCAGCAGAAAAGAATTATTCGACTATCGAAAAGGAATTACTAGCAATCCTAGATTCCACTAAACATTTCAGACCATACCTTTTTGGACAAAACTTTACGATCGAAACCGATCATAATCCCCTTGTATGGCTTTATAAAATAAAAGAACCAAATTCCCGACTTATACGTTGGAAATTGAAATTAGAAGAATTCGATTTTAAAATAGTTTATACCAAAGGCAAAGAAAACAAAGTCGCTGATGCTCTTTCTTGAGTAGAGATCAATAACCGAGAAAATTAATCTTTATTATCAGAAGAAGATTTAAATATAGAACTCTCTTCAATTTTACCAAATGTAAATGAACTCCCTGTACTAGGCGACGAAGAAGTAGAAAATATTTTGAATTCCCAAAATACTATTCAGAATAACGAAAACCAGAACTTGAACGAAGACGATGATTCGAATGCTACAATTCATTCTACTCAAGAAGATAACGAAAAAGTCATTCCTATCACTGAAACATCCGTGAATATCTACCCAAATAGAATAATTTTGAATTTTGGCGAACAGTACAATCTGAAGTTCACTAAACCCTTCGGAAAAAACACATACAACGTATCAGTACGACAGCACTGTATTGAAAATGATTTTTCAACTCTTTTCAAAGAAATTTTCAGACCAAATGAATCATACGGAATTTATTTTAGAGACAACAAATTACGTCTACCCTTCGTAAGATTCTGCAAAAAATCATTTAATTATTCAGTGAAACTTTTCATAAGTAATAATTTTCTATTAGATGTAATTCCAGAACAAAACCAAAAAGAAATCATTTCAGAATATCATGACAAAAATCATAATGGTATTTCAGAAACACATAACTATCTATCCAAAAGGTACTATTGGCCGAAAATGAAAAACAAAATAACTGAAATTATAAATAAATGCGAATTATGTCTCCAGGCGAAATACGAGAGACACCCCTATAAACTGAAATTTTCAGGACCTCTCTTGGCGAAAAGACCTTTTGAAGTAATTCATGTAGACACATTTTCTTTTCAAAATTCCAAGTTTTTGACGATAATCGATCTATTTTCCAAATATGCTCAGTCATATCTTGTTGAAGACGGTACGGCATTAACAATCCTTAATAAACTACGTCATTATTTTTCACATCATAATATTCCTCAGAAAATTGTATGTGATGAAGGAAGATAATTTCATAATAAAACTTTCACTGAGTATTGCAAATTGAACAAAATTGATCTACATTTCACCACCGTGAATAATCCAAGTTCAAATTCTCCTATAGAGAGATTCCATTCGACAATCATAGAAAAATTACGAATTTTAAAATTGAAAAATCCTAACGAAAATCCATCTAATCTCATGATTACTGCAACATTAATCTATAACCAGTCAATTCATTCAGCAACTGGTTATTCACCCTTTCATTTACTTTACGGTCCTTATGACAAATTGCCAGAATTTGATCTAAACATGACTGTTTACGAACAGTATAATGAGAAAAGGAAACAGGAAATCTTACCATTTTTCGATCACATCTACGAACGCAATAAAGAAAAGGCACAGAAAAAACTGAATAGATTAAATGAAAATCGAAACGATCCTCCAAATTTAGAACAGAGAGAAGTTTATGTAGAAAGGAATAGACCTAGAAAAACAGACCCTCCTTTCGAAAAAGTCACTGTTGAACAACAACAACAAAATAAGATTTGTGGTTTAACTCAAAAATCTAGAGAAACCACAGCTCACATTAAAAAGTGAACAAACTAAGAAAAAACGTTTGCTCTTTTCAGGATACCAACAATCCTCCTGATACAGACCCGAACCAACCAGGCCCTTCAGGTCTACAAAATAACCAATAAGGGATACTTCGAAGAACCTTTAGGCCTCGCAAAAATCTTCGATCATTATCATAATTTTCTCTTTTTCATAAACATAACCACTTTGCAAGATAATTATGATCAACTAAATTCTAACTTCAATGCTTTTCAGAAAAACCGCACTATAGATGAATTATCTCACAGAATTTATCTTCAATTGAAAACCAATTTAGTTCAAATTGAACAGATTCTACATAAATTCATTAACAGAAAAGTTTAGAAGAGTTTGGCCCCAGGTTGCGTTAAAGAAGCAGTAGTGCGTGCAAATCCAGGTTTTCCAGGTCCCAGGTCTTGTTATTAATCCGAAACAGTG
Organism: Adalia bipunctata; assembly: GCA_910592335.1. Classification (NCBI taxonomy): domain Eukaryota; kingdom Metazoa; phylum Arthropoda; class Insecta; order Coleoptera; family Coccinellidae; genus Adalia; species Adalia bipunctata. Next base: position 30,237,990 of record OU342955.1, read on the forward strand.
AGTAAACCGAAGGGTTACGCGTGATGATTATTTCATTTAAATTTTATTTTGTTGATTTGTCGGTGTATTACTGTATTTTCTCATTTCGATCCTTTACCTCTCTGGGTCATGGAATTGTGTAGTAGCTTCAAACGGCCTGCATAATTCTATGAATTTCCCAGTATGCGGGGATGTACATGTTAGCTTGAAACGGCGCATTTACATCTTCGTTCCTTTCCCAACATCCATGGTGCCAGGTAGTAGCTTGAAATGGCGTGCCTGACTCGGTGGATTTTTCCTAGTATACAGGGTGGTGTATGTTAGCTTCAAATGGCGTATGCACAACCCGGTATTGTCTCCAACCTTCCAATTCCCCATGGCTCTGTACAATAGCTTTAAATGGCCTGTATGAATTCATGATAACCCCAAGAGTGCAGGGACACGCATGCTAGCTTCAAATGGCGCATTCAGTGGCCCTGTATTCCGCTTGTTGTACTGCCCGAGTTCTAGAGTCCGTGTAGTAGCTTGAAACGGCCTACATGTCTCTTTGGATTCCGGGAGTGTAGGATTGTACGATGTTAGCTTAAAACGGCGCATCTCACAGTTCTATCCGAGTAAATTCCTTTCTTAATGTCTCCTACCAATCATAACGTACCGACAATGAAACTTTGTTTAGTTTTATTCAAGCGTTCCATTGCCTACGTTATTACCTGCCGTAGTTCTGTTTCCTCACAATATTTTCTGCTTGCACTCTTGCTTCGTTTCGCTTATTTCCGCTTGCTACTAGTTGCTACCGCACGTAAACTTTGACCGCTTTCTCATTTTCGTAGAAGTGTATATTTTGAATCTTTGCATTTTTTTTTTTTTTTGTTCTAGAAGAGGTGAATCTTACATCAGACACCCAGTCTTTCTGGGTAGTGTCGGATTCTTACCGACTAAACACCTCTCCTGCGGTTGGTTCCGGGCATAAGCCTATAAACCTTCCATCATCTTATCTGTTCTTTTCTCTTTCGCATTCTTTTATGCTGAGTGTTTGTGTACATCCTTCAATTGGATATCTCTTACTAAGTGTGGAGTTCTATATCTTCATTTTCGCAATTGGTCTCTAGGTCTTTTGCGGTAAATTCTAGCTGTTTTTTCATCTTCAGCGGGGTCATAGTCAACTAACCTTCTAAGGTCGTCATTTGGATGTTCAGTAGCTCTTTCATAGGCTTTTTCAGCTTTTCGTTCGATGAATGTAGTAATGGACTCCCATTTTATGTCTTTTTGTATCTGTTCATTCCTAACAAACCAGGGGGCGTCTAATGCCCATCTCAGAAATTTGTTTTCTGTACTTTGTATCCTCTTTATATGGGTTCTCGCTGCATATCCCCATGCTGTTGATCCATATGTAAGCTGCGGTCTGGCGACTGCTTTTATGATCCTCAATTTCGTGTTTCTGTTCATTTGGCTTCTTCTGCCTATAATCGGATATAGTCTTTTCATTGCTACATTCGTTTTATCCACTGCATACTTAATGTGTTGTTTCCACGTAAGTCCCTTGTCTAATATTACTCCTAGATATTTAGCTTCATTCTGCCATTCAATTTCATTATCGTCTATGGATATTTTCGATTCCATCTTCAGTTTCCTCTTTTGAAGGAGTATTGCTTGACTCTTTTCTCCATTGATTTTGATTTTCCATCTGTTACACCATTGACTGATATCGTCTGCAGCTTCTTGAAGTTTTTTGTGAATTATTTTTGTATTTCTGTGCCTAATTGCTATGCCCGTATCGTCCGCGTATAGAGCAAGCAGGCATCTTGGATTTCTTGGTATATCATGTATGTATATGTTATAGAGTAGCGGTCCTAGTATGGATCCTTGGGGAACTCCTGCTTCCAAATATCTGAGTGTGGAATGAACATCACCTATTTTCACACAAAAGTTCCTATCTCTCAAATAATTTCTTATTATTCTGCATAACTTGGGTGAATAACCTGCGGTTTTCATTTTATATGCTAGTCCTTCATGCCATACTCTATCAAAAGCTCTGGTTACATCTAGTAGTAGTAGTCCTGTGGCTTGTTTATTCTGAAATCCTTCTGTGATATACTCGGTTATTCTTAGGAGCTGTTGTTCAGTTGAATGTTGTTTTCGGAACCCAAATTGTTCACTCGGTATCGTCTGCAGGGCCTCTGTTTCTTCATTAAGTCGTCTGGCTAAGACTCTCTCCACAATTTTTCCTAGGGCTGGGAGCAGGCTTATCGGTCTATAGTTCTGTGGGAACTTTTTGTCTTTACCTGGTTTATTGAAAACAATCACTTCGGCAGATTTCCATCTTTTTGGAAAGTGCTCTGTTCTCATCACGCCATTTGCTATGCTAGTGAGAGCTGCCGTTCCTTTCTTTGACATTTTCTTCAGCATGAGATTTGTAATTTTATCTTTTCCAGGAGCCTTTCTTGTTTTCAAATTATTGATTATCTCTTTGATTTCTGCCGGAGATGTTGGGTGAGGGATTTTGTCATCCGGTGGTGATTCTTTCATTTTTTCTTCATTATCTTCTATTAATTCTTCTAGGTCCTCATCGTCTTCTTCACAATAGTTTATTCTTGACTCCCTTTCTATAGTATCGGCAAGAGCGTTAGCTTTATCGCTTTTTGAATATGCCATTCCATGCATTCCATGCAGTGGTGGAATTTGGGTTTTTTCATTACGTAAATTTTTTTGCATTTTCCATGCAGAGTGGTCTTCTGTGTTGAGTTCACTTATTTTCTTATTCCATCTATTCGTTCTGAGCTCCCTTAGTGCATTTTTAAGTATTTGACTATGTCTGTTTAGTCTGTTTTTATCATTATCTGTTTTATACATCCTGTACTTCTTTCTTAGTCTTCGGTTGACTTTAATCAGTTCTTTCACCTCTTTTGGAGTATCGCCATAGGGATGTTTGGGAGTAGGTTTAGTTTTTCTAACCGTGCTCTCTTCATAGGATTTCATAATCGCACTCTCCAAAGCTATGACTGATTGATCTAGTTCATCAGGAGTGTTAATTTGTGGAATACTCGTGATATTTTCTTGGAGTTTATTCTTATATTCGTCCCAATCGGTATGTTCTCGTGTTTGAGTCACTTCATTTCTAGGTCCATGTCCTAAAATGAACTCTATCGGGTTGTGATCAGATGTTCCATCCTCTATCGTTTCAAGAGCAAAATCTTGTTTTATATTTTTCATTATAACTATGTCTAGCACATCAGGGGTTCTATTGCCACTAGGTAAATAAGTCGGTATTTCCGGTCCCATGATTATAGCATCTTCCTTTTCGGCATATTCTTTCAATTTCTTGCCATTTGCATTCTCTATTTTAGAATTCCATTGTTGAGATTTACAGTTGAGATCTCCAAGTATTATTCTTGGAAAATGACCCCCTAATAAAATCTTCATCTCTTCCTCTGGCAGATTTATTTGCGGTGGTTTATATACAGAGAATACCTTAATGCTTTCTCTTCTTATCTTTACTGTGATCGATAGTGCCTCTATAGTTGCGTCATTGTTCTCGTGATTTACAACCGCATTCAGGTAATGGTTCACGTCCCTTTTAACGAGAATAGCAACCCCTCCACCGTTTCTTTCATTTCTGTCTCTTCTGTATATTTCGTAGTTTTCGAAGGATATTTTATCTTTAGGGTTTAATTTAGTTTCCTGGAGCGCCATAATATCAGGATGTCTTTCTTCTAACAAATGTTCAATATCTGATTTACGGGCTCTGATTCCGTTAATATTCCAGGAAACTATCTTCAGATTTTCTAGCTGTGATTGCATGTCCATAAATTATTTATTTCCAAATAAGTTTTGAAATTTCTTCTCGAATTCTTTTTCAAATTTCTGCATTATTCTGCTGAATATTTTCTCAGTGAGTTTGTCAAGTTCATCTTTAGGGTCTTCCCTTCTGGTTTCAATTGGTTTTGTGGACGGGTTCTTTGTTTTTTGTACCTGTGGTTTTTCAACAGTAACAACAGTCTCTATTTTTTCAGCGATTTTCTTGGGGGGGGCTTCTTTTTTTGTCGGTGTTTTCTTCTTCGTAAGATTTTTATATGCGCTGCAGCCTTTATAACTGGCGGGATGTCCACTTTGGTTACATAAAACGCATGTCGCGTTCCTTTCACCTTCTTTTTGCGTCAATGCACACTCTTTTGTGCAATGTGCCCCCAAACATTTTACGCATCTCCACGGAAATGTGCACTTATTTTGTGCATGTCCATATCTCTGGCAGCGATGGCACTGTCCAGGGCCTTCAGGCTTCTTTTTAGGCTCAATTTCAATACAGAGGCTGTATAGTTTTTTAACTTGGAATATTTCCTTGTGCTGCGTTTTCACAAGGTAGAGTGGGACTGCCTTTTTCGTTTTATTTGACGTCATTCTCGTAACTTCAGCATCTTTGATGCCTTGTAGTCCTAGATCATTTTTAATCACGTCAATATCCGCGTCAAGTGGCAAGTACCTTATAACGGCGTATACTCTCTTTTCTTCTTCCGTTTGGTAAGTAAAATATTCCTTACCTTGTTGATCTAGGAATTTTGTTAGTTTCCTGAAATCTTCTGCGGACGAGGCAATAATTTTAATGCCGTCTCTGACAACCGTTGCCTGGTTATAATTTATTCTTTTGCTGTACAGCGCTTTGGATATTTCCGTCCAGTCTGAAGTCCCCATCATTGTTACTGGGGGGATTTTATCTTTTACAGGTGACTGAGGCGTCACCGTTGAATTTTTCAAGTTGTCCTCAATTGAGGACGAACTGTCTTTCCTGGCACGCTTGGCCCGAGGAGCTCCTGGGGGTTGGAGGGCTTTTTTGTTATCCTCAATATTTGTGGCCATCTTTTTGGGAAGGACAACTGGGACAATCTTGGAATCGGTTTGGGCCGATGTCCCAGGTTCAGAAGTCAAAACCTGGGAATAACTTTTTATTTGATGATTTGGGGATTTATTTTTCGAGAGTTCTTCTCTCAGGAGTTTCAACTCGCTGGTCAAATTTGCCATGCAGGTTGTAAGAGCGGCTAAGTTTGCTTTGAGCTCGTCATTCTCCTTTCGGAGCCTGACGAGTTCCTTAAGTTCATCACTTTCATCCTCAGAGGTCGTGTATCTGTCCTCCGTATCCATGAAGGATCCATCGTTATCCGAATTTTCATCCATGATCAAACGCGGATAATAGAATAATTAATAGTCACTTACCCTTTTTTCAACTTCACTAAAGAGTCCGTGAATCACACACGCACGGAACCAACGATCCTTTCGGACCTGGACTCAACGCGCGAGAAAACAAAAACCTTTTACAAGCACTAACTTGGATGATGCGCATCAACGTGGCGTACGGCGCACTGAACTGGTTTACACACAAACTCAACTCTCGGTACGTGTACACTAGTCGACGTCTCGGTCAGTACTGAATCTTTGCATGCATAATTTTCCATCACAAATGCACGTTACACCCCGCCTCCGAACCGAATGCTCCTCCTATTCCTGGTACATTGTTTTAAAAGTATACTATATCAGCGACATCATTGGGTACAACACTTCGCTATTGGTAATGTGTGTGGATATTATCCAGTTACCATTTCTCATCAAGAGGGACATCATGTACGCCTAGGCGAAAATTTATCATTTCATATCATGTACGCCGAGACGAAAATTTATCATTTCACATCATGTACACCGAGGCATATAGACATCATTCTACGACATGTACGCCGAGACACCAGCATAGCATCACACATCATGAGCACCGCTACGTACACCACATTACCATTGGCCCCGACACATTACACTTCAACTATCGAAATCATTGTACGAATGTCGTTTTCCATTGATTTAACATCATTGTGTAATTGAGTATATCTTTCCTGTTTTCATTGACATCATTCGCTCATTGTATATATTACCGAACCTAGAATATAAGTGTCCTGGTCATTGTGCGTTTTATTTTCCCGAACAGAATTTTTACAATAATTTTCAGAGACAGGGAATAAAATATATTAATATCAGGCCCCTGGGCATCATCTTCTCTGACTGCAGCTCCTGGACGCCCGTAGGAGTACCGCCTACGGGTTCCGAGTGTCCTCAACACTTTAAACTAGAGGTGGCGCCCGAGGTTTCTGTCTTCGGAGGGTAAGATGGTAAAGAATAGAAACGGAAGGTCGTCGCACTTAGAAAATCGCCATCACTATCAAAATTCTGAAATTGAAACAATAAATAAAATTACTTCGTTTACTAATCATCTGACACAAAGGTATGCAGAAGATTTATCCTTACTAAATGACAATATTGCACACACTAAATCAATTTTTCAAAAAATCAAATCAACTGAAGAATTCAGAACTACAATCGAGTATGAAATACTTCAATCAGAAGAACTATTGAACACTCTTTTAATGCTTGAAAGAACCATTAGTTTCGCAATGAAAGAAATACCAAATTTAGAACTCATTAAAGTCGAAGAACTTAACTTGATTGGAACCTATCTTGGGAAAATTTATAAATCACAGCAATTATCTCCAATTGATCATGTGCATCTTTACAAAATCATTGAATTTGCAAAAATATCTGTCATAGGAACGGATGAAACTATTACATTCCTCCTTAAAATTCCTATTCTTAAACTTTTTACTTCAAACTATTCCCGAGTGTGCCCTTTACCTAATCACCAAGATATTGCTGTTGTACCTCCAAAGAAGTACTTGATTAAAATCAAGAATGAAGAATACTGGACAAACGAAGCCTGTTGCTCCACATTAGGCAATACCATTGTTTTATGCCTTCAACCACCAACCAAGGAAGTATGCACCCTGTCATCACCAGATCGCTGCCAATCAACAAGCGCAATTTTGCTTTGTCTCATAGTTGCAGGAATAATCATAATTATGAAACATAGGGCGAGAATTTCCGAGCTAATCTACAGTCCACGGAAAATCATACATGTAGAAATGGAAGACATCCACCAAGGCCATCCACCAGATGACAGAGACGTTATCTCTTAAGGGGGAAATGTTACGATATCCTCGTCGTACCAAATAGCCGACGCCAGCTGAGTTCCTGGAAAGTGCTACGCGACAGTGCTGATTCGGATTCTCCCAGAATCCGAGGTGCCGAGTGAAAATAAACACTTCTTAGATTCAGTTCCATTTTAGTCTTTAAGAGTCTATCGCCTTCAATGTAACAAACGTATACCGCCAGATGGCAGTGCATTGCATTAATTTTTATTTTTTGGATTATTCAGCTTAATAGAACAAATGTTGGGACACAGGGAATATAACTAGAAATACTACCCTGAACCAGATATTATACTGCCTGTATAATTTGGTATAATACTCTATTTTTCCTTTATCATCTGGGAGGAGATACCTGCGGGGCGTGTCATTTAAAAGAAATTCAATTCCATGTTGAAATCCATAATTGTTATTAACAATTGATTTTCACTAATCGACGGCTAAAACAAACCTTAATGACATGTCTTTGAGAAAAATGGATATTTATCACACCGAATAGAAAAATTCAAGGAAATAAATTTTGCGAAAACAACACATTCTTGTATTATCATTTACAAAAAAACGGTAAATTCTAAAAGAAAAAGGAGATAGACATTGCATTAACTAAATAAAAGACTTCAATACTGAAATGAAAAAACACAAAAATATTTGTTAGTTTTGATGGTGGAAATGTTGAAAAATAACCAAAAATTATGAGGAATATCTCTTTCATTCATTTAATAATTATAAAAAAATTTTTTTATTATTTTTATCTTTATACACTCATACATCCCTTCATCAATCGGAAAAAATAAATCGTTTCTGACTCCCTTTTTTTTCAAGGATGTAGACCCTTAAGATTGATGTAACTCCGTTCTACTCTGTTTAATTGTATTATAATTCATTCGTAAACGATTGTGATTTATAATTGAAAGAATAAATTTCTTTTTAAAAACAGACTTTGTAGACCGACAAACATAACTATACAGGGTCTTTCACGAGGAACCTCACCCATATTATACGGGAAACTACTGAACGTATTTTCATGAAATTCAGCACTTATAAGTATTTCACGATGCTGATGAAATCTAAAATATTTTCAAGGCATGAGCACCTCCGGTTTTTCCGGAAATTACGTCAACTTCCGTTTTTCAAATAAGAACACCATTTTTTTATTGCAGAAATAGATTCCTTAGAAAATTTCAAGTTATTTTGATGTAACATTTTTCAGTTTTGGTTGGAAAATTCTCTCTGAGCGGGAAAATTCGAAAAAAAAAATCGAAAATAGAGCTCCGCTGAAACAAGAATAACTTCGAGGTTCTTGGATGGAAAATTTTCATTTTTGGGATTTTTCAAGATGTAAGATTGATGTATCCACTTTAAAAATCGAAATCGCGATTCATGATACAGGGAGTGAAAAAATCGCTTTCAAAGTTAGGGATGACAAAATCGTGAAAAATCCATTTTTTCAAATTAGAACCCTATTTTTTTATGGCAGATATTGAATCTACGTTAAAAAATAATGTGAGTGTATGCATCACACCCTTGCCCCAAAATGGATATTTTCTGAGTTAATATCCACTTTAGGGCAAGGGTGTGATGCATACACTCACATTATTTTTTAACGTAGATTCAATATCTGCCATAAAAATGGGGTTCTAATTTGAAAAAAATTGATTTTTCACGATTTTGTCATCCCTAACTTTGAAAGCGATTTTTTCACCCCCTGTATCATGAATCGCGATTTCGATTTTCAAAGTGGATACATCAATCTTACATCCTGAAAAATATCAAAAATGACAATTTTCCATCCAAAAACCTCGAAGTTATTCTTGTTTCAGCGGAGCTCTATTTTCGATTTTTTTTTCAAATTTTCCCGCTCAGAGAGAATTTTCCAACCAAAACTGAAAAATATTACATCAAAATAACTTGAAATTTTCTAAGGAATCTATTTCTGCAATAAAAAAATGGTGTTCTAATTTGAAAAACGGAAGTTGACGTCATTTCCGGAAAAACCGGAGGTGCTCATGCCTTAAAAATATTTTAGATTTCATCAGCATCGTGAAATACTGAATTTCATGAAAATACGTTCAGTAGTTTCCCGTATAAATATGGGTCAGGTTCCTCGTGAAAGACCCTGTATATTATAATGCTGTATCAGTATTTTTTTCTGTACTTTATATTTCATGCCAATTTTCATATGTTAGGATGTTGTTGAGTTCCACATAGTTGATGGTCTTTGTTTGTTTGTACATATTTAATTTTTTCTTCATGTTTTTTCCCTTTATTCATTATAATAATACAGGGTGAGTCTTTGACTTGTACATATATTTTAACTGTAGATTCCTCTCATCAAACGAAGCACTTTTTTCCTAAACTATTTTTCAAAATTCGGTTTGGTTTCGAAGATACAGGGTGTCGAAAATCCATGAAAAAAACACTTTTCTGTTTATATCTTCGGAACCGTTATTTCGAATGAACTGAATTTTGGTTGAATTTTTACTCCATTCATGGTGCATATTCCTCAATCAAAACCTATTTAATATCTCTCCTAGTATAAAAGTTACATGATGAGTCGACTCATCAATACACGCTAAAACACCATAAAATCACTTTGAAAAGATAAACGGTTCATATTTTCGAAAGAATCAATCATTTAAGAAACTGAAAGTATTCCTATTTTTTTTCAATAAAACGCGTCGTTTCCGAGTTATTTCCAATTTTACCCGGAGAAATTTGACGAAAAAATCATTAATTTCAAGAATAATCTGAATGCGTCTCTGAATTAAATATCATCGAATATTATTCCTTCTCTGGTCTTTGAACGAGTTTACAATATTGTCACAATATTTATCAACTTTGTCGAGATATTTCAATAATAAAATCCCACAAATGTGGGAGATAAAATTGAAATTAATGAAAACTGAAGTGATACCTTATAATCTGAGTCGATGATTTCATCTAAACAATAGGTATCCTCCTGGAATTTTATAAACTCGACACGGTTAAGATTCTATTAATTCACTCCACCAGAGACAACCACTCCACATAATAATCACATAAGAACAATAATTCACTGAATGTATTCAGAACTTCACATAATGTTTACAGTTTGTTCAGAGACTCTGGTTTGTTATTGTTTATAGTTGACCTGCAGATACCTAACCAATCTTTCGGTTTTCGCTCGACGCATGCGTGGTTAAATTGGCGGCAAACTCGATTTATGATGGAAACGGCAAATTCATAGATATTTATACCACGGTACACAAGTGTATCGTGATTTATTCTATGGTTCGTAATAAATCCTTAACCACAATAAAAATATCAGAAATCTGACAACATTTCCTTGAAATTTCTGTGCGAACATTCACAGAATGGATACAAAATAGATTAGGTTAGGTTGTTTAATAATGAATTCTGATGATCTGAATTAAAAGTCTTTTTTCATGATATTGTTCGGGAATTTCGTGGAAGATATGAACAACTTAATAGTGTTCACAAACTAATCTGCAGAAAAATCGAAGAAGGAACTTATTTTGGTGTGAGAAATGTGGGTTTTCAGTTGCAGATATAATTCGATGAAACTTACTGTTTTTGTTGAAATTATCGTGTTTGCAACATTTTTATTCCAGTAAGGTTAGTACTTGAGTATTCCCTAAATGTATAAACTCAATTTCTTTTGACCTCAAGAATCTTCAGTTAAAATATATGTACAAGTCAAAGACTCACCCTGTATAATGATCTGTAACTGATGTCGTGAAATTCGAATTTTATTCGATAATGGCAAAACTACTGATTTTGAAGCCATGAAATGTTTGGCACGCTCTAACTAGTCGAGATAACGAAGTTCACATTCGTTTCCGGTAGAACCGAAAGTAGATTCCGCTTGAAAATATTTTACAATATAAGTTCATGAACTCTAAAACGAAAATACAGAATCTTGAATTCGTATCAAAATTCCTTCCTCGAATACGTCTAATAAAACACTTAAAAAAATCACCTTGTATAAGACATCTCAAAATTTGAATGGAGGCCTTTCCCCACAACAAATTATTATACGACAAAGGAAAATGTACTAAGCTGTAATAGGTGCTTACATGTGCGTCACCAGGGGGTGCAGAAGAAAGAATGTTTTTGATTATTGATGATGCATAGTGTAAACTATGCCTACCTTTTTCGAGGAAAAACGATTGGAATGGTATGGGCATGTGAGACGAGTGCCACCTGAGAGATGGATATATACAGGGTCTTTGACTTGTACATATATTTTAACTGTAGATTCTTGAGGCCTAAAGAAGCCTTTTTTTCATTTTCCATTTTTCCGAATTCGGCTCGGTTAAAGAGATATACAGGGTGAGTCTTTGACTTGTACATATATTTTAACTGTAGATTCTTGAGGCCTAAAGAAACCTTTTTTTCATTTTCCATTTTTCCGAATTCGGCTCGGTTAAAGAGATATAGCCATTTGAAAAAAAAAATTGTGCTAAATGCGTGCCTGATATTATTTTCTACAAACACCTCAAAGTTCATATTTTTCAATTGAAATTGATGTGATTATCAGATATTCTGGGGGATACATTTAGAAGCACTAACCTTATTTGAATAAGAATGTTACAAACACGATATTTCCTAGCAAAACGCTAAGTTTTGTTCCATAATTTCTGCAATTGAAATGCCATATTTCTCACACCAAAATAAGTTCCTTCTTCGATTTTCCTGAAGATTAGTTTGTTAACACTAATAATTTGTTCATATTTGCCTCGATACCCTGAAACTATCTTATAAAAATTAGTTTCTCACTATTCTATCCTAACTCCATTAATCAAAGTCATATGATTCGAGGTCAATGACCTAACCTAATCCATTCCTCTGTGATATATCATAGAATTCTAGAGAAGACGATGCCAGATTGCCGATTTTCTCTTCAACAATGGTATAGGCGAACTCAAGAAAGCAGAACGTCCCCTATCGTTAACGGAAGAACTATCACAGAGGCACTAGTTTTGTTTACTTTTCGCTAAAGGCTTCTACGCATTGCTCTTTGGAAATGCCAAACGAGTAGTTCTGATTCCCGCCGATACAGTGCTACGATCTAAATTTAAGTGCGCTGCCGGCTGCGAGTGCGATGTAGCCGCCACGCAAGACAAGACAAGACGTTCTTCTGTGTCTCCAGAGTACAGTCTGTGATTACATTGAACGACGCCGCGATAACCTTTCTACATGGATTCGTTTTATTATTTATTTATCTACTTGCAGTTTGCAGAGAATAAAGCAAACAGGTGTTGAATGTGATGTGAAAACAGTGTAGGGTCGATTAAAAATTCCAAGAGGATATTGTTAAGAAGATAGATTTTCCTGAAGGACGGGTATCAATAAATGTTCAATAGAAACTCCTTATAAACTGTATAATTTCATGCTTCTCGGAATTCAGTTGATAAAAATTGACAACATTGTTAATTTGTTAAGAGACCAGAGAAGAAACAATATTCGATGATATTTAATCCAGGGAAGCATTCAGATTTTTTATGAAATTCATGATTTTTTCCTCAAATTTCTTCGTATACATTTAGGAATAACTCGAAAACGACGCGTTTTATGAAAAAATATAAGAATACTTTTATTCTCTAAAATGGTTGATTCTTTCGAAAATATGAACCGTTTATCCTTTTCAAGTGATTTGATAGTGTTTTTGCATGAATTTATGAGTCGACCACCCTGAAACTTGAATAAGTTTCGATTGAGGAATATGCACCATGAATAGAGTAACCAATGAACCAAAATTCAGTTCATTTGAAATAACGGTTCCGGAGATATGAACAGGAAAGTGTTTTTTTCGTGGATTTTCGACACCCTGTATCTTACAAACGAAACCGAATTTTGAAAAATGGTATGGGAAAAAAGTGTTTCGTTTGATGAGGGGAATCTACAGTTAAAATATATGTACAAGTCAAAGACTCACTCTGTAGGTGTAGAATAACGATCTCGAGCCCTTTGGGGAGACGAAGACGGGGAAGACCACGGAGATCGTTCAGGGATGAAGTGGATAACGCAATTGCGAAGAGATATCTCGAAGATGAAGACTGGATAGATGGAGATGAATGAAAAAGCCGGTTGAGGAAGGGCAGACCACATAATTCTATACCTATAATTTGATCTGATTTGATCCTCGAAATTAAAAGTGAAGCATCTAGAGGGCTCTGCCTAGGGTCAGTGAGACTATTGAGCATGTGCGATTACGGAGAGTGGGAAATTAGGGGCATCGTGGCGATCAGCGGATGCAGTCTCTTTATTTGTCTCTGTTTGTATTGAGCCACATACGGTATCCATGGATACAGAATTAAATGTCCCTTCTCTTCTCCCTAGGCATGCGTATAGCGATGACTGGCCCTGGATTTAAGGGGAACGATTGCCCCACTTTTGTATACTCATTAGCCACTACGCTCAAATTCTATATTTATAATTCTATGGGGAAGACAGCGTCAGCTGTACCCACCCCTATATAAACATATAATGATAAAACTCATCAGAACAAGTCATTTTACCGAAAATTTCTTATATGAAATGTTCAATTTGAAAAATCTATAAAAAGCGCCATATGGCAAAACGATCTGTTCTACACACTAGAATTCTTTGGAAATTTTTTAGATAAGAAGACAAAAAACAAGTGATGTTGATATCTACAGAGGAGCAGGCGAGAGAGCAGGTTCGGACAGAGAAATGCTCAGATTCACCTAGAAACTAGAAAATAGTTCCATTGACTCGAAACAGGGGCATAATTGATATGAAAAATTTTTGGTAAAATGACTTATTTTGATGAGTTCTATCATCTGTCAAAAGAAAGGCCTCACCTTAAAATACACCCAGTATATGAACAATTGAGCTTTTTGCACACAGCATCATCATGAGGGTTCCATATCAGATCTAGGTCAATATGAACACCGAGAAATTTGAAGCAATCATTCGATTGTTTCAATTTGGGGGATGAAGGTGTTGATAAGCAATTATCGGCATCTTGATATATCGACAAATAGACAACCTGTTATGAAATAGAATGAATAGAACTTCTGAACTAATAATATTTGGATATCAAATGTTGTGTGGAAAAGATTTCTTGGGATGCCTTCAAGACAACAAGAAATACAGTACTAGGAATGTACCAACCCATATCTACGAAGGGATTATCGCAAACCGTCTAATTAAATTCGCAGCATTCGAATCTAAAAATTGTCTCAGAGAAGAGAATTCAAATTCAAAAAAAAAATTTAAAATGGACAAACCCTGTACATGGTTGGCAAAATCCATTGTCTACTGAAGGAAACTCGGAAACTATAGCAGCTAAAAAAAAACTGATAACACATTCTAGCTCTTCTATCCTATATATATATATATCCTGACTGATCTGAATCTGAAAACAGATCGAGCCTATCGTTAATAGATTTTGAGTAATGAACGAAAATTGGGAAATTGCCATTTCCAATGATGATGAATGCTGGTAACGCAAGCCTACTCAAAATAAAACAGTGAAAGACAAAATTGCAGAGAGTTTCGATAGCTACATGTCGAAAATAGTTTCAACTTTCAACTGATTCTGATAAAGGAGGTTCACTCAGATTAGTTTTTCCTAGTCGACACTTGTTTTCATTGAAAAATATTTATCACTAGGAAATGATCTTTCATGGTCAATTTTATTCCTCATGCCCCAAAAGTAAAGAATATGTGTTCCTGTTAATATTAGCTACTCACCACATAGGAAAAAGTCCAGCATGCCAAAATGATTTTGAAGAGCCTGATAATTGAAATGCCAATCCAATAATATTTCAATTTCCCATCAATCGCATTTCCAAACAATTCTATTTTCAGAGATAAAATCAGGTAGGTCACCATGGAAAAGTACTGGAACATTGAGAACATAAGTATATTCGAAAAATGTTTAAGAAACATTTTGCCACATAAGGAAATGTCCTTTCTGAGTTGAATATATAATATTATATTCTTATCGAGACCTCCATTATTTCGAATTTTCTCATCGAGTATTCTTGCGAACATAGCCAATGTAAACAGGGAAATACTAAATTCACAGATATTCAGACTGAGAACAATATCTGAATGTATGAAAATTAATGTCTGTAAATACAATACCAAGTCCGGTTGGCAAAAACCGTCACTTGATTTCCAGACCATTATAATTTCTTCCATCGAAAATTCAAATAATATGTACCACTTCAACTTGAGGAAAATTCTTGTTTCTTCAAACACTTCTGCGTTCTTAAATATCTCGTTGCATTTGCCAAGATGAGACGTCGAATTGGAAAGTATTGCAACACTGACAGTAAAAATATTAATTAAATGAATAGAGAAACTTATGTATTTCTCCATGGTTCTCGGATGAAAGTTCTCCAATAAGGGAAGAATGGTATGGAACATGTAAAATCCTAGTATGATCACGAAGAACTTCCATGAAAATGCGAGATATGTTAAGAACCTATATGTTTTCACAATGGTGACGTCGAATGTTGCAATTGATTTTAGAATCAAAATATATTTCAAAATATTTTCGAAACTCAAATCTTCTCTCTTGGTTCTGAACATTCTTCCTTAGATATCGATACTCCACTTATTCAATAGACTTTTATGGTATCAATACGCAATTAATGGTTTTATCCAATTCTCTCGTCATTATATCTAATGGCACTCAGTCTACATCGAATACTCTGTTAATTCATAAATAATACATTCAGGAACATACAAGAGTTATTATCGGTGTTGGACATTGACAATTAGGTAGAAGCAATCATGCATAAAAATTCCGTTAATCTTCATCACTTGATGAGAGAAACATGTCGGAAGTAGTGAAAAATAAGTAGAAAGATGAAATTCATGATGGGTTTAAAAGTCTTGTAGGATTCAAGGAAAACCACTTCAATAAAATGCTGCCAGTTTCGGTCTATATTTTGAATTCCTCATGTGGTGAAAAAGGAAAAGAAGAAAGAATTGGTAACTCGTCTCGGTGTTCAAATAATATCAACCCCCCGCATAACACATTTGCACACATACAGGGTGGCCATTTGAAAACGAAACAGACGAGATTACAGACGAAATAAATTTTTTCGATAGAAATGCTCGGACAGGTCGATTTCTGTTTCGAGGGGGACAACTTAAGATGTAGGTTACGGACGCATAGCGCTTCAACCCTTGCTACTACAACCCTCACCCCCAATTTTTGAATAGGGAAGATGGGGTGAGTGATACCTCATTTGAAAGTTATTTTTATACTGATTTCAGCACAGTAATTGTTTTTTCATTTTATGCATTAGTTCTCGAAATATTCTGAAGTAAGTATTTGAAAATGAAGTGGTGTTTTCATGGCACTTGTAGTGTTTTTTTGTGAAAAATCGACATTTTGAGCTTCAAAACAACCTTGACTGTAGCTTCCTTCCTCCAAACCACTGACTGATCTACTTTACTTTGAAAAGTCTTATTTCTTAGATCGATACTTCAAATCGTTCTGATACCGTACAGTTGGAGAATGATTTCAGTGAATAAAACAGCTAGTCGAACATCTGACCCTAGTAGCATTAACACGTACGGTATGACTTCATTTGCCCAGTGGTAGATGTTTTGCAATTTCAAATACAAGTACGGAAATTTTGGTGTTTCGGAAGCACGAAATGTCAATTATTCGCAAAAAATTAATTTAAGTGATAAAATTAACTAACGCATGAATATTTTGAGAACTAATGCATGAAATGAAAAAACAATTACTGTCATCAAGAATCGAGTATTGAAAGTTAACTGAATAATAATGGACAGAACAGTCCCTTACTTTGTGATAGTTCATTCGAAAAATAATAAAAGTACTCGCATTATCCGACAGAAAAACTTCGAAATGAACAGAACAGACGGACCTATGGAATTCCCCACTTTTCAAAATTCCCAAGAAATAAGCCTACAGAAGACCTTCAAATACCTATTCGCACAACTTGAAATACTCCAGTATGAAAATGTAGTAGTACCTAGGTACTACGAAACCTGTGTCACAGATGAACCAAGAACTCACTCCATTTACAAAGTTAAAAAGCGGCAGGCCGACTTGCCAGGGAAGGGGGGTCTATTCCCTTCACCGGTCCAGAGCCATTCTGTGGCTTCCCAGCCAGCCATCAAGCGATGGCAGTTAAGGAATGGGAACAAAAGAGAAAGCTTACGTTCTGGCAAACGATCAATGGCCAAAGACAAGCCAAGTCATTTCTCTCCTACTCGACGAGCTGGACTAAAAAAGTTCTCTCACTCAGTAAACAGGAACTGAGGAAACTTACAGGCGCACTCACGGGACACTGTCCCGTGAGGTATCACCTGAAGAACATAGGTGTGTCGCTGGAAGACACATGTCGCTTCTGTCAAGAAGCCACTGAGACAGCCAAGCACTTGTTATGCGAATGTGAAGCTGTTCATCGGAAAAGACTACAACACCTTGGCTTCTGGTTTCTAGAGCCGGAACAAGTAATGGATGTAGCCCCCAGAAAGTTGATAAAGTTCATGGAGACACTATTGCCTGACTGGTAAATAGCGCGGGGATGCACAATAGATCTTTAGGTCAAGGTGCTTGCGAGTTCAGATGATCTTCCGCCCCTCCTCTTATCTAATCTAATCTAATCTAATCTACAAAGTAAAAAAAATAGCATTGGCAACATCTCTCAGAATTATCGGACTTCCACGAGTGCCAACCTGCGTCAGTTTTAAGTAAAAATATTCTGACCAGGGCCTACAACTCCAACAACCAATATTATATAAAAGACTCTTTCGACTTGTGTAGCCAATTGTGATTTCAGAGTTCCACCAGACCACATGATGGCCAGTCTCGACGTCTCGTTGTTCACCAACGTAACTCTAGAACTCGCCACCAATTCAATTAAAAAACGATGGAACAATATAGAGAGTTCATCTCCTCTTTCAATGGAAGACTTCACCATGCTAGGCACATTAATTTTCTACACAACCTATTGCCAGTTTCAAGGAAAATTTTACAAGCAAACAAAAGGCACCCCCATGGGCGCAGACGTATCACAGATCCTGTCCCAGATGGTCATGGACGATTTGTTAGATTGCAGCCTGCCTAAACAAGGTTTCACCATTCCAATCGTCAAGAAGTTCGTAGACGACCTGTTCCTGATAATACCACGTGACACCATAGGCGATTAAATCCATAGAGTTAATTCTCAACGAGAATATCAAGTTCACTTGTGAATTAGAAGATGAGAGGACATTAGCCTACCTTGACGTGAAACTAAAGAGAGATGAACAAGAACAATTGATAAGCAGCTGGTTTAGGAAAGATGTCAGCTCTGGCAGATACCTGAACTACCACTCAGATCCCGAATTGAAACAAAAAGTGAATTTAGTCATGAAGAACTGACTGAAAAGAATAGTACATCCATCAATGTATATGCCAAGTTTAAATGAACTGAGACACCTCCTACTGGATAACAGCTATCCGTTGAAATTGTTGAATAGACTTTTGTTCAGCAGTTCACCTGACACTGTCGAGAGAAGCAACAGCCCCAACAACGAAGAAGGCAGGTTGATTTACTATTTTACTATACCATACATCCCTGTGCTCACCAACAAACTAACAGCAGTGCTCTCGAGGTTCGACAACATCAAGATAGCGAAAAAAGTGACGAACACTTTATATCCTACTTTATACTGCAGGATCAAGGACAAAGATAGCCCGCTAGATAGAATCAATGTCGTATACCGTATAACATGCGGTGTTTGTGAAGGAGAATACATCGGCCAGACAACGAGGAATCTCAGAACCAGAGTTTCAGAGCACAAGAAGGATTGCCAACAAATGAAGCCGAAATGTGGCCTGTCCCAACACACAGTGGAGACAGGACACAAATTCGCATTCGAAGACTGCAAGATCATGAAGTCTTGCCCAATCCAAGAGAAACGATGTTTCCTCGAAATTCTGCAGATCAAATACAGTGATAACAACATAAACATAATAAACGACGCAGGAGAGATTAGCTCCATGTACTGCAATTTGATCCACATCATGAAATCAAAAAGGGCAACAACCACGCCAGTTGGCTCTGAGATTCCTCCCCATACTGATGCAGGCTGATGAAGTGATGAAGAATAATAAAACGGAAGAAAAACAAAATATCGAATCAAAAATTTTTTCGAATAATTTTTCAAAATCAAAACAAAAAATAGAAAATTGTTATATAGTATCAATGTGAAATAATTGTATTGTCCTGTTCTCGATAGCGCCAGTTGTCAAACCATGTCCCCTTCACCACTCTGTGACCATACTTATTCTGTGAACGTAACCCATAGAAATCATAATATATATACTATGATTTCTATGACGTAACCTATGAAAATTGTCCTGTGAACCCCTGTGCCCAACCAACCCCGGTCTCCCCTACTTTTTATTTTTATTTGTTTTGTAGGCCACGTCGTCTTATCGAAGTTCATAAAAAAATCAGGTCCATTTATCCATCGTTCGAATTCCATATGTTCCTGTGAATTTATATATGTTCTTGTAGCTTCGTCCGCAACATTAAATTTCGAAGGAATCCAATACCAATCAGAGGAATTAGTCTTTTCTTGAATTTCTCCTACTCTGTGAGACTCGAACTGTCCAAGTCGACTTCCATCTCCTTTTATCCACTGTAATACTGTCGTAGAGCCTGTCCAGTAGTATGTTTTATCAAAATCAAGTTCTAAGTCATTCAAAATATAATTGGCCAACCTAGCACCAGTAACAGCCGCTAAAAGTTCTAATTTCGGTATCGTGATAGTTTTCGTTGGCGCAACTCTTGCTTTTGCCATTATCAGAGAAACATTAACATTTTTGTGAGAAACAACTCTTAGATAGGCTACAGAGGCAAATGCTCTTTTACTCGCGTCACAAAATATATGAAGTTCCGAATATATGAAGTTCCGAACTCGGCATAAGTTATAAGCTTCAAGCTTGTAATTTCAGAGGGGTCTCCACAGGAGACCTAGGAGTAATCAGGATAAACAATATATCATATCTGCCCATGGAATCAATAGCGAATAACATCTAGGAAAACGTATTTTCACAAGAGTATTTCTCAAATCATACAACCAAGATTTCCAAGTTTCTTGAATTTCCTTATTAACTTGTTCATCCCATTCTATACCTGACTTCCATATATCTTGCATTAGTATTCTGCCACGAATTGTAAAGTTTACTATAAGTCCCAAGGAATCAAATACGGACATTACAGTTTTCAATATGTTTCTTTTTGTTGGTACTTTATTTTCATCGACCGATAATCTAAGTTTGAACTGGAAAGTGTCTTCTTTTGCATCCCACCAAAGCCCAAGGATTCTCTGAAGGGACGATTGACCTTCAAAATTCAAATTTTTCATGATATCCTCGTTTTTGTTCAACTTTTTCATCATTTCTTCCGAATTCGAAATCCAATTAACTAATTCAAATCCACCTATTTTTTGTACACGACTGACTTCTATTATTGTCGTTATGGCTTCTTCTTCAGTATCTTTACAATCTAAATAGTCATCCACGTAATGTTTTTTCATTATAGCATCTAAAATTGGTTTCGAATCTGTTGATAACTTTGCATTCATATTTTTCACGAACTGCGCACATGTCGGTGAACAGTTTGCTCCAAATATCATGACTTCCATTACGTAAGTTTCAACTTCTTTAGTTCGATTTCCATTTCTCCATAAAAATCTCTGTGCACATCTGTCCTCAGATCGGATTTTGACTTGGTGAAACATTTCTTTCACGTCACTACAAAATGCTATTTCTCGCGTTCGAAAATTCAAGAGGATCGTATTTAATGATGCTAATAAATCAGGTCCTTGAATCAAATTATCATTTATGCCGGCCATACACGTTACGGTCTACCGGAGAGGTATACCTGCGCAGACATGCCTGTGCAGGTCAACCGGAGCGTGTGTGGGATTAGACCTGTGCAGTTTTTTCAACCTGCACAGGTGACCGGTTACGGTCTACCGGAGAGGTATACCTGCGCAGGCATGCCTGTGCAGGTCAACCGGAGCGTGTGTGGGATTAGACCTGTGCAGTTTTCTCAACCTGTACAGGCGACCGGTGCAAGATCGAAAATCAATATTTTTGAGTGACACCGTACGATGTGCCTGTGCATGTGTGCATGTACAGGGTGGGCAAAATTGGTGCTACATGAACTAAAACATATGATACATTTCTGAAACGGGAAAAAAAGGCGATTCTTTCTAAGTCAGTTCAAACTACTGTTTCCATAAGAAAAAACACAACTTACGCCACTGGATTGCTATCAGAAAAGTGCCTGTATAATGTTTTTATTCCAACATCCTAGCATAAACAGAAACGGAGATAATGACCAAAGTTGAAATCGCCAAAATTTCAATTTTGGCCTATAACTCGGAAACGAAAGAAGATAGAGGAAACAGTTGATGGCATTATCAGTTTCTTGAAAAAAGAGGACTATAAGGTGCCATTCATTTTTCTCTATCTCCTCGGGTTAAAAAGTTTGAGTTCATATAGCAACAATTTTGCCCACCCTGTACACCGGTCGCCTGCGCAGGTCACGTTATTTGCTGTCATGAACGTTGTCGCCGTCAGTTGTCTCCACGTCGAGTAGTGAATGATATCGTATTGTCACCTGTATCAAAAATCAATACGCAATAATGGCACCAACAGATTCTACTAAAAATTTCCTTGAAGATTTTATTGAAATATATAAAACGCATTCATGCCTATCGCAAGTCAAAAACAAAGCGTACCATGATCGAGACAAAAAAGAAGCTGCAGAGACACGACCGACGTCCGGTATACCTGCGCAGGTATACCTCTCCGGTAGACCGTAACGTGTATGGCCGGCATTTTAAACTCACTCCATGAGATTTGGCGGCGGCGTCAAAAACAATGCGTATCTTATTTGGTTTATTTGGGTTGGAAACGGCGAATTGGGGAAGGTACCAACATCGATTGCCTTCTTGTAATAATTCAACACGAGATAATTTTCTTGCATAGCCTTTATCCAAATATTCTTCTATTTTCTTGCAGTATTGTTGACTGAATAGGTACTTCATCTTTTGCCATCTTTTTTTCCACACATTGTAGGCGTCTCAACAAAGCATTCATTTTACTTTCCGGCAAAATAATATCCTCTGTTTTCCACAATAAACCAATTTCATACCTGTCGTTCACTCGTCTCACAGTCTTTTCCATCAATTCAATCGCTCGATTTTCAATATAATTCGGTTTCATCTGATCTACTGAAACTCCAAAGGATTCTAGAGTGAATGTTTCTTTTACTAAGCGGTGCAAGTTATCATCGGAGTGATCTTGTTCACAAATATGAAACGAGTAGTCGCGTTGAATTCCAGTTTTGTCAACTTTTCCATGAAGAACCCAACCAAGACACGTTTTTGTTGCCATGGGTAGATTTTCAGGACCTTCACATATTTTTCGAGGTACAGTTAGTCGTATATTATCCTGGCCGATTAAAATTAGGGGTCTTTCATGAATTTCATATAAAGGGAGTCCTTTCAAATGCGTATATCGCGTCCAATCTTCAGAAGAAATATGTTGAAGAGGCAATGATAGATTCCTGACAGATTTTACATTATTCATGGTAAATATTTTTGAATCGACACCTATTCCAGATATCCCAATATCAAATTGAATTGAATCCTCGCATCGGGAAACTAAATCATTTGTCCATTGAATGCACAACGGCTGACGAAAACCTTTAATTCCAAAAATATCAACAATACTTTGATCGACTAATGTCACTGTTGATGCTTCATCAAAAAGTGCTACACATTCTAAAATTTTGTTATCGTTATACAGTTTAACTCGGACCATTCTGAGTAAAATATTTTTATTGTTATTCCTAGTTGCAAGAACACTTTCTAGTTTATTTTGATTTTCATTCATTTGACTTGATTCCGGAATAGTCTCAAAACTTTCTTTATGTGAAATTTTATGATGTGGACGTTGACATCCTTGAACTCCACAAATTTTCTTCAATTTACACTTGAAAGTTTGATGATTCGGTCTGAGGCATGTGAAACAGAGTTTATTTTTTGTCACAATATCCCAACGAGTATCAACATCATCCTTTTTCAATTTGGGGCACATAAGAGTTTTATGATCTTTGGACCTACAATATAAACAATCAGTTCTTGTTGCCATATCAGTCGTCAATAAACTTGTTTCTTGTGAAAATCTATTATTTTTGGAATCTTTTTTATTTTTTACAAAAGTTTTTGGTCTGAAATTTGTACTAACGAAACAAGCTGCCCTCGCCTTTTTTGATATCCAATATGCGAAATCCTCCAAATTAACCTTGCCTTCCTTATTTGCAACTGTTTCTCCCCATTGCAATTTCAAGTTGTCTGGTAATTTAGAAACAGAATCTTTCGAAATTTGTGGATTCTCTAAATGACCTCGACAATCTAATGTGTTCCATATTACCTTCTCTGAATTGTTGCATTGTTCTCACTTTGAAAATTAAGGACTCGATGATTTGATCAGGTCTTCCAAATCTCATTTCCAGTGTTGTCAAGGCTAATTCTATATTTTTAGGAGAAAGCAACATACCTGAAACCGCAAACTTTGCCTCACCTCTCAGGCACTTTTGTAGCTTCGCCATTTTTTCTTCCTCCGTGTATCCACACATCCCAGAAATGCGTCTAAATTGTAAAATGAAGATCGGCCAATCGGATGAATCTCCACCAAATATGGGAAAATCTTTTTCCACGGTTTGTCTCGCCATAAGTGGATCCCTGTTTGATTTCGAAGAAACTGCTCTGATGGTATCGCCAAGACTCTTGCACAACAGCTGAATATCGGATAGTTTCCTATCGTTTTCATTCGGTTTTTCCTCAGAAAAATTAGAATTAGTTTCAGAAATATCATCATTATTTACAGGTTGTGAACAAGAATTCGGTAAATTTCTTTGAGTTTGATTTACCCATTCTGAAACAGGAGACGACAAAAGATTTTCACATGGGTTCACTATTCTTACATTTGGATAGAGATTTCTTCCTTCCTCTATATTATATGTAGACCTCACTGATCCTTGCTCCTCAATTTCGCATAACTCAGCTTCGCGAACATCACGTTCCATTTCTAATAATGCCATTTGATTGGCTAATTCTTTCTGTCTCATCTCGATTTCCTGTCTTGCCTTTTCTGTCTCTAAAGCTAAGCGTTTCCTTTGTATTTCGATTCTTCTGTTTGAATTTCTTGATCCATTGGAAATGGCATCAATTCTATCCATGGAATTTTCCTTTTGACTTACTGTTGCTATTGGTTGATTGGGTGGACAAAAGTTATTCGTTGTATCAGTTTCTTCTCGACCTATTCTATTCCTATGTAAATTTCGTGTTTGTAAGTCGGTTTCAGAACGAATCCTAGCTCCAGCTCCGAAATTCTCTGGCCAGTTGTAGTCAGAATCTAATCTTCTATTCCTACCAGCATTCTGCCTTGTCAAAAATCTTCTGCCGTCCATTTGATCAGTTCTTTCTATCCCTGGTTTCGGCACCAATGTATCGTCTTCAAATTATAAAATATATATCGTCGTCAAATTATACAATATATCGTCGTCAAATTATTGTTTTTAATAATTAATTACTTTACAAAATGTATCAAACTGACAATCATAAAATAAAATTTCTAATCTACTGTCATCATCTGATCGCCTACTTCGTCGTCGATCTGATCGCCTACTTCGTCGTCGCTACAGTTTCTATAATATATTTTCAAAACAAAACGAAAAATAATATTCCGTTATCATCATCAAGTACTGAACAGACATAAAATATGTTGTCACATGTACAGATAATGTATCAAACTGTATGTTACATACCTCTGTAAGTATGTATCATTTGGTTCAGTTTCATTCTCCTGTAAACAATTTTTTGTTCTGGTGCTATGAATAGGAATGCGGTAGTTGGAGATTTTTGAAATCACCGCAGTTATTCATGATGTAGATTACCGATTCACACGAGTAGAGGCTATACTATGTCATAATACCATAATTCTTAACCCATTAAAGCCCATAATTCCCTCATGGAGATTTTCATGTGAAATTTGATATAATGGATCTCTAGGACTCAAAAAATGATATTTTTTCATAAAAATCATGATCAAACAATCAGGAAGGTTTCTATAGAGCGGCAACTTTAGTTGCCACTGGAATGATTCATATAGACATTATTCCAAGTCAAATAAAACTAGAACATCATACATATTTTTTCAATTTTATTCAACACTATAGTATTCATCATTTACCATATTAGTTTTTTTTATTTTACATTGTGAAAAACCTTGAAACACTCATCAGGGTGGATGGGAACCTGGCACTTTTTGCATATAAAAGTCGTACGCCTACCACATATTTTGCAACGACGGTACTTGGATTCACCTTTCTCGATGAAATGATTTATTCGATCTTTTCTAATTTCTTCGAGAGCTGGTGTGAACTCTAGAGATGATCGAACTCCTGGTAACATTGAAGGACTGCCGTAGGACTTCAGAATAAAAATTGCACACTGACGTCTGAAATCCAACAAAGGAATATCGTGACCAAGGCGTCGATACAATAACCAGCCTTGTGTGCTGCATACATCCACAGTCCACGAGAAATAAGGCCACCACCATTTTTTTGACCTGATTCTGTTTCGATAACAAGCCAAAAACTGATCAGAAATATCTACCCCACCCATGTTACTATTATAGCGAGCAATAGGACCTGGTACTTTCGGTTCTGGAGTATCGATTAGATTTGGACATGGGGTATACATTATCACAATTAGTGAGCACAGTAACAACATTGTTGTCGTTCCAACGGACTGCCAAGATATCTCCAGAAGAACTAGTTGCTGTTTCACCTCTTGGTTTTTTCTTCCACGTTTTTTTATCAGGTAGCTTCATTGCAGCACTACATCGATTCTCACGCAGAGTACCAGTTCCACCAAGTCCTCTGGAATTAAGTTCTTCCAACAAACCGACGGATGTGAATAGATTGTCAAAGTACAATCGAAAACCCTTTGACAATTTCATGTGGTCAACAACTCCAATTACTACATCACCGCCTTGACCAAGACCAGTTTCTGGAAGACGAGTTGAATTACCACAATAGGGTTCAACATGATGAATGTACCCAGAAGGATCTGCGCGGGCAACCCATAACTTGAAGCCAAATCTGATCGGTTTGCCGCGAATATACTGTTTGCACCCATGCCTTCCGTAATAAGGAATCATGCTCTCGTCGACACTTATAGTGGGTCCAGGACATATTTGTTTGAAGCAACTGTTGAGATGATCAAAAAGAGGCCGGACCTTATACATTCTATCAGTTCCATCATTATTTTCATTGTCAGCTAAGTGAAT
The DNA here is from genome assembly GCA_910592335.1 of Adalia bipunctata. NCBI lineage: Eukaryota > Metazoa > Arthropoda > Insecta > Coleoptera > Coccinellidae > Adalia > Adalia bipunctata. The sequence continues at coordinate 30,264,372 of OU342955.1, forward strand.
GAAACTCATGAGCTCATGGAATCGATTTCGGCGGATTGCATCAGAAACTAATTTTGAATGGACATCTGGATCTTGTTTCCAGTAAAGTCTTCTGTATGGAAGAGGGTGGTAACCTGACAGCAGCATAACTCCGACGAAGGTAATGATTTCTTCAGAAGTGGCATTGAGGTTGTGAACTAGTTTTTGCATAGCATAACGATTTGTTTCTGTTACAATCTGACTCAACAAATCTTCAGAAAAATAAGCCCTAAAAGCGTCAATAGGACTTTTGACAGTTTCTTTCAGGAAATCCTCTGCCAAGGGTCGATACTCGGAATCTAATTCAGGAATAGTTGAAGATAACTCATTTATCATCGGATTCCAAGTACGTTCTGTGGACCGCTTGCGCTTGGTGCTTCGAACTCTCTTCTGCGAAGAAGCCCTGTGTTTAGGTTCTTGTGTATGGTCCTCATCTTCGATGGTCGGAATTACGTTATCATCATTGGATTCTGAATGCCTCATATCCACCTGAGAGCGCAATATACGGGCAGGAAGGTGATCAATATTTCCAACTACCTCTTCATCCGATAAATCAGAGTCCTTATCTGTATCTGCACCAGGAGGTTCATCAGGAGGGCATACGGCTATAGAGGTAGGTGATATGTCCTCATCGTTCTCGATAAGGTCAAGTAATTCGTGAAGAAGTAACCCAGTGCCGGAACTTCCACGAGTATATCTGTCGAAATCATGAGTGAGTAATGCAAATAATGCCTAAATTCATGTCATATATTCCCATTGGCAACTTTAGTTGCCATCAAAGTTTACACGAATACTATAGGAGAATCACCGCATGAAATTATTGATGTGACATAGGAATATATTGCTGTATTCATAATGAATAAAATTGTGAAAAAACATATGAAAATAAAATCATTCATGAATTAGAATACTTACAGTCTTTCATCGACTGCCATTATGGTGAACGAAATGGGTCAATATCTCCAAACAAAACCTTATATACACACACTCTCTGTAAGACAATATCTGATTGACTGCTGTGCTATATAAGACAGGAGATGTCACACTAGCAGAACTGACCAATTGAAAAGGTACAACTATGCGCATGCTTTTAGGATGGAATGGAATAAGGGGTGGCCACTTAAGTTGCCACAGGGCTGTAATGGGTTTTACGGTTCTCCAAGTTTCATTTTGCTTCATTCCAAAAATTGTTCTTAGACACCTCTTATGTAGAAGAAAAATTCTCTCTCCTTCTAGATCTTACCCAGAAAATGATTCTATACTGTCCTCTGGACTGGACGTAAGAATGGTAAGCAGCCAGAGCAGCACACAGTCCTACCATTCTGATAGTTCATAATGCATAGCAGTATCAATATGTCCGGACAGGTTTTCAGTAGTTTTTTTTCAGATTCATCATTGAGTTGTTATGAACCACCCAGTCAAAATTTTCAAATCATTCTTAAGACTCATCTCACACCCTTTTTTGTCTTCTGCTTGACATATTATTGAAGTATCATATGCAAACATTATGACATCATTGTCGGTATTGTGAACTAGATCTTTAGCATATAATATATAGAGTGAGGGCCCCAAGATGGAACCCTGTAGCACACCATTCGTCACATATTTGGAATCAGATGTTATTATATTTCCTTCTTTTCCCCCAATTATTGTCCTTTGTGTTCTTTCATCTCCAATGGCACTCTTCTTATTCCATATTTCTCCATCTTTGCTAGCAATTTCTCATGATTGAGCTTTCTCCAGATCCAAACACAGAGCTGATTTAGGAACTCAATAATCGAATTTAATGCCTGATATTCACAGTGGATTCACCTTTCCTGAAGCCATATTGTTGTTTCACAAGTACCTATATTATAAGTTATGTGGTCAAATAATCAAATATTTTGTTTAAGTTAGACAGAATAGATGTACGTCCATAATTGTCGATGTTTTTTCTATATCTTTTTTTATGTGGATTTCACTATTGCTCCTCTCAATTTGTGTAGGTATATTCCTGCTTGTAGCATCTGGTTGATTATGTCAGATAATGGTTCAGTTATTATTGATGCACGGTTTTTCGAATGTTTTATGACTACTCCATCAACTCCAACAGAGCTTCCATTTTTCAATTGTAGTATACAGAGTGGCCACTTTTTTAATGGGATTGTATTGGTAACTTTTGAACCATTAGAGTTAGAAGGTCGGTCAAATGGAGAAAAAGTTGCATTCATAGAAGCATTATCAAGCAGTTCAAACAAATCGAGATTATCAGGGCCGGTTATTGAGATATCATAAGAAAAGTAAATTCTGCCATTTTAATTGCTCTTTTTTTCCCACTGCATTTCAAATATTATCAAAAAATTTTACGGGAATTTTTTATTCGACAGTTAATTATTCTCAAATTGACATAATCAGATTTCTTATCCAACGTTCCGTACTCTCTGGGCCACCTTATTTTTTCGATAAGCACCTTTCTTTTCGAAATAACTTTTAATGCTGGATTTAACGATATATCATACAATGTCATTCGAAGACGATTTTACAAAATGGTGGACATTTCGAACACTTACTTCATTTTCTTTCGAATAATCATTTGATATGTCTTTCATTGAATGATAGTTTCGTTTAATTGTTACGAATTAGGTTTTTCCAGCTCTTGAAATTTTTAAATAATCATTACGTAACTGAATCAAAGCAAGAAACAAGTAAAAATTATTTACTTATTTCAAGAAGTGAAAAACCTAATTCATAATAATTAAAGGTAACTATCATTTAATGAAAGACAAATGAGATGATTATTCGAAGGTAAATGATGAAAACTGATGAATAGTGTTCGATTTGTCCACCATTTTGTAAAATCAACTTTGAATGACATTGTATGATATATCGTTGAATTCAGCGTTGAAAGTTATTTCGAAAAGTGTCATACAATATGCAGGTCCGTATTGAAAAAAATGAGGTTGAGGGTGGCTCAGAAAGTACGACACGTTGGATACGAAATCTGATTATGTCATTTTGAGGATAATTAGCTGTCCAATAAAAAATTCCTATAACATTTTTTGATAGTATTTGGAATGAAGTGCGAAAAAAAAAACCAAAATGGCAGAATTTACTCTTAAAATGATATCTCAATAACCGGCCCTGATAATCTTGATTTGTTTGAACTACTTGACAATGCAGAATGCTTCGATGAATGCTACTTTTTCTTCATTTGACCGACCTTCTTATGGTTTATAGTCCAGTCATATTAGTCGAAATAAGGTAAGAATCTCGGAATGAGAGATACCCAGCTGAAAATTTGTATAAACCTTCATTTTGACACCCTAAAACATGTCTCAAAACCTACATATTGTAAGGAGTCCGCGTCTGTCGAAAAATAAGGTCAAAGTTCACAAAAATCGATTTTTTGACGTTTTTTGCAAATATCTCGTTTTCTATGGGGTTTACGGGATTTGTATTCATTATCAATATTATAGAAGATAAAATTTTCTACAACTTTTGTCTCACAAGTTTTTTTATACGTTGAATCGTTTTTGAGATAGAGGGCAGTGTGCGCTGTCTTGTATAGAGTTTCGACCGTTTTCTTTATCAAGGAACCACTTTATAGTAACCATGGTTATTCATTAGTTTAAATCGTATCTTGGTAACTACGTACGTACTATTTCAAGAATTATGGCTGATGTGTGTTTTATATGTAATAACTCTGATTCAAAAGATGCATTAGTTGAAGTAGTGTGCGGCTTGAAGACTTTGAGGAAGTCAAGTATCGAAAGGAATGATGGCCTCATTGATCGTCTAAAATCCGTAACCTCTGTAAAAGTGCATGAAAAATGCCGGAGTGTTTACATTAGCAAAAACTGTATTCAAGCTGCAAAACGGCGATTAGAAAAAGGGTAAAGCATTGCTTCTCCATCTGTACCCTGTAAAAGACGAAGTGAAGTGTTTGATTTTAAGAGTCAATGTATATTTTGTGGTGAAACAGCTGATGAGGCCGTAGAGATAAAGAAAAAGGAAAAATACCGACGTAAAATAAAAAAAGTGAGTACATTTGAATTCAAACAATCTGTGATCAAAAAAGCAGAAGAACGTGGTGATGATTTCGGAGAAATAGTAAAAAATCGTTTACTTTCCCATTATGATTTGGTTGCTGCTGAAGCTAAATATCATGCTACTCGCTTCACAAATTTTTCAAGTAAAACATCATCATCATCGCCTCATCAGAAACTTCGTCAAGATAATCAAGTAACTGAAGCTATGTTTGAAATTTTCAATTATAATGAAAATAATAACGATTCACAATTTACACTCAAAGAGCTTAAAGATGTCTTGACAGGATATGTGCCAGATGATAAAACTATTATTACAAGATTGCAACAAAAATACTTGACCGATATTATAATTACGAAGAAAGTAGGTGCTTTAACTATTATTTCTTTTCGTGATGCACACGCCAATATTCTATCGGAAGCTTGCTACGAAAATAAAAAAATAAATCCCGAAGCAGAAAGGATGAGAATTGTTGAAGCTGCTGCTGCTATAATTAGAGAAGATATCCGATCATCCATAGTTGAAACTAAATCTTATCCACCTCCCAGTAAGATGTTGGATGATGAATGAAGAAATACCAAAAACGTTATTACATTTCTTAGAAGAAGTCATCGTCAAAAACAGGCAAGGAAAGGTTGATCATCTGAAGACAAAATGCCCTTCAATAATTAGTATAGCTTTGATTAACATTAAAAATAATTTAGGCATTTGCCTTCGTTACTTCTAAGTACACAACCAGGTAAGTGTGATTAAATACATTGATACTTAATTAACAATAGATTAAATAGATAAGTCATAAAAAAACGTTAACTATAATGTCCTTTTCGAAAAAAATTATAATGATTTATAATTATATATTTCTGAACATTTTATAAACTATTTGGGACATATTTTTGATCGGACCTACCAGTTGACCTTTAAAGTTCCTCTATGTAGTTAAACATTGCACGCTCACAGCCCTCTATCTCAAAAACGATTCAACGTATAAAAAAAATTTTCAGGCAAAAGTTGTAGAGAATTTTATCTTCTATAATATTGATAATACATACAAATCCCGTAAACCCCATAGGAAACGAGATATTTGCAAAAAACGTCAAAAAATCGATTTTTGTGACCTTTGACCTTATTTTTTGACAGACGCGGACACCTTACCATATGTAGGTTTTGAGACATGTTTTAGGGAGTCAAAATAAAGGTTTATACAAATATACAGCTGGGTATCTCACATTCCGAGGTGAAACTACTAAGATGACTGGACTATTAAAAGTTACTAATACAATCCCGTTTAAAAATTGGCCACTCTGTATCTACTGCTTCATACCTTAATATAAAGATGCTATGTTTGAAAAGAATCATATTGTCTAATGACTCCATTGCAATAAGACATAATTTCTATTCAGTTATAATTTTCAATGCTTTTGATTTGATATATCTTCGAGGTGCTTCGAATTTTAAATTTAGAGAATTGTTTGATTTACTTGCACAGCTTTTTTTGGTACCATACAAATTTTGGTGTTTTGAATACCTGAAATCCAACGGAATCAAGACATATCACATCTTTTTGTTAATAATCGATAAAATATCTTCAACTGCTTTGTTAATTTTTTTGTCAATTTCCAAACCTTCAGATGTTTAATTATTGTTTAGTGAAACCTCGAAATTCATTTTTGTATATTCACTTTCTTACAACTCATTCAAATATATACCTTCATAATATAGCAATTTGGAGGATCCATGTGTAGAGGATTTTCAGTTTTTCTATGATTTTCGCGACACCATTTCTAGAACTTTCTACGAGTCCTGAATGGAAGTTTTTTTAAACAGGTGATAACGTATCAATAGAAACCCAGCGTTTTTAGGCATGTACGGCGCTATAATATAGCAATAGGTATATTACTGAGCTACCAGCTACTAGAGGGGAACTTCCTTTTCGCCAATAGTCTAAATGCACGCGTTAAATTATTCAAAGCCAGCCAACAAGTGTAACTGCATGGAATCTAGAAAGGGAATTATGTCATTGTCATCATTTTGACAGCATTCTCTGACTTCTCTTTCAAATACATTCTCAATCTACTTCAGACCCATATTTCGAATTTTTTTGACTGCCAATTTTTTTCCTATTCGGAAATTGAATTGAAAAATGCTTATCTACCTAAAAGTTAGATCTACCTACAAGATTGATCTGCTGGCACACTAGTAGGTAAGATAACTTAAATAGTTGCCTCTTTATCAAATTATTATTTTATTCAGTCTTTCACAAAGTCTTCAAAGAGCGGGACTGCCTGCAGAAATCGGGACGTTCGGTCACTTCGAGTCTTCCATTCAAAATCAAATATTTTTTATTCTATTTTCACCTTCAATAATAATTATTCATTATAACAATCGTTCGCTGTCATTTGATTCCCATTAAAATGAATTTCCATCAAGGGAAGACCGAGTGAATCCAGTATTGAATATTTTTGTACAGTTGAAATTAGTTGAATTCAAAGCTTGTAAATATGGGGACTGAAAAATCCATTATTCTTCAAATTCGTGAAATATTTCCAATAAAATTATATTGAAAGGAAGATTTATTCTGAATAACAATAAATGTCGCGGAAAAAGTGATTTAAAATCGCACGTCCATGTTCATCCAAAGCAAAGATTTCATGTGGAGTTGCCACATAAAGGGGCTGAACAGGGAGATCCGATCTTTTATTTTTGCTCCACTCATTGAGATGACCTTCAATGTGGGAGCCAAAACAAATCATTTTACAAGGAAATGCTATAGGTTGGGAGATTTTTTGTTAAAAAAATGAGTTAACATCTTAATGATTGAATAAGCACCAGAATACTTTTAGTTATTGTCAAAAGTTCTAGACATTTCACTACTTTCTGATGTTGATTTCGAATACCGCAAAAATAGATAGATAGATAGATAGTTGGTCTTTATTTGCAGATCATTATCACAACAGGGCGAAGTCTAGCAAGCTATTCAACTTGATCCCTGAAGTGATAGAGAATACACATCAAATTTCCAAAATTAAAGAACAATTCAAATCGATTTTTAATATAGGTGTGACTAAGTTGTGTTTAGATTTATCATACAATGTGGACAAAATAAAAGATTCAATACAAGTCAAGTAACAGATTAGAACACTTATTAATCATCATTGACCCTATTGTTACACATCAGAAAGTGTTTGACTTTATTTCGGAACCTGGCTACAGGAAGACTCTTGTAATCAAGGGGCAAGTCATTATAAAACTTCACAGCATTGTACACAAACGATTTCCGAAATAACGTTGTGCTATATTTCGGCAGGTGAAGACTATCCTGATCTCTCAGGTGGTGACTTCCCGATAGTTGACTTCTCCCAATGAAATGTTTCCTAAGATATCCGGGTAAGCCGGTGAGCAAGATGTTATGCGTAAGTGTCAATACACCAGCTTGAATTCGACTACCCATGTTGAGCCATCCCAATCGACTGATATCATCAGAAATACCGCGCGAGTACCTTGGAAGATTTAGAACAAAACGACAACATCTATTCTGCAATTTTTGAACTCTAGAGCGATCGAAACTATCAAGGCAAGTCCCATATACATAAATTCCGTAATTAAAGTTAGAAAGCACCAGGCTCTCACATAGGTGCTTGCGAAGATTCGTATCTAAAGCTGCGTACAGATGTGCGAGCCGAACCTATCGCGAACCGCTCGCGAAGTGTTCGTGTCATGTTCGTTAATTTCACGTACACACTTGCGATCCGCTCGCGAACCAATACCAACGACGGCTTACGAATTTACACTGGGCTCGCGTTGTGTTCGTGAAAAGCTGCGTATACATGTGCGAGCCGAACCTATCGCGAACCGTTCGCGAAGTGTTCGTGTCATGTTCGTTAATTTCACGTACACACTTGCGATCCGCTCGCGAACCAATACCGACGGATTAACGAAGTAACACTGGGCTCGCGTTGGGTTCGTGAAAGGATCCGACTATCGATGGATCGGCGCGAACGGTTTGCGAGCGGCTCTATAGAGGTTCGACATGCCGTCCAAATAATTGTCGCTATTGGTTCGCGAGCGGTTCGCGAGCGGTTCGCGATAGGTTCGGCTCGCACATCTAGACGCAGCTAAAGAATCCGACTATCGATGGTTCGGCGTGAACGGTTTGCGAGCGGCTCTATGGAGGTTCGACATGCCGTCCAAATAATTGTCGCTATTGGTTCGCGAGCGGTTCGCGATAGGTTCGGCTCGCACATCTAGACGCAGCTTAAGACTTTCCTGTTGACGTACAGGAGCTTCAGTGCTAAAAACGATCGCTGGAGCAGTTTATTGACGTGCAGAGTTAATTTCAATTTATTATCTATTATCACTCCCTAATTTCTACTAGTATCAACTCTTTCAAGTTCTTCGTCGCCCACGCAAATTCTGAAGGAATTATTGAGCAGATTCAGGGAATTCAATGGACCAAATATCATGTGTTCACACTTAGAAGAATTAAGTTCTAAGTTATGATCCCTAGACCAGCTCAGAATTTTCTGTAAATCAGCATTTATCTTCGCCATTGCAATTAAGTAATCAGCTGGCTTGAATCCTAAATAAAGGACCCCGCACACTTACTTAGGAAAAGCGGGTCCAGTGAATTTTCCCCATTTTTACATATTATATTTATATCAATCTCGAGAACAATATATCAGATTTTCACGAAGGTCTTACATCCGGTTTGTTCTATAGGGCGTTCCAAAATTGCAGCTACGGAAAAACGAATCTTCAAATTTTGATGATAATTCTTCTAATTTTCAGAATTTCATCATGATGCCTTGGGTTCTGAATAACAAGATATCACAGATATCCAAACACCGCCCACCACGTTAAGTTTCGTTATACAGGCTGTTCCATGAAGCTATATAAGTAACTAAATGTAACTTTGTTAGTGACTTTGGGACCACCCTGAGTTTTTCAAAATATGATACCATGATGTATGTCCACCTCTGTAGGAAGTTTCATTAATGTAGAAAGAACAGTTGCAAAATTATTCAGGTTTAAATTCGGATTTCATACAATTTTTCTTCAAAACTTTCTGTAGTTGAGATTGCGGTCAAGGAATATTATAGGTTTTCATTCAGTATAATTATTATGATAGGTATTGACGGTCGGTCCAAAGGTGTTTTTATTCCGGAATGTACAGGATGGACATAATTCGTTGTCACTAATATCCTCATTTCGCTATCTCAAAATCTGTTTACATAGAAAAACAGTATTATCGTTCCAGGTTGTTGCATCTTTGAGCACTCTAAGGATTCATATTTTTTTTTAAATTATACCATGAAAGGATGTCGACCTTTATGAAAAATTTCACTCGTGTATAAATAATTAAAAGATTGTTGTCAAATCATTCAGGTTTTAGTTCAATATACACCATTACTGGAGCCAGAACCCTGGGGACATGTTCTCACATAACAAGCGTACTCTGGTTTCTTGGATACAGCATATGCGAAATATTTAGTACCCCTCTACTCAACTCTTGAATTCTATCTTGAATGCAGGAGTGAATATTTCATGACTTTTTTTAGTAACTGTCCTAGATTATATAGTGGTGTAACAAATATAAAGCTAAAATCTTCAGTCTTCCAACTGTTAAATCTTTCAATTGTTTAATCAGTCGTGTTAATAACCCTATTTCGAGATTGAAATTATTAGATTTCATATTTTGAGCTGATACATTTTTAAGTAAATTGTTGATAATTATTATTTCAAGTAATGGTGTATATTGAACTAAAACCTGAATGATTTGGCAACAATCTTTTAATTATTTATACACGAGTGAAATTTTTCAGAAAGGTCGACATACTTTTATGGTATAATATTCACAAAAATATGCATCCTTAGAGTGCTCAAAGATACAACAACCTGGAATGATAATACTGTTTTTCTATATAAACATTAAACAGATTTTGAGATAGCGAAATGAGGAGATTAGTGACACCGAATTTTGTCCATCCTGTACATTCCTAAATAAAAACACCTTTGGACTGACCGTCAATACCTATCATAATAATTATACTGAATGAAAACCTATATTCCTTGACCGCAATCTCAACTACAGAAAGTTTTGAAGAAAAATTGTATGAAATCCGAATTTAAACCTGAATAATTTTGCAACTATTCTTTGTACATTAATGAAACTTCCTACAGAGGTGGATATACATCATGGTATCATATTTTGAAAAACTCAGGGTGGTCCCAAAGTCACTAACAAAGTTACATTCAGTTACTTATACAGCTTCATGGAACAGCCTGTATAACGAAACCTAACGTGATGAGCGGTGTTTGGATATCTGTGATATCTTGTTATTCAGAACCCAAGGCATCATGATGAAATTCTGAAAATTAGATGAATTATCATCAAAATTTAAAGATTCATTTTTCCGTAGCTGCAATTTTGGAACGCCCTATAGAACAAACCGGATGTAAGACCTTCGTGAAAATCTGATATATTGTTCTCAAGGTTGATATAAATATAATATGTGAAAATGGGGAAAATTCACTGGACCCGCTTTTCCTAAGTAAGTGTGCGGGGTCCTTTGTGTATCGTCGGCAAAACAATGTAATTGGGAGTGATGCACAGTATTGAATATGTCTGTTGTATACAATATTAACAAAAGAGGTCCCAGTATTGAGCCCTGTGGGACCCCAGCTCTTATATCAAACCGGTCAGACAGCTTATCATTCACCTTTACTATCTGTTTTCTCTCAGTGAGGTAATCACGAAACACCTCGATCGCGCTCTCTTCTAGACCATAATATTTAAGTTTCGCTAATAGTAGCTCATGATCAATAGTATCAAAAGCTTTGCTGAAATCTAGCAGCACAAGAGCCACTGCAAAACCTTTGTCCCTCAAAGATATTATATCCCCTACAACATCTGTCAAAGCTGTACCTGAACTATGAGATCTTCTAAAACCAGATTGTTTTTCAGGTAATATGTCATTATCTTTGATATAACGAATAAGTTGTTGATAAATTACTCTTTCGAAGATTTTTGATAATGTACAGAGTAAACTTATTGGTCTCAAATCATTGAGGGAGGTCGGATTGCTAATTTCAGGGACTGGGATAGTAAGAGATGTTTTCCAGGCGCTAGGAAATTTGGATTTTTCGATACATGAGTTGATAAGGTGAACGAGGTATTTGTCAATGACTGGTGTACAAAATTTCAACATGGAAATTGATATATTATTAATACCACGGGCCGTGCTTTTCATTTCCTGAATAATTTTAGACAATTCGACTAGATCAATCATGGTAAACTTAAAGGTATGATTTGAGTTACTTAATCGATTGTGATAGGCTTCTCCTACCCTTACTCACATTGGAAAAGAAAGAACATATTTTATTAGGATCTTTGAGATTTGGTGGAATTTTATGTTTCTTGTTTTGCTTAGCTCCTATATCACCCAAGCATGTCCAAAGTGTTTTTGCATTCAAATTATCATTCGAAATAGATTGGATGTATGCTTTTTTCTCCGCTCTAACTGTGGAAACCGTAGAATTCCTTAAACACTTATAATAATTCAAATCTTCAGAAGATTTTGTTTTCTTATACTTTCTTAAAGCGGCATCTCTTTCCCCCATTAGGAGACGAGTATTTTGAGTGAGCCACGGTGCTCTTGGTTTAGTTGTTTTGATTTTTTTCAGAGGAGCATGATTGTCGAAACAGTATGAAATATTTTCAGACAGAATGGAAACCTTTGTATCTATATCCGGTTCATAAAGAAATTTTCGCCAATCTAAGTTTTCAAAATCCTTTAAAAAATCAACTTGATTAAAACTCCGGAAATCACGAACCTCAATTATCCTTTCCTGCTTTTGGTTAACCCTTAAGTTCACCTCGCAGTAGGTCAAGGCAGTCTCCACAACTCCAACACTCAGAATCAGCTCTTTATTTGAAACAAATATAGGATCCAACAAGGAAGAACTGTGTTGCGTCACCCTCGTAGGAGTCTCAATGAGTTGCACTAAGCCGAACGAATCAGTACAAGACAAAACTGAATTTTTTGCATTTAAGAAGTTGACATTAAAGTCCCCAAGACAAATCAATTCATCAGCAGTAGGGAACACGTATGTTAGTATATCGTTAAGCTCTTCAACAAATTTATTGACTTTACTGTTAACAGGGCGGTAAATAGCACCCACACTAATATTTTTTGAGCCTATAGTCAAGTTTATCCAGATACTTTCGATATTTTCATTCGCATACGATATAGAATCTAAAATTGTTGATTTCATCGAATCGTTAACAAATATGCCGACGCCCCCGCCTCTGCCTTTATTACGCGCTCTGTCTACTCTGAAGAAATTATATCCCGGGATATTGGGAACAACTAAGCAGTCCTGCAGCCATGTTTCCGTTACACAAAAAACATTATATAAATTACTTTGAAAGAAGTCCAAAAAATCATCATAATCACCTGAAAGAGATCTAGTATTTAAATGTGCTATAGATAAATTCTGATTTGAACTATTCATATAATCAAATTACAATCGAGAATGAAAGAAAAAAAAGAGATATTTCAACAATTGAAGATAAGAAAGAAGTTAGTTTTGTTCGTAGACGTAAACACTACATATGGCCAGCCCGGAAACAAATAAAACACACCTGCCCAGCAATGAACAAAAACCTCCAAATATGTTAACAACTCTAAAATGATTCAGCTAATTCAGAGTAATTCCATCCTCCCAATACAACAGTTTTTTTATTCGACCGGAATCTCATTCTGAACTATTCTTCGTGACATCTTCGAAGCGGTCGAAAGGAAATGTGAAATCATTCGATGCTCTTGGTATTTTTCTAATTCACTAATCACTATCGTCAATTAGACGAATAGATACGATGTGTGATTAAATAATATGTTCTATATTCGAACTCTATTGTGCTGAAGAAGAATTCGCAGAAATAGGGATGAATTACATCGGATTACAATTCAAACAATCGATATGATTCCCATGAAAAAATTTAGGACATATAGGTATTCATTATAACCGCAAAAACTTTTCTTTGGATTGCCGTCGAAGTGTCAGCAAAAAAATAAAATCTATCACCGGTATTCGGAGAATGCAAGATGGAGTAGCGGTGTGCCGCGAAAAAAAAAATTTCAGTTGCAAGTATCATGAATCTAGTTTACTAAAACCACGAAATTTTTTTTTTGGTGGCCGTCGAAGTGCCAGAAAAAAGTAGAATCTGTCACTGGTGGTATGGGAAATGCAAGATGGAGTAGCGGTGCCGCGAAAAAAAGGTGTATGAAAGACGTAATTTTGAATAGCATATTCGACGTATTCGACCAAAGTCCTATGGACATCTTCTTGTGGGGACAATTGTGAATATGTCTAGACTCCCAACCGTTCAGATGATTAAGTAATGGAATCTTCAGAAAGAAGGGATAGATAGATAGATAGATAGATATTTATTCTTTCAAACAATTACAAGCAATATGTAAGGAGAACACGTCAGAAAAAAAAAACTCAAACTAACATTCCATTATTTAACTAAGAAATTCACAAGGAGCGTTCAGATCTTACGATGCAAGAAATTCTTGTAGTGAATAAGGTTCTCTGTCTACAGGGTGTTTCACCATAAACTGGACAAACATATATAGCCGTGTAGATGACACCGAGAAAGTCATTTTTGCCTCATGACATATACCCCGTTTTCGACGCATAAGCGAGATACAGGGTGTTCAATGTCAACTTCGAGCAATATTCTGATAACAATTGTCAGTTACGCGTGATATTTGAAATAACAGTTTCTAGTCACATCCTAGTATTTTTGAGATCTCAATTGAATTGTGGTGTAGAATTCTGCAAAAAAAAATTAAAAATGGCGGAAAACCTGCAAAGTTGGAATTTTTTTTTCTCGGTTGCCAATTTGGAAAGCATAATCTCAACGTACTCAATTTTCTAAGATTTTCCGTGAAAAAAATTTTTCAAAATTCGAACTCAACTTTTTTTTTACGTCTTCAGTGAAAAATTAATTCTAATCCTATAAATCTCCGTTACCAAAGCAACACTAGTTAATCGAGAGTGTGGAGTTCTAATCTTACCAAAGTTTTCTGGAAAAAATAAAAAAAAAATTTTATTTTTTTTTCAATTTTTTAAATTTTTTCGAAAAAATTTTTTTTGGTTATGAATTCATTTTCTATCTGGGTCATTCTAGCAGCCCAGCAGCACGATATTGACCTCCGTACGGCCTCCAGTTTCTCGCATAAAAATTAAGAAAGTACACCTAGCGTAATCTTCGGAAGGCTACAAAAAGAAAACCAATTGATATTTTTTTATTCTGTTTCCTCCCAAGTATTCAGAATTGAATATAGTTCAACCATGAAAAATTTCAAGAATTTTGGGCGAAATTTTTTTTTCACTGAAGACATGTAAAAAAAAAGTTGAGTTCGAAATTTGAAAAAATTTTTTCACGGAAAATCTTAGAAAATTGAGTACGTTGAGATTATGCTTCCCAAATTGGCAACCGAGAAAAAAAAATTCCAACTTTGCAGGTTTTCCGCCATTTTGAATTTTTTTTTGCAAAATTATACACCACAATTCAATTGAGCCCTCAAAAATACTAAGATGTGACCAGGAACCGTTATTTCAAATATCACGCATAACTCACCACAGTTCACAGAATATTGCTCAAAGTTGACATTAAGCACCCTGTATCTCGATTATGCGTCGAAAACGGGGTATATGTCATTAGGCAAAAATGACTTCCTCGGTGACATCTACACGGCTATATATGTTTGTCCAGTTTATGGTGAAACACCCTGTATAAGGAAGCGGTGTAATCTAGTTCGAAAACATTCAAATTTTCCTATATTCTGTAGCTCCTTAGGAATCTTATCGAAGATTGTAATGCACATGTACATTGCATTTTTCTCCGTGACCGTTAGAGTGTGCTTTGGAAAGTTAAATGGTAGCATTTGTCTAGTACTGTTCATGTTTCTGTGTTCTCCGAAATATTTATCCTTTTTGGAGTGTAAAAATAAAAGGCATCTGTAAATGTATAGTCCTGCGAGAGTCAGAATGTTGTTTTTCCTGAACATACCTCTACAGGATTCTCTGTACGGTAAAGCCAAGATGACACGAAGAATAGACTTCTGCATGACGAAAATCTGATTCACGCCAGAACATCCTCCCCAAGTCACAATCCCGTAGTTCATGTGTGTCTGAACATTGGCGAAATATAGTATTTTCAGAACATCTTGGTCCACTTGTCGGTACATAACCCGCAAACAATACAAGGCCGAGGTAAGTTTCTGTTTGAGGCACTTCAAGTGTTCTCCCCAGTTAAGATTTGTGTCCAAAGTGACTCCAGGAAACGTAGTGTTGGACGAGATCTTAACAGTGTGACCGAGTAGTTGCACCGACGTTGAATAGTTGGGCAGAATTTTAGATGCGGAGAAAAACATGCAGTCAGTCTTTAGTGGATTAAGTTTCAAATTGTTAGTTTCACACCAGTCAGATATAGATGTTATCGCTAGCTCTGCTGTTACTATCGCGGACTCAGATACAATTATATTTGTATCATCCGCATACATTATGACAAATTCTCCGTTTTTGAAAATAAGAGGAAGATCATTAATGTATATTAAAAAAAGTAACGGTCCTAGGATACTTCCTTGGATAACTCCGTTTTGCAAATATTCATCAGATGAAACATATGAACTTCCGTCCACTTCAACCACAACTCTTTGAATACGGTTTTCCAAGAAATTTCGAAAGAGATCTAATTGTTTGTCTCCTACTCCGTACAAAGATAGTTTTTGCAGTAGCAATTCATGATCAACCGTATCAAATGCTTTGGACAGATCTAGAAAAATACCCAAAGTAGGCTCTTCTCCTTCCAAAGCTGCAATTATAGATTTCGTTAGCTCGAAAATTGCAGTTTCCGTATTCTTATTTTTTAAATACCCATGTTGATTTGGACGTATAATTTCAAACTTGTCAAGGAATTTCAATAAACGAACTCCAAGAATTTTTTCAAAAATCTTGGAGAATGACGTCAGTGAGCTGATAGGCCGGTAATTTCCTAGATCTTTTGGATCTCCTTTATTATGTAAGGGCTTAACTGTCGCAATTTTCAGACTATTGGGAAATATACCATCTCTGAAACATGAATATACGATATGAGCTAGAGGCTTAGCAATCAGGGTAATCGATTTTTTCACAACTGTCATGGGAATGTCGTCATATCCACTTGACCAGGTACTCTTTAGGAATTTACTTGTCTTGATTATTTCATTTTCATCGATGTCAAATATGAAAATGGCATATCTTATTGCTCACGATATTTAAAGCCGACTGATTTACAGAAGACGAATTATATGAAGCTATGTTGACAAAGTGCTTATTGAAGAAATCGGCAATTCCTTGAGGGTCATTAGTAATGATGTTATTTGGTTTTCTACGCTTTGTTCCAGTGAAACGGTTCACAAGTTCCCAGACTGTCTTACTTTTGTTATCTGATCTAATGATTTTGTCCCCAACATATTTTTGCTTAGTTTTTTTCAGTATTTTTTCGTACCTAAATTTTTCTCTTTTGTATTCATGTATATATTCAGGTCTACATTGTGGAATTGTATAGAGCGCATCTAATCTATTCTTCACCGTCTGTAACTGTGGATTATCTTTATAAATGTTCAAAATATTTTTTTCTCCCATTTTCCTTTCTACTATAGGAAAAGATTCATCGAAAATGCATTTGTATTGCTCGTAAAAAATTTCCCAAAGTTCCTCAGAATTATTTCTGTCGTTGTTCAAAATATCATCCCAATTTCTTTTTGAGAGTTCAGCCAAAAATAAATCAATTGTAGACTCATTAATAAAACGCATTCGCCTTCTTACTACCTTATGATTTGTTCTTTCTGAATAGAAAGAAAATTTCTGAGCCATATGATCAGACAAGTGAGAAGGTAATACAGAAGCCTGTCCTTGCTCCAGGTTTGTAATAACGTTATCGATGCATGTGGCCGAGTTCATAGTAACTCGTGTGGGATCGCGAATCATAAACTTTCCATTGAAACTCTCAACAAGCGAAATGAATCTCTGTGTATCTGCGTTTTGTATTAGTAGGTTTATGTTGAATTGAAATCACCTGTTATTATAAATTTAGCTTTTCCATTCAAAAGTCTATCAAATAGTTTATTCATTAAAAATAGAAAATTGTCAATACAAGCAAGAGGTAGAGTATTTGGTCGATAAATACATACCTACTATGACCACATTTTCATTGTTCGTTTTCATTTCAATCGCGGAGCATTCAAAAACATGAGGAACACTCATTGTTGCCAGATCTAAACGCTCCTTGCATTGAAGGGAAGACTTGTGTATCCTTGAAAACGGAGGTCATTTTGAACACCTACTACAACTGAATTCTATTTTATGTTGTTAGCGTTTTATTAAATGTTCATCTTGTGATTTTTGTTTAATTGGAACTTTCATCGTTCCTTCATGCCAGCATCGGTTATTACTTCATAATTTCCAAATCAAAATACTGCGAAAACGGTACACAGTATCGTGTTTTACCAAGAGTACCTTCTTGGTGTAAAATTGTCACCGCCACTGGTGTGTGGGACCTCCGGCTATCGTAAGCACGTGACAGATTATTAATAACTTCTTTTCTGCCGTGTTGATATATTACGATTGAAAACCTTCTAAAAATCCGAATACTCTTCTGATTTAAAATAGTAGATCGCGTCTGAATTTGCAACATTTTTCATCTGTTTCTTCTTCTTCTTCTGTGCGGCGCCTTTGGTCGGCAGAACGTAGGCCTTGTGGCCCATTGTTCATTCCTCATTTATGTGATACTAGAGAGACTCAGACCCGAAGGCACGCTGACAAGAATGCCGCGAGCCGACAAGGAGGAGTCGCTCTCACCATAGAGATGGAAGGTGTAGGGTTCCCTAGGTGTGTTAACCTCAGTACAGATAGATTGTCGCACGTGAACAGTATATGTTTCACCGTTTCATCCGCGTGCCTGCACCAACCGCAAAGGGAACACTCTGTTAGTCCCATTCTATGTAAATGTTTGCTAAACAGATGGCAGATGGCATTAAAGCACCAGTCACCAGAGATAATCGCTTCCTCTCGAGAATCAAGAGTTTTTTGACGGCTCAGAAGAAGGCCATTAATGAGGAGCCTCGACTGCCTGAGATCCGTCCTCATGTACCACTCAGAGGAAAATTTCTCATCAATCCATCTCTTGAAGAGGTTTTTGATATATGTGGGACAGATAGGAAGCGCGGGTTCCAGCCCAGTAAAAGTCGAGCGAGCCCCTTGTTTGGCTAAGTTATCTGCTTGTATTGCCAGAGATAGACGCATGCGCCGGGCACCAGATAACCTTGAGAGTGTTATCTGAGCCTAGCGCACGCAGAGCCTCTCTGCATTCATAAACCAAGTTAGAGGTTACTTTTATTTCAGAGAGGGTTTTCAGTGTACCCTGACTGTTGCAACATATGTATATGTGTTTTCCAGAGTAACCTCTTCAGATACTCTCTACCGCACTTACCAAAACAGCATATAGCTCGGCTTGTGGGCTATTTAGCAGTCTTTTCCGAGAGGAATGGATCACTTTGTCCAACAATCCAAGCACTAGCTCCCGTGTTACAAACCGAGCCGTCGGTGAATTAGGTGGGACCCTCAGGTTTGAGTTTCCTGTCTGGTTTACACCGCTGATCTCTGTCAGGGACAAGTACTTTGTAGGGCTCGTCGAAGGTGAATCGGGCGCACGCACAGTCCCCTTTGCGGAGGAGGGACGGGTTAATGTCCTTCACCATCTGTTTATTAGTGCAAAAGCTAATAAGTATGATATAAAACAATTTTCTAGTGAATTGCCGCCTAATTTCTCTCAACTAGACATGGAAATAGGGTACCTATATCCTTTATAAATAAAGAGATAAAATAGAGAGATAAATTTCAGTCCATATGAGAACATAAATAGAACCAGGCACATGTTCCCTTTGCATTATCCAAAACATAATTTAACACTCACTGAGAAAAATGCAGAGTAGAGATATCTGCATTACCCTTTTTAATAAAATTCCAAAGGTCATTCAAACCATAAAAATTTTCAAGTCTCTCAAATCAATCTTGAAACAATTTCTGATAGAGAAAGAACCCTACAGTAGGAGTTCCTCTTGTCTAAGATCTGAGCGCTCTTTATTTACTTTTAGGTTAGAATTTTGTATTTTGATTCATTTGACGTTATCTCTTCACATAATGTATATGTTTATGAGAATGAATAAAATCTATCTATCCATCTATCTATCTATCTATTCCTATGTCAGCCAAAGTGTGATATCTCGACTTTGAAATAGGTTCAGGGAGACAGGTTCCGTGTTGGAAAGACCAAGGCTTGGTGAGCGACGAAATCAACACCTGCTCAGGATCGTTTCATCACCGTTTTGGCGAAAAGAAACCCTTCATCTACGTGTAGAATGCCACGGAATACTTTTCAAAATGCAGATGGGGTCCAAATTTCCATCGAAACCATCAGACGACGTTTGAGAGAGGTGAATCTAGGTTTTAGACGTCCATAAAGAGGGAGTTCCATCAACACGTGACCATAAGCGTCGAAGACTGGAATGGGCAAGACAACATATCAATTGAAACCATCAATGGAGTAGTGTCCTTTTCACTGATGAATCCAGATATGGACAATTTTCAGATTCTCGAAGAATAAGGGTATGGACAATCCCACGCATACCCCGTAATCGTCGCTATGTCCAAAAGTCCATCCATTCCGAGGGGGTAGTGTTATGGTATGAGCTGGGATATGTTTCAACGGGCACAAAGATCTACACATTTGCCTTGGGAATATGACCGCCTTACACTATAAGGGGCATGTCATTGACAATGTTTTGCTAAATTTTCACGCGGCTATTGGTGAAACTTTTCAATTTCTAGACGATAACGCTAGACCGCACCGTGCAGCCATAGTTAAGAATGCGCGCGAGGATCTTGGTATTCCATATTTACCAATAATACCTCCGCACTCACCAGATTTGAATTGCATAGAACATGCATGGAATATGCTCCAAAGAAGATTAGATAATCATCAACCTACCACAGAATCCTTAAATGATCTGAGAGAGCTTCTGCCCCGTTTATGGAACCAAATTCCTCAAGAAATGTTCAACAACCTCGTGTGTAGTATGCAAAGAAGATTTCAAGCTGTTATCGATGCCCGTGGATGCCATACATTGTATCGATAGTTTCAAAATGCTTGAATCCTCTGGGAATAAGTTTCGTTATTTCACTCGATTTTCTTAACCACCCTGTATACGCTGCAGACCTACAGGCTATAATTAATTTGCAATTTGAAATCATATTTTCATCACAAAAATCTTATTTCAACTATATTTTTTTGCAATTTAAGTCAATATCCCTAACTCATGTGGAGCAGTTTAATTTCAACCACACATACGATACTCGAAACAATCACAACTTTCTTATTCCATAACATCGAATAAGCGGAATAAGAGTATCACAGCTGAACGACAACTACCTGGCTGCCATCTAAACTGAAGGAATTGGATAGAAGGAAACTTAAAAGAGAACTCAAGTCCATTTTTATGAAGAAGACCTACTACAGCACAGAAGAATATTTTAAAGACAACTTCTAGAGTTTTGATGTGTATGTGTATTGTTCGTGAAACCACTGAAACCAAATGTAATGTTTTATTTTTTTTTACAATATCTAACAAATTATTGATTTAAGTAATTCATAGCAGATATTTCACAACCGACACCCCATGTAAAATTTTGATGGGTCATATAAATTTGTTTATTTTGTTTATCTTTGTACTGCAAAGTTGTTTCAGATTGAATATTCAGAAGAAGTAATTGGGAAACAAAATACTACTAGTGAAGTGGCTACCAATGCAGCAGAACAACCATTAGTCAAACTTTTAGAAGAACTACTCGGAAAAAAACAAGTTCAATCAGAAGAAAAATATATTGGAAAATTGGCTGAAGAATTCACAATTGAAAATTTTGATAGTGAAAATTCAAACGCGAATCAATGGATAACTGATTTTGAAAAAGAATGTGAAAGATTCGAGTTGACAAGCGATAATAAAGAAATTGAAATTTTAAAATCTTTTATGGCAAAGGGGGCGGCAGATTGGTGTAGTTTTAGACTCCTCAAGCTTACAATTGAAGCAGAATGGAAAACGTGGAAAGACAGTTTTTGCAACACATTTGCTAGTAAAGGTTGGTCTCCAATAAGATATGCGTTAGCTTTTAGATATCAAATGGGTTCCTTAGTAGAATATTCTATAAAAAAAGAAAAACTTTTATTACAAGTGAGAAAAACTATTGATAATGAAACATTAATAGATTTAATTGCTATGGGCTTGCCAAATTACATCATTGATAGAATTGATAGTGAAAAATTAAGAAAGACCTACATAATGAAATAAGTAAATTACAACATTTAATTTATAAGAAAAATTCAGAAATGCAAAAGAGTAGACTAAACACAAAAGAGAAAAAGTGAGAATAAAATACCTTGTAAAATATGTAAAGAAAAAGGTAAAGGAACACGTTTTCATTCTGAGGATGAATGCTGGTTCAAAAATAAGGAAGATAAAAGTAATAGGGTTAGGCAAGTGAACAATTTATCTTTAAATGTAGAACTAAGTGATGAGGATCCAAAAAACTAATTGTGCCACTATTAATTGAACTCCGAATTAAATTGAATGATACTTTAGAAATACCTGCTATTTATGACCCAGGTTCAAATGTTACATTAATAAATTCAAAATTGATAAACTTAAAATCTAAAAATAATGAAATGAGGAAAACAGATTTAAGAACAATTAATGGTGTTTATGAAACAGATGGGTTGATTAAAATAAAAATCCAGATTTTAAATACAGAAGATTACATGAATGTGTTCATAATAAATAACGAGACTTTCAAACATGACTTTCTTTATAGGATTAGATTGTATAAAGAAATGCAAATTGATACAAAATGAGAAATTAGAGATAGAACAAAAAATTTCCGAATCTAATAAAATAATAAATGAGTATAAAATAAATTTTAATGAACATATCGAAGTAGATACCTTCAATGTCTCAACAAATCACTTAAATTGTCATGAAAAAAAAAATAATTATGAATCTAATAGACCGATACAAAAATATATTTGCGAAAGATAAATATGATATAGGCATATAGGAGATTGTATAATAAATAAGCATTGCAGTAAAACACCATATAGATGTACAATCGAAGATAAAAAGAAATTGAAGAACAGATTTCAGAATTACTAAAAAGAAACCTGATAGAGGAATCATACAGCCCATTTGCTGCTCCAGTAACGTTAGCTTATAAAAGAGATGAAAACAAGAAATCGAGATTGTGCGTAGATTTCAGAGACTTAAATAAGATAATAGTCCCTCAATCGCAACTTTTTCCACTTATTGAAGATCTAGTGATAAAAACAAGAAAATGCAGATATTTTTCAAAACTTGATATAAATTCCGCATTTTGGTCCATTCCTCTTCGAATTCAAGATCGAAGAAAAACAGGCTTTGTGACCCAAGAAGGCCATTTTCAATGGACTTGCCTACCATTTAGATTAAAAACATCACCGGCTATCTTCCAAAGAATTTTAAGCAATATAATAAGGAAAAATTAATTTATCAAACTTTACAGTCGATTACATAGATGACATATTAATATTTTCCGAAATCTTTCGAAGAACATATAGACCATCTATCAAAATCATTAGATGCGATTATGAGGAAAGGGTTCAGATTGAAGCTGTCTAAGTGTACCATTTGAGATGAAGATAATCGGGACTATTCACTAAGCAAAGTTGTTATGGATAGCAACTGTAAATCGTCGTTATCCCATGTAATAAGCCTGGGATAACGACGATTTACAGTTGCTTAGTGAATAGCCCCGAATGAATTGATTGTAAACTTAATTAGTTTAGAAGATATTTTAGAGGATCAAAGCATGAATAAAGAAATAGAACCTAACAAAAAAAGTCTGAATTATAAGAATAATTTGTATTATAAAAAAGCAAGAAATAAAAAAAAATTTTCTTATCAGAAGAATTCAGTAAAAAAAATTGATAGAAGACACACATAAGAAGTTTTGTCGTATTGGAATAAACCAAATGAAAAATAAAATACTGCCGTATTATACAGCAGAAAACATATCAGAAAATAGAAAAGGATATGACTTCAAAGTAGGAGATTTGGTATACGTTGAAAATGGTAACCGAATGAATAGAAAAAAATTGGACATGATAAGAATCCGACCGTACAAGATTCTTAAAAAGATATCAAACTCAATGTACGAAGTAGACATAGGCCACAAAAAGTTAGAATCAAATTTATTCCATATTTCAAAATTAACTCCATCTCCTAATATATCAGAGATGAAAACCGAAGTGTAATATTATGTATTACAGGGTGGCCATTTGAAAACGAAACAGACGAGATTACAGACGAAATAAATTTTTTCGATAGAAATGCTCGGACAGGTATCTTTCTGTTTCGAGGGGGACAACTTAAGATATAGGTTACGGACGCATAGCGCTTCAACCCTTGCTACTACAACCCTCACCCCCAATTTTTGAATAGGGAAGATGGGGTGAGTGTTATGTCATTTGAAAGGTATTTTTATACTGATTTCAGCACAGTAATTGTTTTTTCATTTTATGCATTAGTTCTCGAAATATTCTTAACTAAGTATTTGAAAATGAAGTGGTGTTTTCATGGCACTTGTAGTGTTTTTTTGTGAAAAATCGACATTTTGCGCTTCAAATTAATTAATTGATGTGAGTTTTTGATAAATTATTTACTTCACTTTGAAAAGTCTTATTTTTTAGATCAATACTTCAAATCGTTCTGATACCGTACAGTTGGAGAATGATTTCAGTGAATAAAACAGCTAGTCGAACATCTGACCCTAGTAGCATTAACACGTACGGTATGACTTCATTTGCCCAGTGGTAGATGTTTTGCAATTTCAAATACAAGTACGGAAATTTTGGTGTTTCGGAAGCACGAAATGTCAATTATTCGAAAAAAATTAATTTAAGTGATAAAATTAACTAACGCATGAATATTTCGAGAACTAATGCATAAAATGAAAAAACAATTACTGTGCTGAGATCAGTATAAAAATACCTTTGAATTGAGGTATCACTCACCCCATCTCCGAAGGGAGGAGATGTAAGAAATAACTTCCTGTATATCTCTTCTTCAAGTTCAACGGCTTTGCGCGATGAATTAGGTCAATCAGTTCAATGACTGTATGAATGTGGAAATCGACAGAGTCGACATAATTCATTTCTTGATTCCATTTATTGTATGTAAGACCTACTGAGAACATTGTAATCCAAATTCTAACATTGTGAATAATAACATTGAATGTTGTTTCTTTGATTTACAGGTAAGATCAACATTTTTGTATGTAATTGTATTTTTGTATAAAATAATAAATTCTTTGATTTACAGAGAAACAATTCTTGTATTATTCCGACCAACAAAAAGGAAATTGGTGATCCCAAAATCAATCCAAATAAAACATTATAGACAGTTTGGGTTTTATTGGTTCTTGAGAGAACTACAGCAAGACGATAGAAGTAAAATACAGTGCTAGTCAAAAGTCCCCTCCCCCCCTCGTATCTTTTGAACGGGTATACTTAAAATAATGAAATTTGGAGGGTGGAAATAAACGGATGTAGGCTTCTCAACTGGTCATAACAGGTGACGCAATAGTCATAAATGACGTCACAAGGCCACTGTGACCAATAATTTTAAATGGGACCCTATGGCAAGTGACAGCTCGTTTGAAAGGCATTGAAAATACCTATTCAGTCATACCAATTTTGTTTGGGTTTCGGCTGATTTTGATTGATAAATTGAAGAAATACGAAACTATAATTTTCGTATTTCTTCAATTCATCAATCAAAATCAGCCGAAACCCAAACAAAATTGACAGCTCGTTTGAAAGGTATTGAAAATACCTATTCAGTCATACCAATTTTGTATGGTTTCGGCTGATTTTGATTGATAAATTGAAGAAATGCGAAACTATAATTTTCGTATTTCTTCAACTTATCAATCAAAATCAGCCGAAACCCAAACAAAATTGGTATGACTGAATAGGTATTTTCAATACCTTTCAAACGAGCTGTCACTTGCCATAGGGTCCCATTTAAAATTATTGGTCACAGTGGCCTTGTGACGTCATTTATGACTATTGCGTCACCTGTTATGACCAGTTGAGAAGCTTACATCCGTTTATTTCCACCCTCCAAATTTCATTATTATGAGTATACCCGTTTAAAAGATACGAGGGGGGGAGGGGACTTTTGACTAGCACTGTATATGCTCCATTCACTTTTATAAAGTATCGCGGTTAGCCATGATTTAGGTTTATCAAGTTCTTTCACTTAAAACTGACGCAGGTTGGCACTCGTGAAAATCAAGCGACATTGCCAAGTCTACTTTCTATTTACTCTTTTTCAACTTTATAAATGGAGTAAGTTCGTCTAAGATTTAACTGTGGCGCAGATTTCGTAGAACTACTACATTTTCATAATGGAGTATTTCAGGTTGTGCAAAAATGTATTTAAATGTCTTCTGAATTCACATATTTTCTCAAGTTCATTAATTTCCCAAAGTAAAGGAACATTTTGATAAATACGTAATTACTACGATTTCTTAGCAGAAACGGCAACGTTGCTCGTTCAACTGACTATAACCCAACATTTTCAAAACATACACGGTGAAATGTGTCAGAATTTCATGACAAACCACGATACTTTATAAAAGTGAATGGAGTATAGGTTTGGCAGCCAGAGCGAAGGTCATATTCCTAGAACACCGAAAACAAACATACATCTATGTTCTTGTTTTCTTTCAAAATAAACATAACCTATGCATTTCTCGAAATTTTTGAATTTCCAGTTAACGCAAGCGTACAACTCAATTATTACCAAAGATTTGGCTTCACTTTGTAGGTGTGAAAAGCACTAAAAGCAAAAAGATATATGCTACGTACATATTTACTTAGCTACACAGAAAAGTTCAAGTCTGACTTCCAGTTAAAATACATTTTTGAAATTATTATACTTATTCGTAAATCGGATGAGGGACATCTCCATCGAAAATATATCATCATTTATTGTAATCAATATTCGAATGACGAAAACAATGTCTCAACAATCACCGTCACTGGTCACAGAAGTCTAGTTATCATCGCTGCACTCCAAAACAAACGTTGTCGTTGATTACAGTGAATAAATAAATGTCGAAATGAGCCGAAGGTCAAACGATAAAAATGTATTCGAGACAGCGTTCTCACTCGTAGGTTGTAGGTAAAGTAGTGTAGCTTGATTTCGTTTCGTTTCTATTACCGGGAGATTGACTAAAATGTTTGCGTTCAACCGGTTAACTTGCGGTTTGACACGGACTTGTACTAGTGTATTGGAAAGTGCCTGTATGGGTATCCTTTTAATGATCGAGTTATGCGTTTTACTTTAGGCAAAGTGAATTTTCCTTGATTCGAAAATAGCTGGAACCTTTTCTATACGGTCTAAAGGTATGTCAACCTGTAAATATTTTTTAAGACCACTCTTCATGAATAAAGAAATAGAAGATTGGTTCTACTAATGCTGTAGATGGCCCATTTGAAAAGAATGGAGTGGTAATATAGTTATCACGAAGGTAGGCTCTCACTCTGTCATCAAGTGAAAGATCTTTGAAAAAAATCTATGGTTGAACAACTTTGCTTTGTCCATAGAGTAAAACAAATGTCACCCATTTCTTCTGTAGAAGATGAGTCTGAAAAAAAATTCGAATTCATAAATAAATTGTTAAGGTGCGGTTCCATTGCGAGAAACTGACTCGCGCAACTGTTTCGCGAAACACATCGCGAAATTTTTTTCGCGAAACAGTTGCGCGAGTCAGTTTCTCGCAATGGAACCGCACCTTTAGAGACTCGTATGCTTCCTCGAACCACAGACCCTCGAACAGTTTCAATTATTATTAATCCCAAGATCATGCCAAATACCAGCAGGATATGCATTGCATTTACGGATTGAAATTTTCAGAGCGCTGAAGAGTTATTAATTTACACTGTCAAGTGCATTGATGAATTCATAGCAATACCATTTTACCATTTGGGGGTAATATTAATTTTAAGTGTTCCGTAGAAAACTGAAGATATTCAGTTCTCAATAAAAAATTTAATCACCCTGAATGATTGAGCATCCAATGTTTGAATGTTATGTGGTATCCAGTGTACATACTCCATTCACAATTATAAAATCACAACTCTGGCCTTGGAAATTTGACACATTCCACTCTGTATCGAAGTTATGACGTTTTTCAAAATATTTTTATGTTCCAAGTCAACGCTATGTTGCCCTTTCTACATTCTTAGCGTATTTCTCTGAATGTGAATGTATTGGAAAAGAAGTGATGGACTAAAATAATTAACGTTTATATGAATTTATAGAAAGGATTCCTTTTCTAGTTATTTGCATGAAAAGTACAAGAGATCACTGTTGAAATATGTTATTTTCCGCCATGGAAGAAAATTGCATTGCTTTCACATAATTTTCATATGCATGCTTGTGAAGATTTAATGTTTATTATCCACTTGAACTTAAAGTTCAAGACTTGATGAAATCAATTGTTGATTCTAATCAAGAATTCATTAAAAAAAATCAACCCAAAGATATAAGATGAATTGATGGGTAATTACAAGAATCAAGAATAATGGAACATTATATCCCTCTACTGGAATTCGAATATGTGATATGATGGTGAGGGTGCATAACATTTCTATTTCTAATATTTCTTTATTTCAAATAAATAACACTTTTATTCATTCATCACAAAGAAAATGAACATAATAATAACTAAATTAACGAATTTGTTCACAGAGAAACTAATAATTTCAATGCAATAGTGACTGAGTTTTGGTTATAAATTAATAAGCCTGAAAGCTTTATGGATATACATTTCATTTATTTGATCTTATGAACAAGGAGTAAAATATTCTGACTGTATAGTAATATGTTAGTTTAAGAAATATTCATACATTACTACCACAGTAGGTTTGTACAGATGAAATGAAATAGGTCAAACATATGCTTCACATTTATCATTCACCTGTTCTAAAATAAGACAAACTCCTGAAATATGGAAAAAATCGATGTATTCTGGTTCAACATGGCCTATTTCTACTGTCGGCAAAGAAATGAAAGCTCCAGTGACACATTTCAATTCATCGGAATCTGAATCCGTTGAATGCAATATAGTCATATTTCTTCTTTTTTTCAGCTTTTTCGACGTGTTTTTTTTTCTGAAACGTGAAAACGATCAACAATAATCATCTAGAGACCGATGATGGCCATCCAGAACCCGTTTACTTACGAAAATCGTGCAATTTCATTGTGCAAGTTCTTTCCTCATAATTCCTCGAAAATCCTACCTGAACCATATATTCCGGTCGCTTTAGTTAGAAGATCGTATTTTTCCATTTACACATTCCAAAAAAATTTTGAGCACCAAAAACGATACCGAAACCAACCAAACTTCTGGGGGACCGGAATTTCGTTTGAAATCTTTCCAAACGACCAGATACCTAAAAAAACTTCGTTATCAAGTGTAAAAAAGGCGATTAGTACTTACTTTTGCTTTTTTTATGCTTATTAATCGATTTTTGGTCCAATTCAAATTTTCCGTTCGTACTCACGCCAAAAGTCGTGAAAGGAAAAAATGACACTTGCACGAAATCGACGGGAAACTTCTTCTGGACGACGAAGAACGGAAAAATAGGCGATTCCTTATCGATATGTCGCCCCAAAATCGCCAATCGATTCGAACTAACAAAATGTGGAATATCTTTGATACTTTTACTTTGATGTAAACAAAGCAACTGGCAACAACGTTTTGTCATTAACAATATTCTCTGTACGCGCACAGATTTTTCATCAGATGCACCAATTCCTGAAAACGAAACCATGGCCAGAGTTGTGATTTTATAATTGTGAATGGAGTATACTGTGTAAGTCTTATTATTTCTCAATAATTGTATATGTAGCATTTGACGAAATGCCTGCATTTTCTCATATATAAGTAGGTATGTTTCGTAAATTGAGTCGTGAATGGTCCCAAATGATAAATTGAAACTTACTGACGACGAATCTGAGGTCAGTTTCAATTCTGGCCGTCCAATCGGCAGTATGCACAATATCTCTCGTTAAGTTCGTTTACAGGCAAAATTCGACTAGGGGTCCCGTACGAATTTTTATCCACGGAATACGTTGTCAAAGGGACGTTATACTCTGGCCGACGCACCAATTCTCCATTCAAAAAGTGCCTTAAATTTTTCCAAGTTCACGCCCTCAATTTTCCACCTGAAAGCTTGATTTTTTCAAATTCTTCTGGAATTTCTGACAGTTCTTTGTGATTTCACACTTTCTGGAAGTCTTTTCAGTATTTTCATAATTTTTTGCATTACTCAAGCTCCTATCTAAATGAATTTTTTTTCAAATATAGAAAATTGATTCTTCGAGGGCACTCCAATGAGTTTTCTGAAAAGAAATTGATGAACAACCGTCGAAAAACGATTATGAAGTCAATTTTCATAGACTCTCAAATTCAACCCGAGACGAAACTGGAGTGCCCTCAGGACATCCTTTAACTACAAATCAAGCCAAGCTTTTAGGTGAAAAAATATGGGGTGAACTTGAAAAAATGAAAGGTACTTTTTGAATGGAGAAGCGGTGCCGTAGCTGATTGCTTCATGCGTAAAAAATAATTTTTTCGAAGAGGAGAAATTGGAGTGCCCTCAAAGCATCATCAATTTAAAAAAAAATCTAGCTGTTAGTTGAAAAATTGAGGGGGTGAACTTGGAAAAACGAAAGGCACTTTTTGATTGGAGAATCGGTGCCCGACTCAAAATTTGAAAAATACAGACATCTGAAAAAGGGATCGAAAAAAGTCAGAAGATTTTGAGCGCTCGTTATTCATCCCTACGTCAATAAATTAAACCAGGTAGAGAGATATTAAGACATACCTACATATTACTGTATGTGTCTATAATATTTTAATGAATCCTTTTATTGACTCATATTTTAAACACAATTATAACGATTTCGAGTACATGTCGAAATTTCTGAATTATTTACTAACAACGAAATGGGTAAATAAGAGATCTTTTTTTATATTCAGAGGGAATTGAAAATAAAACCACCAGGTATAAGATCAATCTGAATGTATTTTCAGAGTGAAATTATTTCTTTCAGTTACATTCAACTGGGAGGATCCACTCAATTTGGAGTCGCAGCTCACGCAAGATGAGAAAATCATCAGGGACTCTTTCAGATCATATTGCCAAGAAAAACTGTTACCCAGAGTTGTCCAAGCGAATCGAAATGAAGGTAAGAATAATAATAACAAATATCCATATTTCCGCAATATGTGAAATTTCATCACTGCATTATTACTGCGTTCATTAGAGAAGTTCCGCCATTGAGTAATTTATCAGATATCTGCGAATTCTTCAATTATGCAGGGTAATTCAACTACTTTATTCATTATACAGGGGGCACCACAGAAAACTCTAACTCATCAATCGTAAGAAGTGTGAATGTTAAATATCGAATGAGAATTTAATAACTTCCTAAGTTGCGTTCGGTTATTGCAAACTCCGTGAATAGATCTATATCCTTTCTTTATTTTCACAAGACGAAGTGAACGGATAAACTATTCAAACCAAAGATCGAGAAAGGATGAAATTGAAATATCCTCCGTCCTTCTGTTATCTAGGAACTTTGAGTGAAAATACAATTGTTAAGACTGTTTCACATTTGCAAAGATTAGATTTGCTGTTTTTCAAATGAATTTTCATGTCTCCGTTCTGTGAAGTCGACATGTTTGTGTGATTTTAGTATTCAATCTTTTTTTCGAATGACAAGATTTTTGAGACTTCAGAAATATTTCAGGGATCCACCAATACCCAAAAGAACTTTCAATGAAGAATACATTAAAATAACAATATTCTAGTGAAGTCTAGAACAAAGTTATTGTTAGTTTAATGTATTCGTTATTGAAGGATCTCTTGGGTATGGGTGGATCCCTGAAATATTAACTAGGTACATCTTATTTTTTGTTCGAATCAATTCCTGATGTAAGAGAATCAGCCCCATTGAGATATGAAACATTTCCATTTTGAGTGTAATCTGATATTATGACAATAGCTTCATTTGTGATAGATAACGATTAAGGGTATTTCACGTCCAAGGATAAACTGACTTTTAAACAACTGTGAATAATATTTATACAAATGTACTTATTTTATTATCATTATTGTCTACACAACAGTGAGCGGTTTTGATAAACCGATAAACCTATCGGTTTCTGTAAATGTTACCTAAAGTATGAATTATTTGAACCAAAATCAAGCACATTCATAATGAACTAAAATTTAAGTTTCTGAACTGTTTGAAGCTCCTGGCATTTACAGTATCTTCACCGAGTCGATTGCAATTTTTTGCCACTATATTAGATGAGCAGTTTTATAACTAATTTCGTCTAGTTTTGTCTAGTTTTCTGCTATTTCCGCCCAGACAATGCTGCTTGAAAAAAGATGTTGAGGTCACACTTATAATAACCGCTAAGCATTTCGAATTTTTCGATCAGATATCCTCTCAGTCTGCTCTTTATACAGTAGTTATTTGTTTCGTTATTTACTTGTTAGCAGTCAATTTGAGCCTGGTGTAATAACTTGTAGGATGTGTTTTTTTTTTGGAAAAGGGAAATATCTGTTGACCTGTATGGTTCGATTCCCAATTTATGAATCTTTTCTTTGTGTCGTTCTTGAAACCTGAACTTACCAATTGGATCTATAAGTCAATTGTACGGCCAATCCTTAGCTACGCAGATTTCATCTGGTGACCGAAGGCCAAAACACTAAAGTGACAAAAAACCCTGGAGAAATTACAAAAAACGTCATGTTTGTCTAAACCGGAGCATCACGCTTTTTTCCAACCGCAACCATGCTAATCATCCTGGACTCCGCTAGGACTATTCCTAGAAAGTGAGGCAGCCAAGTGGGCTCTTAGGGTGGTGAGAGAGCGGGAACTGAAATCTGGTGACTACATAGGCCATCTTCGCATTCTGAATGAGTGTAAGCAGCTCTTAGATGTGGTCACAGAAAACCTCACTCTGAAACACGAGTTTCAGGAAAACTACACCGTGACATTACAAAGTCGCGAACAATAGACTAACGGTGAAATGGTTGTCCCTGTCGCGTCTCTGGTGTTTCACACTGATAGCCAAAAGCCAGAAGATGGACAAGTTGGAGCCGGTGTATAGAGGATGTATCTAAAAGAAAGCTAAAAATAGGTGGTCTGTGGCAACAGCTGCATTGTCAGTCCCTTCTTTAGTCGGTCGAAGTTAGTCTGGGAATGCAAAGTTTCACTCAACACACTCGGGCTCAGTAATCAGGTCAAACTCGTTTGGGTACCTGGTCACTCTGGAGTGCATGGTAATGAAATGGCTGATCAGCTAGCAAGGGAGGGGGGACTTATCCCCTTCATTGGACCAGAGCCATACTGCGGCTTCCCAGCAAGCCACCTAGCGGTGGCTGTTGAAGAATGGGAACAAAAAAGGAAGACTAGGTCGTGGTGACTGATCCAAGGACAGAGACAGGCTAAAGGTGAAAACAGACTACTCTGACGTGACGTGGTCACATGTAGGCCCACGTAGTGATGCGCGTGATATAAAAATGCAACACATCGTTTTGTGCGTTTACGTTCATATTAAGCACGCCTCTTGACGCGTGGGAAGAATATCTAAAATTCTAGATTTACGTCAGATGTGGGAAAGCATCAGAATTGTCAATTTGTAAAATTTCCAGTAATTTTTCGAAGATGGAGGATATTATTGACTACGTTCGGTCAAATTCGGTGTTGTATGATCCTACAAACCGTGAATATCACAACCAGCATTCCAGGAAAGAGGCTTGGGACGAAGCAGGAGAAAAACTCGGCATTCCAGCTTAGCGAAACAGATATTTTTTTCATATGTTTCAATAGTTTCAACTTTTAACTGGATCTATCAAAGAGCAACTTTACCGCTTCGAATGGAATGCTATTGCTGGTAGTAGGTCCTGGTCTTTTGGAATGAGTTATTTAAGCCCGCAACGGACGGCGAGCGACAATATAGTAGATAATATATTACGATATTTTTCCATACTAAAATGACATATGTCAGTGCAAAGCTATAATATATTATAGATATTATATTAGTCGCGTTCGGCATTGCGATCGGATTCGTCTGACATAATTTTATCGTTCGATAATTACGTCTGGATGTAGGGGAGGTAAATCTGTTTCGTTCGGCAATTGACGTCTGAAGTATCCGGATGAAATCTTTTTGCTCGGCCTCGAAAGACGGATCGAACAGATTAATCGGTTAATGTCAGCAAATGACAGTTTTGGTTCAGGTTTTTATTTGTTTGCTGGGTATTCTAATTTCTAACTATTGATATCGAGATGTCTTTTCAAATATAAATATATACTTTTGAAAGAGAGTAATACAAATCGAACAATATATGGCATAAGAGGCATGTGTGAAGAAATGGCGACAAGGAACAGATGGTTTTAAAAAAATCTTTTTCCTGCTCTGAATCTATGTGTTAGCAGAGGGAATGTGAACGGGGTACCATACAATTCTGCGTATGATACACGAGAACAGATAAAAACCTCTGAAAAAACTCCGTCTCCCCGTGTATGTACTCCGGGATGAAGAACAGCTTTTGGGGGTAGACAGAAACATAAAAATCGTCGACCTCGCCAATTGCCACTAGCATTTTATTCCCAATTCAATAAATTAAAAAAAAGAAAAATATGCTTTTGGCCAACAACAGAGTAGCCTTTTTTTTTCAATTTATTTTTAGTTAGTAGATTTATCATCTCTCACTCACAATCTGAAATTTTCATGAGTTCAACTTTGTCACTTTTTTCTGAAGCATTTTTAAAGATTGCTAAGAAGAGATTGTTATTTTTGGGCATTCAAGTACTCAACTTTTCATCCACTCAACCAACCTTATGCCAATAGCTTCATAAAACATTTATTTAATTCTATATGCTTTTGGCTATCAGCCAACAACAGAGTAGTCCTTTTTTTCAATTTATTTTTAGTTTATCATCTCTCACTCACATTCTAAAATTTTCATAAGTTTAACTTTGTCACTTTTTGTTTTTCTCAAGCATTTTTGAAGATTGCCAAGAAGAGATTGTTATTTTTGGGCATTCAAGTACTCAACTTTTCATCCTGCACTTAACCAACCTTATGCCAATAGCTTCATAAAACATTTATTTAATTTAAGATGTGTTTGAAACACCATATATTGGCAGTGTAGAACTGTCTCTGATAGAATGCCCAAGCCCTGCCAGCGTACCGAGGCAGCAAAATTATTGACTTTCTCTTTAATATTTACATCAGCTTCATCAAACAAAAAATTGCCATTTGCCACTGTTAGAATGGCAAGTTTGAGATCCCTTTTAATTCCACTTCCAGCCATAATACAATAAGTACCGTCCCGGGAAATCTTTCAAAATGACGTTTGTAGCTGTTATAAACAAATACTTGTCAATTTTTTATCTGGATCGTTCGATTATTCCAAATTTGTCAGACATATCTGCAGTCACGTGCCAAAAAATCTCTCTGATCTGTGACGTCAATGCCGAACGCGGCTATTATCGCTCGCCGTCCGTTGCGGGCTTTATTGTTTTCAAATCTTTTCTCATCTCAGTTCGCTCAAAAGTTGTAATTTGCATCTACCAAAGCCAATGAAACAATGGAATTTGTGCCTTTGTTTTGTAGTTGTAATGAACCAGTACCATCTGGACTTCGGATTTGAACGTGCTTGACGTCCTAAACTCCTATGCAGTGTGGATAATTCCACTTCTCATCATAATCTTTGCCTATCTCTTTCCATTCGTATCTGCTCTTGCAAGTAAAGAGGTTGTAGAGTTTTCCAAATCACCTCGCAACACTCTTCAACGATTTCCGCAATAGTTGAAAATCTAATCCGGAAAGAGAAACCCAATGTTCTGTGAGAATTTCCAGTTGCGAATTACCTATGAACAATGAAAAAAGCCTTTTATTTCCTGGAATACTGAAAACATTTCTTCATTCTGAGTAATGAATGTAGAGAAAATTGGAATAATAGTAAAGTTTTTTCGAACTCGGCGGAATAAACTACGAAATGCGTCAGGCCAATGTGAGCACCGCTTCACGTTTGACGTGGTCCCTCGGTCGGTGCTTGAAGTGAGGTGAAAACACGTCACGTCAGAATAGTCTGTATTCACCTTATAGTCCAAGATCCCAGAGCAATCAGACATAACTTATTTTCACACGGATGAAACCTGAAGTTTTCAGTATCGTCTCGTGTGCCTTGAATACCTACGCGCTTTGTGGAACTTGCCGAGTGACACCTGGGCAGGTACCAGGTGAGAAAGGTAACTAAAAATAAGAATTAATTAACTTAAATTCACATGGCTGATTTTCATATATGTCATGGAGAATAATATTTTAAAGTAATATCATAATTGTCAGACACTTTCGATGGACCAGAGCTTTTGTCAGACGCCTTTAAGCCACCCAAAAAATAAATGAACTTTACTTATTTTTACATGTCTGATTTTTTAATATGTTATTGAAGTATTTATTCAAAAGTTATGTTCAATCAGTCAGACAAATTAGAGTGACCAAACATCCCCTAAGACAAAAATTATTCAGCCAGAAGTATGAGGGCGAGAGCACTATGCATGCGCTTCAGAGTGAGTGAGACGTCCATAATAACTCGGTTCCTCTTCTTAAACTCACCATCTGTTTCAATCTACTGTGTATTGGCTGTTTGCATGTAATATAACTTATAGTATACAGTATAGTTCGAGCCGTCGAGAGCACATGTTTTTGTTGTTTACATCAGGTTATTCGTGAGTGTTTTATTAGGTTGTTTGTAATAGTGATAATCATGGAAGAAGAGAAATTGAAATATACATGTTGTGAAAAATCTCATGATGAACTTATATTATTCTCCGAAGAAATATTGAATAATTTGAGGTTATGGATTATTCGCTGTTTTAAAATGTTTTTGCTCTTGTTCAATATTTCTTCGGCGAATAATATAAGTTCATCATGAGATTTCTTACAACATGTATATTTCAATTTCTCTTCTTCCATGATTATCACTATTACAAACAACCTAATAAAACACTCACAAATAACCTGATGTAAACAACAAAAACATGTGCTCTCGCCGGCTCGAACTATACTGTATACTATAAGTTATATTACATGCAAACAGCCAATACACAGTAGATTGAAACAGATGGTGAGTTTAAGAAGAGAAACCGAGTTATTATGGACGTCTCACTCACTCTGAAGCGCATGCATAGTGCTCTCGCCCTCATACTTCTGGCTGAATAATTTTTGTCCTAGGGGATGTTTGGTCACTCTAATTTGTCTGACTGATTGAACATAACTTTTAAATAAATACTTCAATAACATATCAAAAAATCAGACATGTAAAAATAAGTAAAGTTCATTTATTTTTTGGGTAACTTAAAGGCGTCTGACAAAAGCTCTGGTCCATCGAAAGTGTCTGACACTTATGATATTACTTTAAAATAATATTCTCCATGACATATATGAAAATCAGCCATGTGAATTTAAGTTGATTAATTCTTATTTTTAGTTACCTTTCTCACCTGGTACCTGCCCAGGTGTCACTCGGCAAGTTCCACAAAGCGCGTAGGTATTCAAGGCACACGAGACGCTACTGAAAACTTCAGGTTTCATCCGTGTGAAAATAAGTTATGTCTGATTGCTCTGGGATCTTACTTTATTAAGTCTTTCCTCTAGCCTGCTCCACACTCATGGCGCGAATTCTGGCCGTGAACCTGGCCAAGAATTCGCGGCCAAATAAGTCATCCACACTCACACAGATATTCGCACTTTGGTTCGCGGCATCCTCGCTATCTTCGAAGACTTTTGCCTGTTTAGCCAGCTATAAAAAGGGTTCATTCTGATAATAATCAAAAAATTCTCATTCCACTAATCTAAATCTGAATCTAATCTAATTTCACTTCATTGCTAAAGTCAGTGAACAAGCATTAAATCATTACTGCGCAGGTACCGAAGCCTTTGTCAACAGAGAAGGGCGCGAAGCGCGAACGTGACACAAGAAAGTTATCCACACTCACGTTCGCGGTATTGGCCGAGGTTCTTGCCATGAGTGTGGATCGGGCTTCTCGTACTCAACGAGCTGGACGAAAATAGTTCTCTCACTAAGCAAATTATACTGAGGAAAATGTCGGGCATACTCACGGGACACTGTCCTATAAATTATCATCTTCGGAACATGAGAAAGATGATGCCTGCCGCTTCTATCAAGAAGCCACCGAAACTGTTGAACACCTGTTTATGTAATTCTGGCTTTGTAACACTAATCCTCAATTTACCTTTATGCCGGCCATACACGTTACGGTCTACCGGAGAGGTATAACTGCGCAGGCATGCCTGTGCAGGTCAACCGGAGCGTGTGTGGGATTAGACCTGTGCAGTTTTTTCAACCTGCACAGGTGACCGGTTACGGTCTACCGGAGAGGTATACCTGCGCAGGCATGCCTGTGCAGGTCAACCGGAGCGTGTGTGGGATTAGACCTGTGCAGTTTTCTCAACCTGTACAGGCGACCGGTGCAAGATCGAAAATCAATATTTTTGAGTGACACCGTACGATGTGCCTGTGCATGTGTGCATGTACAGGGTGGGCAAAATTGGTGCTACATGAACTAAAACATATGATACATTTCTGAAACGGGAAAAAAAAGGCGATTCTTTCTAAGTCAGTTCAAACTACTGTTTCCATAAGAAAAAACACAACTTACGCCACTGGATTGCTATCAGAAAAGTGCCTGAATAATGTTTTTATTCCAACATCCTAGCATAAACAGAAACGGAGATAATGACCAAAGTTGAAATCGCCAAAATTTCAATTTTGGCCTATTACTCGGAAACGAAAGAAGATAGAGGAATACAGTTGATGGCATTATCAGTTTCTTGAAAAAAGAGGACTATAAGGTGCCATTCATTTTTCTCTATCTCCTCGGGTTAAAAAGTTTGAGTTCATATAGCAACAATTTTGCCCACCCTGTACACCGGTCGCCTCCGCAGGTCACGTCATTTGCTGTCATAAACGTTGTCGCCGTCAGTTGTCTCCACGTCGAGTAGTGAATGATATCGTATTGTCACCTGTATCAAAAATCAATACGCAAAAATGGCACCAACAGATTCTACTAAAAATTTCCTTGAAGATTTTATTGAAATATATAAAACGCATTCATGCCTATCGCAAGTCAAAAACAAAGCGTACCATGATCGAGACAAAAAAGAAGCTGCAGAGACACGACCGACGTCCGGTATACCTGCACAGATATACCTGCGCAGGTATACCTCTCCGGTAGACCGTAACGTGTATGGCCGGCATTACACTTTTTATTTTGAATTTAGAGTTTGTATTGGTGGTTCTTCTATTACTTATATTCTTTATTCAACAAAGATACCCCACTTTCGAATTTTAAAATGCAAAATGTGAAATCCTGTCATATTGAACTGCGTCAATAAAGCTCGAAATTAAGACGGCGATTTAGCATTTCTTGTATCATGGCAAACTAGTCGCTGCTATGAATACACAACTTATCTGTACAATATTATCCGCAGTTTTCGACAAAGATACCTTGAAGGAACTAGGAGAATTGGGAGCACTAGGATGCACAATAAAGGGATATGGTTGTGCTGGCATTTCGAACGTTGCCTATGGACTTCTAGCCAGAGAGATAGAAGCTATCGACAGTAGTTACCGTTCATCATTAAGTGTACAATCTTCATTAGTCATGTCCGCAATCGATCAATTCGGTTCAGAAGAACAGAAGCAGAAGTATCTGCCGAGACTAGGTGAGCAAGCAATAGTACCTTTTAATGAATGGGGCCAGGAAAATGCTGCAGGCTCATATTTATTTTATCTTACTAATGAAAAATCTTGTTCGAGTTTAATCTTCATAACTTATACAGGGTTCCCCATAATAGACTACCCATTTCATTTTATTGATAAATTCCCCTAAATGAAGTTGTTCTCTGTGGGAATATCCTCTTTAGTCTTAGGGATTCAAGTTTATTATTGATCAAGTAGCCGCCTGTCACGAATAAGTTTTGAAATAGATGCATAGAAACCCTGTACTAAAAATCGTGACCATAAATTCTAGATCAAAACGGCACTCTTTATTGCCGATCGGGTCCTACTTCCGAAATAATCCGCAATATTTCACGGTTGTGGCGATATTGCGGCAATGTAAAATAGCGGGACCCCTTTCGTGATGAATGAGAAGTAGGACCCCATCTCAGAATTTTGATCGACGAGAAAGTCTTAAACAAAATTTAATCAGTGCCAACACCAGGTATTCTTTGCATTTATGTTTTAAATTAATAATTTCGTGAAACGTCATTTTTCTACAAGAAGATTGTTAGTTTTAATAATAATGATTATTTAAATTATTAAATTTTTCGCTTTGAAACATTATTTCAACATTCGTTTGAACTTTGATGGAATACTCAGTCCAACAACGTGTGTTTTATGAAGGAACTTACATAAGAAGCTATTCTGAAGGAAGCGTGCATTCCGGCCAATCGTAAAACCGTTAAGTTATGGGTTCGTCATTGGCGTGAAAATGGTTCTGAACAAAATTTGTAGTAGCCTGAAAGTTTGCACAGCAGAAAATATCGAACGATTCAGAATTGCATTTACGAGAAGTCCTAAAAGGTCTGCTAATCGACAAAGGGAAGCTTAGATCGAATTCACCTCATATTTCTTAGATCGAATTCTTTAAGGGCCGGTATTATAAAGGCCAACCGAGGATTCAACCGTTGCGTCAACAACCAAATTCCTCACTATCTGGTAGTTGGCGCACGGTTGAATCCTCGGTTCGCCTTTTATAAAACCGGCCCTAAACGGATTTCAAATTTCATCCCTATGAATACCAAACGGCACAGCATCCTTAGCAATCAAGATAAAGAAGCAAAGTTAGCATTTTGTCAAGAATTTTTGGATTTACATCACATTCACGATCTCCTAATGAGCGACGAAGCAAATTTTTATTTGAACGACATGGTCAATGAACAGAATTTTAGATAATGGACAAATAAAAATCCTCGTGAAATCTTTACACAGAACCTTCATGATCCAAAAGTTGTTGTGTGGTGTGGAGAACCATCTTTTGGTATATTATTTTCCCATATTTTTTTGAGGATGAAAATAACCGCGCTGTACTGTGAAGGTACGATTCCACCAAAACCGTGTGCGACACAATTGTTTACAGTGTACATTGTGCAGCACTCCAGTAGTGCGCGTACAAGTTGTGAACACATTTATCGTCCGTTCCCACCGGCATAGCTGTGTGTAATGTGTATCTTTTGTAAGCGTACAGTGCAGCACACCGTGTGCACGAACAAGTTCTCAGTGTTTCGCTTTCCTTCAATTGTTGAAAATATGGAGGATCAAGAAAACGTTGTGCTTTCTACTGTAGCTTGTGCTTTGTTTTGTACCTTGCTTGAAAAAAGAAACATCGATGTTGGGTGAGGCCCTTTGTACAACGTCGCAATGAAGAGACCAAGAGATTCATTTTAAGTTCAGTTAACACAAGAACTCAAGCCGGCTGATCATCAACAATGCCTTGTCTTTGATGATTGGGTCCTTGAAATGCTTGAAATTGATCCGGAATTCCATCCGAAAATCATCTTGAGTGATGAGGCCCCCCATTTTCACCTCGGTGGCTTCGTCAACAAGCAAAATTGTGGCATCTGGGGCTATCTTCAACGTATGACTGTTTGGTGCGGTTTATGGTCTGGCAGGGTCATTGGACCTTACTTTTTCGAGACTGAGGCTAAATCAACAGTAACGGTGAATGTATCGCACCATCGAGAGATGATTAATGTTTTTTTATGGCCGGAATTGGATGGTATTGATCTGGACAACGTTTACTTTCAAGAAGACGGCGCTACCTGCCACACAAGCAACGAAACTATTGATCTTTTACGGGAAATGTTTCTTGTGATTCAACACCTTGCGACTTCTTCCTTTGGGGCCATGTGAACGAGAAGGTCTACGCCAAGAGCCCAGCGTCGACTCAAGACCTCAAAGACGGAATTCGTGAGGCTATCTATCAACGACATAGTACAGCTACTTTGCTATTTATTTATGAAAAATTTCACGAAAAGGATTTTGTCCTGTAGCCGTGGTCGTGCTGGTCATTCGGCTCATGTTATTTTTCATTTTTAACGGCATACTTTCCTCTTCATAATGAAATAAACATCCGACCATTTATCTAAAAAACCGGATTTCTCTTTGAATGTCAAACTTACACCTCACATTGGAAACCCCTTTATTTCTATATCTTCAATAAATTGGATTATTTTTCTATAAGTTCAATCCATGTTCGCGCACAGATTA
This sequence comes from Adalia bipunctata, assembly GCA_910592335.1. NCBI lineage: Eukaryota > Metazoa > Arthropoda > Insecta > Coleoptera > Coccinellidae > Adalia > Adalia bipunctata. The sequence goes on from OU342955.1 coordinate 30,306,013, forward strand.
ATGTATTCTCATATCGTAGCGAAAGCAAGAATGAGTTCGCGGATAACATATGTGTGTGCGTCAACCCGAGTCCACCGCTGGTAGCAGTACGCGGACAGAAGAATTGAACTGTTCGCGAACTTTTCAAGAAAGTATGCGCACTTTTTGTTGCTGTTCACGTATACGGTTCCAGCGCAACGAACATTTGTGCGGTACACTATTCACCACAGTGCCGCACAGTGCAGCACTCCGGTGGAATCGCACCTTCACATCCGAGCGCTACGTCAACATGCTGGAGGCATTCCACATTCCAGAATTGAATAGATGAGGATCACTAAACATTGCCTTACTATTTCAACAAGATGGGGCAAAAGCTTATAATGCCAGAAACTCAATGAGGGTTCTGCGAGAAATGTTTAATGGCCGACTCATTTCTCGATTCGGCCTTGGCCTTCGAGGTCCACCGACTTAACTGTACCCGATTTTCTCCTATGGAGATAATTAAAGGCAAAGTGTTTGCGAGTCGTCCAGGTACAATCGAACAAGTCAAAATCAAAATTCGTGAGGGAGTTGAAGGTATAGACGAAGGTTTGCTACGGCGTGTAATGAACCACTTTTAATCTAACATCGAAAGAAAAATCTGTTGAAGATGGTGGAGGATTTAGAAGACGTGATCTTTAAAAGTTAGAATTAAATTACTTTGTCAAATATTTATAAGTTATCATAAATCCCAAAAAGTTTGCTGTAATTCAGTATAATGAAAATTTGTTTTGATAACTAAAAAAATTCCGATATCAAAATGCATCACCGTGTGATCACCATTTTCAGGACGTACGTGATCTGCTATTCGAGACCTAAACAAAAATTTGAATGAATGAATTCTATTCCGGTGGTTATGATTTTCAAATAAATGTAAAAAGAATGTCAGAGATTGGCCTCAAGGGTGGTCATTTTCACATAGCAGATGCTATAAAGTTTTATACTACCCCTTTATGATTTTGATACCTTAGTTAAGGGTGGTACTTCTGTTATTATCCTCCCAGATGGAGATTATTTTATTTCGGTGCTCAGTCGTAGAGAGGGTGTGGGCTAAGCAAGAATTGATCGAAGGAACTTGAAAATAAATTAGCAGAAAAAAAATTACTATTATATTAAAATTCTGAAATTACAAATTTTGAATAGCAGCATAAAATTCTTTCGTTGTCACTTCCCTTTCGAAAACTTAACTTCAATTCAGATGTTCCAATTTAGAAATAGTACCAAAAATCGTTATTTCCAAATTCAGGTGTTGAGTAGAAACTGTTGTCAGAATTTCTAAGGATTGCCAAAATTGTACTTGTCCAAACTTTTGAGGTGTTTCCAAAAAAAAAGGTGGTCCAAAATTTTGAAGTGTCACCAAAATGTAGCTGTCCAAAATTTTGATGCAGGTGTTATCAAAACGTAGGTAGGTACTTGTCCAAAATTTTGATGGAGTTATCAGAAACAGAAATCCAAATTTTTGAGTTATTACCAAAAACTGTAAAATTCAAAGGGCAATCAGGAACTTAATTTTCAGAATAAGAAACCTGGATCTGTATGGGAAACTTTCCAACTCATTTTAAAATCAACAAACAAAAATAACAAAATGAATTGTAAGAACAGGAAGCCAGAAACCTCCCCAACAGATCAACAGTGCAACAAATAAAAATATTTTCATATCACATCAATTCAAGAACAACAAAATGGTGGACATAAAATATCCATGCACATATTTTATTCTTAACTGCTCTCAAATGGTTACTTAATAATCACGGAACAAATGAAAACCGTTATATATTCACAGTAAGATAAAATTCCTCCCCAGTGAATTGTTTCAAATTGAAAAACACCTACAAATAGTTTCTACGATACATTCAATGATAAAGAAAGGGAGCATATGAAAAATTAATCTGATAAACAAGATTCTTACCCGGTCATCCGGTTTTTTGATCGCGAAAAATAATCAAATATTTATCACCTTCGTAAATAAAATGGCGAAATGAAATATTGATTCAGTCAAACAATATCGTTCGCAGATAATTTTGACTGAAATGAAACGTCGTTAATAGGTAGACAATCAGGAAAAGATACTCTAGTTGCGATGTATTCGATCGTACCTCCGCAGCGAGAAAGAAAAATTCATAAGTGAGGAACGATCAGGCGTGGAAATCTCTGGTATTGACCATATTCATCAGCTATCGGTTGCAGCTTTTTGAGCGTTCTTGGGTTGGCAGCAATTATAATAATATGTCATCTGCACTGTCATTACTGATTTGAAATAAGCCCGCCAATTCATTAACATTTAGGTTTCATCATATTATTTATAAAATTTAGGTGTACACAAGATGTACTTACACCTTTTCAGCATCCATTTTTTCCGAAAATTGTTTTCGCTCTATCAAAATTCAAAATAAATAGCACGTTCAAAACTTCAAAAATTGTAAACAATCAAAGACAATTGACATTAATGAGGTTTGACATTGAATATTGACATTGATGACACATTGGTACCAACCCAAAGATGCTCAAAAAGCTGCAACCGATAGCTGATGAATATGGTCAATTGCGAGCGCACCCTACCGGCTGAAGTCTCTCTTGAAGTCGGGAAAAATGCAGTGGCGTAGTATGTAATGTGGAACGTTACAAACTCTGAAAAAATCATTCAATTCAGATACTCGTAACAGTACCTACCAGAAATATAGTCGAATGAAATTTCGGACAGAATGAAGAAATCATCCTGTATATGGGTACGGAAAGATAGCATCAATTTCTGAGTGGCCATTTCGTGATGCTGATAATAGACCCTATACAGGGTGAGTCTTTTATTTGTACATATATTTTAACTGTAGATTCTTCTCATCAAACGAAACACACAACAGTGTAATGGTGGAAGACTTTTTGTTATAAAATGTTGATTATTTTTTCACAGCAAAAGGAGAAATTATAGGAAGTTTCGGCCTAACAGAACCTGACCATGGAAGTGACGCCGGAGCTATGGAAACAAAGGCGGTTTTCGATTCTAAATCTAAAACCTTTTTATTGTCTGGAAGTAAAACATGGTAATAAATTAATCATAACGTAAAATATCCATACCCTGCCAAATATGTCCCGGTTTCGAGGGTTGACTGACAAAAAAGTTTGAAAGTGTCTGAGGATCCATTCGTATTTAATTTTTATTAGATGGTTGTATTAGTTGATGAAAGCATGTAAATATCAAACTAACCAAAATTTCCACCAAAGAAGAAAAAAATCGTTCTTTCAGGATTTCACACTCTCCAGTTGCAGACGTTTTCATAATTTGGGCCAAATATGATGGTAAAGTCCATGGTTTTATCCTCGATAGATTGGACCAGACCGAAGATAGCCTAAAAACACCTAAAATTGAGGGAAAACTGTCATTACGCATATCATCCACAGGGATGGTACTGATGAACAACGCCATCTGCCCCGAAGGGAATAAATTACCTAACGTTGTAGGTATGAAAGGACCCCTTAGTTGTTTGACCAATGCCAGGTATGGAATCGCCTGGGGAGCTTTGGGGGCTGCAGAATCGTGTCTGAGGTTAGCAAGAGAATACACCCTAGAAAGGAAGCAATTCAACAGACCTCTGGCAGCTAACCAACTTATGCAGAAAAAAATGGCCGATATGATGACTGAAATAGCATTAGGATTGCAAGCTTGTCTGCATGTTGGAAGACTAAAGGACCAAAACTTGTAAGTCAATGAAATTATAGCAGGAATATTCGGAAATGCTTGGCAATGGCGTACTTATAACAAAATCAGTACATTCGTGGACAATGAGTTGTGTGGCTATTTTTATAGTTAGCAAAAAATGCTTGAATTTTTTTCCTCACATGCATATGTGGATTTTTCATTTCATGTTCATCATTAAGAAACCTCATAGACGCCCGCAGAAATTTTTCTCAGGGGACAAAATAAAAATTATTGAGACACAATGAGTAATATTGAGGGTCCTGTGCTGAATAATGCCATCAAGCCATCAAAATCTCAGGAGGGGCCAATTCGTTTTTTTTTGAAAGATGCAGGATGTCGAAATCCATGAAAAAAACATTTTTCTCTTCATATCTTGGGAACCGTTATTTCAAATGAACTCATGGGCGTAGATAGGGAGGGGCCTGGGGGGGCACGGTGCCCCCGAAAAACTGAAAAACACATTTGTTTTTCCTTGCTCGTTTTCCACTGTGCCCCCTCAGGCCCCCCCCCCCCCATTAAAAAAGGCTAGCTACGCCCATGAATGAACTGAATTTTGATTGATTGTTTACTGTTTTCTTGGTGCATATTCTTCAACCAAAACTTATTCAATAATCCTCCTGGTATAAAAGTTACAGCATACCTGACTCATAAATCCACGCAAAAATACCATAAAACCACTTGAAAAAGATAAACGGTTCAAATTTCGAGAGAATCAATCAATTTATAAAAATGGATTATTATGATATTATGATTTTTTGATAAAACGCGTCGTTTTCGAGTTATTCCTGAATGTATTGAAACCGCTATGCTGAAGAGAGTACCTAATGAAATGTGTCGCTCGCCGAGGCCGTCATTTGTATGATATTATTTTCAAGACATAAATGGGAAAAACTTGATTTTGTAGACTCCCAAAATGAAAAAGAATTTTTCCAATATGTTTTTTTCTATTTTTTCAACCGCTCCTTCGAATATGGGAGAGCTAGTTGCCGCACCCTGTATATATATTAAGGCATTCCAGAGCTCTTAGTGTTGATCTGTCTGTTGCAATATTTATGCTCACCTCTTTGAAGTTTCTTCTCAAACACTCTCAGCACACGCATAGACAGCCATGCAAAACTGAGGGTTCTTGCCATATTGGTACGGAAAGTCTCAGTTCAATACCATAATATACTCCTATGTCTGTTCTCACGGAAAATTTGGATCCAATCAGTGTATCATAATTGGATGACTTTTTGTCTCTTGGATTTATAGTAACATGGGATATACAGGGTGAGTCTTTGACTTGTACATATATTTTAGCTGAAGATTCTTGAGGTCAAAAGAAACCTTTTTTTCATTTTCCATTTTTCCGAATTCGGCTCTGTTAAAAAGATATAACCATTTGAAAAAAAAAATTGGGCTCAATACGTTCCTGAAATGATCTTCTGGAATTGTTGCAAAGTTCATATTTCTCGATAGGAATTGAGTTTATACATTTAGGGAATACTCAAGTACTAACCTTACTGGAATAAAAATGTTGCAAACACGATAATTTCAACAAAAACAGTTAGTTTCATCGAATTATATCTGCAACTGAAAACCCACATTTCTCACACCAAAATAAGTTCCTTCTTAGATTTTTCTGCAGATTAGTTTGTGAACACTATTAACTTGTTCATATCTTCCACGAAATTCCCGAACAATATCATGAAAAAAGACTTTTAATTCAGATCATCAGAATTCATTATTAAACAACCTAACCTAATCTATTTTGTATCCATTCTGTGAATGTTCGCACAGAAATTTCAAGGAAATGTTGTCAGCTTTCTGATATTTCCATTGAGGTTAAGGATTTATTACGAACCATAGAATAAATCACGATACACTTGTGTACCGTGGTATAAATATCTATGAATTTTGCCGTTTCCCACATACATCGAGTTTGCCGCCAATTTAACCACGCATGCGTCGAGCGAAAACCGAAAGATTGGTTAGGTATCTGCAGGTCAACTATAAACAATAACAAACCAGAGTCTCTGAACAAACTGTAAACATTATGTGAAGTTCTGAATACATTCAGTGAATTATTGTTCTAATGTGTTTTATTATGTGATGTGAATTATTATAATCTTAACCGTGTCGAGTTTATAAAATTCCAGGAGGATATTGTTTAGATGAAAACATCGACTCAGATTATAAGGTATCATTTCAGTTTTCATTAATTTCAATTTTATCTCCCACATTTTCGGGATTTTCTTATTGAAATATCTCGACAAAGTTGATAAATATTGTGACAACATTGTAAACTCGTTGAAAGACCAGAGAAGGAATAATATTCGATGATATTTAATTCAGAGACGCATTCAGATTATTCTTGAAATTAATGATTTTTTCGTCAAATTTCTCCGGGTAAAATTGAAAATAACTCGGAAACGACGCGTTTTATTGAAAAAAAATAGGAATACTTTTAGTTTCTTAAATGATTGATTCTTTCGAAAATATGAACCGTTTATCTTTTCAAAGTGATTTTATGGTGTTTTAGCATGTATTGATGAGTCGACTACCCTGTTACTTTTATACTAGGAGAGATATTAAATAGGTTTTGATTGAGGAATATGCACCATGAATGGAGTAAAAACTCAACCAAAATTCAGTTCAGTCGAAATAACGGTTCCGAAGATATAAACAGAAAAGTGTTTTTTTCATGGATTTTCGACACCCTGTATCTTCGAAACCAAACCGAATTTTGAAAAATAGTATAGGAAAAAAGTGTTTCGTTTGATGAGAGGAATCTACAGTTAAAATATATGTACAAGTCAAAGACTCACCCTGTATATGTATCTATCATGGCTCTATGGTTGATTGGGTCCAACCATAGACTCGAAAATTACAGGACTCGCAACATTTTCATCGCCATCTATCGGGGTGATACACCAACATACACAATAAATTATTATAAATTTGACTATTAGATGCCGCGGCATTATTCTAACACCACGAACCTAACCTATTTCCAATGTTTTTCATGTGAGCATGCCGAAAAAAGTCATCAATGGATCTCTCATTCCGAAAATATGCTCATTCGATTAAAAGACTTCATTTCTTTTGATTACAGATTTCATTTCTTTCTTTTACAGATTTCATTTAATTCGAAGAGATCTGTAATTTTCGAGTCTATGATTGGACCCAAAATGGCGGTTTCTGGTATACTCCCCTTTATAGAGCCTCACTCTTAGACTAGAGAAGGGAGAGGACGCGTAACGTCATGCGTCTCTGTGATTCAATCTGGCACATAATGGGATACACCAGTGGCGATATTCCTGGTTCCTTTTTCTCGCTCCTGCTCTGGCACTGATAAGCGCAACATATAACCATTGTATTTAGATGATTATTTTTTGACGTTTCTCGAAACCAATAGAAATCTTCAATTTCAGTAATTCTTATACGTTCTAGCCAATCAAAACATTATTATAGTGGAAATAATCTACCTACATTATTCCAGCGAGAATAATTCCATGTACATTGTTTTTATTGAATGACAATCACATGACAACGGATTTTCTTGATTTGACGTGTCTGCCGTAAATTTTCAAGAAATTCGTAAAATGAATCCCAAACGTTTTAGTGAATCATCAGTCGATAATATTTTAAATGATATGATCATTGAAAGTGCATGTTAGAATACCAACATAAGAAGCGCGTCGATTTGGAAATAATTTCAATTATTTTGCGACGAGAGAGGCTACAAATTGGAAGAGACATCAACAACAAAACAAGCCGTTATTTTGAAGGACTATGGGTTCAATATGGAGAAACATAATGGAGAAGACAATGTGGAATAGAACCGACAAATTAATGCAAGAGTTGTACTACGACCAAAAAAATAGAAGATTCGACCCATTCAATATGATATCGAATTCAAATCCACCAGATATGCTAAAAAACACCAAGCGAATGCGTAAGTTCTTACAGAAAAAGAGCTCTAAAAGAGGAAATAAAGTAGGTACTGCATGTTTGAGCAAAGGAGAAATCTTGGACATGATAAAACTCTACGACGAAAACACACCGTCTGGCTTGCAGAAGAAATTGTATTTTTCATGTTCAAAACTTCAATACATACTAATTTGAATAACTCATTCTGTGTATATTAAGTCGATTAATATAAATTTGTTGAATAAAATTATAAAATCTTAAAAAATGATTTCGTTTGTAACGTCAGAGAATAACGTCAAAAAATAATCCATCGAATACCACACGAGAGTTCGATAAATTTGACTATTTCCCTCGTCCGAATTTCCACCAATCAGAAACGCGCAATTTTGAATCACAAATGGTTTCTAGATGGAAAAACTGTATGGCAGCAGCTGTCAGCAGTTTTTTCGGGTTTACCCGCGGCAAAACTTGACAGTTGTTGTCAACGAAAATTAATAATACATACATAGATGCATCCAGAATAATCTGTTACTCATGAAATATTCTTGTCAAATACCATTCGTGCATCTAATTTTTCCTGAGAAAAAAATCGAAAAAACACAGTGCAAAGTAATATTTTTTTAACAAAAAGCATTCGTGCAGGTGCAAAAATCCTCGTCTTCGACTCGGATTTTTGTTGCCACCTGCACTCATGCTTCTTGTTAAAATATTACTTAGCAACGTGTTTTTTCGATTTTTTTCGGAAAAATTGGATGCACTTATGATATTACTTATGATAATAATTCTCCAAGCATTTTCTCAAACTTGTTGCCATTTGGCAATAGCCACTCGAGCCCTTCGGGCTCTCGTGTCTATTGCCTGGCAACAAGTTTTCTAAAATCTGTCGAATTATTTTCAATTTATTCTCACTCTCTTGTGATATTACTTATGAAAATTAACTTGCAAAACAACTTAAAATCACAAAAATCGACAAAATATTCTCGCACTCCACCCGGTTTGTTTGCCACATAAATAACTTTCGTCCTTTGCGTTTAAGTTATGCGCGCTATCCTCTCCCTTCCCTTATCTAAGGCCTCACTTTGCCTGTCACATATGACAGATGCAAAAGGTGTTTCGTAATCAAAAGTAGCTGGCATTACGTCAGAGTGTTTTGGCAAGAGGTTCGGGTCTATTTCATTCAGAATCCTTGTGTGCCCCACACAGTTACCAGGTAGAATCATGCCGTTAGATGAGATTCTGCAAGCGTCTCACCTAGGTATTTCGACCAGATAATGCATGCATCTCAATCAATATGCGCATTGTTTCGACGAGTTTCGTTTTCGATAAGCTTCTCGAATTAGATTGAAAAATCGGATAGTTCCTTAATATTGTTCGTTTGATTTGAGAAGGAACTCCACAGCCAACTTCTATCTGATTTATGATTCAGTCAACATAGTCTAATTTTTTCAGGCATTGTCCCGAAATGATATCACTACTCAAGAGGAACAATGCAGGAAAAGCATTGGAAATCGCCCGTGTGGCCAGAGACATGCTTGGGGGTAATGGAATTCATGACGAATATCACATTATGAGGCATATGATAAATTTGGAAACTGTTAACACTTATGAAGGTAAGTTGATATAAATACAGATTCAATAACAAATCGAACATCAAGTCATGTTGTTCCATTCTGTTCAGAGGAATTTATTTGCTGATCCAGAGTTGAAGGATGTCATTTTCGAGAAATGTATTTTTTATACAGGAGGATCCTGATGAAGGTTCAGATGAAATGCTGCATTTTCAAGATGAGTGTTTTCCATATTTATTTGTCATCAGTAATCAGAATCTACATTATATGAGCTTATTTAATCACAATCATATAACGCGGCAACTTTCTCTCCAATGAGAGACTCTTCCAGTTTTCCAGTAAGTCAGCCGGCCATAGTCTTCTCAATCTTCTTGGTTGGTTATTCGATATCAGTGATTGCAAAAGCGTATGCGTGTGGCTATTTCACTTCAAGGACATATGGCATTCTTCATGCAGCGTTTCATTGGTTAGGTACCATGGTGCGTTTGCTATAATTCGCAGAGTTTCAGACACAAATCTCTATTCTGTATGAGCTTATTGGAAGGATGACTGTTCGCAACAACAAAAACTCACTGCATTTCTCTTATTTCGTAATAGAGAGAGACTTTTGGTCTTCTTGATGTGTTCTGTATAAATTAGTCGGGTGTCCAAGTGATATCCTCAGTGGCAGCTGCTCAATAGGTGCACATGTGCACGTGTACCCCCAATTAATATCTTCATATGAAGGAATTTACTTTTGTGTTTGACGTAAACGTAACGTTTTATATTTGGTTATGTAGGGTGAATGTGCCAGTAGTCGGCCTCTTTTGAGTACATTTCAGTTCCTCAATGAATACCACAGATGTGTCTCGGGCTGCACAGATTTAACCCCAACGATCTTAAAGCATGTATACTAAAGAATAAAGTGAGATGAAGAAAACAAGCTTCTAGTTCAATCGACAAGTTTCTTAATTTATTCTCTGAAGAAATGACAGTTTCGCTAGTAATCGGCCGTATACAACCCCATAGTCGGCCAGGGCTATACCAGTCGTCGGCCGCATCAAATGGAACTAATTTTTACCAGGCCCGTATTGAATGATATGGGCATAAATGAAATAGGTAGAAGAAAACAAAATAATGTTTAATGATACAAATTCAACAAACAGAATCAAAATTAATTACTAAATATTCAATATGAACAGGAGACAAACTAATAATTGGTGAACAAATATAAATAATTTGAATATACCTACAAACAGACAAAAAACTATTCTAAGGTTGAGTGTATCTCTCTTCACATAGAATCATACAAAAAAAATATTCAAGGAATAATATAACTTATATTAGTCATAATGGAAGTAAAGACTGAGGGCAAACGGGGTCCTGGTAGACGGCAGATGACATAGCTAAAGAATATTTATAAAGAAGTGGACTGGCCTCGATTTTCAATCGTTGATAAGGAGGGCACAGTCTAGAAAAACGTTTACAAGTCATCGCCAACCTTCGATAGAAGACGGCACCTGAAGAAGAAGAAAGAATTATAATGAAATATTAATCGTTGGAACAATAATCACAACAGAAATCTAAAACTCTGACGTCATCATCTGTCTGTCCTGATAATTTGGTACAGTTCAAATGAAACCATCTTGTACATAAGTCACAGCCTACATTGTTTTCCCCTTCGTCTTCTGCATCCGTGTCCAGTTCGTCATCACAAGCTCCACACTTCTGTTTCTTCTGATGTGCGTCTTGGGACAATACAGTGTTGTCTTTGGTTTTTCTTTTTTTCATACTTTCCAATAACTTTTTAGTCTTCTTCATTTCAGATTCCTCCTTTTTTCTTTTCTTCATATTTTCTTTTTCCTGTTTTTCATTTTCTTTATTTATGTAATAGGATCGCCATGCTTCCGCCGAAATAGCGCTCGTAGATGGCCCTGATCTGCATCTTCCGGATTTTTTTATTGGTTTCGGATATTTCAAATGTTCTTTAAAATAATCTATCATTTTAGGTTGGGTTTCAGGGCTAATGCTGAATCCGGCTGAATTTATCTGGTCCTGATTCTCAATTGCGATAGGGCTATTATTTAAAATCTCGTGAATCATCATGTTTTGAGCGGGTGAGGATTCATTACAAATTTGGCCAGTCTCATCAGTATCAGTTGGTCTTGATTCCACAGTTGGGCTGTCCACATCAGTGATATGACTTCCTGCTTTTATGATGTCCATCTGTAATATTTTTATCCTGGATGTTGTTGATTCCGTATTTGTTTTTACAAGGGAGAGAAATCCATCCGGATTAATTTCATATTCCGTTTCAACCTCGGTTTCAGCTGAATAATCATCAGTTATCTTTGCAGCAACTACATCTTTTTCATATTTCCGGAGCTTTTCGAGTATCCAATCCACTTCCGCTACTCTTCCAGCACGACTTAATTTGAACTCCGTCAAAACTTTGTAGGTGCTTTGAAAATCGGCCGAAGTCAATTCATTCCCTTGTTCTTCCTCCTGGACCTCTGACTGCATAAATTTCTCCATCGTATTTTGGACGCACTTTGAATAGTCTACTGCCTCAGGGTCATAAGGAAACAATCCGCATCGCTTGAATCCTTTTCGGATATGCTCTGATAGGTTTCTGTTTGACAGAGCATGTTGGAAAACCGTTGCAAAGAATGCCTTTGATAGTATTCTATCCATATTTTCATTCTGCCAATTTCTGGACGAGTTCTGCCAATAGACTTTCAAAGGCTTAAATACAGCCACATCAGCTGGTTGCATAATATGCGTCGAATTCGGGGGCAATGCATATAAGATGATGCCATTTTCATCGCAATATTGGCTGAGTTCAATTGACATATGCGAACGATGTCCATCGACGAAAAACAAAACTGGTTTCTCGATATTTCGGCTCAAAATCCATTTGTTCAGTCCGTTTGCTACATACTCATAAAATATATCGGAACGCATCCACCCACTTTCCGACTTCCCCAAAATCCAATCTGGAGGCATGCTTTCTGCAATTGTCCTTGGTGGCTTTACATAGGGATAAACCAAACATGGAGGACATAACTCTCCATCCGCCGAAAATGTAATGAGAACTGTAATATTATTCTTTTCTGATCCCTTCTTAACCTCGAATAAATTCTTGTACCCCCTAGGACCAATGACTTTTCCTGATTTTGGACACAAGCTGAATCCTGCCTCATCCGCATTGAATATTCTCGACGGGGATTTCAATATATCAATGGCGCCTATTCCTTCTAAGAAACTTTCAAGGTCTCCGAACCAAGATTTTATGAACTCTTCAGTTACCCTAGCTCGAGATTTATCTATAGTTTCTGGTATTCGCATTGAAATTTGTGGATGTCTACGCATAAATGAAGAATACCATTTTTGACCTGGTCTACCGTCTCTAAATGGAGTACTAATTTTTCCATCCACTACAATTTTTTGAACAGTGGATAATAGTTCCTGTTTTTTTATTGGAAATCCACATTTAGCAATCCCTATTAACCAGTCAACAATTTTTTTTTCGTTTTCCCAGCTCAAGTATGGGTCTGGACCCATTCGTCCAGTATTGGCGACCCGTCCCTTAAGTCGGTCCTGTAAAGTTGCGCGTGGTATTGCATATTTTCGGCATGTTGGCCTTATTGCTACACCATTCTTCACTTCTTCAAGAGCCCTCTGTATACTCTCTTCGGAATATTGATGAAACTTTCGTTTCCTTTGGTTGGGCATTGTCTGAAATCATTAATTTCAAATTTATAGCAAAAAAATGTTGCGGAGGGCGGTTTGGAATCTTATGGCCGACTACTGGCTCAAAGTTCTGTTAATGACTTTTCTAGTAGTCGGCCACCAAATACAACTGAGGATAACTTCAATTCCTTTCACTCTACCTATGGCCGACTACTGGTCACATAACGCGCAAAAATTCAATCAGCATGTTGAAGAAAGAGGACAAACAATATCTCAATAGATAAGTTGAAGAAACGTGGAGATAAAATTTTGAAAGTATACCAGTACTCGGCCCATGGGGCCGACTACTAGCTTCCATGGCAGATCATTATGCCAGTAACCAGCCATTTTAATTATAATATAATCTTCAAAATTTGGTTTCTTCGAATAGAACTTTGATAATTTAAGAGTATATTTTACCGTCCAATGATATAAAAAACGCACTGACCTCCAGGAATCAATTTCAACTTACCTTTGAAGTTTCCACTGTGGATTTTATCACTTTTTAAACTTTCAAATGAACAATCAAACTGTTGAATATGTCAACTTTGCGCAGGAATCAAGGAAGGAAGAACTAATTCAGGGGAAACCCACATTGATAAACAAATGTGTCAAATCTAGTAGAATGACGCAATTACAGAAAACTGCCCATTTTCGAAATGCGATTGAAGTTATTATAAAATAAAAGCTCTGTGGGCCGACTATAGGCGGTGGCCGGCTCACTGGCGCATTTACCCTATTCAATTTGATTTTTCATTTCCGATGTTCCGGTTCTGTATTTCTGACTCCAGACGGCAAGCGAACTTCGAACGCCAATGCAAAAATAATACGCGTAGAGTCGTAGACGCTAGACGGCAGTCGGTACACTGCACCAAAGAGTAAATACAAGAGACCTCACTCCCCCTATTTATGAAAGAAATCGCGAACATCGTTTGTTTGACCTTGAAACTCATATGTGAATGAAGAGGTCTAATCGAGGGGTGCCAATAACAGCCCAGCTTGTTGTAGTTAAATTCAAGGTCGACGAACCAATGTTTCGCGCCAAGCCGAAGTGATCTCTCTTGTATCTACTCTTTGACTGCACATCCGAAGTGAGCCTTGATTGGAGCACCAGCGACCCCGCGCGCCCCAAACGTCCCGCTACAGTCCACAAGATTTAGCAGACACAGGTACACATGCAGAATGTGTACGCGTAGGCATGGATAAAGAACTACGGTGCTACCAGTGCTACGATGTACCGATGTACGTCGTGTGTAGGTGAGATAATTCTTTATTTATGGGTGAGATGCTGTCTACCGTGTTTGTTGTATTCGCGCAATTATGGCCGAAAATTTGGAGAATCTGATTTGCATTAGCGTACAATATTTAAAAACAATTTGCTTTTCTTTGCTGACATCAGAAGAAAAATAAAAAATCAAAAGTGCCGGTCGTCCAAATATGAATTTATCGATCACGCATGTAACAAAACGTAAAACACGCGATTATAAAAAAACCTTTAATATATAGACACTTATGAAAAAGCCGAATCGTTATGTGGTTGTGAAATAAGTAACAGTCTTTATTGTTTTCCTTGTTTTTTTATTTGCTGGTGATGATCAAACAGAATGAACCAGATCCGGTGTCAAGGATTTAATCCATTAAAGGAAAAAATAAAAAATATCAAAGTTCCAAGACACCTCTCTGCCATGAAAATTAGGTTTTAATATTAGGTAAACAAGATATTCGACAACAATTAAGCAGTGCTTACCGACTGAATATCGAGAAACATTATGAGCAAGTAAAAAAGAACAGATACATTTCATCGAAAATCATAAATTGTATCAAATTTTGTGGTGCTTTCGGATTAGCATTACGTGGCCATTATGAAGGAAATGATTCGGTAAATCCTGTATATTTAGGTCATATCAATTTTTCGGCCGAATTAGATTTAGCACTCAGGAATCATTTGAATGAATCCACGTATTTAATATTTAAATATATTAGGTATTTAAATATAAAGATGATGAAACAAGTGACATTTCAAACATTTTCCAAATGGTTATAGTTTTCCGTTATACTTTAACAGACCGTACTCCTTGTACTTACAGTTTCAGATTTTTGCGCTAAAACCTTTTCTGAATATTATCCCGAGATAAGGCGAAAGAACGTCACAAAGTGCTCTGAAATGCAAGTTTTGAAGGTTATTTTTCAAATTTTGTTCCTCCCCCGAACTCCCACATGTGCACTCCCAAAATAAAAATCCACGCGCCGCCACTGGATATCCTACATATTTGAGGGTTTTCTCCTGCAGTATTATTTTATATTCAACTGGATTGATGAGCATGGATGGTACCTTACTATATGTTTAATCGATTTGTTTGGATATCTCTTCGTTGATATTGATTTTCTTTTTTCTTGCCCATATCTCTAGTAAATTCTCGGGAGAATTGATTGAATTTTGTGTTATAATTCAGCATTCCAGACTTTGTAGAGCGCTTGACTCATATCTAGGAACGCTGAGGTGCAGTTTAATTTATGTTCAAATGCAGTGCCGGTTTATCCACTGGGCGCTTGGGGCTGGCGCCCAGGGGCCTAAAGGGGCCCGGTAGGGTCTGGGCTCAACAAAAATTTCAGTTCACTGATTTCGTTAGCTCAGAATAATACTTTTCAGAATAATTATGATTTGAAGATTATTTATAATTTTAAATAGGCGTAGGCCGCTGTCTCTAGGGGGTAGGTGATCGCCAAAAGGCGTAGTGTAAGCGTAAGCAAAGCAACTTCATATGCCTGCTCTACACCCATGGCAAGAACATCGGCCAATGCCGAGAACGTGAGTGTGGATGACTTCTTGGTGTCTCGTTCGCGATTCACGGGCTTAGCAGTCTTAGCACAAATGTTCCATCCACATTCAAAGGCTTTTGCTGTATCTGTGCAGTATTGATTGAAGGCATGTTCAGTGACTATTCAGTAGCTTTTGAAATGAATGCTTCATGTAGCAATGAAGTGGAATTCGATTAGATTTAGTAAAAATGTGTGAATTCCTATAATGACTTCGACAGTAAGTCATTGGCCAGCATATCTATACGTATTCATCTTCATTTCACCTTTTTTTTTTAATTTTTAATGTATAATCTTTCGAAAATCGGGCCTGTTAGGATTAAGACTGGAACACATATACGCCAAGGCCCAAAGGGCTCATCATGGTGATTTCTTCTTCGTACATATGGGCCACGGTTGGATAGGAATGAACCCAAACACTACCTTAGAGGATTGGAACTCTTGAAAAATTATTCCCTACTTTCAGGAATCGAACACAAATACTTTGAATTCCATCAAATCTGTATAAGTCGGCCTTTCAACAAATTTTTTCAAATAGCAGAACCATTTTGATTTGAATCAAAATTGAAGTAAACTATTCAATCTTCAATAGTTACGGAGGCTTTCCACGATCTTCAAAATTCCTGATCATGGGATGCAGCTGTTTGATTGAACAATGTCTATAAGAAAACTTTGTAGAGTTTTGAACTATATCTTATACTTTTATTATTTCAGGTACTCATGATGTGCATGCCTTGATACTAGGAAAGGCTATAACAGGAATAGCTGCTTTTTGAATCAAGAGAAAACGGCAAACCTGTGGGACAAATGAAATCAAATTCAAGAAACAGTTTCATTGTAAAAAGAAATTGGATCAGTTAATATACTAAGAAAACTGGAGCTAAGCTATTAGTGTACATTATATTTTCCATTTGTAAACACTTTTGGCATGATATACCCTGTTTGTATACCTCCCTGATGGTCAATCAATAAAGTGAACAAAAATAATGCTGCATTTTACATTTATTATTATATCAACCAAAACAACAAGTCACTCTGAAAAAAGTCCCATAAACATGGGACCGCAAATGTTTCATTTTCGAGATACAATTGTGTTAAGAGTTAATCTATGATTTTTTTCTCATAGTATTCTGTATATCACAAGATATTGAACTTAAATTCGGCGAAGATATTGAAATTCAGAGTCTAGTTGTTTGTGAAACACTCTCTTCTAGTTTCCTCCAGAACTTTTTTTTGGTAAGCCACTATCAATTTGACAAATTGCAAATTGAAGCTTTGTTTTTTTATAAATTTTATGGTCTCTTGTAGTTTTGTGATATCTGCCAACGATTTCGAGAAAATCAATAAGAATCCAGTTATTAGGCTGTGATGAATTCATTGTTAGTTTTGACGATATTATATCTAGTAACATCAATATGGCTTAAATCTCTGCTGTTCACAGTCAAAGAGTGAAGCCAAATCGTTGGTAAGAATTGAATTGTACTTATGCATCAACTGGAATTTAAAAATTTGCGGGGAACGTGTAGAGGTTGAGTAAGTGGGTCGACCAGATCCAATATATACAGGCTGTACCTAAATTGGAGGTACAAATGAAAATTCCTCGAACAATTTCAAGGAAAAAAGTACCATTTGGGACCGCAAACGTTTCGTTTTCGAAATACATGGTGTTAAAGTTTCAATTTTGTTCAAGTCCTTTATCATGGTGTCTCCACTTCACAAAATTTTTGAATGAAGAGCAGTTCAATTTGATGTGTCGAAACTAACAATGAATGTATTCGCCATATAGCTTATAAACTCGATTTTCATCTTGAAATCCAGAGTATTCCGGGTTTTCTAGCCGTGCGTGGTTCAGTAGGAACTTCACTTGGACCAGGCACGGCTGGTAAATTCGGAATACCTACTCTAGATTTGAAGTTGAATCCGGCCTTGAAAGCATTCATCAATAATTTATTATTATAGTATTTTTTTTTACGTCCGTGTGAGGGGAAAACCCTTTATGGGCACCGAGAGGGTCCGCACTCTCGGTAGTGTGAGAATCCAAGATCTTGGTTGGTTACTCACTAAAAACCCCTCACACTTAAATGGAGGAGTTCTTCATCCTGCCCTCGTAGCGTCCCTTAACAAAAGAGATGAGCTGCAAGTGGCTTCTAGAGTTCATGGGACCTGATGATATGAAGTGACCCGAGCAACACTGCTTTCTGCATTCTGTGCGCCAATACCTCGGCCAGTGATCTACAGGCCGGAATAATTTTCAATTCATCCACGTAGTTGGCTCTCATTCCACCGAGACATCCTATGATTAGTACGACCATCCTAACTTTATGACCAGGGTATAAAGTTCCAAGCTCGAACATAAGATCTTTGTACTTTGCCTCTTCTGTTCTTCTTTCATCACAATATTATTTTCAGCAGGGGAGGAGAATTCCACGACAAATAACTCCTTCAGCTCCTTGTCCAGAAGAAGTATGTCTGGTTTAACAGCATTGATCTGTCGTGTTGTTGAGACAGGATAGTTCCAGCATATGCGAGCTATTTCGTTCTGGACCACCGCTTCAATCTCCAGAGGCACATATGGTAGCACCGGTTCCTTGTCTATCTCATACGCGGCTCTCAGATGGAAGTATAGAATTCGAAGAGCCGCGTTGTGTCTCTCTACATATCCTGATGGAGCATGGACTCTGCAGGCGGAAAGGATGTGCATAATCGTTTCCTGTTGCCTATGGCAAGCTCTGCAAGTTGTTGGGATATCCATTTTCATGATGTTCTTTTTATACCATCTCGTATTTAGTACTCCATCCTGACACGCCATCACAAATCCCTCCATCTCTGACTTGAGGCTAGCGGACTTCAGAAAGGCGAAAGACAATTCCTCAGACAGGTCCTGGTCTTTTAAACTCCTGAAATATATGGAGTGCAAGTTCTTACTCATATGATGTTCGAGTAATTTATCCGCCTGAGACTTTCGGATCCGTCTCGCTAGGCTTCTTTGTTCCGCCTGAGTGATCGGTGTTCCAGCGAGTTCAGGATTGATCGATACGCCGGTTATGCTGAGCTTCTCCACGGCCCTTTGTGCAGCTCGGAAAAGGAAGGCTCCATGGTTCGCAATTTCATGCTGAGCAACAAATTTCAGGAGCGGATCTTCACTTCTTAGAATCCTTACTGCCATTTCCAATGTTTGTTGATAGTGTTGATATTCCAAACATTGCAATCCTCTACCCCCCTGGCTTCTGGGAAGGTATATCCTCTGTATTGAACTGTTGGGATGAAGGCTACGATTCATGTTCATCGTTTTCCTTGTTGACCTATCAAGATCCAGGAGTTCGTTCACCGTCCAGTTCACCACCCCGAAAGAGTAGGTGAGAATCGGGATGGCTAGCATATTCGTAGCAGATACTTTGTTCTTTCCCGACAGCTGCGATTTCCAAATGTTAAGGCATCTTTTATCTGGGTTGTCTCCAGTACACCCCTCTGTTTCATCCCAAGAAACTTGTAAGTTTCTCCGTCTTCGAGGTGTCGAAAAGTCATTCCACCTTCCAGTCGAATATCTTCTCCTGTGTCTTCAGCTTTTCCCCTGCGCAGATGAAAAACAGCACACCTGTCCAAACCAAACGACATTCCCATTGCTGAGGTGTAGTCTGAAACGATATTCAGCAGTTGCCGTAGTGTGGACTCGGAGGGAGCGTAGAGCTTCAAGTCGTCCATGTACAAGAGATGTGAGATCAGGTGGTTCCTTCTGCCTGGTGGTCCGGCCTTGTATCCTATCTTGCTCTCCCTTAACTCAATTGTTAGTGGTATTAGAGTTATGCAGAATAATAACGGGCTCAGCGAATCTCCCTGGAAAACTCCTCTTCTGTATCTCACCCATCCCGTATAAACGGTTCGACCCTCTGCTCAGATGGCAAACTTCGTTTTCCACAGCGCTATGATGTTTTCTATCGCGTGGATGATGTTAGGGTACACTTTCAGCATTTTTAATAACCGTACTATCAGTTCGTGCGGCGTGGTGTCATATGCTTTCGCGTAGTCCAACCATGATGTGTGTAGGTCGCGCTTGTAGTGTCTGGCGTCTAGACATACGCTCTTGTCTATGAGCAGGTTGTCCTTGCATCCTTGTACTCCTTTCTTTGCTCCCCTCTGTTCGTAGATACTGTTCCACACTGGTCCAATAACCCTTAGTATTTGATCTTGAATTACACTTGTGAGGATCTTATACAGTGTATTGAGGCAAGTGATTGGGCGGTAGTTCTTGGGTTGCCCTAAATCACCTGATTTTGGTATCAGCACTGTTCTACCCTCCACCAGCCATGACGGAATAGGCTCACGGCGAGTCAGCATCTCGCTGAATAATCTTGCCAGGTGTTGGTGTGTAGCTGGAAATTTCTTCCACCAGTAGTTTTGAATACCGTCCAGTCCAGGTGCTGTGAAATCAAGCTTGTTCTTGAGGGCTTGTCTTATATCTTCGGTTGATATTTCAGAAGGTTCATTGTTCTGCTGTTGGTTTTGATCACACATTTGCTGGAATCTGAAAAGTGCTGGAGTATCCCTGATTTCTGCTTGTTGCTCATACAGGCTTTTTCGAAATTCTTCGACCTCTTGAGAAGATGGTAGGTTCTGTGCCTTTTGTTGTGGGGACTGAAATAATTTCGATGGTTCTGCGGTGAAGGTGTTGTTATCTTCAATCCATTTTTGCCTTTTTATCAGTTTCTTTCGCGCTGCATCAAGTGATCTTATTCTATCTACAGCTTTCTGCTTCAGTAGATGGACTGTGGGCAAGTCTACTGTACGATGTATGGAACGAAGCTCCTCGATCATGTTCTTCATTTTCTTGCTTGATTTAATTTTGCCTTTCAGAACATCTATGATACATTGGTACCAAGATTCCTGCTGCCTCATTGATTTTATTTTGATGTCGAGCCGACTGAGTCTCAACCTATGCTTATCATTATTCGTAGCTGTACTTTTCGGTGGAAATAGAAGTGAAGAGGCCGCTCTCACTGCAGCCACCACATCTTCTAGTGAACAGGTCTCGTTAAGATGATCTTGAATTATTTTATCCAATACGGCTAGATCTTCAGCCTTATGTCTTGTTTTTATTCGGGTGGTCTTGACAAGTGGGTTTCTAACGGCAGCCTCGAATGCTTCCCTTGTATTGACGATCAACTTCGGAACATCTGTCACCGTTCTTGGCATTTGTTGTTGTTGGTCTGGAGCATCTGTCACCTGCTCTTCAGCGTGTTCTATTTCTGGAACATCTCTCACTTGTTTCGCTCTTGGCCTTGCCCCCAGGGCTATTCCTTGGTGTTGTTGGTTTGGAGGCATCTGTCACCTGCTCTTCACCGTGTTCTATTTCTGGAACATCTCTCACTTGTGCCGCTCTTGGCCTTGCTCCCGGGGTTATTGCTCGATGTTGTTGGTTTGGAGCATCTGTCACCTGCTCTTTACCGTGTTCTATTTCTGGAGCATCTCTCACATGTTATGCTCTTGGCCTTGTCCCCAGGGCTATTTCTTGGTGTTGTTGGTTTGGAGCATCTGTCACCTGCTCTTCACCGTGTTCTATTTCTGGAACATCTCTCACTTGTTCCGTTCTTGGCCTTGTCCCCTTCTTGGCCTTGTCCCCAGGGCTATTGCTTGGTGTTGTTGGTTTGGAGCATCTATCACCTGCTCTCCACCGTTTTCTATTTCGGGAACATCTCTCACATGTTCTCTTATTGGCCTGTTGGAGCGTATACCAGTCCTAGTTCGGCCCGCGATATTTCTCACCAGGGCTACAGCTTGTTCTTCAGTTGTGTCAATCGTCAGTTGCTGATGTTGGCTCGAAGCATCTGTCACCTGCTATTCAGCTTGTTATTCCGTCCTTTCTTGCTCTTGAGACCGCCATATGATTCCTCTTCTTTTGAGATGACTGATCTGATCTCTAAGGTTCTGCTGCGTCATGAAGTCAAGGTCTGGATAATTTTCGCACCACAGACCATGCAGCCTATTCATGTATCCTCGTCTTTCGGGTCTTGATCTTCTGTATAGCGCAACCAGCAGGCTATGCTGCTCGGGCGTCCACTTGTGGCGTCCCCTTTGTGCCGCCCTGTTTCGGCTGCCGGTTCCGACTACGGGCTGCTCTTTCGAACGTTGAATCCCTATGCGACCGACAACCTGAACTCTCTCCTCGTCGATGTCCTCCTCGTTTGAAGGCATAGCTTCTTGGATGGCAGGCGCCTGCCTTCTCAGCATCCTGCCGTTGGTGTCCCGCATGCTGTCACGTCCAGCACCAACTCCAGACGAGCCCTGACGATCCCCAGGCAGCGACTGTTTTCCGAAGCTTAGCGTATATGTGCCCTTCATCTCCATCGGTCGTACATGTTCTTGAACCCATTGAGAGTGGCAGCATTCACCACATCACCCGGGAGACGATTCCAAGTGTCGAAAACTCTATTTGACATCCGGTAGGAGGTTTTAAACGATTCCTTGGCTAGTTTAAAATTATGTCCGCGAAGATTATTCGTGTTCAACGGAAATAAATGCTCAAGATCTACACCGAAGCATCCATGCATCGCCCGGAACGCCACTATCATGTCACCCCTGGCACGCCGGTCCTCGAAGCTGGTCAGTTCGAATAATCCCTGTAATGTAGTCTACTTGTATACAAACCGATGTGTTTATGGTTGCATACCAAAAGTGACGCCAAGCCGCAAGGCACTGGCAAGAAGCCATCTTGTACGTTGTATTCCTTGTGTGAACACGTATAACACGTTTTGCTCTGTAAGTTGTTATTTAAAATAAATGTATAGTTTAATACAAGGCGTATTAATTCTCTAAAACATTGTATTGGCGACGAGGATTAAAAAAGTGAAGTGTGCCGACAACGGGATCTACCAAAAATTCCAACAAAAATTCACCATGGCGGTAAATGTAGTAAGGTCAACAACAATAGGAGCAATGTCCGAGTATAAACCAAGTGAAGACTGGCAAACATGGTCTGAAAGGCTGGAACAATACTTCGAGGCTAACTATGTAGAAGAAGGAAAAAAAGTGGCGGTGTTGTTAACGCTAATTGGAGAACAGGCTTACAAAACACTCAGGGACCTATGTGATCCACTAAAGCCCAAGGACAAAACCTACGACCAACTTTGTGAAATTCTGAATAAACAATATTCGAAAAGAATTTCTGTGTTCAAGGAAAGGATCGAATTTTATAACCTGAAACAAGCTGACAATGAGTCAGTACGACAGTGGTATGCTAGAATAAAAAATAAGGCTAGTTCATGCAAATTTGGGGCTAGCTTAGCCGAAGTTCTAAAAGACAGGTTCATTTCCGGACTGTCCAGAGGTCAAATATTGGACAGAATTTGCGAAGAAGGCCATGAGAAGTCAATCGAACAAATACTAGAGGTAGCACTGAACAAGGAAGCTTCATTGGCAAGTTCAACCCATCAAACATTTAAAATGAATGTACATGAAGGCGAAACAAAAAGGTACCAAGGTGGAAACCGAAATAAAAAGGAAGCGACCAAGGGCAACGAAGGTAATCAAAAAGGGTGCAAGTGTTGCGGCTATACTAGTCATAATTTCAAAAACTGTAAGTACAAAGATTACAAGTGCAAAATTTGTAAAAAAACAGGTCATTTGGCTAAAATTTGTAGACAAAAAGTTAATTTCGTTGAGAATGGTTCAGTTAACCTAGAAGATGAAATATGTGATTTCATTGAAATGAATTTCTGTAGTAATGATATAAATTGTGTAAAACCAACTAGGGTTCGAATAATGATTAACAATAATCCTATTGAAATGGAGATAGATACAGGAGCTGGAATTTCCTTAATTCCAGAAGATATTTTTAAAAAATATTTCAAAAATTGTAATCTGACTCAAACTCTGGTGCGATTACGTTGTTATGATGGTAGCATAATTGAACCACAGGGGGAATTTGTTTCTGAAGTCAGTTATCAAGATAAAAACTTTGGTAAATGTAGATTCATAGTAGTAAAAAATGGGTCCATACCATTATTAGGTAGAGATTTGATTAAACTATTGAGAATAAAAATAGATTTAGCAAATAAGCACGATACATCAGATATCAAAACAGTAGAAAAGTTAGAAAATAAGGACTTGAAAATTGTATTAGATCAGTATGCAGATCTTTTTGAGGATAAATTAGGCTTATATAGGTACGAAAAGGTAGAATTGAAATTGAAACCTAATACCAAACCTGTATTCTGTAAACCGAGACCAATTCCGTTCCTACTCAAAAGCAAGGTTGAGCAAGAATTAAGTGAACTTGAAAAAAGAGGTGTTATTACTTTGGTTGAGAACTCTGAATGGGGTACACCGTTAGTACCAGTTCTAAAAGAAAATGGTCAAATACGAATTTGTGCAGACTACAAAGTAACCTTGAATAAGTATTTAGAAGATGTGAAGCATCCTCTTCCTAGAATAGAAGATCTATTTGTTGAATTACAAGGAGGGGAATATTTCACAAAACTAGACTTTTCAAATGCCTATAATCAATTAGAATTGCATGAAAATACAAAATTACTAGTTGCATGGAGTACAAGCAAGGGTATTTATAAGGTGAATCGTTTACCATATGGCACAAAACCTGCATGCTCAATTTTTCAAAAAATCGTTGAAAAGGTTTTGCAAGGTGCAAAAAATACTGTAATGTTCATTGATGACATAGTGGTTACAGGTAAGACCAGGGAAGAACATTTACAAAATTTAAAAGAGGTTTTTGAAAGATTACGTAAGGCCGGGTTCAAATTAAACTTAAAAAAATGTAGTTTTTTTGAGAAAAAAATAAAATATTTGGGACATTACATAGATAAGGATGGATTACATAAAGATGCTAATAAAGTCAAAGCAATTGTTGAGATGGATAAACCTAAAGATCAAACGCAAGTTAAGGCTTTTGTTGGTATGATCAATTATTACGGGAAGTTCATTCCAAAATTAGCTACGATATTGAATCCACTATATAAACTCTTGCAGAAAGATGTCAAATTCAATTGGACTACCGAGTGTAACAAATCTTTTGAAAGAGCTAAGGAAATAATTTCCTCAGATTTGAGTTTAGCTTTTTTTAACCCAAATATTTCTTTGAAATTAGTGTGTGATGCATCAAATGTAGGACTAGGTAGTGTTCTGTTGCATATATTCCCTGATGGTACGGAGAAACCAATATGTTTTGCTTCAAGAACGCTAAGTAAGACAGAATTGAATTATTCAGTGATACATAAAGAGGCACTTTCAATTTTTTGGGGTGTTAAAAAGCATTATCAGTATTTAATGGGGAATTCTTTCATATTATGTTCGGATCACAAACCTTTAATGGCAATTTTTGGAGAGAATAAGGGAATTCCACAAATGCAAGCAGGGCGGTTGCAACGTTGGGCTTTCTTTCTCAGCGGTTTTGACTACTCATTTCAACACATAAAGGGTTCAGAAAATGGGGGAGCAGATGGGCTATCGCGATTGCCATTGAAAACGATTGAGACTGAAGAATCAAAATTTGATTATTTCAATTTTTTGGTTGAAGATAAAATTCCGATTAGGGCAGAAGAATTAAAAAAACAAATAGCTAAGGATAAGGTATTATGTAAGGTATTTCTATATGTAAGAAGTGGTTGGCCGTTGGAGGTAACAGATGAATTAAAATCATTTAGTCGAAGAAAACAAGAAATTAGTATTGAAGATGGTTTATTAATGTGGGGTTACAGAGTAATAGTACCTAGCAAATTTAGGGAACAATTACTAGAAGAAATACATGGTGCCCATAATGGCATGGTCAAAATGAAGTCCCTTGCAAGACAATATTTTTGGTGGCCAAATTTGGATTCAGAAATAGAGAATTTTGTTAGAAACTGTAATACCTGTATGACGTTTGCAAAAAATCCTAATAAAACGCCTCTAATCAAATTTGACGAAAGTCGACATGTTTTTGATAGGATTCATATAGACTTTTTAGGTCCAATTAAGGGAAAAACATTTTTGATTATTACGGATGCTTATTCTAAGTGGCCTGAAATTTATGAAATGACCAAAACAGATTCAGAACAAACTATCGAAAAATTAAGAGACACTATAGCCAGGTATGGTTTACCGAATACCATTATTTCAGATAATGGACCACAACTGGTAAGTAAGGAATTTGAGGAGTTTTGTCGACTTAACGGAATAAAACATGTAACATCAGCTCCTTATCATCCAGAAACGAATGGAGCAGCGGAAAATAGTGTCAAAACGTTCAAACATTCTCTGAATAAATTGATTATGGATTTAGGAAACGATAGGAAAACTAGTTTGACAACCTTAATTAATAAATTTTTGTTTTCATACCGAAATACACCACACTGTGTAACTGGAGATTGCCCTTCTAAAAGAATGTTCTCAAGGAAGGTAAAAACACGTCTAGATTTTTTGAGCCAAAGTAGTTCGGAAAAGGCAATTCAGAATCAGATCAGGTTTCATCATGGAAATAGAAACATTGCTTTTGAGGAAGGAGAAATAATATATGCCAAAGATTTCAGAAATTGTCCAAATAAACCTAAATGGACTAAAGCCAGAATAACAAATAAGATCGGTAGAGTTACATATTTAGTAAAACCATTAGATAACCATGAACTTTTATGGAAACGACATGTAGATCAATTGATAAGGGTTGGGCAATTTTATGAAGGGGAAGAAATCATTAGAGAAGATAATGTGAAAGTAAATTTATCTCTAGGAAATCCAGAAGTAGTATCTGAAGCTACTGTTGATATAGAAGAAAAAGATTTTGAAGAACCTAGTACTACTAATGTTAGAGATAGGGACGTTAGTATTAATAATGAAAATGAAAATAAAGAAAATGTATCTGAGTTACCAGATGCAAATTCTGCTAATAGTTCAAATTTCAAGTTACCAGATGTAAAAACTTCAAATATTAAGGATAGACCAAAAAGGACAATACGTCCACCTGAAAGGTTAAATTTGTAATTGTTAATAAGATGTATTGTATACCTTTAGACTTAAGGAGGGAGATGTAATGTAGTCTACTTGTATACAAACCGATGTGTTTATGGTTGCATACCAAAAGTGACGCCAAGCCGCAAGGCACTGGCAAGAAGCCATCTTGTACGTTGTATTCCTTGTGTGAACACGTATAACACGTTTTGCTCTGTAAGTTGTTATTTAAAATAAATGTATAGTTTAATACAAGGCGTATTAATTCTCTAAAACATTGTAATCCCATTCTTGCTTCATACCCGGGTCGAGATAAATAAATAAATAAATAAATAAATAAATAATTCTCTTTATTTTAAATCATCATGTTACATAATACATGACATTGCAAACAATCAGAAGTAAAATTGTGTCCAACTTTACATCTATCTAGAATGGTTACGCATAAAAAATTCCTCGATGCTGTATGGTTCCATTTCAAGAAGCATTTTGAAGATCTTCCTTTTGTATATATTAATATTAGTTTCAGTTCGGATTTCTATAGGACAATGGTTGAAATATCTTATTGATTGGTATTGTGGCCCCTTTTCTGTTGTTGTAAGCTTGTGTGCTGGGTACAAAATCTGTGATGTTCTTGTATTGTAATGCTGACTTTTGTTTTCGGTATAATAATGTCTGTTCTTAAAAAGAAAAAGTAGGTTCACCTGTATGTGAATAGCAGTTGTTGTTAAAAGGCCGTTCTGTTTAAATTTACATCTACAAGAGTCTTTCGACTTCATGCCAAGGATGATTCTTAGTGCCCTTTTTTGGATCTTGAAGACATTATTCACATTTGAGCTTGCACCATAAAACAGAATTCCATATCTCAGTTTTGATTCGAAAGAGTTCTGATAGATTATTTTCAAAGATTTTATGTCCAAATACTGTTTTATTACCCTCAGAAGGTGACAGGTTATTGAGAGTTTTTTTGATAAATCTTGAATGTGTTCTGTCCAGCTCAAATTTTCATTTATCCATAATCCAAGAAATTTTGTTGTTTTATCCAATTGTATCTTGGAGTTTGCCAATTTCAGATATTCTGGGGTGTCATAGCCGGCATGGTTAGTTTTAAAAAGAATTATGCTTGTTTTGTCTACATTCATACACAATTTGTTTTTGGTAAACCAATTTTCTGTCTTATTCAGAATTGCTTCTGCCATGATCGTCATTTCAGGAAAGGTATTTGCTTTCAATAATATATTTGTATCGTCAGCATAATTGATGACTTTGGTTTCATCTTTTTCATCCACAATGGTGTGCAGGTCATTTATGAAAAGTGTAAAGATGATTGGTCCAAGAATACTACCTTGTGGTATACCTAATTTTATGAGGTTAGGTTCCGATAGGCACTCATTCATACCATTGTTTATGTATGTTCTTTGTGACCTTCCTTTCAGATATGAATGTATGAGCTCCAAGGCTTTGCCTCGTATACCCATTTGTTCCATTTTTTCCAAGACGTATTCATAGCTTAAGCTGTCAAAGGCTTTTGATAGATCTAGGAAGAGGCCCATGATCATTTTCGAGTTTTCCAAAGCTAGTAATATTTCAGTCATGAACTCATAAATAGCTGTATCAGTTGATCTTCCCTTGATGTATCCATGTTGGTTGCCAGAGTAAATATTGCAGTTGGTTAAGATGGAACATAGTTGCTTGCAAATTACCATTTCAAATAGCTTGGAAAATGCTGGTAAAAGGCTTATTGGCCTATAGTTTTGATACTCATTAGGATCACCTTTTTTAAAAATGGGTTTTACTATTGCCTCCTTTAGTTTTTTAGGGTAGATTCCATATTTTAAACAGTTGTTGATAATAAATGCTAATGGAAACTTTGTGAAGGTTATGGTAGCTTTGACGACGGTTGTTGGAATTTCATCTACACCACTGCTATATTTGTTTTTTAATAATGAGCATGTGTTTTGGACCTGTTCTTCTGTTATGGGGTCGAATATTAAACTTTCATTATTTCTTTTGATTTCACTAGTGAAGGGACTGTCCTTCAGTTCTTTTATCAGGTTTGTGGCTGCCTCTGAGAAGTAGTTATTGAAATCATTAGCAATCTCCTCAATTTGGCCTTCTATTGGAATATGTTGTTGGTTGATTTTACCTTTTATTTCTCTTACGGCTTGCCATAGACTTTTTGTTTTATTATCGGAATTCAAAATTTTCTGCTTGTATTTATCACTTTTTTCTTTCATTTGTTGCAAATCATATTCTTTTTTTGTTTCTTTGTATGTCTCTGTGAGAGCTTTATTTATTGTTTTACAAGTAAGCAAAATGTCTAGCCGTTTTTTACATTCAGTCACCTCTGTGTTATGTTGATATGGCTTATTTGGTCTTTGTAAGGGCACTTTTTTCTTGGGGCACGCCATATTGAACGCTGTTGTGAAGCATTGCATGAAGTTGTTCCATTGTTTGTCGATTTGCGATTCCTCCATGTCTGATATTGTTCTCCAGTCTTGCTCCTCTAATCTGTTGCATAGGTCCTTGATGGTATCTTTATTTATTATCCTTCTATATGTGTAAATAGGTTTTTTTTGAGATGTTCTTATCTTCAAGTTTATTACTTGAGCTGTGTTGTGGTCTGAAATTGTTGTTCCAACAACATGTGTATTCGAGTCCTTGATGTTCGTTATGATATTATCTATACATGTTTTGCTCGTTGCTGTAATTCTAGTATATGACCATATTGTGGAATTCAGATCATACGATAACAGGAGTTCACAGAAAGCCTGTTTGTTTTTGCAACTATTGTTGAGTAAATCTATATTGAAGTCTCCACATAAAACTACCTCACTTTTTCTGGCTCTTATATCCATCTGATCCAAGATCTCTTCCACTCTCTGCAGGAATTGTTCACAATTTCCTGGGGGTCTGTATATCGATAATATCATTATTTTCCTTTTACTGATGTGGATATCAGCTGCTGCAATCTCTATGATCCCACGAATAGACTTCCCAACAAGGTCTTTTCTCTCCACATATTTTATTCCTCTTCGAATAAACACAGCACTTCCACCATGTTGATTGCTTAACCTGCAGTAAGCACTGGCCAGGACAAAGTTTTGGATTCCATAATGCATAATTTCTTCTCTTGATTTCCAATGTTCGGTAACACAGCATACATTTATATTTTGCATGCTGTTGATCAGAGCTTCCAATTGATTAACTGAATTTCCTATTGATTGGACATTTTGATGTAGTGCTGCAAAATGGTTGCTGGAACTTTCTGTCTCTCTTGTTGATTGTGTATGTTTTTGTTCTTCCGGGTGTTTTTTTTGGCTTAAATATTGAGGGGCTCTTTCTCTAAAAAATGTTTGCCTCTTATGAAGTTGAACCTTGAAAATAGGATTCCACTGGGCCAAAATTCACTTTTATATATTTCTTCTTTAATTTCCATTGGCATTCCTACCATAAAACTTTTGTACTGGGTTTTCGTATTTTGTATCTCCAGATCATTGACGACTATGTGTTCGGCGCCGACATTACTTTCATCTGAGAGATATTCCCTGATATCTGTTGCTGTTACTGTATTCTTGACCCTCGATATAAATAACCAGAGTTTCTTGTCGTTGTTTGGTTTGATCGATTCGAAATTATTTTTCCCAGGCGTTGCGATTCCCCTTCTAGTGTTTACTTTTCTGAATTTGTTCCTCCTATTAATTACCTTCTGAAATTCTGTTGAGTTATTGCTTTCACTATTTAGTTGATCATGAGTTAGGTTAATTAATTGGCTCATAGATTTGGCTTGATCGGAAATTAGGTTATCCATCTGTCTTTTTTCTTTGCTATTTCTGTGTTCTTCTCCTCTCTTGTCTTGTAGTTCTGATGTTTCTTCTACTTTATTTGACAGTTGACTTGTGGTTCTTTGAAGCGCCGTTCTATTACTTGACCTATTGGGTTGTGTTGATTTGGTTTCATCTTTGTCTTTGTCTTGCGCGCTGTTGATATTTGCCTCTTTCACTTTGTTTGTTTTGAGTACTTCTACGTAACTTTTTTGTGTATATTCCTGTTTTTTATGTTCGCCTTGTTTAATCTTTTCCTTGAGTACGGAATTATATTCTTGAAGCAATAAATTCTTTTCCTGAATTTCCTTAATGAATTCTTTCAGGTATTTGTTTTCAATGCTTAATATTTTCACCAGTGTATCCATATCCGTATTTTGGGACGATTGATCACTTGATGTTTCTTTTGCGGCTTCCTCGTGTTTGCATGAGGCCGATTTCGTGTTTGCTGCCTGTACGAGACAAGATTTGTGGAAATATTCTTGACACTTAAAGCACTGTACTGGAATAACAACCTTTTTATTGCAATATGTGCACTTAAATTCAACATTTCCGAGCGTTTTCTTCTCACGATCTACCGGAACGTTTTCATTCGACGCCATCTTATTTAAATATGAAAAAGGGATCCTTGTGCACCATCTCTGAACAGACTCAAGAAGTTGCGAGTCTGATTTCCGGGCGACCCAACAAACTGGTGCAGCGTACTCCAAAACTGGTCTCACGTATGTCGTGTACAGCAACTTTGCAGTCTGGATACTACAACCTCTAAAAGATCGCTGAATGAGGTAGGTGGCCTTCTTTGTTCTATTGCAAGTCTCGGTAATATGTTCCGACCAGTCAAGATCAGAATTGACCGTCACCCCAAGATCACGATGGCTCCGGACCACAGCAAGGGGCTGTCCAGCCATCGTATACGGGAGTTCAGGGTTGTTTCTGCCAATGTACAGTACACAGCACTTACTGATGTTGAGAGGCAACAACCACTTTTCAACCCAGTGACCAATAACATCCAGGTCGGCCTGCAGCTGGTTGAAGGTAAGGGACGGAACACTATATAATTTGGCATCGTCAGCGAATAGAAGACACTTGGAAACCAATGAATGAGGGAGATCGGTTGTGTACAGCAGGAAGAGTATAGGACCAATAAAAGAACCCTGGGGCACACCACTAGTAACCCTCACATCGCGTGTAGAAAAAACACCACCAACCCTCACCCTAAACGTTCTGTCACTGAGGAAGGACTTTATCCACGAGAGCAACCCCCCTCGGTTTCCCATATGCTCCAGTTTATGAATAAGACGACGGTGGGAAACTCTGTCGAACACCTTGGCGAAATCCAAATACACGACATCGATCGGAGTTCCATCGTCCAGGCACCTAGACCAGTCATTCACTGCCATGAGGAGGTTGGTCATAGTTGCAGAAAACCGTGCTGAACATCGGGTATCAATTCGTTGGATTTAGCAAAATCAAGAATGTGGTCAGTAATTATTCTTTCGAATTCTTTGGAGACAGTGCACACGAGTCTTATAGGGCGGTAGTTAGAAGGAGAGGTTTTATCCCCATTCTTGTATACAGGCGTCACAGATGCCGAACGCCACTGTGAAGGGAGTGAAGATGTAAGCATAGATCTTTGAAACAGATGGAAAAGTGGTTCGCAAAAGCACCAGAACATCGCGAAAGGAGAAGACATGGAATTCCATCACTATCGGGAGCAGCCGAAACCTTCAGGACAGAAAGATATTTCTCAACGATGCCCGACGACAGAGGTACATGATAAAGGGAGCTGGAACATCGCGCAGTTAGTAAGGCAGGTAAGGCTGATCTAGGTTCATCAGTGAAGTGAGAGGAAAATGCCTCAGCGAGAACATCGGCTGACTCTGAATAGTTACTGCACTGTTCTTCAGATGAGTTCTTCACCAGGGGAACGGAGGCTTTGCTATCAAACGAACCACGGACGTACTTGAAGAATCTTTTTCGGTTCCCTTCGGTTACCAAACCATTCTCAAACTTGGCCTTTGCAGACCGGATCAAAGATACCAAGTGATTAGAGTAATTTCGATGGTTGAGGTAGTCAGTATCAGATCCACTCCTGATGTAACGCTGCCATAGAGTCTTCTTCACCTTAATTGAATTGTAGAGGCTTCCTGTTATCCATGGTTTCCTAGGATTATGATTCACTGACCTGGAATAGGTGCTCGCTGAAACAGCATCCAACACAATCTTGAGGAACCTCTCCCAAAGAACATCGATGCTTTCATGACCGGAAAAAAAGTCTGACCAATCATAAGTCCCCAACACTACCGACACACCCTCGTAATCCGTCCTCTTAAAAATTTTGGTTTGCTTGTTTGTCGTACAGGGATAAAAAAATTGCAGATCAGACTTCAAGACCACATGGTCAGATCTACCTAGAGGAGGCAGATACAACAGCTCGGACAGAAGATTATTATCTGAGGTGAAGATGAGATCTAGTGTAGAAGGAATCTGCCCATGTCTGTACCTTGTGGGCTCTTGTACGATTTGTTGGAGCCCTGTGCTGAGTACGAGGTCGGCGTATAGAAATGATGGTGAATTCTCGGAGGGGCGCCTGATGAGCGGCCATTCCACATCGGGGCAGTTGAAATCGCCAGTAATTATAATGTTGCGACGTGAAAGTGATAACTCCTCCAGGAACTCAGTGAAGGCCCCATCATCCACGCAAGGACGAGGTCTATAAATACAAGCGAAAGTAAAAGATATGTGTGGATCAGACAGATCCATAAATATATTATCTATACCGTCCCAGTCTCTGTGAAAAACAGATATCTTGAAGGAAACAACGACATCATCCCTCAAATAGATGCAGACACCTCCGTGACCGATAGTTCTGAGGCTGTCACGGCGAAATATAGTATAGCCAGGTATGAGGCAAGTTCCATCAGAAATGGAAGACTGCAGCCAAGTTTCGGTGATGAAAATAATGGATGGTTTCTGCATTTGGACGACGTTGAGCAACTCGTTGAATTTGGAGAGTAGAGACTGAGCGTTGGTATAGACAAAAGGCCACGAATTTAGGGTATCTGGTTTTTTGTTGAAGAGCTGTGTTGTAGTTTCAAAGTCGACGCGATAATTGGTCAACCCCTGTCATACTTTATAGTGAGATTCTTCTCACCACCATCCTGTCTCCTTCGTAGTTCTTCACGAAGAGCACTCAGTTCGGCTACCTGATTCTTCGTTTTGTCATCACGTATTATTATGTCCGGAAACGTGAGTTTCCGTGCGAGGATTTCTTGCTTCGAAGGATTTTACCAACGACATCAGCATTGAAAAAGGAAACCTTGAGCCATCTAGGCTTATCCTTATTTTTTCCAGGAATACGTGAGGTATTCGTCATGGATTTACCCGCTGAACTATGTATGTGCTCGATAACCGCAATTGCATTCTCTTCATCGTTGGGACCCTCCGGCAAATTGACAATAATTATATTGTGAGATTTTTGCACTCGTTCCATAATCTCGGGTATGAAGTCCGTCGTGTTTTCAGCAGATATGCCGTCTAATCTAGACTCAAGGCTTAAAATCTTAGAAGAAGCATTTTTTATTTCGCTAGATAGGGTTATGTGAGAATCCTTCAAACCTGACACATCCGATTCAAGTGCGGTAAGTGATTGCTGTTGATTGGATAATATATCAGAGTGTTTATTGATAGATCCGGAGCAGTCAGCTAATTGGCTGATAATTGCATTTTGGCGCTCTTCTATCCGAAGAACACTGGAAGCAACCTCACCAATTCTGTTCATCATTTGATGAAAGTGCTCCAGAGTCAAGAGGGAACGGTTTCACAGCAGCAGCGTCGGAAGAGGAGGTGCGAGCACCGGCTGAGTTGCTCCTAAGTCGGCGCTCCATGGACTGACAGAGCGGACATATCCAAGTCTCCTGTTTCTCGGAGAGGAAGCTAATGTCGCTCGGGGTGAGATTCACGCATAATGCATGGATTTTTTTGAAAATTTTTGTTTTCCTGGGGAATTCGAGAGAAAAATTGAAATTTTTTCTCGAAATCTGTAGCAGATACGTCAAAACTACACGAATCCATAAAGTTTAGAATAACGACAAAGCTCCTTTCCTCAATTTATAAAACGAACAGGGACCCATCAGAAAAAAGTTCTGGAGTAAAACAGGGGACAGTGTTCGGGAAGAAAAACACACTGTAGATTTGCCTCTATTATCTCTGTATACCTATGGAATTTTTATTAATTTGGGTAACATAAAAGAGCACCATCTTTATATTCGCTTTTTCAATCCCACTACATTTTTCAATTCTCCTCTTGACAATGGTTGTATAGGTACCTATCCTTTACATTTTCACCATATCTAATAACACCAATATGGATTATGTATAACCCTGCTTTTCACACTCGCAAAGTGAAGCCAAATCTTTGTTAAGGATTGAGTTGTACGCTTGCGTTAACTGGAAATTCAAAAATTTCGATTAATGTATAGGTTATGTTTATTTTGAAAGACAACAAGAAAATAGAAATCGAGGATGAAAATATGTCACTTAAATATTTTCAGTTCCATTCTGATATACAGGATGATTTTTTTAAGTGTTTCATTAGAAGTTTTCGAGGAAGGAATTGCGATACAAATTCAAAATTTTGTATTTTTGTTTTAGAGTACATGAACTCAATTTGTAAAATATTTTCAAGCGGAATCTACTTCCGTTTCCTCGAAAACTTCTAATGAAACACTTAAAAAAATCACCCTGTATAAATAGAAGTAAAGGTATATTCAGGACTCAAAGAAAACGAAATGAAGCGATTGAAACATTTCACAGGAAATTGTGAGGTTATGATCGAAAGCATTCACATGAATTTATTAATGACATACGTTTCACGACATAACACGATGTTTCAGAGAGAGACAGAAATGGTAAATTATTTTTATTCTCAATATTGCGGTACACGCGCAGATCTGGTTTCTTACCAAAGCCCATCTTCGGTTTTCATTGGCTCATTCCCCATATGGAAATTATTAGATATACAGAGTGGCCACTTTTTCAATGGGATTGTATTGATGACTTTCGAATCATAAGAGTTAGAAGGTCGGACAAATGGAGAAAAAGTTGCTTTCATAGAAGCATTGTCAAACAATTCAGACAAATCGAGATTATCAGGGCCGGTTACAGAGCTGTGCCAAAGCATTGTGCTTTGTGCTCGTGAAAGTACTCGGAGCCCTTTTGTGCTCCCGAGCACTGTGCTCCCAAGCACTTTTCAACAGCAGTGCTTAGTGCTTAGTAATTGGAGTGCTTCGGCCAAAGGCTTAGTGCTTAGTAATCCCAAAAGTGCTCCCGAGCACTTTTGCGGATTACTAAGCACTAAGCCCTGAGCCAATGTTGTACGAATTCATTTTTACATTAATAAAATCTTAAATCAACATGACAGTAACATCCCAAAACTGTTTGGATTGCAATTACAGAGAGATGATAATGAGGAAACTTGATCATTATAAAAGGAAAATTGAAGGGCCCATGTGTATTTTGTTGAATGGTAATTTGTGCGTTGACAACTTGATATCAATAGAAAAAGCAAAAGCCACGATTCTGTTTTTTTTTACGTTTTCATCTGACCAAAGAGTCCTATATAGACAACATCAAAAGGTTACACAGTTCATTGAGTTCTAATTTTGATACTTCTTCGTTATTTGTCACGCAACAATGTTTCGCAACTGGTTTGCTCCTGACAAATCAGTGCAAGAATTGACAGAGTAACATTTCCATTTTCCTTGAATTTTTTATTCAATTTTGTTTCAAGGAAAGAAAAAAAAGTAAACTCGAAAAATTCAGTATATTTATGAATATTATCAAACAGAGAGATCCAGGAGCGAATAGCATTTTTCTCAATAAGAATTTATTATATATTATATTGAATCGAATTCAAAATTTTTAATATCACATACCTATGCCAACTTACAATTTCTTTTTCGATTAAAATAACCTCTCTTTCAATATTTCCTAAAAAAAGTGCTTAGGGCTTAGTGCTCGAAATGTCGAATTACTTTCACAAAGTGCTTAGTATTCGCGAGCCTTTTGTGAAAATAAGTGCTTTGTGCTCGAGACTCGGGAGCCTTTTTATTCAAGTGCTTAGTGCTCGAAGCACTTTTCTTCAGTGCTCGTCACAGCTCTGGCCGGTTATTGAGATATCACAAGACATAAGATCATTTTAATTTTTTTCCCACTTTATTCCAAATATTATCAAAAAATGTTACAGGAATTTTTATTCGACTGTAAATTATCATCAAATTGACATAATCAGTTTCGTACTCTCTGGGCCACCCTCAACCTCATTTTTATCAATACGGACCTGCATATTTAATAACACTTTTCGAAATAACTTTTAACGCTGAATTATAGATGCATAGAATATCTGGTGTTGGCACTGATTAGATTTTGTTTAAGACTTTCTCGTCGATCAAAAATCTGAGATGGGGTCCTACTTTTCATTCATCACGAAAGGGGTCCCGCTATTTTACATTGCCGCAATAGCGTCAGAAGCGTGCCACAATTGCGGATTATTCCGGAAGTAGGACCTGATCGGCTATAAAGAGTGCCGTTTTGATATAGAATTTTTGGTCACGATTTTTAGTTTAGGGTTTCAATAGGCGCATTCGGTACAACCAATCCGGGAGAGGAGCGAGAGACTTTCTTGTCGATCGAAAATCTGAGTTCTTGAACTACTTTTCATTTCTCTCAAAAGGGGTCGCGCTCGAGGTCGCGCTATTTTCCGTTGCCGCAGTAGCGCCACGACTGATAAAATATTGCGGATTATTCCGGAAGTAAAACGAGAACTCAAATCTAGAGTGCCGTTTTGATTTACAAAGGACCCCGCACTTTTACTACGGGAAATGGCGTTCCGTCAAATTTTCTAAAATTTTGGTATAATGTAGTACTCGACATATGATCAAAAGTGTCCATGGCCCCAACTCAATCCTATGACTAGTTTTTGAGATACAGGGCGTTGAAGTTGAGAATTACTCACTTTTACTACGCCCGTATCTCGGAACATAATCGAATGAACTTCAATTTTTCTCAAGAAACATTTCATTACATCCCCAAGGAGCAAGCATATAGAGGAATATGACCGAAAATCGTTACGAATACAGGGTTATCCATAATTGAATGCATGCCCGATTTCGAAAGTATAAAATATGTCAGTTCCAGAGCGAGAACGTTCGCAAAATGAACTATTACACTAGATATGTTGTTGTTACATCGAAAAAGTCTGAAATACCCAGAATTTATACTGGGTGATCCATTATTATAGAAACTATTCTCAAGGAAGGTTAAATGGACATCCTGTATCTATTTATGGGTTGATTCAAGGTGTTTGTTTAATGTTTTTAGAACATATCATCATGGACTTCAAAGAATACAGGGTGATTCAGTCATGAAATGAACTTTGAACCTCACGAAAATACCCAAAAACCACCTCTTTTTTTCATCACCCTCTATCTCAAGATTAAATCCGAGGAGGTGGGAGTTTTCTTTCACCACTGTACTCGATATAAGAACATCAACACGGCTGAGAGTTTTTATCCACTTCCTATGACCAGATTTTTTTTTATGTAATATGAAAATTATTTATTTATGTTATTCTATTCTTATTCCAGCTAAAAATCTGGTCATAGGAAGTGGATAAAAACTCTCAGCCGTGTTGATGTTTTTATATCGAGTACAGTGGTGAAAGAAAACTCCCACCTCCTCGGATTTAATCTTGAGATAGAGGGTGATGAAAAAAAGAGGTGGTTTTTAGGTATTTTCGTGAGGTTCAAAGTTCATTTCATGACTGAATCACCCTGTATTCTTTGAAGTCCATGATGATATGTTCTAAAAACATTAAACAAACACCTTGAATCAACCCATAAATAGATACAGGATGTCCATTTAACCTTCCTTGAGAATAGTTTCTATAATAATGGATCACCCAGTATAAATTCTGGGTATTTCAGACTTTTTCGATGTAACAACAACATATCTAGTGTAATAGTTCATTTTGCGAACGTTCTCGCTCTGGAACTGACATATTTTATACTTTCCATATCGGGCATGCATTCAATTATGGATAACCCTGTATTCGTAACGATTTTCGGTCATATTCCTCTATATGCTTGCTCCTTGGGGATGTGATGAAATGTTTCTTTAGAAAAATTGAAGTTCATTCGATTCTGTTCCGAGATACGGGCGTAGTAAAAGTGGGTAATTCTCAACTTCAACGCCCTGTATCTCAAAAACTAGTCATAGGATTGAGTTGGGGCCATGGACACTTTTGATCAGTATGTCGAGTACTACATTATACCAAAATTTTAGAAAATTTGACGGAACGCCATTTCCCGTAGTAAAAGTGCGGGGTCCTTTTGGTCACGATTTCTAGTAAGGAGTCGTTACACCAGGTATTTCTATGCATCTATGCTGAATTCAACGATATATCATACGATGTCATTCAAAGTTGATTTTCAGCCTGCCAGATCTCCGTATTTGAATCCGCTGGATTTTTATTTGTGGGGACTGGGGATATCTCAAAAATAAAATTTATGATACAATGAACCCGACAATAGCGATTCTTCGCAAGAAGATTGAGAATGTATTGGAAGGTATTCAAGGAGACGAAATAAGCAAATGTATAAGAAGTATGGGTTCCAGAACCGTGCATTTTGCAAAATGGTGGACATTTCGAACACTTACTTCATTAATGTTCATCATTTACTTTCGAATAATCTTTCAATTTGTCTTTCATCAAAAGATTTGTCTAATTATTATGAATGGAACGTAACAGAAAAACCCATCACCATCCGAGATTCAGCTTACTGTCGCCCTTATTATCTTGTCTGCCTGCAATATATCCGTCAAGATTAGTGGCCGAATTCCAATGTTTACAATCACATTATAATTCAATAAATTTGTCGGCATTTCCTCTAGAATCTAGGAATGTGCTACAGAACGGCCGACCAGATGTTGAATCGTTTAGGGGTGTAAAGTGAAAAATACTTGTGCAGAAGTTCTTAAGTCTGCATAATTTTTTCTCACATTCATTTCACACTATTCGAATCGAATAGTGTTGACAGTAAAGGGCGAGTTTCGTGTAACGTGTAAATTATTAAAACGTCCGGGTTCAATAAACTATTTATTTACACTACTTATAACACTAAAAATTAATAACTAATGAACTTATTCTAACAAAAGTCTGTACAATTTATTTCTACTGATTTATTTGGCACTATTTATTTTCACTGGTCGCTTGTCTCCAACTGAATGAATGCTCTCATCGTCGATGGGCCCCTTATATGCATCACGCCGATTGTTTCTAGTTCAGTCCGGACCGTCTGGAACCTTCCCGAATCATCGCGGCCGTAACGTCGGATCGAACACTCCACGCGTTTCCAGAAACCTCTCGATCGGCCCCGTAGCGCTTTGATTGCACAGGGCCGCACTCGTCACACTGTCCCCTCCTTAAGCCTGTTCTGTCCCAGAACAGATCACATGGATTCTTCAGCGGACCGTGGTGAAATCTGCAGTCGGCACCCTTGTTACAGTGGCCCTTTTGATGGAAGTAGCATTCTTTAGTTTTGCCGGGGAGTTCGATACGATTTGGGTAGAAACTGCATACTAGGATCTGTATACCTGCCCTCTGGAAAATTACTTCGAGCATGCTTCGCACTACCCTCCAATTCAGTAGATCCAGTCCACAACCAAGCTTGGGAACTGCTAGTTTCCTAATGCCGGAAAGCTGAAGGTCTTCTTTCAAGCCATGCAGCGAGGTCCATAGGTTCTGGTAGGTGGGCTTCTGGAAAGAGTGCTGCTTGGTAACCAAATAGTAAATGAACCGACCCTCGGACTTCAATCTTAAACATTTCCCGACTCTGGGCTGCTGTCCCATTAGTTCCTCTTGCCGACCAAATTTGTTTTTGAATACTCTTGCGATTCCCCTACTCATACGTAGATCAACTGCTACACAATGAGCAAGCGAGTATTCATCGGGGACTGTAAATAGGTCCTGATGAACTTCCTGTGTGACGCCAAACCGTGCAATGCGTGTTTCCCCATAAGTGTTCATGAATTCTTGGAATTCGCATGTTTCCTTAGCCGGAACCTCGACGAGACGTACTTCTTCTTCATCCTGCGTGGATGCGTACGGAACCAATCGGTTGAAATGGACGACTCTCGGTTTACCTCTGGGAAGCTTCCGTATTCGGTAAACTACATCATTTATTCTCTTCACAACTTCGTACGGTCCTTTCCAATTTCTCTGCAGCTTCGGTGAGAAACCTTTTCTTCTTTGGGGGTTATACAACCATACCAGATCTCCTGCGGTAAACCCTCCTTCAATGGCCTTGATGTCATATCGCATTTTCATCCGGTCACTCGCTTGCTGCATTTGATTACGCACCCTGTCATGGATGTAGTCTAGCTTGCTTCTTAGATTACTAACGTAGTCTTCCCCAGCTACATCTTCTCCAAGCTTACACCCAAACACGAGGTCGCAAGGTAGTCTTATTTCTCGGCCAAACATTATATTGGAAGGAGTTTCCTCAGTGGATTCTTGAACCGAAGATCTATAGGCCATCGTGAATAGATGCAAATATTCATCCCAGTCCCTTTGGTGGTCAGAGACTACTTTGGCCAAATGTTTTCCCATAGTCCAGTTCATTCGTTCCACCATGCCGTCTGACTGAGGATGCAGGGGTGTAGTTCTGGACTTATGTATCCCCAATGTTTTGCAAACTTCTTGGAATAATTTTGACTCGAAGTTTCGGCCTTGATCACAATGCAGCTCTAGGGGTATTCCAAATCTGCAGAAAAATTCTTTGACCAATTTGTCGGCTACCGTGCTTGCCTCTTGATAAGGAATACCGTACGCTTCCACCCATTTGGTAAAGTAGTCCATCGCGACCAAAATGTACTTGTTTCCACTGGCTGTTTCTGGAAAAGGACCTGCCATGTCGATAGCTATTCGTTCCATGGGGGATCCGACGTTATATTGCTTCATTGGTGCCTTTCCTTTACCGTAGGGTCCGTTGGCCGCAGCACAAACTTTACATTTTCTACACCAATCTTTAACGTCGTTCTTACAGTTGATCCAATAAAATCGCTGCCTAACCTTCTCCAGAGTCTTAGTAATCCCAAAATGGCCACCCGAAGTTCCATTATGTAGTCTGGTCAAAATGTCCGTTACCCTACTTTTGGGCACAATTAACTGAAGCCTCTGCTGAGATCCATCCGGAGCGTTGCATAATCCAAAAGGCATAACCTTAAATTGCCACAGGCCCGTTGCAATACTGAAGGCAGTTTTCTCTTTGTCTTTTGGATCCAAACCAACTTGCCAATATCCACTCTTCAAATCCAAGGTAGAGAAACAACGAGATCCCGAGAGTGTATCCAGTGTATCATCAATTCTTGGTAAGGGATAGCTATCCTTTTTCGTTACTTGGTTGAGCTGCCTATAGTCTACTGTAACCTTAACTTTATGATTTTTTTATTTAAAATTATTGATTAAGGGTTACAAATTTTGCAACAGGCAGCTCTTATGTCTTTGGTGAGGCAGGTCGTGGATACACTTAAATAGGCTTTAAAAATAAAGATGTTCAGGGCGCCACCAGATTTTACAATTGAAGAGATATTTAGTTATGCCACAAAAATCTGGAAAGTGGAAAAAGAATATATCGTGTGAGGAGGAATAAGAAATTTACAAAGTTATGTACACTGCCTTTATTTTTCAAATTTCTAAAAGGCAAAAAAGTTACAGAGATTGAGAATGGTGAAATTCAATCAAGAAAGCTTTCTCCCCAGATTATTAATATATACTTAAATCTAATTATACACAGCGTTATATACAATGGAGATTTCACAAAAATCTCACTGAAATCAAATTTCGTACAGATCTGACCTTTTTGTGGGACGTCCAAAATTTTGAAGATCTTTCAAACTTGATTTTGTGTCTCCGAAGTTGTAGGAGAAAATATCAGTCCCCTGGAATATTCGGGAAGTATCCAGACACGACAAATTTTCAAAATGTCGGCCCAGCCGTAGTTCCTATTCATTTCATTCGAACAATTGAATTAATAAGCGAAATAAAAGTGAGGTATAAATTTATGAATGAAAAAGAAACTTACCTCTTATTTCAGAGGAAATTACACAAGAAAGGAGATAGATAAATGTATTAAATAATACAATTTTCAGGTTGAAGATATATATAGATAAGATAATCGCAGGTAAATTGATAGCACATACGGCGTCGGCATCTATCAAATCAGCAGGAATGAGAAAACTCTCGTCTTGACCATTTCGTCACGAATTCGCGTAATTTAACTTAGACGCAGTGATCTTAATGCCGACTTTGAAAATGTAACATTTTTGAATGTTACACTACACAGAACCTGGTGGACCCATCCTTCTTCTCCACCAGCACTACAGGCGATGTCCAGGGACTATTGGATGGTTCAATGACACCTTCTCTCGCCATGTCTTCAATGATCCGTTCCGCTTCTTCTCTCTTTGCCAGAGGAAGACGTCTGGGGTGTTGTCTGACGGGCTGTGCATCACCTGTATTGATTTTATGCTGTACAACATCGGTCTTTCCTGTTCTTTCGCCAGTGGCAAAGTCATGTCAGAGAAGGACTGAATCAATTTTCTGACTTCGGCCAATTGACACTGGTTAAGGTCTTGACATTTTGAAGTGAGGAGGGCGACCAGCTCTTCGGTATTCTTCTTTATCTGCGGAGCTTCTGCAGTACCCATCCCACCAGAAATATGGTACACTGGTACCCCATGTACAATCAAGGTGTTCTTCTTCAGGGTGACTGGAAACATGTTTAAATTTAGTAATCGGATGGGTATGCTGTCTCTTAACCTTACCAATGTCTTCCCTAGTAATAATCCGTTAGCTAGTATCCCATCATATCATCTGAGGGCTCGATCATTCTAATGCAGCCATTTCTTGTAACATTATCACATTCACCAGTCACTATGCCTTCAGTCCGCCCTGGCAACGTGATGTCCTCGGTCAGTCGGATCTGATATATCTTGTCATCTACATCATTGAAAGGAATCTCTTCAATTCCTAGCCGAAGAACATCCTTCTTCATATCCAGTTGGCATCCAAGTTTCTTTACAAGGTCCAATCCCAGGATAACTTCTTC
This sequence comes from Adalia bipunctata, assembly GCA_910592335.1. Lineage (NCBI taxonomy): Eukaryota > Metazoa > Arthropoda > Insecta > Coleoptera > Coccinellidae > Adalia > Adalia bipunctata. Next base: position 30,349,658 of record OU342955.1, read on the forward strand.
TGTGATTTCGGCTACGAGAACTTCATGCTTGACTATCGTGCTTCCTAATTCAATGGTGGAGATAACTGATCCGTAAGTCGGTATTTCTTGTCCAGATGCAGTTCGGAGTTTGATCATAGCTGGACGACTCTTCAATCCTGTGGCTATTTCCGGACGCACAATGGTTCTAGTTGATCCTGTGTCCACCAGTATTTTTACACTGCGATCGTTTATCTTTCCGGGAACAAATATGCTTGTTAAATCTGTGGACATGATTCCTCGGATTATCACTTCGGGGCATTTTTAGCCTGGGTCGATTTATGCCCCTTATCACCGACTTTTTTTAGTTTCCCTGATGCTGTGGCTCTTTTTCAATCCTTGGGCAATTTCGCTTGAAATGCCCACTTTTGTTGCAATACCAGCCACAACATCCTTTTTCCTAGCATTCAATAATCTGCTAACCTCTTCTCGGATGATTTCCTCCACAGGTCGGTCTATTTCTTGGACTTGTCGCACACGAAATTGTCCTCTATGCGACGCCTGTTTCGCTGCCTCGAATTCTAGAGCTTGAGCTAAGGCATCATCAATGGTTTCAGGGCGTGCAAGTCTCAATGCTTGTTGAATTTCGCTGTCCTTGATACCGTCGACAAACGTCTGAATTGATAGCTGTTCAAGGAAGCTGTCTGGAGCTGATGGATAAGCCAGCCTCACTAATCTGGCAACATCGGCCTCGAACTCCTGGAGATTTTCTCCTGTTTTCTGCACCCGGTTCTTTATTTTAGCATGGTAAACTTGCGTTAGGTGAGCATCGCCATATCTCATCTGAAGTTTGGATGTTGAAACTTCATAACATGCCTGTTGACTCTTCGGTATTGTCTGCAGAATGTTAAGTGCATCTCCTCGTAGAGCTATTACAAGGTGCGGCACGGAGGGCGGACGTTTTTCAGATGGGCATAACTTTCCCCCACTGATGACGAGAGAAGTGGGGAAGGTGCCGTTAGACTCGTGTGTTCCTAGCATTTATTTACCATTTGTCGTCATGGAGCCTTGGACGGTGGAGCATCGTGTTTTTGCCTATGATAGTTTCGTCCGAAATAATGAGTCAGTCACGGTCGTGCAGCGTGAGTTTCGTCGCCATTCCCACATTCATCGGAATAGAGCTATTCCCTCTCGAAACACCATCCTTCGTTGGGTTGAATCACTTCGCAGACGTGGTGAACTGATCAACAGAAGACCAAGAGGACCTGTGCGAACAGTTCGAACGCCTGAAAATGTTGAACGCGTTCGACAAGCCATTCTTCGCAGTCCGTCGCGATTTTTTCTTATGGGGACACCTCAAGGCTATACGAGAGTATACAAGAGTATACGAGACCAAGCCTCGAACTCTGGACGAATTGAAAAGGGCTATTCGCGTGGAAGTTGCCCAAGTTGAGAGAGCGATGTTGGAGAGAGTCTACGCGAACTTCCAAGAGCGCCTCCAGCACTGCATCACCGATTTCGGCCACCACATGCCTGATGTGATTTTCCACACTTGACTGTCTCAAATGCTATTTCCTTGAGAATCTGATTCCGTCAATAAATGTGTTTTTGAGTAAAAATTAACGCTTTTATATTTTTTTTAAAACCATCCATCCTCCGTGCCGCACCCTGTATTAATGCTGTGGCTTTTTCGTTGTCGCTCCAACTGTTTGCCAACGCAGCAGCTTCAAATTATTTTTGATATGTCGACCAAGGAACTTTTCCATCAAATGTAGGTGGCTTGATTTTCATTTTACTACTTTCTGTGTTGTTTTCCGATTTCACGAAGCAATAGGATGGTGAAGCTTGAGTTTCTTTCCTTTTCGACATTCTTCTCAGGGACTCTATGAACTTGGCATGCTGTTCAACTATTCCTGATATTTCCTCAAATTTTTCATTGACTTCTTCAAATTTTTCGTCAACCTTATCAACTACTTCGTCAAATTTCTCATCCACTTTGTCAAATTTTCCATTGACTTCTTCAAGTTTTTCGTTAACTTCATCTATTATTATTTCCTTGATAGCTTCCATTCTCTCATCCAATGTACTTGCAATTTGACTCACCACCTTATTTTCCATTTCATCCAATTTTGAACTCATTTCCTGAGAATTTTCTTCCAATTTCGAGCTCATTTCTCGAGAGTTCTCTTCCAATTTCAAACTGATTTCTCGAGAATTTTCTTCCATTTTATCCATTTTTGAGCTCATTTTTTCGAAGGCTTGCTTGAAGAATTCCATACTCGCCTGGTCCATTTTCTCTTTTTGTGATCTGGTTATCGGCATTCGAATCCACCCCACACCTGACACCAATGTAACATTTTATTCGTTATTGAAACGTCCGGGTTCAATAAACTATTTATTTACACTACTTATAACACTAATAATTAATAACTAATGAACTTATTTTAACAAAAGTCTGTACAATTCGTTTCTACTGATTTATTTGGCACTATTTATTTTCACTGGTCGCTTGTCTCCAACTGAATGAATGCTCTCATCGTCGATGGGCCCCTTATATGCATCACGCCGATTGTTTCTAGTTAAGTCCGGACCGTCTGGAACCTTCCCGAATCATCGCGGCCGTAACGTCGGATCGAACACTCCACGCGTTTCCAGAAACCTCTCGATCGGCCCCGTAGCGCTTTGAATGCACAGGGCCTCACTCGTCACAATATAAAAGGTAAGCTTGATTGAGATATTGAATAAAGTGTTAGATTTTTCGATTGGCGACTTAGAACGTCGAAATACTGTCTACCGAGATATCATTGTGAAATTCAAATGTATATTTGATATAGGTGATCTCTCGCTAATAATAATATTGATAGGGAGAGTTTTAAACACTCCTGGAGTATTATGAAAAAGACCTCAAGGAGGGAATTATAAGCGAAGCATCTCAATTCCAGGAATATCTTAAACTCTTGAAACCAAAACAAAATACTAGTTGTTTAGAGATGTTGAAAATTTTTTGCAATTCAAGTCAATATCCCTAACTCACGTGGAGCAGTGCCAGTATGATAAGGGAATGATAGAAGTATTATCCAATTCATAAATTGCTTCAAAGTTATTTGTATAACGATACCTATTACAAGTTGTGAAGCAGAGCGCTCATTTTCAAAACTGTCATTGATAAAAAATAAATATATAGGTACTCCATTCACTTTTATAAAAAATCGCGGTTGGCCAAGTTTTAGTTTTATCAAGTTGTTCCACCTGAAAAAATCACAGGTTGGCACTTATGAATGACATTCATTATTTTCCCGAAGTAAATGAACATTTTGTTAAATACCTAATTACTACGACATATATGTAGAAATGGCAACGTTGCTTATTCAACTTACAGAAGAATGACTATAACCTAACATTTTCAAAATATACACGGTGAAATGTGTCAGAATTCCATGGCCAACCGATACTTTATAAAAGTGAAAAACTATTTTTCTAGTGGAATTTTATTTTGTAGGTAACTGATTTACAGCTTTACGATATTTGTATCTTTTATGATGATTTTATTTATTCCTTAATCTCGATACCGCAATGAAAAATTTGCAGATATGATATTCTAGAGATATTTTGTATTCGAATTTTTGTGATATTTTCCCCTTTTTTCAAAATTTTTATTCATCTTATATATTTTGTTTTGATATACATTCCTTGTATTTTATTGATAAACTTTATGTTTTGTTTTTAAAGAAGTGAGTTTTAAAAAATCGAAAATGTTTCAGAGGGGGCCCGAAAAGTTTTGAAGCGTAGGGCCCCTGAAATCGTAAATCCACCACTGGTCGGTCATGATACTGAACACTGGGTTTTGTTTTAGTATCGTGATTGTCACTGTAGTATATTTCAATTTCCCCCCCTCCCTGCATATGGTTGACGCCGAAATCACCCTACCCCATGATACTAAAACCTTTTTTAGTATCATGATGACCCTACCTTATCGTACTCTGTCTGCAGTGACTATATTATCACTATGGTAATATGTCCAGCAACCAGAGTACACCCAACTATTATCATGCACAGACGGCGCGGTAGGCAACGCGGGAACATTATTGATTATCGATGTGCTTTTAGTTAGTGTTCAGTAAACGTTGAACATTTTTCAAACAAAGACTACCCCGAAATCCTACAGAGTCGGATTCGTAGTATCATAAATTTTATTTTTGAGATCCCCACGAATGAAAATCCAGCGGGTTCAAATCCAGAGATCTGGCAGACTGAAAATAAACTTTGAATGACATTGTATGATACAGGGTGGGGCAGAAGAACCTATCCGATTTCAAATCCCTTTTTCTCAGAAGAGAGAGCAAGTAGAGTAGTGGGGTAAAAACCGTTAGAAAGCTGGTTTTATGCCATTTGTCAGTAGTCAACATGCCTTGGTCTGGTGAACATCGTGCTTTTGTTATTGAGCGGTTTATCGAATGCGGCGGTTCGATAATTGCTACACAACGTGCTTTTCGAATTCATTTCGGACTCGGGCGTCATGATCCTGTTCCACATCACGCTACGATTAAATTGTGGGTGTCAAATTTTAGACAGACGAGTTCAGCATTGAAAAAGAAGTCGCCTGGACGTCCCAGGACAGCAACAGGACCTGAAAACGTGGCCAATGTGAGAGCCGCGATTGAACGTTCAAACCGCAGTATTCGGCGAATTTTGCACCGGGACCTCAAAATGCATCCCTACAAAATGGTTGTTGCACAGAAATTAAGTGAAAGGGATTTTGAAACCCGTACGAACCTGTGTCGCGATCTCCGAGAACTGCCAAACGACGATGGAAGAAATTCCTGTGGAAATGACGGTGAAAGTCATGGAAAGCTACCGCGAGCGCCTAAATAAGTGTATCCGCTCCCAAGGACGACATTTGAGTGATGTGCTTTTCAAAACTTAAATTTAAAAATGGCATAAAATTTGCGATATGTTAATAAAAAAAAATTTTTGACAAGCTGAGTGGTTTTAATTTTATAACGTTTTGAAATCGGATAGGTTTTTCTGCCCCACCCTGTATATCGTTGAATTCAGCGTTAAAAGTTATTTCGAAAAGTGCCATTAAATATGCAGGTCCGTATTGAGAAAAATGAGAGTACGAAACGTTGGATAAGAAATCTGATTATGTCAATTTGAGAATAATTTACAGTCGAATAGAAAATTCCTGTAACATTTTTTGTTAATATTTCAAATAAAGTGGGGAAAAAAGATAAATCAAAATGACAGAATTTACTTTTCTTATGATATCTCAATAACCGGCCCTGATAATCTCGATTTGTTTGAACTTCTTGACAATGCTTCTATGAATGCAACTTTTTCTCCATTTGACCGACCTTCTAACTCTTATGGTTTGAAAGTTACCAATGCAAACCGATTAAAAAAGTGGCCACTCTGTATTATGTTCACACGTTGCCGACAGACCGTCAAAATGACCAGCGGCGTATCCTCAAATCTGGGCGTAACAGTCTCTAGCATAATGTAATACTTTTTAATGCCAACATTTTCCAATGCAGGTGCGCCAATATCAAGTTTTGCCCCGGGTGTGAAAAATCGTAGATCGTTTCCAGAATTGTGTTCACAAGCTCTAATTATCCTTTTGATCTTGTCCCAGAAAGGCTCTATAGGATTCAGATCTGGTGAACCACTCTGAAACTGCAGCATCTTCCGTTTTCAAACGAATTGTTGAAACTCTTCTGTGGAGGTGCAATATGTTGCATGAAAAAAAAACGTCAGAACCTCCTGATTTCAGGTTCAATACTAAATCAACATCCTTTTGACCAGTTAGAGTTTATCAAATGGGAGTTATAAGAGTTCTTTCATATATCATTATTCTACCCTAAAACATTACAGTACCTCCACAAAAATTGTAGTTAGATCACCGGAGCCAACATCTCTGTTAAGAACAAGAGGTTTTAACAGACAACAAGTTGAGTTGTTTTATACCGATTATTGGGATCTGGTTGAAAAATACAAACTTGTTGCAACTAATATTTATAATATGGCTGCTCCAAAAACAAATCGTAAACACAGGAGGCAAAAATCAGAGGTGTTGACATCTTCTCCTATCAAAGAAGAGCAAGCTAAAAAACCTAAAAGAGCTAATGATAAAAAAACAAAAATAGCTGAGTTAGCAGGCTCCAGAAAAACTGCACATAATTCATAAAAAAATCAGATGATTAGCCAATGTTCTAATTGATCATCGAAAGAATGTCGTTGTCTAGAAATTTTATTGTTTTTTTCAGCCTTTTCCTTAACATACTCGTCTTACCCGGGCTTCCCCTAACAATTTTTTTTCGTATTTTCTTGTCGACTTCTAAATTAAAACTTCCGACTAAATAAATGTTTCGAATTTTTGTTTTACGTCCAGTTGTTTATTAATTCCTTCTGGTATTTCAGATATTTTTGTATAGTTGATGACGCGTTATAATTATTGTTTTGAACCTAATATAATATAACTTATGTCCGCACTATTTCATTTCATTGTAGCCTGAGGAAGGCGATGGAATTACACACAGAAAAGTTGCCCAGCGAATAATAACTTTTATTCTGTCCCTTAAGCCGGAAACCATTTCCACAATACTTCAATAACACGATAACACGATACAATTGAATTATATCAAGTTATTTGTTTATCTACCTGCTTTTGTTAGCGAACACATGTAAAATCGAATATTTCATATTAATACTGGGTGATTCCATATAAGTTTGGATGTTTGTATTTACTGAAGCGTATGCTTTTTATAATATTTTTAGAAACACTACTATCCAAATCGTTAGTACCTACTATTCGAGTTATATCGATGAATCCCTCATTAGGCTGAAGTTAGAAACATACTGATCTACAAAATGAGTTATCAAGCGCCTAAACAGACAGAAATATCTGTTAATTTGCGATATAATCTCGAATAAAATGAAGTCTGCACAAACAACATCAGTCATACGAGGATTTCTATTTCCGACCAACTGTGTGCGCAATCAATTTAACATGTCGCACTTCTTGACCAAAATACACATATTTTTTCACAGGAATAACATCTCAAACACCAGTTATCTTTCGTTACTGTAGAGTGTAGACTATACGACATTTATATCCAGGATTGAAACAATGTACATATACCATTATTTTTATTTTCCACTGCAAGCAGTGGCTCATTTAGAAGGGGGCTGACTGACTGAGACTCTGGGTGATAATTGTAGCAAAACAATACTGCCGTATATAAAGATTAAATTCGAACATGATATGGATTTGAGATACTGCCTTTTGGCTTAGGACGGCAGAATAGTTATATATGCGAGATCTATTTTCTGTTAACCGTTATACCTATTTGGACAGGAATATGAATTCGAAGAAATGTAATTAATGAGATGATTTTATATAAGGAAACTTTCTATTGAAACATTGGACCGCTCCCGCAGTTTATTTATCGTTATGGTTATTAAAAAGATAAAAATCTCAGTTTCTCTCATTACGATAGCTTTCCAATGATGTCCCAACTGACGGCCCATTTTTTCATTCCGTGATTGCTGTGGATTCAAGGTTAGTGTTGCTCTTAACTGGCGGCAAAGAAAAGTAAAAACCTTCACATCGACGGAAGGGTCAATCATATTTCGGCCCCACAAACGACCAGCATGGTTGACAACAACAACTGGAAGAGGAAACAGGACTGATGTGGGGTTTCTGGCTCTCAGTGTCGGTAGGCCGTTTTCTACAAGCTCTCTTGAGAGTCTAAAGGAGCATCCCCATTGTGCCGATTCACCAAAAAATTAACTATTTTCTTTTTGGTTACACGGATTTTGACAGCTCACGCACGTTTTGTGTCACTGTCAAACATCTTCTGTTTGGTTTCGATGACTAAACACATGGTGAATGCACTGATTAGATTTTGTTTCGACCAAATTGGGAATATTGGCAAAATTTCGTTTATTCCACTTCAGGTGGCGCTATTCACAATTCATGACAGATTGTTATTAGTTATTTCAAATATTCGAATTTATTCTGGTGAACATGTTGAGTCAATAGCCGATAATTTTGTCAAGCAATAATTTGGGAATATATTCTCGACATTTTAATTCATATCAGCACAGAATACCTAACAGATATTCTGTGATATTAGCACAGAATACCTAACTACACAGAAGCGTCACTCTATGTGATGACGCTTGTGCCATGCTAGGTAGTACATATGTCAAAATTAAATTTAAACTTCCCGATGGACTGCTGAAGTTTGTTTTTTCTTGGTATGATTCTGATTGTTGATAAATCAAAAACTAAAAGTCCTCTGTTATGTGAACCATTGACCATTCAAATCAAATTTGCCGCTCAAAAGTGACATATGTACTACCTAACAGAGAAGGAAGGTCACGAAAATTTGCCCCTTGAAGATCAAAGTGCCGACGCTTACTGACGCTTCTGTGTAGTTAGGTATTCTGTGATATTAGTAAGGCTCTATAAAGGGAAGTATACCAGAAACCGCCATTTCGGATCCAATCATAGAATCGAAAATTATAGATCTCTTCGAATGAAATGAAATCTGTAAAAGAAAGAAATGAAATCTGTAATCAAAAGAAATGAAATGTAATCGAATGAGCATATTTTCGGAATGAGAGATCTTGTGATGACTTTTTTCGGCATGCTCACATGAAAAACATTGGAAATACTTAGGTTAGGTTCGTGGTGTTAGAATAATGCCGCGGCATCTAATAGTCAAATTTATAATAATTTATTGTGTATGTTGGTGTATCACCCCGATAGATGGCGATGAAAATGTTGGGGTCCTGTAATTTTCGAGTCTTCTTTATAGTGCTCTAATATTGAGGCTCTACTAATATTAGTATGGAGGAAAAGTTTAAGACTTTCACCATATAAAAATGTCATTCTGTGGTCATGTCATAATGACTTTGGCATATCAGCTGTTGATTAATCAATTAAATCGATCAAGGGAAAAAAGACCGTACCTAATGACGTTGTATGACATTGCGGCGCTGCCACGAAACATTGCTGATATTCTCGATTTGGTCGAACGTCATTCCATTCAAAATTTGACGAGTGCTCACACCATTATTCTGGTCATCTTAAGTTTGGTCTATAATTTAACCACGAACAACCTAGGAGCATGGAATGAATTCTATGCTCCTAGGAACAACGCTTGGTGCAAATCATTGAATTTTATTATCACAATGCGCTATTGTCACCGAATTTGCATTTTTGGAGATTGAACCACCAACACGCTCACATGCAGTGCAAACTGCAGAAAATATCGCAGCTGTAACGGCCAGTTTTAGTGATGACCATCAATTATCGGCGCCTCCACATGCCTCAAAGCACGCGAAACAATGAACCACTTGAGAGACAAGTTCGGTGAACAGTTGATTTCACGTTTGGGACCTTTCAATTTGCGGACTAGATCGTGCGATTCAACGCTTTTAGGCTATTTTTTGTGAAACTATATGTTAAGGCTCATGTTATACTGACAGACCCCGCTTCGATTGTTGTACAAGAGCTAGTATGCCAAAATTGGACTAAGCGGATGGACCATTTGAGGCGCAGCCGCGGTCGACATTTGCATGAAATAATTTTCAACCATCAAAAAGAATGGACCGTACTATCGATTCAAATAAATAATTCATGCATTTTTCTGAATTTTATGTGTTTTAGCTCTCAAAAAATCACTCAGTATTTCGTCTAGTTTCCGGTCGAGCGGGTCTCGATACTTTCGTGGTTCAGACACATTAGTAGTAATTAGGGAAAGATTTTGCGGCATGCAGACAAATTTTTGTGAAATTCCGGAAAAAGTCACACACCGGAATTCCGGAATTTCACAAAAATTTGTCTGCATGCCGCAAAATCTTTCCCTAATTATTCACACAGACAATAAAATCCATTTATATATTAGTATAGTAATGGTAGTGATTTATTGTCATGACTTTTGTACAAGGGCGGTCCTATGGGGGGGGTAAAGGGGGTAATTACCCCCCCCCCCCCCCCGAGCACTACAACCAATTCGATTTTTAAAATTTTATTTATAAAAAACTAACAAAAAAAAAATTTTATAGTCTTTTCAATTGTTCATTCAATTATTACCCCCCCCAGGAAATCAGCCTAGGACCGCCCTTGGTCCACAATGATCTTAGAAATGACATTAATAGATAGACAACTTCCTTGATCAATATATAGTTGACAGGAACTAGGAATCGGGAATGATTAACAGACCTTAGCTAATGCCGACGTATCGCAAATGTATTTTTGCTTCTTCAGGGCTAGACTAGAGACAACATCATTTAAAAAAAACACAAAATACAAATGTTGAAGACCTACAAATTAGACTAAACATTAACAAAATCGAATTTATCATCAAATTCTACATTAGAATGGTAGAATCAACTTGCAGACGTCACGACCAGCCGAAACTTACCAAAGCCAAACTATGTTTTACCCAAGGTGCAACCATGTACAGGGTGGGCAAAATTGGTGCTACATGAACTAAAACTTTTTAATCCGAGGAGATAAAGAAAAATGAATGGCACCTTATAGTCCTCTTTTTTCGAGAAACTGATAATGTCATCAACTGCATTCCTCTATCTTCTTTTGTTTCCGAGTTATAGGCCAAAATTGAAATTTGGGCGATTTCAACTTTGGTCATTATCTCCGTTTCTGTTTATGCGAGGATGTTGAAATAAAAACATTATACAGGCACTTTTCTGATAGCAATCCAGTGGCGCACTCTGATTTTTTATAAAAGGTTTATTTGCTGAGTTATAACATAAAGTTGTGTTTTTTCTTATGGAAACAGTAGTTTGAAATAACTTAAAAAGAATCGCCATTTTTTTCCGTTTCAGAAATGTATCATATGTTATACATCGCCTTCAGATCCGTCAAGATATTATGAAAAATATGGTTTGTATATGGAATTCGAATTATTCAGTAGGCTGAATCATAGAATTATGTGTCTCTACGCATGGTGTAATTATAAATTCACGTTTGAATACTTGATGGTGCGATCTCTGTTTGAAACAACTGTCAGTTATTAAAATTTGAAGTCATCGTTGGCGGCATTATGGCGATATTCCAAAATTACGAAAAATATGATATGTTGAGATGTTTCATTTTAGCGAATGAGAATATTGGGGCAGCAAGTAATTCAATTGTGAAATAATAATTACACCATGCGTAGAGACACATAATTCTATGATTCAGCCTACTCAATAATTCGAATTCCATATACAAACCATATTTTTCATAATATCTTAACGGATCTGAGGGCGATGTATAACATATGATACATTTCTGAAACGGAAAAAAGATGGCGATTCTTTCTAAGTTATTTCAAACTACTCTTTCCATAAGAAAAAACACAACTTTATGTTATAACTCAGCAAATAAACCTCTTAGAAACAATCAGAGTACGCCACTGGATTGCTATCAGAAAAGTGCCTGTATGATGTTTTTATTTCAACATCCTAGCATAAACAGAAACGGAGATAATGACCAAAGTTGAATTCGCCCAAATTTCAATTTTGGCCTATAACTCGGAAACAAAAGAAGATAGAGGAATGCAGTTGATGGCATTATCAGTTTCTCGAAAAAAGAGGACTATAAAGTGCCATTCATTTTTCTCTATCTCCTCGGGTTAAAAAGTTTTAGTTCATGTAGCACCCATTTTGCCCACCCTGTACAACCAACCTCGCCTAACGGCTCGTGATTTTGATAAAAATATCATTCACGAAATTGCCGAAAGCAACAAACTTTCATTTTACAATCGAGAAATTTTGTATTATACAATATGAAAATTTTTCCCGTGTTATTGTTTTCAGAGAGGTGAAATGAAGAATATCGTTCATTACACGTCCAGAATAGTATATTATTACATAACAAGAGTTGTAAGAAGCATATTACGCACGACTATAGGAAAAGTTACTTCTAGGAGTGCCTTACAACTCGAGTTGTGTACTATAATTTTTCTACGATCTCATTCATTCCCATAAAACTAAGAAAAAATCATACAACTATAATTAGTTCCTATTGTTTAGTTCACATTTTGATTGTGATAATTATTATTAATTGTTACTGTGCAATTATTGAAAACAAGAGAGGATGGGTTGATATTCGGATTTTTTGTATTTTCAAAAATAATATTGTGACGAGTGCGGCCCTGTGCACCCGTGATCGAGAATGTTCGCGATCGCAGTGGAAGCTTCCTCTCACCGCCCTTCGGTCGTCGCTCGCTCCATAGTTCTTCTGGATTATTCTGGGCGCTTCCAGACTTTACCAGAAACGGAATCGCCCAATATATACGAGCGCACGGCAGAGGGAATTCGTTCAGTTAGATTCAAGCGAAGAGTGAAAATAAATACCAGTGCAGATAAATCAGTGGAAATAAATTGTACAGACTTTTGTTAGAATAAGTTCATTAGTTGTCAATTATTAGTGTTATAAGTAGTGCTAATATTCTAATAAATAGTTTATTGAACCCGGACGTTTTACTAACGAAGAAAACGTTACAATATCATTATTTTCTCTTCTATTATTAATGGCACATGTAATTTTTGATGAGTTGGCAGTCATGTTTTTCATAGAATTATCTACATAACTCTCGGCCACTGCTGATGACCGCCATCTACAAAAATTGTGGCAGAAGAACGCCTAAAGCAATGGCCAGTGTATTGCTTGGGATTCTCTAAGCCCAGATATTCTGCCACTGTTTTTGGCATGTTACCTTTTGTTCATTCCAACAGATTGCTTGGTGCCAAAAACAGTGGCAGAATATCTGATGGGCTTAGAGAATCCCAAGCAATACACGGGCCATTGCTTTAGGCGTTCTTCTGCCACAATTTTAGTAGATGCTGGTGGCGATATGCTATAGCATTGAAGAGACACGGCGGTTGGCGGTCATCAGCAGTAGCCGAGAGTTATGTAGATAATTCTTTGAAAAACATGACTGCCAACTCATCAAAAATTAGGTACATGTGCCATTAATAATAGAAGAGAAAATAATTTTTGAAAATACAGAAAATCCGAATACCAACCCACCCTCTCTTGTTTTTAATAATTGCACAGTAACAATTAATAATAATTATTACAATAAAAATGTTAACTAAACAATAGGAACTAATTATAGTTGTATGATTTTTTGTCTCGTTTTTTGTAGTTATCTAATGGATTGATTAAAAATATTTTCACTCAATGGAATTCTTAGTTTTATGGGAATGAATGAGATCGTAGGAAAATTATATAATACATAACTCGAGTTGTAAGGCAATTACGCACCCCTAGAAGTAGGTACGCACCCACCGCTTCGCGGCTCGTGCTTAACTTTTTCTAGTACATTGTGCGTAATATGCTTCTTACAAAACTTGTTATGTAATATCACAGTATAGACACCAACTGGTGACTATACTGTGGTAATATACTTTTTCTGTGCTTGCACGAGTTCACCGCACGCGCACGGAAAAAGCTTAAAAAAAAGCTACTTTGAAACTCGTTTTTTGAAGCATTCATAACTTGTACATTCAAACTCATTGGTATTTTTTGAATTTTTAAATCATTGTGTGAGTATTCATCCAATCCGTAAAATCTATGATGATTCGAATTGAAGCTGCAATGATGTTAATTTTGAATAGAATAATTTGACAGTTCCCAATAACCACAGAAAAGCCAAATTTGCTTTTTGAATTCGAAAGTAAATGTGAATTTGGAGGAAAAACTCTAAAAAATCCTATTCCGTTAGAGATATGCATATCATGTATTTGACAAAAAATGAAGTAGGTATATTGAATGGTGATTACAATGATGAAAAAAAATTATATGCACTGCATTTGAAAAAATTAAGAAAAATCGATTTGAAATTCGTCATGTTGATTTTTTTTTGTGGACACTCTGTATGCTGGAGATGCTTTATTATAGCTGAGTGTGATACTTTGAAGTCTTGTCTTTCAATCCATATAAAACTGTTATTGGTTTGTGCAAGGGTTCGTGAAATATCATTGCATAACATAGCCTCTACAAGTATCATTTTTTTGTCAAAATGGCCAATATTTCGAAAACTGTCGAATAAAAATATGTGAAAAGTATACGAAAGCATGCAGGAAGTTTCAGAGAATGGAAAAACACTATTGAATATAGGGTGTCCCATTTGAAAAAACAAAGTCACCCGCTATTCCTCTTTTGTGGGCCATCCTATATATTCGAAAACATTTTTAGGTTGTGCTCTTCTTGTAGTATATCAAGTCTGCATCAAAAAATTTTGCAAAACGCAGTCCGTTACGCGTATATCGTCCGCTGCGGCACTAGTGGGACACCCTGTATATAGCCGAGTAGATGACACCGAGGAAGTCATTTTTGTGTTATGATATATAGGGGAAAGAAGGGTAAGACCGGGTAGTGGGGTGAGATCGGGTACCTTGACTCTGCTGCTACCGCTAATGCCAGCTGGTGCACAGAACGTGAAATATATTCCGTAAGCTGAGACGACTTAGCGGCAGTAGTATTGAGACGATTCTGTATAACGCACGTTGTCAGTTAAGGTAAGTTTGTTTTTCCTTGTCGCTTCTCTAATGTTGCTTCCAATTCAAACGATCATTACTTATTGGCATTTATAGTTATGAAAACTTGCTTCAGTGTCACCTATTATATGATAAATAAGGTTAAATATATGCGTAAAAACGAAGGAATAATTTAAGTATCAGAGTGGTTTTGGAGCATTTTCTTAAATTCTATACTTGGGGTAAGACCGGGTAGGACGAGTGGGGCGAAACCGGGTACTACCCGATCTTACCCCATTATTTGCGATCTTACCATTATTCTATTTTACAGAGTCAATATGCCTAGAACCTACGATCGTTATATCACCCACACATTTAATGCCACTACCTTTGGCTGAAAGAAAGAAAACAGACAGAACAGACAAACGAAAAGGGAAATGTGCAATATTAACTTCTTCACCATACAAAACAGAACTCGAATCTCAGTTAGAGGAGAAGAAAAAAACTGAAAGAAAAATAACGTCATAGAAAAGAAAATTGGTTATTGATGACTCAAACAAATCAAATAAGAAGACAACATAAAAAAAAAGTCTCCTCAAAAATTCTTGTAACCTCGACCTCGATGTCGACTGATGATTCTTCCGATGTGGAAGATAAAAAGTCCGACGAACATTGTTTATACTGCAACGCATCTTGTTCCAACTCAAAACAAGGAGAAGGATGAATCCAATGTGCAAAGTGTCTCGACTGGGCTCGCGAAGGCTGCACTGGAGCGGGCGAAGAAGATACCTTCTTTCAATGTGATTTTTGTTTGTAAGATTAATATCTTTTTGTTAAAGTAAAAGTTTTTTGAATTAAAATGTAGTTTTCATAGTTATCCATGAAGTTCATATGTGCACCCGATCTTACCCCACTATTGGGGTAAGATCGGGTGATTTGCCATTTTTGAGAAAAATATATTTTTCTGAAAAAGTAATGTATCTACGACTTTTCTGAAACATTATATTGTGATACGATAAACAATACGTCAGGTCGTTCGATCAAGCAAGCTCTAGTTGGAGTAGTTTGGCTTCAAAATGCCGAAAATTGTAAGCTACCCGGTCTTACCCTTCTTTCCCCTACCTCGTTTTCGACGCATAAGCGAGATACAGGGTGAAAACAGAATGGGAAAATATCAATTGGTTCTCTTTTTGTAGCCTTCTAAAGATTACGCTCGAAGTACGTTCATAATTTTTATTTGAAGAACTAGAAGCCGTACGAAGGCCATAATTAAGCTAATTGGCTGCCAGAATGACCCTTATAGAAGTATGAATATATAAACCAAAAAAAATTTTTTCAACAAATTTTGGTCGGAATCGAACTCTCCACTTCCGATTAACTAATTGATCCAATTCGTACTCGTAGAGAGTTCGAATCCTACCAATGTTTTTCAAAAAAATTATTTTTGGTTTATAAATTTCTATTTCTGGCATTCTGGCAGCCCATTAGCCTAAATATGGCCTTCGTACGGATTCTTGTTCTTCAAATAAAAATTATGAAATTACTCCGAGCGTAATCTTTAGAAGGCTATAAAAAGAGAACCAAGTGATATTTTTCCATTCTGTTTTCACATCAGTATTCAGAATTAAAGATAGTTCAACCATGAAAAATTCCAAAATCTTTGGGCGAATTTTTTTCACTGAAGACATGTAAAAAAAAGTTGAGTTCGAATTTTGAAAAAAATTATTCACGGAGAATCTTAGAACATACGTTGAGATAATGCTTTCCAAATTGGCAACCGGAAAAAAGTTCCAACTTTGCAGGTTGTCCGCCATTTTGAATATTATTTTTCAAAATACTACAACACAATTGAATTGAGCCCTAAAAAATACTAAGATGTGACCAGAAACCGTTATTTCAAATATCACGAATAACTCACCACAGTTCGCAGAATATTGCTCAAAGTTGACATTATAAACACCCTGTATCTCGCTTATGCGTCGAAAACAGGGTATAATATGTCATAAGGCAAAAATGACTTTCTCGGTGTCATCTACACTATATATGTTTGTCCAGTTTATGGTGAAACACCCTGTATATGTTGTATTTGTTCCATGACACGAAATGAGTATGTCATTTTCTGTACACTTGGGTATATTCATAATAACAATTGAGAATCAATAAATGCAACAAGTACAAGCGGACAGGAAGACAAATGGAAGTCAGCCTGAAACTCCTTCAGTGACATGATATGAAATATAATAGGTGGAATGAGCGACCAAAAAGTCGGTCGAATGTACTGGCTGGAAAAGAAATGTTAACTGGCGCCAATCAAACTGTCTAATCACAGACCAACTGGTCTTTGGCCATAAACAGCACGGTTGTTCAAACAGGATGAGTATATACCTATATCAACACGACTGAGAAGTGATACCGGAAAACATTTTTATCTATTCTACAGTACAACTTACCTACTTATTCACGATTTTTTTATACATTTTCACTTCCCGAAATTTTGATCTCAATTCTCCAATGGTAAACAGTATCAATGTTAATTTTGATTTAAACTGTAGTTTCTAATTGTTCCCACCAGTAGCTGATGATTAACCGGTACACTTAGTACGCTACAGCGTAGGGCCCCGAGGTCCATAGGGGCCCCGGCGAGCGAATTGAATTTTGTTTTTCTAGAATGGAAATTCAGTCTGTAAGTGTGAAAAAAATATTCAGACTACTATATTTTATAAGAAGCTCAGAGGCAACTTGCGAATTATGAATTATTACATTCACACGAGACGCAATTGAATAGCAAGAGCCTCAGAGCAAAACTCAGATGTTGGAAAAAACACATCATCCGAGATTCAGCGTACTGTCCCTAATTATCTTGTCTGTTTGCAATAAATTCCATCAAGGGTGGCGGCCGAATTCCAATATTTACAATCACATCATAATTCAATAAATTTGTCAGCATTTCCTCTAAAATTTAGGAATGTGCTACAGAACGGCCGACCAGATGTTGATTCGTTTAGGGTTGTAAAGTGAAAAATACTTGTGCAGAACTTCTTAGGTCTGCAATTCTGCATATTTTTGTCGCACATTCATTTCACAAGATTCGAAAAGTTTTGACAGTGACGGGCGAGTTTCGTGTAACGTGTAAGATTCAAATATTGTGAAAACTGAGAAGTGTTGGTGAATTGAACTATTTATGTTTGTGTTTGGACTTTTAAATCCTTGTACTCTCATTGAACGATATAATTGATATAGAAGATAAGCTTTACAGTGCAGTTTCATATAACATTCGGCATAAACATAATTCGAGCGATGATGCATGGGGCAGACCAGTCAAATTCATTTTCGATATATGTAAGGCATACGACATAATATTGGTTCAATACCTACCGGGAAAAGGAAATACAAAATACGATTTACAAAAATTATTTGATTCAACCTATGTACCTACGTGTTTGTACGACGAAATAACAAACAAAACAAAAAATTATTTCGTTTTGAAAATATGGATGTACATATCAATTCAATTGTTGCAATTTTTTCTTGACTTCCGATAGGCTCATTCACTATGTTCATATTTTACCATTCTTTCGTTGTATTAATTAGATAATAATTTTTCATATATATTAGCTCATCGGTTCAGATTTCATACATCGATAGAGCGAAGTCAATGAATTTCTGTGTTGGTCCTCACAGAATATAAAATAAATTTAACATTTTCTTAATATTACAGTTGCTAGTTGCATATTATGTAATATTGACGTGACACCATGTCTGACAGACGTTATATGAGCGGCTACCAAAAACGAAAGCTCAAGTAAAGTAAAGTAAAGAGCAGACTAAAGCTAAGCACCCAAAATTGACAGAATTTTTTGCTCATTTTCCAAACTTTCATTGATAAAAAATAAATATAGAACTGTTATGACAGAAAATAGACTACAGTTTTTACGAATACTTTATCGAAAGTGATGTAACGAGCAGTCTCGATTATGATTCTGCAATAAAAGAGTTTGCTTATATTAAAATAAGAAAGAATCAATTTTTTAAGTGGAATTTTATGTTGTAGGTAACTGATTTACAGCTTTACGATACTTGTATCTTTTATAATGATTTAATTCATTCCTTAATCTCGATGCCGCAATAAAAAATTTGCAGATATGATATTCTAGAGATATTTTGTATTCGAATTTTGGTGATAATTTTCCCTTTTTTCAAGATTTTTATTTATCTTTTATATTTTGTTTTGATATACATACCTTGTATTTCATAAATGAACTTTATGTTTTGTTTTTGAAGAAGTTAGTTTTAATTAAAAAAATCGAAAATGTTTCAGAGGGGGCCCCAAAAGTTATGAAGCGTAGGGCCCCTGAAGTCGTAAATCCGCCACTGGTTCCCACCATCCTTACCTCCAAATTTTTAGTACAATCTCAGTTTAGAGAGTAATGGAATTCTCAAGACTAAGAAGACTGAAATTGTAGTATACTTACCTGAGTTTATTGCTTTTAAGTCTATTACTACTGGTTTATAAATGAGAGATAATGTTCTTATCAGTAGTACTTATATGTGGCAGTAGATGAATTTAAAGTTTCTTAAAGTTTGAACGATAACATTGAGTTTAATATATTCAAACTCAATGCATAAAAGTAGGCATATTTATCGCAAAAGGTTACTTAGCAAGTAGCCTTTTCTTAAAATATTCTGCAGTACATTGCTCACGCATAAAACTGCTGGTATACCACAAATAAAAAATGGTGACATACAAATAGAGAGTGAGTCAATAGGGCTGGACTGGTCGATAACTCCTGAAAATTTTGAGTTAGGAGAACGATTCAAATATTCTTGATTCTACAGGTGATCCGAAAATGGTGAAAATCGATAACACCCTCTTTTCTCAAATGAGAATGCTCAATTTTTATATCATACACGAAATCTTCATGAAATTTTGATTTCGAAATACCCCGCTTGTCATCATTTCCCTGTGGTACTTTTCGACATAAGCCACTTTTTCAGACAAATTTCATAGTTATTATGATTTGAACTAGAAAAACGTTCCAGATTATTGTACGTTTTTTTTTTAATTTCGAGTCTGCAAAATTATGAATCACTCTAGAGGTGGTCCGTAAGACACTGCGAGTTTAAGAAAATTGGGAGGAAAGTATTCTTCCAGCGTCCGTACAAAATATGAAATGCAAAGCGTTTTGGAAACTATTTATTTGAAGCATAACATGTCTTAACACACTAGTGACTAGGGTATCCGCCAAAAAAAAACAATTAAGGGCTCGCCATTCGAATGAATGGACTTATTGACATTTTTTTAAAATCGCTGTATCTTGTGTCTTTCGGACTACCTGTAGAATGATCCGTAAACTTGCAGAAGACTCGGAAACTTTTCCGGAATTCAACCATTATATCCGCGAAATTTGTAGAAAAAAGTGGCCTACATTAAAAAGTAACACAAATTAATGATGACAAGTGGAACATTTCTAAATCAGAATATCATGGAGATTAGGAGTATGCTATAAAGATTGGGCATTCTCATATGAAAAAACAGGGTGTTATCGTGTTTTACCACTTTCGGATCTGTCGAAAATAATTTAAGCTAATGGGCTGAGAACTGTTGCATACATAAAAATTTGAATCATTCCCCTAGTTCAAAATTTCCAAGAGTTATCGACCAAGCTAGCATCAATAACTCACCCTGTATAAAAATATATGATTTGCTCTTTTAAACTTGCAACAAAATGAAAGAACTAGATGGAAATTTGTCAAAAATGTAGAAATTTTTTCTACAACGTCCAGGTGTACAGGAGAAGGTATCAAATGATCTTTGAGTTGCTTCAAATAAGCTATCATTATTTTGCAGCTAAATATCATCCTGTGATATCAACCAAGAACAAATCAATATTTTTTTATTATGTCAGTCACAAAAATCAATTCTATTTTCAATTAACCACCTACTAGAAAAGCATGTACACTTTATCCAAAATCAGGCTTTATTTATAAAGCTCATAATATGCTTGAGGAAGACAACAATAGTTGAAATCTAATTAAGGAACTGAATTAGATGAGGAACATCCGAAACCATTTTTAAAATATTGAATTTCAACTGAAAGGTTGCTTGAAATCCTCAAAGTTCCTCTCCAATAACAAAACACAATGCTAGCAGAATACAACTCTTCTATACCATTTCGTGTTTGGAAAGTGATGCAATCCTGTATTTAAATACATTTAGGTAGTTAGCTTTCAGGTAGAATAGACTGAATTTGAATGAAAAAAAGTATATATTATTGAAAACAACTTTAAGAACAATTTTAACAATAAATAAAATTACATACCATTCTTCAAAGATTCATGATCAATGACTATAATTACTATTCTATTTGAGAGGGATATACATACATGTAATAAGTTTACAAATAAATTCAAGTGAATAATACCTTGAAATGTAAAATTTTGATGACAAACATTCTCAGGGACGTCATAATTTGACTGGGATCAGTTCTAACGTTAAAATATTGTTCTACTGGTCCAGTGGAATAAAACGGAACAGATGTTGCCCTTCACCATCTCAAGGTTGAGATATTCTATCTTTTAAAGCTACAAGGATTTTTCCACAAACATTAATATCGTACCAAATTGTAACTCTAGGTTTTTAAATCAATCCTGAACATGAAGCAAAAAGATAAAATCTGAGATGAATTTATGTCAAAAACAAAAGCTGTATTTTTGACCACTATTTAATGTAAATAGTGCAACCTATACTATGTTACAATATGTACAATAATAGTCAAATCAAAGATATAATGCACAGAATCTATTCCTAACTTCTAATACTTGAAACCTACCTAGCCAATAATTCATATTTATATTAGCCACATCAACTGGAACAAAAGGTACAGAGTGCATTGTGTCTGGAGAAGCAATATGGCATTGCTGAAACAACAGCCTTAGGAAATTACACAACTACTTACATAAGTAAAATGATATTCTCTTTAAAATTCAGCGAATTCTTTAGCACATTTCTCTGTTGATGAAATACGTAGTTGCTCTTCTTCGTAATCATCAAAGTTGCTAGTGTCCCCTGGTCCCTTGCAGCGGGGTATAAAGGGTGCTTCAATTTTTCTCTGAAAGATGGAGATCCAGTCCGTAGAGGCAAACCATTTATGTCCCTTGATATCATTAACTCCAGCTTTGAGATTACCATATCGTTTTGTAAGATCTACCTGTAGTAAATTCCGGAGAAGGTCTTTCAAATCAGATCCAAAATGAGAAGGAAAACGAACTTTTCCCGACACGATTTTCTCGTAAATTTGTATGGGTTGATCAGCAAAAAAAGGTGGATATCCCGCAGCCATCTCGTATACCAATACACCCAAAGCCCACCAGTCGACAGCTTTGTTGTAACCTTTACTGAGAATTATTTCTGGAGCCAGATATTCTGGAGTTCCACAGAGAGTCCAAGTGCGACCTTTAACCCTCTTTGCAAACCCGAAATCTGTCACTTTTAAATAACCCTGAGAATCAATCAGAAGATTCTCAGGTTTCAGATCTCTGTATATCAGATCCAAGTAATGGAGATATTCGAAAGCGAGTACTATCTGTGCAGCATAAAATCGCGAGTGAGGCTCAGAAAATCTGCCAACTTTTCTTAAATGAGAAAACATCTCTCCTCCAGGTACATATTCCAGTACCATGTACAAATTAGAATTATCTTTAAAGTGAAACCTCAAGCTGACAAGAAATGGGAAATTGATGGCTTGTAAAATTCGCTTCTCGTTGAGAGTATGTTCAACTTGCTTCAGTTTCACTACTTTCTGTTTATCAAGAATTTTCATGGCATAGTATTCCTTGGTGGGTTTATGTTGTACAATCATAACTCTGCCAAAGGAACCTGTACCTAGCGTTTTTATTCGATCGAAGTCATCGAGGCTGGCAGTGTTCGTAGGATTTTTTTTCCATTTTTCCTCAAAATCTTCCTTTGCTTGGTCCAGAAATTCCTTGACACTTTCAGCTGAATCGACTTTTTTGTTCGCAGTAGCGGCATTGTTGCCCATGGTTTGAACTTTTATTCCTTCCAGGGCTTCTCGGTAATCCAAAAACCCCGTCTACGCCACCAAGGATATTAGATATTCTCGGTTGGAAGGGCGGAAAATAAGGATGTCACAATGGATCCGTTGAAATGGCTTCGCCCAAATTAACTTATTTCATACATCATTTCTTTCCCTATACACTCCTCCAATATGGATTGAACACACATCAACGACAAAAACAACACCTAAACTTTGTATTTTCTAGAATAAAGTAGTTTTTCAACGATACTAATTGGATGCATAAAATGGCTGCGAACTCAAGGTTTTTGTGAAGTTACTGCTTCCAATTTCCAAATAATTACACATGAAAAGCAGTTTTTAGCAGATCAGGATTTCTTCGGTAGAAACCGATTGAATATACGTAACTGTGAATAGGATTCTGCGCCTTGAGCGATTTTTGATTTTGAGAAAACGGAGTACATAAATCACATATTCCCAAAAGTCGTATTCATATCTCTCAGATAATACTTTTGAATATAAAAATCCGAGATCGAATTCGAATTCAAAAATTTTCCTTATAACAAGCCGTGAAATAGGGTGAACAAGGCAACAGTGCAATGGTAGAGTTTATTTTTGATAGATTGACGTGCGACTCGTGGCTCTGGATATTTCTTCCGCTTGGGTGCACTTTGTTTTTAATTTTTGATATTATGTGTTATGTGTACTCTCAACATGTATAATATCTACCTATTCAAAAGATGGAGTGAATTCGGTTTTGCGCATATATCCAAATGAGAGCGAGAGATTTTTGTAATGTGATAACAAGGGCGGATTTATGGCATGAGAATAATCGTTAATTACCCCCCCAACAGTATCGAAGAGTCGAAGACCTGAGAAAAATGAAAATGAAGATCACGTGTATTTCGGAATTTAGATCTCTGCTAGTCCATCCTCACACCTGAGAAAAAGTTACACAATGTGGTACACATAAAATATTTCACACATTGTGTATCTGTGAATTAATGATTTTCAATAGATATTACCCCCCCCTTGAAAAAGGGCTTGTGTGATGATTGAGTAACCTTTCCAGAATACGTAGAACAAAGATGAAAGATGTGAACTAAACCAGAATGAGAGAGAAACAGGTATATTTCATGAGCAACTTGTGGGCAGCTTTAAAAGATGCGCAAACCTTAGTGCGAGAGAGAAGAGAAAGAGAGGGAGGGAAGCAATGAAATGAGATTCTACTGTTTTTATCGTACCGTGACCCTTACAAAGTAACACAACACTGTTGAGGCATAATAAAATTTTGATTTTCGATAAACAATACAACAATTAACATCCACATCCCAAACGTCGACTACGTAAAATAATAATATCAATTGTCAAATGTCAACGATTTGAGGGGGGAAATTTGGACGACCAATAATATTCATTCTTAGCCCACAAAAGATGCGCGCAACCGGCGCAACTCTCACCTGCATAGGTAATTCTGGAAAGGTCTATTTTTCATTATCTCCATGAAATTTTCAAATGAGGTAATCGACGTCATTTGTTATGTTAAATTAAATACGGCGTTGCCAAGTTTCAGTTCAGAGATACGATTGATATTGAATGAACACAGACTTCGAATAATATAAATTTCTATGCATACGCCAAACTTCTGCTTTCATCTGTCATTGTCAACTTGTTTACAACGATACCCCGCTTCTTCGCTATATGTTTAGTTTGTTTGAATTCATAATAAAAGCTTTTTTCATCATTTCTGGTAATCGAAAGATTTAATCACTCGAGTAATAAATTTAGATCCTCGTCTGATTCAAGTTGAGCCAATATATTGATTCAGAAGCCATCACACAATTCTGATTTAGGTGTCTGGAAGAACACTTCTATTGAATGAATCATTTGTGTGGAGTTTTTTGATTTCCAATATTGGGAATTCTTATTGGTCTTTCAGAGGAGGTAAATCCGAATCCATCACAATGAAGTAGTGTTGATGGAACAAATATGGCTGAGGTAGGTTCAGCAAAAAGAGATGGCCGAACAAAAAACTGCACACATGATGACAAATTATTCGACCCTTCCATTGAAATGCTCCTCAGTGAATTCGATGACGAAAGAACATTAGAAGAAGAGGAAGCATTAGCTGCTCAAGAACCAGTGGATGCATCAGTAGAGTTATCAATACTCCAGCGTGAAAGTGATATGCCTATTGATGAACTGTTAGCTTTGTATGGATATAGAGGCGAACAACAAGAAGAAGGAGATATAACTAAAAGTGATTTGGAGTTGTCTAAAGATTATGAAAGTGAAGTTGATCAGCATCAGACTTCAAAACTAGAAGAAATATACAAAACTATACCTGAAATGAACCAAGATGCTTCACGTTTACTCCGCTCTGTTTCCAGAGTTGGAGAAGAGGAGGATGAGGATTATGATTACAGTCCAGATGAAGAAGATTTGCACAAAACTAATAAAACTATTATGGTTGGAAGTGATTACCAGGCCCAGATTCCTGATGGTCTCTGTCACTATGGTGATGCCTTACCTTATGAAAACGATGATAAACTTTTGTGGAATCCAATGTTGATTAAGCTGGAAGATGTGGAAAATTATTTGAAGAAAGCAGCTTCCATTTATAAACCATTAATCCCAGTTGGAAATCAATTGAAAGATGATGAACAAGCCCTGTATTTATTACAACAATGTGGTCATAATATTGACGAAGCTCTTCGACGACTTCGAATGAATGTTATTTCAAACACTGATTCAATGAGTCTTTGGTCTGAAGAAGAATGTAGGAATTTTGAATCTGGTATTCGAAGCTATGGTAAGAATTTTCATGTCATTCAACAGAATAAGGTCAGAACTAGGTCTGTTGGGGAACTTGTCCAATTTTACTATCTATGGAAAAAATCCGAAAGACATGATATTTTTGCCAGTAAAACCAGATTGGAGAAGAAAAAATATACACTCCATCCAGGGGTTACAGATTTTATGGACAGATTTCTAGAAGATCAAGATGGAAGAGATAGGAGCTCTTCTCCTAATGTACAGAATGTGGTGGAAAATAAGGTGGTAGAAAGACATCGTTCTTCCTGAATGTTATTTTATTGAATTTTTTTATGTATTTTGTATATAATTAAGAATACCATATCTTTAATATGACAGTGTTCATTATATTTCAGTTTTTTACCTAAACACCTGATTTTACAGTTGCTAGATTTCCCAAATTTATTTACCTCATAACAAAGAAAATTCCTCAATATTTCATAATCAATTAGAGTGAAAAAGGTATCTGCAGTATTTTAGGGAAGTACTTTCCCAAAAGTACCCCAAAGGTTCTCGGCTGATTACTGATTTGGCTCAAACTTTAGTTTATATTGCCCATATCAAATGTCTCCATGGTTTGATTGAGAAACATAGTTTGAGCATGGGTTGTTAATGACCTTCAGAAAATTAATACTGTTTTTTTTTCAAAATGAAGAATAATAAATAAATACAATCTCATTGTCAACACGAGTTGTAAGAAACCCCATAGCTACACAGGGATTGTCTTCTGTTTTTTTTTCAAAATGAAGAATAATAAATAAATACAATCTCATTATCGAAACGAGTTGTAAGAAACCCCATAGCTATACAGGGATTGTCTTCTTCTACTATCCAATGTTATAGTTTTTTAAGCAATTCATTGAAAAATTGAGTCAAACTAAAAACTCAGACAGCAGAATATGTGAATATAGTTTGATTTCAATCTTGATATGAGGATACTTTTATACGCTCAAAATCTCTCGTTTTCACGTCAGAATTTCGTAACTGGTCGAGGAGGTATTGATTTTTGAGGAAAGGCTTCTCAAATTTATTAGTTTATCAAGGTCTCCACTGAAAAATTGCCAAAACAATAATTTTTATGCTCAGTTGGATTCCAAGGGAATTTAGAGAAAACGGATACATAGTTTGTTGTATTTCGAAAACAAGACCAGATTAGTTCATATCTTGAATTTGAAAAAATAAATACTCGATGAATTCATTTGTTTTGAATTCAAAAATTGAGTCGTCTTAGTTCAACCATCAGTACTACCACCCTGAATATGCAATTCCCGAAATCAACTTCTAAAACAATATCAAAGAACATAAAGTTGGCCAGTGCTGAATTTTCCTACTAGACAAAAAATAACGCAATTTATTCATAACTAGAATATATTCAAGTAATTCGCAATGAATAAATTGTGTTTCGATTTCCAACCGATGATATGCCTATCTCCTATCACTAAAAATCTGACAGTTCATGACGTTCAAATTTCCATCGACGGTGTGGTTACTGGGAGCAGTGTTGCCAGGTCTCATACATTTGCAAGATATATGTTTTAGAATCTTATCTCATGCTTTCATAAGAAATCTCATGCATTTTTGCTTAGAAGTTAAAATTGATGGAAACCAGGAAACCCGCTGAAAACTGAAAACATAAGAATGCTGATTTCCTGTTTAAGATAAATTTCGGCATTCAGATTTCAGAGGAAATCACGGTGAATTATTCGAAATGAATTAAGTAGATATTATTATACTTTTCCATTAAAAAAATGAACTATTCAGCATTCATGAACTTCAAATGACGAAAATTTCATTTATGCATTTCGAATATCCATAACGTTATAGTTGGTTGAGTATAAAATGAACTATTAACGATTGAGACACAAATAATTTTTTTCCTATTTATTTGGCGCATGTTATAATTCTTCAGAATTTCTCTCGGTAATTCTAGAAATAACTGTAACAACAAAGCTTTTTTTTACGATTTTTCAAACTCACAGTGGCTCACCAAAAAAAAATTCTGGTGTGAAACAGGAAACAGGGGACTAATGTTCCCGAAAAAATATCACACTGTAGATCGAAATTGGCATGAAGTGTGAGTGAAGTGAAGTAAAGTTTACGACATGGTTATGTATCTATGCCAAATTACTATTGCATGTCCTGCGAAATTCAGATACTATGGAAAACTTGAGAAAAATTCATAATACCTTAAAATTATTCAAGGAATCATTTTCGTTTTACCTCCAATTCAGGAACACCTGTAGAATTCAAAAATTAGAATATTCCGCACTTTCTAGCCATGGTGCAATAAAAATTTATTCACGTCTGTATATTTCTGAATTTGCAAAATTTTTTTTCGAATATATTTTGATGCAGTTGATGAAAGGCATAAAAGTTTCGCAACAAACGCGAGCGAATTACTCAAAACAATATGAATATGTTCAAATGAGGGAATTGTTAACATCTACCAGACCATGATGTATATCTAATCATCACTGACAAGGGCGTCTCCAGGAGGGAGGGTAGGGGAGTTGGCAGCTGCCCCCCTAGAGCTCAAAAATCCCTTGAAAACTTATGAATTAATAGCATAATATACGAAAATCAGTTCATTTTTTCTATTCTGATTGTTTTTTCCCTTCCCCCCAGGCCCCCAAGCTCAAAGGCTGGCGACGCCCTTGATCACGGACATTTTAAGTCTAAAAAATTCAACAGTTTTCCACTTTCATGCTTCCTCTGCAGTATGTCTCATGCTAAATTTATTTGGGACCTGGCAACATTGCTGGTGAGTGGTTCATTCATACTTCATGGTTAGTCTATGATCATGTCGTCCGCAAATTGCATAATTCTATGACTACCTGTCATCGATTTATTTTAGCAATAGAAATCTAGTGTTGATAATTGTGTAACCTTAATCAGCTGTTTGACTGTATATTCCGTTGGTTCTAAAAATGTTTGCAGTATTACCCAAGACTTTATTGTGAGTATAATAAGCTTTTACATTGGATATCTCGATGATTTATCCATCAGCTTGGAAATGGGCAGGATTTCGTGTTTGTCCCGTATCGAATCGATAATTGCAACCGGAGGAGTTACCTGAATTCGCAAACGCTAACCTCTTATACAATAGGTGTCTGATAGACTTCAGTCTAAAAATAATTTTTCTAAAAATAAGAATTATACAATGTCCAATTTATCATCGAGAAGCATCAGCTGTTCTGAACAGAACCAATTTATCCTGTTATGACTAATTTGTGAGCCGGCGAATTATCTCCTTTTTTCCACTGGACATAGACACTTGAAACAGTCGAAAGAATACAAAACTATAGACCCGTTCCTACATGAGAGAATTTAATAGAAACTGTTATATTATGTGTATTATATTCATCTTATGAATATTTTGATTTTTGAATAATCGTTGAGAATTCATTAAAAAAACACGCTCCGAGCTTAAGATTTATGTAATTTTTGTAATAAATGTAATACAAATTTTTTAATTGACGCATACCTACCTGCATAATCATGTCTCAATATATTTTCAATTGAAAATATAGAATATATATGAATGCATATTATTTGAACTAACAACAAACCAAAATAATGCTTTTGCCTGTTGGATTTTCAATTTGGTGTAATTTATTTACGGTGGGTTTCACAAAGCGTAATCATCGGTGATCGGGAGTTTATCTCGAATCAACTCGATTAGACTGTTCAAAAATCAGAGAATCGAGCCGTTGATCTCCGATCATCGGTGATAACCTACCGTTAATTTGCCTTTGGTGACAGGATCATTCAACTAGGTACTTCACATAAAGAGAGCATTTTTATTATTCTTTGGAATCATGATGAAAATTTGTGGATGCATTTCGAAATAAATATTTTAGCTTCTGCGTTCGCAAATTTATTGCATGAAATAAAAATATACAACTAATTCGTTCAATTAACTTGGTATCAAGTAAGTGATGTAAATTTCGAGCAATATTCTGAAACAGTTTCTGGTCACATCTCAGTATTTTTAAGTGCTCAATTTGATTGTGGTGTAGAATTCTAGAAAAAAATTCAAAGTGGCGGAAAACCTGCAAAGTTAGAATTATTGCGATTGCCGAATTGTATAGCATTTTTTCAACGCATTCGATTTTCCATGATTTTTCGTGTATTTTTTTTCCCGAAATTCAAATTCAACATGTTGGAATTTCTCAAAGTAGAAAAAAATCTTTCATTCTAAAGTCTAAACACTGATGTGGAAACAAAATAAAGGAATATCCATTGGGTTTCTTTCTGAAGTCTAACGAAGATTCCGCTCGGAGTACTCTCATGATTTTCATTTCGAAAACTGGTGGCCTTACGAAGGCCAAAATTCTGCTAATGGGCTGCCAGAATGATTCGGATAGAAATATGAATTCATATAAAAAATTTTTCTTCACAAAACTTTGGTAGGATTCGAACAATACGAGTATGAATTGGATTTATTCTAATCTTATAAATTTTCATTACCAAAGTGGAAAATTCGATTATCAGTATTATCACCAAAGTTTTTCGGAAAAAAATGTTTTGTTTATAAATTCATATTTCTATCCGTGTCATCTGGCAGCCCATTAGCAAAATTTTGGCCTTCATAAGCGGCCCCTAGACGGTCAATCATGAATGACAGTCTGACTGAACAATAAGATTGCCAATCCTGCCTTCAATCTTGAAGCCCCTACACATATCATTCAAACTGACAGTCTGATTGAAATGACTTCAGCTCAGTTGAAATTTAAACACCAAATAGTACGCTTCTAATTATTATTAGTATACTGTCTCCAAATAAAAAAAGTTAAGATAAGGCTTGTTTGGCCATTATCCTTGCATTGGGCACCAAGAAGACAATAAAACGTCTTTCACTGTGACATTTGGCTTTATTTCTTTATACATGTTGAGGAATTTTTCCAATGCAACATTTTTTATATTTATTCATGTCACTGGGATGGGATTTATTCCACAGTTCGGGGAAAGATTCATAAACACTTATGAACCTTTGAAGGCGGTTTCGATCGTCAACCCTTCGGGGCAACTCAGCGAAATCCTCGTTATAGGGCCCCTACACGATCATTCGGAATGACAATCAGAGCGAAGATTGACATTCCGATTGAAGGTGTAAGGTCTATACTGATGGAATGATGAATGGACTGACGAATTTCCAAATATTTTAAAATCCGAGGTTCAATCACGTTTAGTGGAGGGGAGACTGACAGTCTGAATGGTGGTGTAGTGATTCTATCATTCTTTTCCTCAGTCTTATTAATGCAATCAAAGGGTTGACGATCGAAACTGCCTTCAAAGGTTCAAAGTGTTTATGAATCTTTCCCCGAACTGTGGAATGAATCCCATCCCAGGTACATGAATAAATATAAAAAAATATTGCATTGGGAAAATTCCTCAACATATATAAAGAAATAAAGCCAAATGCCACAGTGAAAGACGTTTTATTGTCTTCTTGGTGCCCAATGCAAGGATAATGGCCAAACAAGCCTTATCTTTACTTTTTTCATTTGAAGACATACTAATAATAATTAGAAGCGTACTATTTGGTGTTTAAATTTCAACTGAGCTGAAGTCATTTCAATCAGACTGTCAGTTTGAATGATATGTGTAGGGGCTTCAAGATTGAAGGCAGGATTGACAATCCTATTGTTCAGTCAGACTGTCATTCATGATTGACCGTCTAGGGGCCGCTATAAAGTTTTGCGAGCATTCGTCCTCCATGATTGCATTGATAAGACTGAGGAAAAGAATGATAAAGATCACTACACCACCATTCAGACTGTCAGTCTCCCCTCCACTCAACGGGATTGAACCTCGGATTCCAAAATATTTGGAAATCCGTCAGTCCATTCGTCATTCCATCAGTATAGACCTTACACCTTCAATCGGAATGTCAATCTTCGCTCTGATTGTCATTCCGGATGATCGGCTAACAGTTTTTTAAATAAAAATTATGAAAGCACTCCGAGCTGATCTTTGGAAGGCTACAAAAAGAAAATCACCTCAGTATTCAGAATGAAAGATAGTTCAATCCAATTTTTTTTTCACTTAAGACATGTAAAAAATATTGAGTTCGAATTTTGGAGAAATTTTTTCACGGAAAATCTCAGGAAATCTAGTACGTTGGAATGATGCTTTCAAAATTGGCAACCGAGAAAAAAAATTCCAACTTTGCAGGTTTTCCGCCATTTTGATTTTTTTTCAGAACACTACACCACAATTGAATTGAGCCCAAAAAAATACTAAAACACCCTGTACTCGCTTATGCTTCGAAAACGAGGTATGTTTATGTCTTAAGGCAAAAATGACTTTCTCGTGATGTCATATACAGGGTGGCTATTTGAAAACGAAACAGACGAGATTACAGACGAAATAATTTTTTTCGATAGAAATGCTCGGACAGGTCGATTTCTGTTTCGAGGGGGACAACTTAGGATGTAGGTTACGGACGCATAGCGCTTCAACCCTTGCTGCTACAACCCCCACCCCCAATTTTTGAATAGGGATGATGGGGTGAGTGATACCTCAATTCAAAGGTATTTTTATACTGAT
Organism: Adalia bipunctata; assembly: GCA_910592335.1. Classification (NCBI taxonomy): domain Eukaryota; kingdom Metazoa; phylum Arthropoda; class Insecta; order Coleoptera; family Coccinellidae; genus Adalia; species Adalia bipunctata. Next base: position 30,381,514 of record OU342955.1, read on the forward strand.
TTCAGCACAGTAATTGTTTTTTCATTTCATGCATTAGTTCTCGAAATATTCTTAACTAAGTATTTGAAAATGAAGTGGTGTTTTCATGGCACTTGTAGTGTTTTTTTGTGAAAAATCGACATCTTGATTAAAGATTTCTATGTCAGTGGATTGGAGGAAGGAAGCCACAATCATGGTTGTTTTGAAGCTCAAAATGTCGATTTTTCACAAAAAAACACTACAAGTGCCATGAAAACACCACTCCATTATTTGAGAATATTTCGAGAACTAATGCATAAAATGAAAAAACAATTACTGTGCTGAAATCAGTATAAAAATACCTTTGAATTGAGGTATCACTCACCCCATCTTCCCTATTCAAAAATTGGGCGTGGGGGTTGTAGCAGCAAGGGTTGAAGCGCTATGCGTCCGTAACCTACATCTCAAGTTGTCCCCCTCGAAACAGAAATCGACCTGTCCGAGCATTTCTATCGAAAAAAATTATTTCGTCTGTAATCTCGTCTGTTTCGTTTTCAAATGGCCACCCTGTATATGTTTATCCAGTTGGGGTGAAACATCCTGTATATCAATGCCATATTCAATATACAGTATGGTGCAAATGAAAGGAATGAATTCGTTATTTCGTAAACCGGGGACTTTAAGGAAAAATCCTGTAACCCATCGATTTTTATTTTAAAACGGGCTATTTGTAAAGATATCTTTTTATTTTTGACGTCATCTTTGAAATTTTTGAATGGAAATGTGGGTGTTGTAATACATTATTTGAAAGGTCTTTTAAATACCTATTCAGCCATATCAATATGTACAGTAATTAATTTGCGTATTGTCACAAATAATATTGATGAAATTTCAACAGATTTCTTAATAAAATGTATGTATTGGTATGATGTATTTATTGACACTCAAAAATAAATTTTGTAAAGGCCGACACTGGTAATAAAATGTCTTATCTACTTAATTCAGGTTCCGTTGTATTTAATGAATAATAAATATTAAATATTTATTGTAATAATATAATATTAATATTTCTTTAAAAAACTACAGAAATCGATTACTGTACAGGGTGGGCAAAATTGGTGCTACATGAACTAAAACATATGACACATTTCTGAAACGGGATAGCGATTCTTTCTAAGTCATTTCGAACTACTGCTTCCATAAGAAAAAACACAACTTTATGTTATAACTCAGCAAATAAACCTTTTATAAAAAAATCAGAGTACGCCACTGGATTGCTATCGGAAAAGTGCCTGTATAATGTTTTAATTTCAACATCGTAGCACAAACAGAAACGGAGATAATGACCAAAGTTGAAATCGCCCAAATTTCAATTTTGGCCTATAACTCGGAAACGAAAGAAGAGGAATGCAGTTGATGGCATTATCAGTTTCTCGAAAAAAGAGGACTATAAGGTGCCATTCATTTTTCTCTATCTCCTCGGGTTAAAAAGTTTTAGTTCATGTTGCACCAATTTTGCCCACCCTATACATATTGATATGGCTGAATAGATATTTCAAATAAGTATTACAACACATTTCCATTTGAAAATTTCAGCGATGACGTCATCACGCTCGCATAGATGACGTCAAAAATAAAAAAGTATCCTGACGAATAGCCCGTTTTGAAATGAAAATCGACGGGTTTCAGGATTTTTCCTTGAAGTCGCCGGTTTACAAAATAACGAATTTATTCCTTTCTTTTTCACCATACTGTATTGAATACCTGTTAGTGCTCGTTCACAATCAACATAAGACGTTCCTAACTGAAACGTGAAGTTGAAATACGAAATAATATTAGGATATTTGGTGTTCAATAATTTCACCCTGATAATGGAATTTATCGAAGTTTTGCTGAGATATGCGTATTTTCAAACTAATTATCCCTATCACAGTTATCAACATTCATCATCAAGCTATTAGGTAATCCAAACCACGGGATTATTCCACCAGTGTGAACCTCAAAACTTTTTCGACAGCTCATCGGTCAGCGATAAATATGAGGAATTTATACTCCATTCACATTTGCAATGTATCCCGGTTGGTCATGAAATTCTGACACATTTCAACGTGTATATTCTGGAAATGTTAGGTTTTAGCCATTTTCCTGTCATATGAATAAGCAACGTTTTCCTTTCTACATAGAGGTCGTAATGATTACGTATTTATCGGAATGTTTATTCACTTTGGGAAATTAATGAATTTGAGAAAATATTATGTGAATTCAATAATTCCAAAGACCTGGCGAATGTTGAAGAAACTTTTTCCCCTGTTCATACTTGAATATTTCACGTATATAAACATGGTTGGAAGATTCAGTTATGCTATTTTCTTGTACGGAAATCAAGAATCGAGTGTTGAAATTTTACTGAAAAAAAAATGGACAGAATAGTCCGTTACTTTGTGATAGTTCATTTGAGAAAAGAATAGAAGTACTCGAATTACCTGACAGAAAAACTTATAAACGAACAGAGGAATTCCCCACTTTTCTCGATTCTCAAGAAATACGCCTACAGAAAACATAAGAGAAAATTATTTATCGGTAAACAGACAATTTTCGAATTCCGGAAAGTTTTTCACCTCAGGCGGGAGTTGAACCCGCGTCCTCTAATTTCCGGTCAGAGATGTTAACCAACTACACTACCGAAGCTACTCATTTTTCCGGAATTCGATGTTAATGATGCCACGCAGACTAAGATGTCTGCGCGGGTGAGAAAGTTAATAGGTGGGGGGGAAACTCATTCTCTATCATCGGTCAAAGGATCCCCACTCTACCCTTCTCCTTTGCGTCATCGATATTTTGTCGACATCAGCAGGGGTCGGATTTCGGGTCTCCGACCGATGAACAATATAAACCGAAAGTTGTAAATTTAAATTGGAAATTAGCGTCTGTGAAATGTATATAAGAGAAAATTATTAATCGGTAAACAGACAATTCAACTCCCGCCTGAGGTGAAAAACTTTTCCGGAATTCGAAAATTGTCTGTTTACCGATTGATAATTTTCTCTTATATACATTTCACAGACGCTAATTTCCAATTTAAACCTACAGAAAACATTTGAATATCTTTTTGCACAACTTGAAATACTCCAGTTTGAAAATGTAGTGGTATGTACAGGGTGGGGCAGAAGAACCTATCCGATTTCAAATCCCTTTTTCTCAGAAGAGAGAGCAGGTAGAGTAGTGGGGTAAAAACCGTTAGAAAGCTGGTTTTATGCCATTTGTCAGTAGTCAACATGCCTTGGTCTGGTGAACATCGTGCTTTTGTTATTGAGCGGTTTATCGAATCCGGCGGTTCGATAATTGCTACACAACGTGCTTTTCGAATTCATTTCGGACTCGGGCGTCATGATCCTGTTCCAAATCACGCTACGATTAAAGTGTGGGTGTCAAATTTTAGACAGACGAGTTCAGCATTGAAAAAGAAGTCGCCTGGACGTCCCAGGACAGCAACAGGACCTGAAAACGTGGCCAATGTGAGAGCCGCGATTGAACGTTCCCCGCGTCGTTCGGCGCGAAAACATTCGCTCGCTTTGGGGATTTCCAACCGCAGTATTCGGCGAATTTTGCACCGGGACCTCAAAATGCATCCCTAAAAAATGGTTGTTGCACAGAAATTAAGTGAAAGGGATTTTGAAACCCGTACGAACCTGTGTCGCGATCTCCGAGAACTGCCAAACGACGATGTTGTGCTCTTCACGGACGAAGCCCATTTTCACCTTTGTGGCGCCGTAAACAGGCAGAATTTGGGGTTACCTCAAATCGAAGGTTTACCAGCATCGACCAAGGACCCTTCTTGCTTTACGAAGGGAAATTGCTCGGGCAATTGAAGAAATTCCTGTGGAAATGACGGTGAAAGTCATGGAAAGCTACCGCGAGCGCCTAAATAAGTGTATCCGCTCCCAAGGACGACACTTGAGTGATGTGCTTTTCAAAACTTAAATTTAAAAATGGCATAAAATTTGCGATATGTTAATAAAAAAAATTTTTTGACAAGCTGAGTGGTTTTAATTTTATAACGTTTTGAAATCGGATAGGTTTTTCTGCCCCACCCTGTACTATGAAACCTGTGTCACAGTTAAACCTCAAGAGTCTTCAGCCTTCAAAATGAGAAACGTATACCGCCAGATGTCAGTGCAATGCATTAATTTTTATTAGAAAGGAAGATTTTAAGGGCATGCAGACAATTTTTTGAAATTCCGGAAAAAGTTCCTGCAGGGTGTGTAACTTTATCGGGAATTTCAAAAAAATTGTCTGCATGCCGCTAAAATCTTCCTTTCTAATTGAATTCACAGACGATAAAATCATTCATAATTAATTTTATTTCCAAACGTTCGATAACAACGTCATTTCTCGATTGACAGGATCACAGAGAAGTTCTATTTCTCCGCCTAGGCGGGGAAATAGTTGCTATGGCTTACTTTTCCCTCCGGCGCGGCGGCAGGAAAAGTGTTGTTATGCAAGGGACTAATTTTGCAAGACAACCGTAACTATACAAATGTTACATTTTTCACTCAATTATAACGATCGTAAATGTCAATCCAAAAGAGGTTATTCAGATTTCCAGGAATTTCAAGCTGTTTGAAAATAAAATAACATATTTCATTCGAAGGAGAAGTGACTTTTCATGGCTCGCTTTCAATTACAACTAAAGCTCGCCATGAAAAGTGACACTTCTCCTCCTTATGAAATAATATACTATTTATTTATTGGATTATTCAGCTTAATAGAACAAATGTTGGGGCGCAGGGAATAAAACAAGAAATCCAACCCTGAACTAGATCTCACACTGGCTGTATAATACCATAGAAATACAAACGAGAAGAACTCCAACTCTAAGATGCCTAGAATACTGGTGTAAGCACTCGTCAAATTTTGAATGGAATGACGTTCGACCAAATTAAGAATATCGGCAAGATTTCGTTTTTTCCACTTCAGGTGGCGCTCTTCACTAATTATGTCATACAACGTCATTACGGTCCTTTTTTCCTTGATCGATTTGATTGATTAATCAACAGCTGATCTGGCAAAGTCGATTATGACTTGACCATAGAATGACATTTTTATATGATGAAAGTCTTATACTTTTCCTGATATGAATTAAAATGTCAAGAATATATTCCCAAATTATTGCTTGACAAAATTATCGGCTATTGACACAACATGTTCACCAGAATAAATTCGAATATTTGAAATAACTAATAAAAATCAGTCATAATCAGTGAAAAGCGCCACTTGAAGTGGAAAAAACGAAATCTTGCCGATATTCTCAATTTGGTCGAAACAAAATCTAATCAGTGCAATCACCATGTGTTCAGTCATCGAATCCAACTCCTCCGCTAAAAAATGTCGTTGACACAGTTCTACCGCAGCGCTCATAAATAATGTCACCGCCAGAAATCGGAACTAATGCATTGCGGCAGATGCCGTAGCTCGTAGGTGGCGGGAAATTTAAATTTTATTCCTTCTTTGAACTTTGTCGTAAAATTACCTACGACTTTAGGCGTTTATTGTAAATGAAAAAAATTTAATTAATTTTGTTTTTAGATTGAAGGTAATGAAAAAACAGAACTAACTTAATGTTCACATTCACAATAAAAGCATAAATACTATATCACTACTATTTCGATATCGCATTAGTTTGATAATGTGATCTGGGAGTTTATCTTGCGAGGGCCTTTTCGAGATTTGTGGTACTGTTTTAGATCTGGCAAACCTTACGGCTTCCGTGAATTCATCGATTTCAAGGTCGATAATTTCCAACGGTGTGATATTATTTTTTATTTTAATCTTTTTGTCTAGTATTTTACGAAAGCTATTCCAGTTAGTATTGGTGTAGTCATAAACTAACTTTTCTGGAATTCGTTCGATTTCGTTTTGAAGTGTAATTGAAAAGGGTTACGATCGGATGAAAGTTCTGATGAGGATTCAAGTTCGGGAATGTTAATAAAATTACTAGCTTTGTAGCTAGTAGTTGTCTACATCAATTATTGAGGGAGTATTACCATTTGGTGGGTGATGGGTGGGATCATCTAGAAAGTATAGGTTACAATCAAAATTGAATTCAAGGAATGTTAACAATGTATTTCCGTTTGTATTTCGGGTATTGCAATGCCAATATTCGTGTTTGCTGTTGAGGTCTCCGATAAGAAGGGATTTAGGCTAAGCGTCCACATGTCCGCAATGGACGGATCGGATTTACGGATCTCCATTGCAGAAATGCCGATGCTCCGATGCGTCCGGTGCGGGTCTGTGGACGGGCTTGAACGAGTTTCTATACAAAGAATACCGAAATCCGTATGATCCGATCCGTCCGATGCGTCCGGTGCGGACATGTGGACGCTTAGCTTTATGGTCCTAGAGCAATTCGGTGCCCACGACCGCCATTCCTAGCCTCGGGATTGAATTCGGACTTTCCGGGTCCGAGACAAACGCCTTAACCACTAGGCTGAGGGAAGTTATTCCAAACATCCTAAACTTCACGGATAATCAACAGTTATTTCCCTTTCACCAAAAATATCACATCCAGGACAAAAAGCTCATGATAATAATAAATAATAATAAATCGACTTTATTTTCAATCAACCAATGTACACAGACACAGTACAGATACATCAACAGATGAGATGTTAGACGAACCAAGCCGAGGCGGAGTTTAGTCACTGACTACTCTTACACTCAACCCCGTTTTGTTGTCCCTCCTTAAGACTATACAAATATAATATAAAAAACAGTTTCAAGTATGAGGTGAAAGAGTACATCGATTATACACACATAAATGATAGCTCATGAGTCTGACCAGTTATACCAGTTCGACTTTATGCCTATGGGACGTTTTAATGCACATTTTGATGAAATTAAATTGGTTTATAGGCCTATATAGCCTATAGAAACTTTATTAGTGTCATGAACAATGTTGATTACTGGTAATAAAATACCTAGTCGTTTGAGACCATTCACTGCTCAAAATGAATTCTAAAAAAACCGACATTGTGACAAAATGATATATCTCTCGTGTAAGTAGGACGAGCGCTCTGAGAGAATCACTATAGGTACACAACATATTTAAAAAAACAATAAAAAAGCTATCAGGAATAGGACTATACAGGGTGTCCCACTACTAGACGTTTGAAATCTGAAAATTGGGATCAAAATAATGTTCGAAATTCTCTACAGACCTAAAATATTTTTGTATATTTGGTTCGTATAACTTCCCGGTTATACGAGGAGTGAAAATTTGTTGAAATTTTTTTTTTCAATATTTTCGTTTCTGATATGATTTGAGTATAGTCAATGCTGAATACATTTCTGTTAAAACCATTGTATATATTCGAATAGTTTTCAAAATATCGAAAAAGACCTGAAAAAAGTCAACTATTCATAGTCAGTATTACGCATTACATTTTTCTTATTCTGAACCGTTCTCACAACGTCAAAGTAGAAGAATGTGGAAAGGTCATGCATCTTTTGAATTTTATAAATGTCATCACAGAGTGTATCAAATTTGGTGTCGAAAACTGTGATCGAAAATTGGCCATAACTTCAGTTTCTCAAATTAGAACCCTATTTATTTATCATTGCGTTGGATTCTGCGAAGAATTTTCTTGAAACGATGATAATCAAACAAAACTAGAACAATACGAGTGGAGAACTTGTAAAGGTAAAGTTTTGGAGTTTAGTTCAGACGAATTTTAGATTATACTCGTTTGCTTCTCATTCAGAATTATTTCTTTCATTGTCATTGTCTCGTCACGGGTAAAATTGAGGTGTCAACCTGGAATTTGTTGAATGGAGAAAGTAATTTTTCCAACTGCTCAATAAGTATAAATCATGTTTGGATAATTTATTGAAAAAAAAGATAGTACATACAATACGATAGTAGATTGCAATCGTAGGTTGGGTTATGTGGCACTGATGACAGCATAACAAGCCAGAAACCGGTCCGTCATTGTCCTCCTGCGGTAGCAGCTCGTCCTGACGTGAAACTTCTGAATTAGATCTCTGCTAATCCATTTCTCACATTAATTTAGTTGGTCCTAACTCAAGGACGTTATCCTCTTGTTTGATAATCGTGAATATTTTTGTCAACTGCATGATTTTAATATGCTTAGGGATTCGCTTTGTAGGTTCACGGGTTCTTGAATTCAATAGAAATAGTTTCTACGCTTTGGGTGCATGAAAAATTGATATTTCCATTATTTGTCATACAATTAATTGGGTTTCAATGGTCAGTAAAACATATGATGTGATTTTATTTTATTTGATTAACATCACAGATTGATCAAATCCATTTTCCATAGCATTATATCACTGGTTTAAATTAGGTTGATATCATGGGGCAGTTAGGTTAAATGGAATATAATATAAATTCTCAAAATTTATTGAATTCTTGCAGCTTGCCCTGGAAAAGAAGACTAATCAGAAAAGGCAGATGAGAAAAATATCCCTTTCCTAGAGCGGACTTGTTAATAATACAAGAGCTCTCTTGGAGAGACGAATGGACTGCTGTACCAATCCTTATAACCAGGAGAATTAAAGAAAAAATGTATTTACGCGATAGAAACAAAAACCACAAAGTAAACACTGAAGGAATGGTATCTGCTGGTTGCCTGGTCTCGTGTATTGTTGTACAGAGTCCTTATCTCAGGGAATGAATACAATTTTTATATACGAAACTAACGGGTTCCGGTGTGGGGAAGAATTTTTGGTGAACTGTGTTAAGGTAGCATTCGGATCTAGGCAGTCGCGACCCGGCAGCCGCTTCCCGGAAGCCACGACCCATTGCCACTGCTGGGCGGCGCTGCCACAAGCTTACGGATACCAGCGACCCGGCGGCGACTGCCACAGTGTCAGCAAGAAACCAGTGCGAACAATTGTGCATTTCGGTCCTGTTTGAATAGCAAAATTTTCATGAATCAACTTCAATTAATTAATTTTAACTATGTCTGACAATTTAAACAAACGAAAGCGTTCTATTGAGTTTTTTTTTCCAATATCCTCCCATATTGGACAATATCAGATCATTTTGGAATTTCACTAATTCTAAAAGAAATGACAATGATTTGCCAACAAATATGCACCTGCATGGAAGAAGTGTGGAAGGTGACACTGACATGGCTGCCCTCTTCTCCGAGCACTTTCGATCTACCTATGTTTCGGGCCCTACTCTTCTCGATGATTCAACCTGTTCCGATCACTTTGGTAAAGAGAGTTTATTTTTTTCCGTTGACGAAGTTGCCAAGAAGTTGGAAACTCTAGATACCGGAAAGGGTCCGGGACCTGATTTTCTGCCGGCATTTTTTTTGAAGAACTGTTCTTCTTCAATGGCACTTCCACTTAAGATATTGTTCAACAGGTCCTTATCAACTGGTATTTTTCCTACCAAGTGGAAGTGTAGTACGGTGAAACCATTGTTCAAGTCTGGAAGTAGGAACGACATCGCCGACTATAGGCCTATAAGCATTATAAGTGCCATTCCAAAAATCCTTGAGACACTAATACTGGATCGTATACAAATAGATATATCGTCCAGATTAGTCGAGCAACAGCATGGCTTTACTAAGGGTAAAAGTGTCGACTCCAATCTGTTGGTTTTCACCCAGTATGTCTTCGATTCTTTGGAAAGTGGGAGTAGGGTCGATGTTGTGTATACAGACTTTTCTAAGGCCTTCGATAAGGTGGATCATTGCATTTTGAGTGAAAAACTGTCGTCCTTTGGAATAAATGGCTTGTTAAAGAAGTGGTTTATATCATATTTCACTCGTCGTACTCAGTCAGTTAAAGTTCGTGATTCCTTCTCCCCGTTATACATTGTGGATTCAGGTGTACCTCAGGGTAGTCACTTGGGCCCTCTGTTATTTCTTATTTACATTAACGACATCACCACTTGCTTTAGGTTTGCACGGTTCCTTCTGTTTGCTGACGACCTCAAAATTTATTTGATGGTTAACAATCTGGTCGATATGCTCAACCTCCAGTCGGATCTGGATCGATTGGAGCAATGGTGTAGAGATAACAGAGTAACCATTAACCTCGGAAAGTGCAAACATATGGGTGTAGTTAGGCGTGAGCAGCACTTTGCATCGCACTACTGTCTGAACAACGAGGCAATACACACTGTGAACATCGTTAAAGACTTAGGTGTTTTTTACGACAATAGGATGTGTTTCAGGGCGCACATTGACCACATAGTCAACAGGGGTCTTCGTATGCTGGGGTTCATTTTGCGGCACTCGTATGAGTTTAGGGATGTCAATACCTTAAAACATCTTTATGTCGGTCTGGTAAGGCCGCATCTTGAATATGCCTCTTGTGTATGGTCTCCATATACTTATGAAGACAGCGACAGGTTGGAACGAGTTCAAAATAGGTTTCTTCTCTCTGTGTCTTGCCGGATGGGAATCCCACGGGTACATTTTTCCGCGACTCATATGCGATCAGTTCTACGCTTTCCTGCTTTGCGGACTCGTAGAATCAGGGCGGATGTATTGTTGTTCGCTAGATTGGTCGGGGGGCTTTTGTCATCTTCCGATCTTCTATCTCTTTTTGGCTTTCATGTTCCATCTAGAAATGTCAGAGGTAGCGCATTGCTATGTCTCAGGACTTACAGGTACAATTATACCAGGGCTTCGCCAATTCCAAGAATCTCGCAGCATGTAAACACTGCCAGTAGAACAGGCATAGACTTCTTTCACCTCAGTTACCCCTCAATTGTGCGTTATGTCAATCGGAATTTGTTGTAGTCTGCTATTCTTTCTTGAAGTTTTGCATTGTTTTTTTTTTTTTTTTTAATGTACTAGGTTGTAGGTACTATGCGTTGATTGTTATTTTGTTTTATGGTTCAATTGTAAAATTGGGTTTATCCCGTTAATAAATAAATAAAAAATAAATAAATAAAAAATATATTATCTCGAATAACATTATCTTTATATGTTTTGAGTCGAGAATCGTAAAGCGGTGGATTCTGGGAAATTAGTTCTACTAGGAACTCATCATTTTCTTCGGTAAACAATCAAGGCAGCGCGACCATACTGCTCCCAGAGCGGTTCGGCGGCGCTGCCGAAGTCGCGCTCTGGCCACGCCTCCCGGCAGCGCCGCCGAGCCGCTTGGATCGGAAAGCGTTGCATTGAATTGCATTGGAGCGGTGCAAGGCGACCACGGTCGTGACTGCCGGGAAGCGGCTGCCGGGACGCGACTGCCCAGATCCGAATGCTACCTTTAGGGTGGCGAACTGAAGGACGTATGACTGATGCTTGACAAGTAGCAGAAGAAGGTTTAAACAGGAAGAATCTTTGTGGGATTCTGGGTGATTTAAAATAATAGAATCGAATCACTGAGTTTGAACATGAAATTTGAACATAATGATAACTTGATTTAATGCGCATAGTCGAACAAGATTAATGGAAAATCAATCTTTTGGCTCATATTCTTTGCCATTTTCAATGATCACATTGGCATGAGTGTAGAGTGCGTGGAGAAGGCAAACAATTTGTTATTCAGGAAAATGTTGAAGATGGTGACCATACCAAAAATCTTCGCCCTTGATCCATCCGCTTCAAGATGCGGGGAGAGAGTTTGAGTTTGAGTTTTTGAGTTTGATTCTGAAATGAATGTAGGTTATATGAAATCATATCGGAAATAGCATATTATTCAACGAGCATATTATGAGGGCTATTACGGACGCGGATGAAGTCCAATAAACAAGACGAAGTCGACGCATACGAAAAAATACTACAGAAAAAAAAACTCAAAATGATGAACCCCAAATATTTTCGAAAGAAGCGATCATTTTGGAAAATAATGATGCCTAAGTAATTGCATATAACCCGCTTTTTGCGAATTCTTACTTATTCTATTCGATGAGATTGGTCAAAAAAGGCACGAATTTAACGATCCTGGTTTTGAAACACCACCAAATCGCAGAATAACTACTTATCATCTAAACGACCTACACATTAGGAATGTTGTCAGTTTTGTTTTGCAACTCTAATTAAGATCCGTCAGGATGTTTTGTCGAATTATAGATGCATAAAAAAACTGGTGTTGGCACTATTAGATTTTGTCTAAGACTTTGTTGTCGATGAAAATCTGAGTATTCGTCCTGCTTTTCAGTTCTCGCAAAGGGCGCGCATTTCTTTTATAATCACAATCTCAAATGACTTTCAAAATTAGAACATGTTTTGATGTTAGACCATAGAAAGTCTAAGGTTTTGATGGAATTTTCGACATGTACTTCCTAAACACAATTAAGACATCTGTCATTTCTCTAAAAACATAACATAACCTGTTTCACACAAAAAATAGCTTCACGACCGTGAAATACTGCGCATCGTTCCAGAATTAGAATAAATACTACAATCAAGAGTGCCGATTTGATCTGCAATACGATATAAATACAGCCATAGATCCAGTAACATCACCGATTAGGAGCAGTCAATCGTCGGATTACAACCTCCGACCGATACATCTCTGAAGATGCCTACCACCGTTGTAGACGAAACGTTGGGTGTAATTCCTTAGACCACGGCTAGAAAGACCGGAATACTCTGAAACTAAATGCAATATGAAGAAATGGGGTGCCATCTCTTTTTTTATGATGGTGATAGCTAATGATTTATTCCATCAAAACAAAACTATAAATTCTCTGTTTACAGGACTCAAGGATCCTTTACCTAGATTTCAATGTTCGAACAGTGGCGGCGCGTGGATTTTTATTTTGGGAGTGCACATGTGGGAGTTCGGGGGAGGAACAAAATTTGAAAACTAACATTCAAAACTTGCATTTCAGAGCACTTTGTGACGTTCTTTCGCCTTATCTCGGGATAATATTCAGAAAAGGGTTTAGCGCAAAAATCTGAAATTGTAAGTACAAGGAGTAGGTACGGTTTGTTGAAGTATAACGGAAAACTATAACCATTTGAAAAATGTTTGAAATGTCACTTGTTTCATCATCTTTATATTTAAATATACCGTGGATTCATTCAAATGATCCCTGAGTGCTAAATCTAATTCGGCCGAAAAATTGATATGATCTAAATATACAGGATTTATCGAATCATTTCCTTCATAATGGCCACTTAATGCTAATTCGAAAGCACCACAGAATTTAATACAATTTATGATTTTCGATAAAAATGTATCGGTTCTGTTTTACTTGCTCATAATGTTTCTCGATATTCAGTCGGTAAGCATTGTTTATTTTTTGTCGAATATCTTGTTTACTTAATAAATTAAAACCTAATTTGCATGACAGATGTGTCTTGAAACTTTGATATTTTTTATTTTTTTCTTTTAATGGATTAAATCCTTGACACAGGATCTGGTCCGTTCTGTTTGATCATAACCAGCAAATAACAAACAAGGAAAACAATAAAGACTGTTACTTATTTCACAACCACATAACGATTCGGCTTTTTCATAAGTGTCTATCTTAAAGGTTCTTTTATAATCGCGTGTTTTACATTTTGTTACATGCGTGATCAATAAATTCATATTTGGACGACCGGCACTTTCGATTTTTTATTTTTCTTCTGATGTCAGCAAAGAAAAACGAATTTTTTTTAAATATTGTACGCTAATGCAAATAGATTCTCCAAATTTTCGGTCATAATTGCGCGAATACAACAAACACGGTAGACAGCATCTCACCCATAAATAAAGCATTATTTTTATTTCAACTACACACGACGTACATCGTAGCACCGTAGTTCTCTATCCATGCATACGCGTACACATTCTGCATGTGTACCTGTGCCTGCTAAATCTTGTGGACTGTAGCGGGACGTTTGGGGCGCGCGGGGTCGCTGGTGTTCCAATCAAGGCTCACTTCGGATGTGCAGTGTACCGACTGCCGTCTAGCGTCTACGACTCTACGCGTATTATTCGCATTGGCGTTCGAAGTTCGCTTGCCGTCTGGAGTCAGAACCGGAACATCGGAAATGAAAAATTAAATTGAATACATACCCAAATATAAAACGTTACGTTTACGTCAAACACAAAAGTAAATTCCTTTAGATGAAGATATTAATTGGGGGTACACGTGCACATGTGCACCTATTGAGCAGCCGCCACTGTGTTCGAATCTCATATTCAATCCCTCGTTCTGAATGTGAGGTACCTATGTTATAAAGGGCAAACTAAGCAATACCTCTCAAGTAGGGTGAACCGACATAATTATGACTGCGTGGAGAAGAATAGAAGTACAACTGAAATGACAGTTTTAGCGCGCCATCATTTTGATAGTGGAGTAGTGGACACAACTTCAATTTTGGTGATTCCTCTATATTGGACAGAGAAGTGAATCATAAGAAATGTGTATTAGTGAGATGATACAAATAAGTGTTCATCGAACTATCAACAATATAATAGTTACTCAGCTCATTGTACTACAGTAGTCCAATAAATATTCAAATGTGATTAATAAACTGAAAAGCGGTACACCAGATGTACAGTTTATTTGTTTGTGTTCGTTCTTGTCCTTGTTTTCATTCATTCTGAATTGACATTTGTGAAATGTCATTTTGACTTCTCGATTGATTCTAAAGATTTACTCTCCAACCATGTTTATTGTCTGATTTATTTTTAATTTATATTGACTTCAAAAAGAGTCTTGAGAAAGTCTGAAAATACAGCGAAACGTCGGCGAATCTTCAGTTTGTTTTCACCTTGGTCCTCTGTCCCGTTACCAACCACAATTTCTATGATAACGCTGTATTCTATACGCATAGACGCATAGAATGCCTATTCTATACGCATAGACGCATAGAATACCTGGTGTAACTTCATACTAAAAATCTTGACCAAGTAGATCAAAACGGCACTCTAGATTTGAGTTTTTGTGCTACTTCCGGAATAATCCGCAATATTTTATCGGTCGTGGCGCTACTGCGGCAATGGAAAATAGCGCGACCCGGGAGAAATGATAAGCAGCACAAAATCTCAGATTTTCGATCGACAAGAAAGTCACAAAATCTAATCAGTACTTCAGAGGCTTTATACATGACAGTGGCGACAATAGGGTCATAGAACACGCTTTTGCACAAACATGGCGGATATTTGTTTACATTTGAGTGTCGAGCTGTTTGACATTTGACTCGATCTTGAGCTTTATATTCAGATACAGGACAACAATACAATGAAAGTCCGCCATTAGCGGTCGAAAACAGTCCGACCAATCAAAACGTGAACGTTTATTGTCGCCACTGTAATCAGTGCCAACACCAGGTATTCTAAGCATCTATCTATCCGCATAAATTTTGACAAAAGGTCACCTGCAAGTCATGCAAAGCATAGGAACTTATTAGTAATGTTGTCTTGTTCATTTGTGTACATTAGCTGAAATATTCGGCTTTTTGGATGGAATCCGGCTTTCTTGTGCCGAAAAATGCTTGAAGGGAGTAAGTTTTCTATATTTTTCGGATTTGATACCTTAGATCCAATTTCTTCAGAGATTTTACACTGACAACACCAAGTGTTTCTACACATCGATTATCACAAGGGTATCGTTCACAAATAATAATATCGCCAGATTATTTATTTTCAATTCTAGAGTATTCCATTCTTTCTACAACGGTGGTAGGCATCTTTAGAGGTGTATCGGTCGGAGGTTGTAACCCGACGATTGACTGCTCCTAATCGGCGATGTTACTGGATCTATGGCTGTATTTCTATTGTATTGTAGATCAAATCGACACTCTTGATTGTAGTATTTGTTCTAAATCTAATTCTGGAACGATGCGCAGTATTGAAAAGTATAAATACCTAAAATAATACCGACTTTTGGATAAATTTTAATATTGGAAAGTGATTCAAATGATTGAAAGTTACTGACTTTCCTTGTAGAATAAATTTTCAATATGCAAGTATTGTCATGTTTGTGAGATATAATGAAAAATAACGTTAATTACACTATAGCGTGTTGCGGGATGGAGTTTACATTTCGTCCCAGCTCAAAGGACTCATCAAATTGGCCTTACAATGACGCAGATGTTGAAATTATTCTGTTCGAAGCGAACGAGGGTACCGTGTTGAACGACGTGGCTCGTTTTGAAGCCGATCGAACCGTGAGTGGCCACAACAAGTCCAAAAATGCTTTACCCGTGCTTGCTCGACTTCCTGTGTGGACGAACGCGTAAGGGAAAAAAAAGCTCACTTTCAGAAATGGTACTGAAATATACTATTCTTTAGACTTCAAAAATCTACAGACAAAATTTCAAGTTGAATCCTGTATCGACAATAATCGACTTTATAATAATTGTATACGTATAAATTAATATTTTTGACCCGTGGCACAAAAATCAATAGGACCGTCCATAAATGGTCTGTACGGTCTCAAGTTTTCGTACAGTGCGATAAGCCCTGGAATCAAGGTCTGATTACAGACGAATTAAAAGTGCCCTTTAACAATGTTGAAGAAATGGATTGAAATTTTAATAAAATTTTATCTTATTCTCTGTGTTTTTATTTTTTGCATTCGTATAACCTGTTGAAGAGCGAATCAGCTAAGTTTGTGCACATCTTCTGATCCTGCACCAGACTGCTAGGAATTTTTTGTTTATCGTAAATGACCTATATACGTACTTTCCGGACTAAGCTGCTATGCTACTTTCTCAAATGAAAAGCGTCCCGGAAGTGGGTACATCCCGGACGGTTGCCGAAAAATTATATATTTCATCTCAACGTGCAGAAAAATACAGGGTGGGGCAGAAAAACCTATCCGATTTCAAAACGTTATAAAATTAAAACCACTCAGCTTGTCAAAAATTTTTTTTATTAACATATCGCAAATTTTATGCCATTTTTAAATTTAAGTTTTGAAAAGCACATCACTCAATTCTGCCTGTTTACGGCGCCACAAAGGTGAAAATGGGCTTCGTCCGTGAAGAGCACAACATCGTCGTTTGGCAGTTCTCGGAGATCGCGACACAGGTTCGTACGGGTTTCAAAATCCCTTTCACTTAATTTCTGTGCAACAACCATTTTGTAGGGATGCATTTTGAGGTCCCGGTGCAAAATTCGCCGAATACTGCGGTTGGAAATCCCCAAAGCGAGCGAATGTTTTCGCGCCGAACGACGCGGGGAACGTTCAATCGCGGCTCTCACATTGGCCACGTTTTCAGGTCCTGTTGCTGTCCTGGGACGTCCAGGCGACTTCTTTTTCAATGCTGAACTCGTCTGTCTAAAATTTGACACCCACACTTTAATCGTAGCGTGATGTGGAACAGGATCATGACGCCCGAGTCCGAAATGAATTCGAAAAGCACGTTGTGTAGCAATTATCCAACCGCCGCATTCGATAAACCGCTCAATAACAAAAGCACGATGTTCACCAGACCAAGGCATGTTGACTACTGACAAATGGCATAAAACCAGCTTTCTAACGGTTTTTACCCCACTACTCTACCTGCTCTCTCTTCTGAGAAAAAGGGATTTGAAATCGGATAGGTTCTTCTGCCCCACCCTGTATGTGGAAACTGCCACTTCGAGCATCTTCTGTGAGTCATGACCTGCTTGTAAACTATATTCACCTTTTTTCAAACAATTTTTTCAATGTGTTCATTTGAGTAATTAATTGGAATGTTGATTTTGTGTATTGAATTTTTTTCATCTGAATTTTCTGGAATGCATTCATTAAGAATCGGAGACATACAATGAATTTATGTTATTTTATATTACAAGATTAATTTGAGGATAAAATGTTGAATGAGAAAATATCGAACATTTATTTTCGATTTGCTCGACCATTATGAAATGTTTCGTGAAGGAATTTCTCGAATTCGAGCTTCGCAGGTTGGAATGACAGTAAATAATTCTCATGATGTTCCTGTAACTTCAGATTTGTTTGATCATTATGAAACATCCATAGGTGGGACAGAAATTTGAATGATTTGTGTTCCTGTGGTTTTGCATTTCAAATAAATGTGAAAAACAATTGTATGTCGCTCTTTCAAGAGTACCTTCTTAACAAAATATGTTTCTATTGTCTTATGAAAAAAAAAAAGCTGTGAACGTTGTTTATAAGGACATTCTGTAGTAGGTAGTTAGTTATATTATTCAGTATCAGCATTGCATTCGTGCGAAGCCGGGGCGGGTCGCTAGTTTCAAATAAATGTGAAAAGAATTTCAGAGAGTGGCCTATAGGCTGGTCATTTTTACGTCAGCAATCAAAATCTATTTTCCTGAGTATGGCACTGGAAATATGATATTCGGAATACATAATGCAACAGATGCTATACGTGTGACGGATTCTGAAAGAATCATTCAATTCTGATATACAGTACCAGAAATATAGTCGAATGAAATTTTGGTCAAAATGAATAAATCATCCTGTAAATCGGTAAGGAAAGATGGGAGTCATTTCTTCATAAGTAGCCATTTCGTGATGCTTATGATAGATCCTATATATGGTGGGAGTATGTAAACCAAAATAGAGGATAACGTCCCTAGGACATAGCTTAATAAATGAGGGAAATAGACTAGCAGAGATCTAATTTTCGAAGTACAGAGTGGGCAAAATTGGTGCTACATGAACTAAAACTTTTTAACCCGAGGAGATAGAGAAAAATGAATGCCCCCTTATAGTCCTCTTTTTTCGAGAAACTGATAATGCCATCAACTGCATTCCTCTATCTTCTTTTGTTTCCGAGTTATAGGCCAAAATTGAAATTTGGGCGATTTCAACTTTGGTCATTATCTCCGTTTCTGTTCATGCTAGGATAATGAAATAAAAACATTATACAGGCACTTTTCTGATAGCAATCCAGTGGCGTACCGTGATTTTTTCTAAAAGGTTCATTTGCTGAGTTATAACATAAACTTGTGTTTTTTCTTATGGAAACAGTAGTTTGAAATGACTTAGAAAAAAACGCCATTTTTTTCCCCTTTCAGAAATGTATCATATGTTATACATCCCCCTCAGATTCTTTAAGATATTATGAAAAATATGGTTTGTATATGGAATTCGAATTATTGAGTAGGCTAAATCATAGAATTATGTGTCTCTACCATAGAACTTATAGTACATGGAATGCTATTACCAGATCAAAAAGTGGGTAAACATCTCAAGTTGGAGGAATCTCTAAATTTCCATGTTCCCATGGATACGACCTGTCACACCGAACAGAAACACAGAAATGTTTGCCGAAATGCCAAGTGAATCGGATCTTGAGGATTAAATTCATAGTATTTCTGTGTTTCTATTCTTTATGACAAGTCGTAACCATGGCAACATGGAAATTTCAGTATTCCTCCAACTGGAGATGTTTATCCACTTTTTTAAGCTGAGCAGCAAGGCTAATGGCATTCCATGTACTATAAGTTCTATGGTCCCTACGCATGGTGTAATTATTATTTCACAATTGAATCACTTATTGCTGCCCCACTATTCTCATTCGCTAAAATGAAACATTTCAACATATCATATTTTTCGTAATTTTGGAATATCTCATAGAACTTATAGTACATGGAATGCCATTAGCCTTGCTGCTCAGTTTAAAAAAGTGGATAAACATCTCCAGTTGGAGGAATACTGAAATTTCCATGTTGCCATGGTTACGACTTGTCATACAGAATAGAAACACAGAAATACTATGAATTTAATCGTCAAGATCCGATTCACTTGGCATTTCGGCAAACATTTCTGTGTTTCTGTTCGGTGTGACAGGTCGTATCCATGGGAACATGGAAATTTATTCATTCCTCCAACTTGAGATGTTTACCCACTTTTTGATCTGGTAATAGCATTCCATGTACTATAAGTTCTATGGAATATCTCCATAATGCCGCCAACGATTACTTCAAATTTCAATAACTGACAGTTGTTTCAAACAGAGATCGCACCATCAAGTATTCAAACGTGAATTAATAATTACACCATGCGTAGAGACACATAATTCTATGATTCAGCATATTCAATAATTCGAATTCCATATACAAACCATATTTTCCATAATATCTTAACGAATCTGAGGGCGATGTATAATATATATGATACATTTCTGAAACGGGAAAAAAATGGCGATTATTTCCAAGTTATTTCAAACAACTGTTTCCATAAGAAAAAACACAAGTTCAAACACAACTCAGCAAAAATAAAAAATCACGGTACGCCACTGGATTGCTATCAGAAAAGTGCCTGCATAATGTTTTTATTTCAACATCCTAGCATGGACAGAAACGGAGATAATGACCAAAGTTGAAATCGCCCAAATTTCAATTTTGGCCTATAACTCGGAAACAAAAGAAGATAGAGGAATGCAGTTGATGGCATTATCAGTTTCTCGAAAAAAGAGGACTATAAGGTGCCATTCATTTTTTTCTATCTCCTCGGGTTAAAAAGTTTTAGTTCATGTAGCACCAATTTTGCCCTCCCTGTACACCACTGGTGTCGCCATCAAAGGAGGATAATGACAAACTAGTTTTTGGCTTGTTAGCCGTCATTAGTGCCCCATAATCCTTCCTGGGTTAGCAACCAACTGAAACGACAGAATAGTATATTCTAAAACTTTTTGTCGAAATTAAATGAAAAATTCAGATGCTACTCGTATATCCTAGTCACTTTTGTATTGGATCTTGGCAGTTTGTGTGACTGTTAATTGACATTTGAATCTCACGTTTCGAATTTTCAAATCATTTATAATTACGCATTGAATTCGTGAATTATGTTTGAAGAAATCGATTAAACACCTCCAGAATTAAGAATAATTGCGAATAAATTAATACCTCAAAAATCCTAATCCATGTATGAAAAAGAAAGCGAAAAACTAGTGAAGTGGTCTGAAGGGAAGAAGATAAATTTCAGATAATGTTTTGTTATAGTATTTTGAATAACGTATTTATGAATTAGAACATAATATAAATGTTCTACCTTGTGGTGAACTTATTCAATGTAACGAACGCAGTTTAGCTTGGAAACTGAAAAATAAAACATTTCCAACGAGTATTGATTGAGAAAACTCAACTGCCAAACGGAAACTTTGGGATTTTTTTTGTCAAAACTAAGAGGATTGCCGACTTCTCGTTATCATTTTCGTAATTCTCGACCCAAACTTAGCGGGTACACATTTTTCATTTTTCCAATACGATTCTTCCAGTTCTAAATAAATACCATGAAATTGGATAGGATCGCGGAAGCCATTGCTGACAACCACAAAACGAAAAATATAACTGAAAACAATGCTGTAATGAGTTCATTACAGTACTGTAATGAACTCATTACATTATTTCATACTGAAATAGAGACATTATATTACGCCCTAGCAGGAACACTTGAGTACAGTTTTAATGTACATTCAGTATCACACCTAGCGGGGAAATGTCTACGTTTCATCCCATAGGTTCCTTCAAGTATGTAAAGTTCCCTGAGGGACACCCTGCATTTCACGCTGTCAGTAAATTCAGATTTTTGACTTACTCGAACTCAACAGCCATGCAGGCATGTGACCAGGATATCATAAACAAGTTTATGTTTGCTAAATTGACAAATCACACGAATATCAAACAATGAAAAGCCTGGTAACAACTAAGTCGTAGCGCCACACATTGGATATCTCCTGACCAGAAACAAATCTTGTTATATAATCAAAGAAAACAAATTGCTACTTCTGCCCCAAAACCGACATTCGCCGGAAGCTACGAGAGGTCGCCAAGGGTTACGAAATTGAAATAAATCACTTTGCTGAATTGCAGTTTCCTTGGGTCAGAGTATTCGAGACTCTTTCGAGGAAAGCGAAAATTTCCATCACAACTCCCTCGAAAACGACGAGGAGATAGGATTCTCTTTAATTTCGACAGGAATCTGATCGCACCATAATATTAGGAAAGGAATCGGAATAATTTGAAAATTGAGCCTGGAAGAACAAGGAGAACACTGCTTGCTCTGAAGGAATAATTTGAGAAACCGTGAATCCCTTTTGTATATTGCTCTACACATTTCTCTATGAATTGCAACGCAGTAGTATTAATTGAGAAACGAATTGAAATAAAAAAATTCAATTTGTATTGAATACCACTTCAGAGTTTTTTCTGTGAACGATTAGATGCTAACTGATAATGTATTGACTATTTTCAATTTGAACGTGATACGGCATTGCTGTTTTTCAATTTTCGCATAATTACTACTTTTTATTGGCATTCCGTTTCCATCGCTAGGTTTCGGTCATTACATCTCATATGTCATCATGAATATATTTGTATTTAGCAGGATATGAACAGCGACAGGGTATCATATTATGAATTATTATCATTATCATGTGAGTCGGCATCGTGAATGTTAATTATTTGTGGTTTGGGTTCGTTGATTGCATCTCGTTCAAATACAGGGTGCCAGTTATTAGGAGGACAGACGACTAACTGGGAATTCACTTTTATAACTTAATTTTTGTATGAAATATATATTGCGCAAAAAACTGGGTGTCAAATTTGTACAATTCTTCATCGGAAGAACATGAGGGTGAAATTTTGCACAAAATTTTCTCTGATTCTTTCCTATTTTTAAATTCAATGCTTTCAAAAAAATTGGTAGGCCAATTGTAATGAAGGTGATCGCTATAACTTTCTATAAGACGAAAATTTTTGCATTGTGTTTTTTCGATTTTTTTCATAGGAAAAATTAGATACCCGAATGGTATTTGATAAGACTATTTCATGAGTAACAGATTATTCTGGATGCATTATGTATGTATTATTTATTTTCGTTGACAACAACTGTCATGTTTTGTCGCGGGTAAACCCGAATAAACTGCTGACAGCTGCTGCCATAGAGTTTTTTCATCTAGAAACAATTTGTGATTCCAAATTGCGCGTTTCTGATTGGTGGAAATTAAGACGAGGAAATAGTCATATACAGGGTGTCTAGTTTTAAAACGGCAAAACTTCAAGGGGAGATTATTCAAGTGATTTGCAACCAAAAATGTCATATAACACATGGTCGAAATCTTGACGGTTATTCTTCAATTTAACATTTCTCGTTTTCACGAAATATTTAAATTTTTTCCATGAAATCTTTAATATATCAGTTATGCTTGTAGCTTCATCGAATTCGATCACATATTTGGAAATGTTATTAAATTTTCTACAAGAAAAGAATTTCAGTGTGCCCAATATATTTCTATTGCAGGTTTGGTGAGGAGATGAATATCACGATACTGAAGTGAACAAAATCAGTCATATTTTTCCAATTCGTTTTTCGTTGAAAAATTATTTATCATGGACATGTTTTCTTTACAGCAAAGAATACCTCATTTACTTCCGAATGACATATCAACTTTTTTGCCAACTGCTTGTTTTCTGCCATAATATCATGGCTAACAAGATAAAAACGAGAAAGTCGAAAAATTTCAAACATAAATTTGCTCCATTTTGAAACTCATTATGATTGAATATCGAAGTAATTCTTATGGAAATCATGAATTTATCAATTAAATAAGAATAATTCAGAAGAATGAGATATATTTTAATGATACAGATTTTATGGAATACAGGCTCGTTTGGTGGTTTCCGAATTAGAGAAGGTTGTCGAAATAGTCAACAAGGCCAGCATGCACCTGTTATTCTTCAAGCTGTTGGGGAGGACCCCACAACAAGTACTCGTCGAATTGGTTCTCAATTGAGCCTACTGTACACAGAAGACTCAAAACAAATAAGTTACATCCATACCATTTCAAAAAGGTGCAGGATCTTTTAGTTGTAGATGCTGAGGTACGACTAAAATTTTGTAGGTGGTACCCGAATAAGTTGGGAGATAGTGATTGAATATTATGGACTGATGAGGCAACTTTCACGAGATCCGGTTTCATAAATTTTCGAAATAGCCATGTATGGAAGAGAGAAAACCCCCATGCTACTTTGGTTTCTCATTATCAACATGAAATAAGGGCCAACGTGTGGTTAGCAGTCATGAGAGATGGCCACCAAGGAGCCCAGACCTGACGCCTTTGGATTTTTATGTCTGGAGCACCTTAAGAGAAAATGTGTACCGAATTCGCGTTCAGACTCGAGAGGCTCTGATCGAAAGGATCAAATTGTGGTAATTTTTGCTGAAAAGAAAACATGTCCATGATAAATAATTTTTCAACGAAAAACGAATTGGAAAAATATGACTGATTTTGTTCACTTCAGTATCGTGATATTCATCTCCTCACCAAACCCACAATAGAAATATTTTTGGCACACTGAAATTCTTTTCTTGTAGATAATTTAATACCATTTCCAAATATGTGATCGAATTCGATGAAGCTACAAGCATAACTGATATATTAAAGATTTCATGGAAAAAATTTAAATATTTCCTGAAAACGAGAAATGTTAAATTGAAGAATAACCGTCAATATTTCGACCAAGTATTATATGACATTTTTTGTTGCAAATCACTTGAATAATCTCTCCTTGAAGTTTTGCCGTTTTAAAAATAGACACCCTGTATAATGAGCGCGTTCAGCAATGACATTTGACTGGGCCAGTATTCTCGACAAGTGATCTTTCGGTGCGTATACGTTTGGTATACATAAATACAATACAGAAAACGTATACGCACCGAAAGATCACTTGTCGAGAATAGGGGCCCTGGTCGGATTGATCTGAACCCTTCGTTTATTACATCCAGATTGAGGGGAGTACACATCTGGACCGTTCGGCAAGAAAATCTGATCAATCGGATGTAGATCTGTTTTCGACGGAGCAAACGGATTTTTTCCACAGAACAGAAACAGAAATTACTTTTCTGCATTTGTCAATGGATTTTATCTGCATTTATGAGTTTCCCGCTTCGAATATCCTCTAACAGTCTATTAAAATTTCGTGTCTTATGTTATTTGTTGTGTAGTAAAAAATGAAAAATGTCGTTTGATAAAAAAATAAAGATTCAAAATATTGAATCATCTCAACCAAGGGCTAGAAGTGTTGAGAGCTATAACATTAGAATTAAAATAGAACCCAGACTACCTCTACGGCCGAATAGACCTTTAAGCACTAATTTAATATCTGGCAAAAAGAAGAAACGCTCCATATCGTTCGTTTATTACAGAAAATTCTGACAAATCGGTACAATCTTTGATCACTTGACTAAAAAATCCGTCCGCTCTCGGATACTATTGCCGAACTCGCTTAATAAGTACCACTAGAGATGAAAAATGTCATTCCCATGTGGTCACATTGGGCTTGTATTGCGCTATTTGACAAATAAGTATTCATCATAGATCAACCAAACGTTGTTTGTTTTCTCTATGGTATTCATTCCCGAAGCTATCTATGAATTTGAGAAAGATAAAAGGTCAAAAATTTCGTCGCTGAAAAACCAACTTGTTAGTTCTGCCCGTTTCCATGTTTCATCGATGAGAAACGAGTGTTGCTAAGAAAACTTCCTCACTAAATAAAAATGGAATGAGTGAAATAGTCACCAAGAAATACCTAGACGTGATCAGAAACTTTTATT
Organism: Adalia bipunctata; assembly: GCA_910592335.1. Lineage (NCBI taxonomy): Eukaryota > Metazoa > Arthropoda > Insecta > Coleoptera > Coccinellidae > Adalia > Adalia bipunctata. Next base: position 30,406,937 of record OU342955.1, read on the forward strand.
TCAAAGGTCACACATAAGTTGACATTAGACATCAACCTGTATCTCGCTTATGTTTCGAACACTATATATACAGAGTTATTTTTTTTTAAGTGTTTCATTAGAAGTATTCAAGGAAGGAATATTGATACGAATTCGAGATTCTGTATTTCTGTTTTAGAGGACATAAACTTAAATTGTGAAATATTTTCAAGCGGAATCTACTTCCGGTTCTACTGGAAACGAATGGGAACTTCGTTATTTCAAATGTAACACTCTGTACATTTAAACATATCTGAATTCTTCGTTTAATTCTGCGTTGATTTGATGTATGATATGCGCAACCACTTCAAGCGATTGTTGAGTTATAGCCTGATTGTCAAATTCGTTGACAGAAAGAGTGTCACAAATTAGTGTTAATATCTCCAAAATCCCTCATTGTAAGAATTTTTTTTCGCCACAGAAGAACGCTGATACTGCTTCATATATAAATTATGAGGAAATATTATACAGGGTGTCTGAAACAGGACTTCAAAATGAGCCTCAATAAAACTATGAAATCTCATTTTTTTCAAATGAGATCCATATAATTTCGAAATTCCGATCGGTTGCTCGTCAAAAACTAGTTAGCGTGTGCCAAATAGTTCATGTATTTAAAATCAGTAGTTTTGCCATGAAATAAAACTTGACTGGCATCTAATTTCTTTGATGCTGGCAAATCTACCAGAACTATTGGTTGTTTGAAGAAATGATGAAACTTTCAGTTTAGATAATGAGAAATTAGATTTTGGGTTGGATTAAGGCCAATTTCAGTGTGCATAACGCAAATATAATAATGCAACCAATGCGGGACTTTGCCTCTCAAATTGAGAACTGACGTGAAGTCAGGAGCTTTTGAGCACCTTATAGGTAGATTCACATCAAAGAATCCAAGGAAAAATTTTTAGGCATCCTTCAAAACAACTGCTATCAAGAAATATTGAAGTCTTTCCATAGTCCCCAGAATTTCATATGGTTGTGGTTACGCCATCTGGACAAAAATTTTTATGTAGGTATCTTGAATACGTCATTCCCCATAAAATTTCATCTCGATCGAAAGGGTAGGTACTTCTGAATTTTTAATACTAACCTATCCTGAAAACTTCTAGGTTTATAAGTTCGAAAGTTATCATCATGGTCGAACGAACATAATTGAATTTAACCACGGATTCTTGATCAGTGTTTCGAATTCAGTCGAATGAGACCACACTCGGCTCAAAATTCGAAAAATACAGACATTGTGACGATATGACATAGCCCTCATTTAGAACAACCGGAAGGAGGATCGGATGATACTAACAACTCAATCAGTAACTCTATCGGAAATTCAAAGGAAGTTAACAACATATTTGTACTATTTAGTGAATGTGGCACATCGCTCACCAATTTTAAATCGAATTTTTTTAATTTTTACTATTTTTATTAATTCCTTTTAAATTAGGAGGCCGATGTCAAACTAACAGGAAATGTTCCTATTATAAGAGGAGGAAGAAGAAATTAGATTTTACTTTTGGTTTCTTGTCAAGACAAAATAAGGTATGATATAGATGCAAAGAAACCCTGGTGTAACGTGTCTGTACTAAAAATCGTGACCAAAATTGGAGAACAAATCGGCATTCTATAAAAAAATTGTAAATCCGTTCCTGGTACCTGAATCATCCGATATATTTCGCGATGGTGGCGTTATTGCGTTAATGGCGCGACCCATTTCAAACATTTGAAAAGTACAACCCCATCTCAGATTATCAGTTTCAAACAAAAACTTATCTGTGCCAACACCAGGTAGCATTTTTCCGTTCCCTATACAGTCAGCGCGACAGGTCGCTTAATTAGGTAGAGTCTACCACATTTTTCCTCTGTGAACATTTTTGTAGCCGCGGATTTTTTTCAGCAAACCTCTCGTAAGTCGACCATATTTTCATTTTTTTTTTATCATACGTACTCTTTTTTCGTATAATGCAATCATAAAAACAATCTGAGAAAAATGAGAAAACATGATTGTCTACCAATATAAACATGACTGAAAATCACATTTTTTTGATTATCAATACACTCCTGATTTTTTTCAGAATCGGTTTATATAACCATATGAAATATGAAAATGCAATTGTCCGACAAAAAAGTGCTGTTTTTCTTGTCCGACAGATGAAAATCGACGATTTTTTTGAGTTTTTAATAACATTGATATTTATCGGACAAGAATGAATTTATATTTTATAGATATTCGTTTTATAGAAAAAACAACTGTCCACCATATATAAAATGCGGCAAATCCTTAGTCTAGTTGAATATAATGGTTTTGTTTCAGAAACTTTTTTCGATTATTACTGAAATTAAACTATTGATTTTGATTGAAAGTGTATAATTAAAATTGTTCACTGACATTTTCATTCAAATTTAATAAAAAAAGCAATGAAAATACTTCTTCCTCAGATTCATTGTAACAAGACGAATGGTATCCAGTAAAAGTATCACACCTTTCTTCAGGTAGAATGACATCTTTATATTTGTGATTAAGATGTTCTCTTGATGCCAAGAATATTTTGCACAGTTTGAGGATGCCACTTCCTCCTTTTTTGTTTTTAAGCCACGGATATTTTTGAATGTTTGCACAAAAAAACTCCATCACTACTGAGAATATTATATCGGCAATAACTAAAATTGCCGAACTCTATTCGTCGGACAGCTGGATGATAGTATTCAGCACATCCTTCTTAAATGGTCCTCAAAAAATCAAATGTTTATTTGTAACATGAGCAAAGTTATATCCGATAAATGCATATAGTCTATTCATAACCAAATTAGAGCAGTGAATTTTTTAATTCTTGAATGAACGCGACGTATTCTCAAGGTGGAGAGGGAATAAGAAAAAAAGACATTATTCATAATTTTTTATCCCAAAAACTCTTAGTTTTTCATTTGTCGGACAAGGAAATCGCCACATTTTTTTGTCGCACAATTGCATTTTCATACTTCATATGGTTGTATCAACCTATTCTGAAAAATTCGGGAGGGTATTAATACTTTGAAAATATGCGATTATCAGTCATGTTTATGTTGGTAGACAATCATGTTTTCTCAGTTCTCCAAGATTGTTCTTATGATTGCATTTTACAGAAAAGAGTATGTTTGATTTGAATAGAAAAATGAAAATATGGTCGACTTACGAGAGGTTTGCTGAAAAAAATCCGCGACTACAAAAATGTTCACAGAGGAAAAATGTGGTAGATTCTACCTAATTAAGCTATACAGAAAGTATGAAAACATTTTTAATAATTTGCAATTTGTCCCATCGGCACCCAGAAGACTAACAGGGCAGGGAAGTGAGCACATCACGCATATCTGCTAGGAAACGGAGTGTTCCATTGTGCATTCCGTTTCCTATACGGTGAGAGCGACCTGTCGCGCTGACTGTATAGGGAACGGAAAAATGCCACCAGGTATGCTATATGCATCTTTGGTCGTATCCTCTATGGTTCCTTCCCCTGTTAATATTTGTTATGTTTTCTTCCTCTTTGTATGTTGCCATTTTTACAGCCTTGAGAACAGAGCGAATCGCTCCAAAACGTTGGCAAAGTTTCTTTGAATAAAAGCACAACAACAATTAGTCCATCCTTCTGCCTAATGAAACAGTAATTTTAATACATGGTCGCTAATAATGTGAGTACATTTGAATGTTCCCGGACACTTTGCAAGATCAACTAAATCGACAACATCATTCTGGTAACAAAACTGGACCTAACAGAAAAATTTCAAAGGCACAGGCAAGATATTTAGTAGGAAATCAATGATGATGTACTTCCCAATGAATCCAAAGATATCTATGAAATATAAGCTGCTGAAAGACATTTCCTGATTAACCATGTCGGGGCCTAGAAAGGCAAAGAAAGTTTCGGAGCCCCTCAACCTTTTTCGAAAATACCAACATTTCATATAATGAAATGAAACTACGGACAATGTAATACATTACATTGTCCAATTACTGACAGTTGTAATTTCATTTCATCAATATAATGGACGAAGAAAACATTAATGATTTCATATAGTGAAAAACGGGTCACTAAAAGCCCTGGGAGTAAGTCATGAGCTTTTGATCGCTTGTTCTCCACAATAACGGCCCACACACGACCACTTCGGAGTGGAGGTTTGATGCGCGCCGTTCCGAACTTCCTTGTAAAAGTTTTGGTTAGTTCGATCAACGCTCCAAGGTTAGGCGTTTCACTTTGTCGTAGCGCTCTGACGTTTTAAAATTTCTAAAACGCAACGAGCCACTCTAAATCTTTCTATTTTGGAAACTTCTACCCAACTAACCATCACTCTTGAACGTGATAAACTATAATGTGTCACATCAGAAGCAAGATATTTTGTGAACATTAGTAGGCAAGCGACACTCTTGCTCGTATCGATCAAGAGTGAGGTTCCGTTCCGGAACGCCAAATGCTTGATGTGCGCTCCGAAGTGGTCGTGTGTGGGCCGCTATTGTCTACAAACTTCTTGAACAGCTGTCAAATGACTGCATCAGGAAATCGTCTATGACTCTTTTTACCTAAATCGGAATCTGTTCCAATGTTCGGAACATTGTATGATTGATTGTATGATTCACTTGTAATTTCATTTTCATTCTTCAATACCGATAACACCACGCCACTGGATCTTTCAAAGTTAGATTCTGCAATGTTGCCAAGGCATCATAAAATGATATTGTTATCCTTTATGCTATCTTCGTTCCACTTTCGAAAACTGACTAAATTTTGGCTTCACCAATTCTCGAATTTGTGAAAGAGATGATAATGTGTCTCCTCTTTCTAGTCTAAGGTTGTAACAGAAATCTTGCAATTCTTTTCTATAATACACTAGAATTTCATACGTCACTGGTTATGCGAATTGAATAAATTTCACCTGGAGCTTGATTATGTCATTTTCCATTCCAATGAAAATATGATCTCGATCGAATCTGTAGTTCTAAATTATAAAAAAAATTCGAACGTCCACATTTACGGAACCGAATATTGACATCGTAACGAAATGATGTAGCTCGAATATATTTTTTTATTAATGTTTATTGATCAGCAATCAGAATTCTTATTCTTTGAGCTATTTTGATGTTATTAATTATAGGCTCGGACATGGCGTGAAGTGGTTCTCTCCATTGAAAAAACTCTCATTGCCTTATTAAGTCAGCTGGCCAATAGTCCGTATTTATAAAAATGAAGCATTAACTCACAAGTAAAAGGTAGAAGCAAAAGGAAGAAGTTAAAGGTTTTGCTTCAATTCGTATTCATAATCTCATTTTCCTTGCAAGGAAATGCTTCGGATAAGTGAAGTAAAAGGTACACCGATTTACGTATTCGTCTCCAAATTGGGCTGGCTTTTCAATACGAATGTGCGTGCACTCAACAACCCCAATAGCTGTTGAGAAATGGAACCTGGTCAACCACTTCTCTTTGGCCTGTTAACAGATACGTAAAAATACTTCATACGAAAATTGTGCGAAATCGAATGAATTTTTTGAAAATAATTAGGTCAATTGGGATATATACAGGGTGAACAACATATTGAATGCAAATACATTTTTTTCAAATGGGACACCGTGTATTTTCTTCCATATTTTTATTGTTCATTCTCTCCTCATATAAAATAAAAATATATATGCATATGTGGGTCTGTCTCTTTTATTTCCAGAGTCTCAAAGTTTTGAAATGAAACTACGGAATAAAAAAATACATATGGGAAATCACTCCGAAATTCTTTATATTCAAACAATTTACTTAAAAGCAATATTTTCCCGAAGAATATCTAACAGTATCCAATAAAAAATAAAAAATTTTCAACTATGGTACTATAGAATAAATAATATCAACTAAAGGAATTGGTTCTTAAAATTTAAAACTCTGTGGTACTCAGAATAAACGAGATAGACCGAACATATGTTATATATTTGAAATTAGGGGAAAAAGAACTTGCAAAATATAGAAAAGTATGATGGGTGTTCCATTTGAAAAAATGAAGTTGCAATCAATATGCCCACTCTGTATATATTTCAATTCGTGGAATCATTTTAAAAAACATTAGTCGATTTCGTAAAACTTTTGTGAAAACCTTTTTCTGTACCTCTTTCAGTAACAGCAAATGTTTTTGAGCAAATGCTTCTTTTTATAAATACGGCGAACCAGTGGCGCACCCAGAAATTTCATTCGGGGGGGGGGCTGCTCGACAGTAATCCAGTTTTTGTAAGTTATACAGGGTGGGCCACCCCAGACGCGGTTCTCATTTTGAGGCAGTCAATGAAGACATTTTGAAATATTTTTTTGTGAAATGTAAAGGGCAATCATGCACAATTTAAAATTGTTTTCACATATGCAGGATGTTCGATAACAAAGATATAGACCATAGTTACACTTTTTTCAATGTAATACCCTATATATGAATTCAAAAATTCGATGGCAAGCTCAAATAATGATGAGTTTATAAAGACCATTTTATGCCTCAGGAGTACCATTTAAGAGAAAATGGCGAAAAATCGAAAAAAAAGCGAGACAGACAATGCTTTTTCGTGTAGACATATTGGCTACACTTATGCAGGAGAAAAAAATTTAACTCTGGAATATACTGAGTGATCATAATTAATATTCAAACATTAACTACAAATAATGGTCGAAAACTTTCTTATTTCGAATGGCACACCCAGTATTTATGTACCTTGTTGAACGTAAAAATTAATATCGAAACTTTCTTCGTTGGGTTTCCCTACATCTAAACCTAATAGTTTTCCAGTAATTTTCGATTTTTAATTCAACTAGTTAACCTACTATTATGAATAGCGATATTCATAGAAATACTTGGAAATATTTGGGGGAAATGCTTACAATATTATTTTTGAAATCTGAAAAACTCATATGAAGATCTCAATAATGGTGTTGTGGTCACGCAAGATTTATTATTCCTTTATAAATGATTATCTACTGTTTTTCTGAATATCAATTCTTCTTTCAATTATTTTCAAATTAATTTCGCCTAGGAGGTATTAAGTATTTCATTCAATCTTTTCCGGTACATGCCCTTAAATTTTCCTTTATTCCGATCGTTTTGAAGTTAAGCAATACGTTCAAAGAATCATGTAACAAACGATTAATTCAAAAAAATATTTGCGCAGGTGATGAACCAGTGCTCCAGTCCAACATTTTACCTATTCTTCACATTTTGAATATTTTCAAGACTTATCGAGATTTTCAAAAGAGATCTGTTACCGTGAACCTCTGGCCAAAGAGTGAGTTGAGTACCGAGTGGAACGAGTTTCACCCGCATAAAAACATTCAGTAGTAAGGTAGTATTTGAAGGTATTTTGTGAACATCTTTGAGTCTACTAATACTCAATCCAACAATTGGAGATAACGAGTATGCAGAATCAAAGTAGGGGAAGTATATTTCGGAAAGCGAATATTCAGTTCTGTGTGCATTAATGCAGAAACTATAGGACTTTTTATTCAATGCAGAGAACGAAGAAATATTTTGAAACAGGAAAATCAACGATATTGGAATAGTAAACTCACATTCTTAAAAACTATAACAATAACAGATCTACATAAAATATCAAGGAAACACCAAATAACAAAAATCCCTCAAAAAAATAATTGGCAATCTACAAAAACTGCTCAAACGATCCTCCATCTTCTGCAATGCATAAACGAAATCGTTCAAGAAAAGTGTTTTCAACATTAGCAAATACTCGGGGTGTAATGATTGCAAAAGCATCTTTTATTCTTCTTTTCATGTCTTAAGGAGTTGTTATGGTATTCTCATACACAATACTTTTGATATAACCCCATAAAAAATATGGAGATGTTAGATCTGGTGACCTTGCAGGCCGATTTTATGGGCCTCCACGACCTATCTATCTATTTGGAAATTTTCTATTCAAATATTGGCGGACATCAATTCGGAAGTGGGCAGGTTAACAAGTTGAATTAAAAATCGAAAATTACGGAAAAACTATAAGGTTTGGATGTAGGGAAACCCAATGAAGATAGTTCCGATATTAATTTTTACGTTCAACAAGGTACAGAAATACTGGGTGTGCCATTTGAAATAAGAAAGGTTTTGACCATTATTTATTGTTAATGTTTGAATATTAATTATGATCACTCAGTATATTCCAGAGTTAAATTTTTTTCTTCTGCATAAGGGTAGCCAATATGTCTACACGAAAAAACATTGTCTGTCTCGTTGACTTGAAGGGTTTATTCATTAATTGCAAATTAAAAATACCCCTTTTTTCCGATTTTTCGCCATTATGTTCTCTTGAATGGTTCTTCTAAGGCATAAAATGGTCTTCATAAACTCATCATTATTCGAGCTTGCCATTCAATTTTTGAATTCATATATGGGGTATTACATTGAAAAAAGTATAGTCTATATCTTTGTTACCGAACACCCTGTACCTAATATGTGAAAACAATTTTAAATTGAGCATCTTGCCCTTTACATTTCACGAAAAAAGAATTTCAAAATGTCTTCATTTACTGCCTCAAAATGAGAACCGCGTCTGGAATGGGCCACCCTGTATAATTGAAAAAATGCGCCGCGGGCGAAAATCTTCTTAAGTAATGGATATATCGCATTCGTTATTTTAGGAAGACATCATAAAAAAGGTTTTTTTAAAAAATGCATATTTTATTTTTTTCACAAATACATACTAAGTGAAGGAGGTAAGAGGAAACGCCTAAAACTTGATTAATCATTCTACAGACATTTAAAAAACTCGAAAACGACGAAAACAATCCTTTATTTTTGAGCTCGGGGGGCTGCAGCCCGACAGCCCCCTCGGTGCGCCACTGCGGCGAACGTATAACCTTTTACTTCGAATCAAACTCTTCGAAGCAAAACCTCTTCCTTCAATTCTTTTTATGCATATATCTTGAAGAAATTGCTTCATTTTTTGAAAGTAAAAGGTACGGCTTCTTTTTTAAATACGGCCCATTGTCTTCAAAGTCTTCTCGATTCGCTGTTTTTCAGTAACGGCTGCAGCAGCTCATTTGGATGTCCATCTATCTTTGCGTGGTGTCGTTTGCATCTGGATTTGATGACATCTTGGACATATGGGATTTTTAGGTCATCGTTTAGGGTCTGATTGGTCACGTACCATGGTACGTTGGCTATCCTGCCGTCCTACGCCAAGAAGCAGTATCTCCAATTTTTACCATTTCCGAATTTCATGTTTATACATAATAATTATGTAAAGATCAAATTCGGTAATGGTATAAATTGGAGATACTGCTTTTTGGCTTAGGACGGCAGTATTATTCTCAATGTTTTGGATTGGAATCTTTGTATTAGAGCAATGTTGGATTTGCTCGAATATTAAAAGAAATATATAAATGGATTTTATTGTCTGTGTGAATAATTAGGGAAAGATTTTGCGGCATGCAGACAAATTTTGTGAAATTTGTGAATACATACGAGGTGAACCGTATGATACTGAATTCCGGAAAAGGTATCACACACACTGGTAGCTCAGCGGGAGAGCATCCGGCCGGCAAGTGGAAGACGCAGGTTCGATTCCTGCTCGGTGTGTGACTTTTTCCGGAATTTCACAAAATTTGTCTGCATGCCGCAAAATCTTTCCCTAATTAAAAGAAATAATGAAATTTTGAGTTATTAATTATAGGTCATTTAGTATTCAATCAGTCTGTACCAAGTTTCTCAATATGATTCGACCTTACATTTACCTGTGTTTTATAAATGGACGAAAAATGACCTTGCTAATAGCAAGGCACACACGAAAGGGAAATCTGTGAGATCTGATCCGCAGTCCAGATCTGTAACAGATCTGGACTGCGGATCAGATCTTACAGATTTCCCTTTCGTGTGTGCCTTGGTGTTGCCTGGAATTTTCTTATTTTCATGAAAAATTCAATTTTCACTCGAATGAACATTTCAACTTTTTTCTCGTGGCCCCTAATTGACTCGGAGACCCTTGTGTCTAGACAGTGGGATAAACCGGCTCTGCTGAAAGGAACCGTACAACGGATTTTTTGGCATATTCGTGGTTTTGCAAAGGAAAGTATTCGTTTCAGAATTTTGTTTTTGGCCTTGGTTGTTCTCACCGGAATATAAATTTTGCCTACCCCGTTTCACCCTTACCTGTCTTTTTGGTGTCAAAGTAACTCAAGGTTGGGATACATTTGACACCACGTATAATCGAGCATAAAGTTGAAATCGAACTTCTTTTTCTTCTGCGTATCCGATTCGGATGTTGGCAATCATATTGGCAATGATGACTTTGTTGGTAGCAGCTCTAAATAACTCTACCGAGCTTTTTCCATACCAGGTTCTCAGATTCCGTAACCACGATATTCTCCTTCTCCCTGGTCCTCTCTTACCTACCACTTTCCCCTGTTATATTCTGCAGTAGGGAGTATCGCTCTTTGTTCCTCATAACATGCCCTAGGTATTCGAGCTTTCTTCTCTTCACTGTGAAAATGATCTCGAGTTCTTTCCTCATTCTCTTTAGCACTTCTTTGTTTGTTACCTGAGTTATCCAAGGTATTCTGAGCATTCTTCTATAATCGAACTACCACAGTTGAATTACGACAGTTGAATTACGACACAAAAAAATTTTTAAGTGAAACTTTCAGAAGATCCTATTGATTAATTCCTACCATGGAGAAATATTAACAAGTGGGTACCTACCTATTTCTGGGAACGCCGAAATCACTCAATTTTCATTTTGAGGGGGAACTTCAGTGTCGGACTGGGGATCAAGGGCCCTCGCAAATTTTTCTTGGAAGGCCACATGTATTTTTGTCTCCAGAATTATGGGTTATAATTAAGAAATTGTGTTCTGGTTGATATATTTACTCAGAAATTCATAACAACTAACAACAACTATAGCATAATGAGTTCGAATAAATAATAAAGAAATTATATACAATAAATTAGAGATTTAACAGTAAATTGAATTCAAAATAGAAATCAACTGACTAAATTAAACTCATCATCAGATGAAAATAAACTCTTCCTGTTCCAATTGAGATCATTAACTGTATATTTTATTTTTTTATTTTCAACGTTGAAAAAACCTTTTCGCAGGCAACTTGAGTACAAGAAAGTAGGTACTCTCAATGCACTTTTCCTATCACTTCCAACGAGTTCTTCACACTGAAGCGAACACTTCTCAGTATATTCATAAAAAGATTTGCTAAACCTTCAAAGTGAGTTGTCATTCAACCCCTATTGCTGTTTAAGATTCATGAAAGTGTGGCCACCCCGCTGAGGGGGACGATCGTATACTCACGAAATTGCAATCAGAAATTCAAATGAAAATTAAGCTGCCACAGTGTTTTAAACAACAAAAAAATTCCATTATCGAAAATGATTTCATCTTCGACAAATCTTGGACGTTTAACTATTATGACATTTGTAGTTAGTAAATTCCTTGCATTCAATTGTCGGTCAGGTTGTATGGTAGATACCAGGAAAAAATTTCATAAGTTTATAAATGAATTTTAACGTCTGTGTGAATAATTAGGTAAAGATTTAACGGCATGCAGACAAATTTTTGAAATTCTGGAAAAAGTCACACACCGAGCAGGACTCGAACCTGCGGCCTTCCACTTGCCGGGCGGATGCTCTCCCTCTGAGCTACCAGTGTGTGTAATACCTTTTTCCGGAATTCAGTAATACGGTTCACCTCGTATGTAGTGAGAGGGGGGGTTCCTAGGTGGGGAGCACTGATTCGTCATCATTAGCCAGTGGACTCCATTTATCCTTCACTTTACGTCATCGAATTTTTCGATTTCAGTTTTTTAGGTCGGATGTTGGATTCCGACCAATGATGAAATACTAAGCCGAGAATTAATATATGTATAAATGAATTTTAACGGCTGTGTGAATAATTAGGTTTACCTAATTATTCACAAAGTGAAGGATAAATGGAGTCCTCTGGCTAATGATGACGAATCAGTGCTCCCCACCTAGGAACCCCCCCTCTCACTACATACGAGGTGAACCGTATTACTGAATTCCGGAAAAAGGTATCACCACACACACTGGTAGCTCAGAGGGAGAGCATCCGCCCGGCAAGTGGAAGACCGCAGGTTCGAGTCCTGCTCGGTGTGTGACTTTTTCCGAAATTTCAAAAATTTGTCTGCATTTCATAAGTTTGTTCCGAAATCAAATCAATTTGGAATATCTGTCCCGAAACTATGGGGAACGGAAGTTTTTACATGCATTTTCAACATCCTGTCTAATTTTGAGAGCTTCTGGTGAACCTGCTTCGAAAAAGATTGTTTGATGTGTCAAAGCAATATAACCAATTATACGTATTTAATTAGACAAAAATTTCGATATTTTCAGAGTTCCAAGAACCATCAAACTCAACTCAACACCTGTGTCAGAAGCAATCAAGATAATTTTTAATGACAAGACAAATCGAAGGGGTTACCATGAAGTTGTTGGAGACGTTCTCACGCCATCACAAGTTATGGGCATCGACCACTTGAGAGATCCAAGACTAAATAAGGTAGGTGATTACTAATTCATTTATTATCCCTTCCCTTCTCACAGACAGATATTTTTTCTGTAATTTCGGTTGAAGTCAAATGAGATTTCATCATTTGTCATTTTTCAAAATGCAATGTCTTTTGATAATTCTGAATAGCGGAATATTTGTCTGCTGTGATGCCTATCCAAATATGGCTACAAGTATTTTTTATTGAAATTTTCTTCCTTCAAAACAATTCAGAATTATTCACTCTCAATGAAAATCTTTTCACATCAATTGTTCAACAACCACAGACCAACTGTTCGGTCTATGCAACAACGGTTTGTCTTGCGCACCGTTTTAGGCGACTGAAATTAAGATTGTAGCGCTCTTTCGGCGAGAATTAGAATTACTCCTTCGGTATGTCCAGAGACTAGACGCCATCAGCCAAAAGTAAACAAGTTATAAGTGCTCACAAACTGCTCTTAACGAAAATCGAAGGAGGAACTCATTTTGGTGGGATAAATATGGCTTTTCAATTTCAGAAATAATCTGAAAAAACTGAGTGTTTTTGTTGAGAAATATATCGTGCTTCTGAAATTCTCATTCAAATAAGGTTAGTACTTGAGTATTCCCCAGCTGTATCAACTCAACTCCAATCGAGAAATATGAACTTTGCATCAATTCCAGAGAATCATATTACAGACGTAATAAGCCCATTTTTTTCAAATGGCTATATCTTTTTAACAGAGCCGAATTCGGAAAAATGGAAAAAAGCTTTCTTTTGACCTGAAGAATCTTCAGTTTAAATATATGTACAAGTCAAAGACTCACCCTGTATATGGAGTATACGAGGTCCAGATTATTTTAATAAATGTAAGTATGTAACTATGAAATACAACTAGAATTCGCGACATGCAGACAATTTTTTGAAATTCCGTTGTTGGGAGGGGGATTTCATAGAAAAATGCATCATCAATCATCATCATCAGCCAAGGGAATCCACTTATCCTTAATCTCAAGTCATTGACAATTTTTTCAATTTCAGTGGGGGTCGGAATGTGGACTCCGACCAATGACGATATTCAACTGTGCTTTTATCGTGTGAATAAAATTGTCTGATATTTCTATCAGGAATAGATTTTGTTCCGTATTTTTTCCAGAGCGCCCAATTGTTCTTCTATACTATCCATTCATTCAGGAGCGTCCTGTGTACTCTACGAGTAACCAATTGTTGGTGATACTCATCACTTGGAATCACCGCCAAGTAAATATAACTGTATATATATATTCTTTTGAAAGAGAGAATTACATACTGTTTTCTTAAATCAAACAATACATGGCATATGGCACGTGTGAAGAAATGGCGACAGGGAACAGATTATATAAAAGAATAAAATCTGTTTCCCCCTCCAAATCTAAGTGTTAGCAGAGGGAATGTAAACGGGGTACCATACAATTCTGAGTATGATACACGAGAACAGATAAAAACCTCTGAAAAAACTCTGGCTCCCCGTGTGGTGATACTGAATTTGTTCAAAAAAATATGCTGCTATCCATGTTACAATGCTCCTTGTGCTTGAAAACATGCCTTTTCATTGAACTGGATGCAAATATCTTGAAATTATATCTGTAACAGGAAAAAAAGAAGAGAAAACGAGAAAGAAGCAGTAAAAAATACTTCACCTGCTAAAAAACCTTTTCACAAAGTCCTAACTCTCTTATGGATCGGGAGGATCTGTCGATCAGGTCCGATCTTCCAAGTGATGATTCTTCTGTTCTTCAGGTGTTCGAGGAACGCTACAGGCCCCTTATGTTGGGGGATCATCTCCCATAGATTAGAGTGGTTGTTTTTAGCGAAAAATCAGCAAAAAAGTAAGAGCAAATTCAAAAAACTTCTGATGAAATTGGCTGATTTCCAACTATCGCTCATAAGTAAAAAATTGGAGAAATATCAACATACGGTTTTACGAGAAAAATTAACCAATAGTTCCGTGAATCCGCGTGCTTGATATTGAATTTGGGATACCCTGAGCACTATCGAATGGGTTTAGTCTAGTTCATAAACGCCTGCTGGCGTACCTAGAAGCTCGGCGTTATCAATTTTAATAGGATGTGATACAATAATTTAGAAGGAAGTTTATACTTACGTTCCGTTTCCTAATGTAACATGTATTCATTCACTTTCATCACATGAATTTCATTGTTCTGCTTAAGTTGCAATATCAAAGTGTTATCAGTTATCACGGATTTCAAAAATTGAAGGAAATTAAGTTAGCCATTCGGAATATTGAAGCCATATAGAAACTTCGTATTTCACTTATATTCAGGGTTCCGCACACCCGATAAAAAAAATTCAAGAAAAGCCTTGACTTGGATTCAGATGCTTTTGAGCGCTCGTTCATCCATCTTTTTGGTAGATTCGGATTTTCCAGTTCAATAAACCACTGCTGTCAAAAAAATCCCACCAAAATATTTTATGGAAAGAAGGTTGCCGAAAAGAATGAGCTTAACTCATTCGCTGTATAGACCAGTCCAACGATCTGTCAAGATCAGCTGTTTTAATGGCTGCTGGGAGCAAACTGAGGTTATGTCAGTTACGTGTTTCAGGGTAGTTTCTTTTGCTTTCGGAATTTTCAATTTCAACCATGCCATCATCTTGCATTGTGATAAATTGTGGAAATAGAGGGATTCGCGACAGTGTAAAATCATATAGAATTCCAGCTGTGCTGAATTTCGCCCATAAAAAACGACTGAATGAGCTCTCCAAGTTGAGGAGAGGAAAATGGTTAGCAGCAATTAAAAGGTCTGATTTGACCGAAAATAAAATTAAAAATGCTGCTGTATGTTCCAAACATTTCATCGCAGGTGAAGACTTGTAGTGTAGTGCACACTAAGTAACTGACTATGTATATGTTACGGGCAATGTAATTATTTGGGTCAGTATTCATAATGCTTGGTTATTATGAATAATGACAATTAAAATTGGGCAATTTGATAAATTTGAATTACCTTACGATAGTTTCTCACATTGCCCGGTCATTATAAATACCGCCATTATTTCTCTGGGCACTTTGATTAATTGACAGCAATGAGACATCCACGTGCGTGTGGTGTGCTTTTGGATATTTTTGCAATTTTTGGTAGGCCCAGTAATTTGCTAACAGTACTATTAGCGAACCATGTAGCATTTGGCCCGAGTTGAAGATGGTGCATGGGAAGCCCAGACACTCTCAAAAGCTGGATTCCGTAGAACGTGCGAATCTGGACGTGGAAAATATGCTTTGTTCGTGGCAATGTGCAAGATTGTCATCCAAGACAGGGGGCCAAGGCTATAGTCAATGTGGCTGTAATGCCGACCATCCACGAAGCCTCTTTTTCGAGCGTTTCACGACCTCATCTGGACGCGTGACTTTTCAAGCGTCCAACCGGGCCTTTGAGTGACGTGGCGTTAAGGAAAGTACCGTAGATCATTCACGGAGACTGTTTACAAGCTTCTTGCGAAGCTGGCAGCTCTAAAGTCCCGTAAAAACGCATCGTGAGTGGTCTACATAAAAGTGGATGTATATCCGACAAGTGCAGGTGTCCTAAAGAAAGAAAGGTATGTAACTCGAAATGTCACCAAAGTGGAAGCTGCTCTAATAAATAGACCCTCTATGTATTGCTACATATTGACATTTTGTGTAAATATTTTGTAATCACGTACATATCTAATACCTTATTTTTATTTGGACTTAAGTTTTGTTTGTACCTACTTATTTCATCGCCACTCGTTTGTTTGTCAGCATGTGAAATTTTATTTGTTATTTTTTCTTTGTTACTTTGTCAGTTAGGCATGTAAAAATTTGTTATTTTTAAAAGAAATATGAATAAAAATGATTTTTAAATTGCCCACTTGACTTGAAGCATTATACATAATGACCGGGCAATGTAATATTTGCAACATAATTTATCATTTTGTCATATCCTTTTGGGCACTTTTCAAATTGCCCGGGCATTATAAACAATGCCCAATTACTTACATTGCCCGTAACATATATACTAGTTACAGGAGGAAAATCACATGGTTTCACTGAAAGACTTGAATCGTCGAGAGCAAATGGATCCACGTTATTTAACGTGGAAGTTTTTGGCGATATCTTTGTGCAACAGCTACATCTTTAGTTTGTCAATTTCAAGAAATAATTACTCATTTTGAATATAACACAATATTTATTCACTCGAAAAATGGTATCACAACACTCAATTTCGGATAAAATAGCGTTGAAAGTAACTCTCTAGCAAAAAGTTTGTTTCTGCCAGAAAGCAGAAATACTCATCCCATATAGGTATTACACTTATATCGCTCCTGATGAAAATGAATCAAGAACCGTGGACGATATTTTCAACCAAGCGATATATTACGATATTTTGCTATAATGAAATGACATATGTCAATGCTCCTAGCAGCCATCTTAAAACGGTGATCAGCTATATTGTTGGACTGGTCTATAACTGTTATCAGATCCTGAGTGGTCCTAACTGTACAAGCCTTTCCCAACAAAACCAACATTGTGGTCGAAAAGTATGGCTCGGCCTACAGAAATCATGTTTTTTCGAAACAATGTTGAATCTTGCATTCGTTTCCTGAAATTCAATCAATATGTTCACCGTGAAATGGCCGAACCCTACTTTTGAGGTATTGGCTATACAAGAGATCTGATATTTTTTTATTTTTTAAACTCGTGTGTTGGGCATATCACTCTTGGCAACCTTCTTCACGTGTAATCCTTTTGGTGGGATTTCAGTCACGTATTTCTTTTTTCGTTTACTTCAGGAATTTTCAATCAATTTGAAATGAACTTGAATTTTGGAACTTGGCGCAGACTTGAGAGACAATGCAATAATAAGCTGAATAAGCTGAACACTTGGTTAAAAAACGGTTATGCTACTGAAATTTCTTTCCGAAGAATTTTTACGCGTCGTCTTTTTTCTTTCAATGATGTATTTGATGCATAAACAGTTGCCAGCTATCCACCCTTCATAAATTTCATATACAGGGTGTTTCACTATAGCCTGGACAAACATATTTTTGCCATATAGATGACATTGGGAAAGTCATTTTTGTCTCATGACATTTATCCCGTTTTCGAAGCTGGAGCGAGATACAGAGTGTTTAATGTCAATTTTGAGCAATATTCTGATAACTTTGGTAAGTTATGCAAGAGCTTTGAAATAACAGTTTTTGGTCACTTTTTGTTTTTTGGTACTCAATTCAATTTTGTGTAGAAAACCAGAGAAAAAATTCAATTGGCAGAGAAAACCAGCAAAGTTATAATTTTTTATTTTCGATTGCCGTATTTGATAGCATTATTTCAACGTATACAATTTCATAAGATTTTTCGTGAGAAAATTTTTCCAAAATGCGAACTCGACTTTTTTTCTACATGCTTACAGTGAAAAAATTAATTGTTGGAATCTTTCTAGGTTGAACTATCTCGAATTCTAAACACTGATATGGAAACAAAATGGAAAAATATACGTACATTATATTTTCAAGCCTTCCAAAGATTTCGCTTGAAGTTCTTTCATTTTTTTTATTCAGAATACTAGTGGCCTTCTCTGTCTCTCCATGCGTTCCATCATTGCTGTCCTCTGCGTCTAGAAAAGCTTTATCGGTCCATCTAAACGGCGATCTTCCTCTTGATCTTTGTTCAGAACATTCCCAGATATAATGAGTCTCCAAATTATATTCACCTCGGCGGGCTATACAGGGTCTTTCACGAGGAACCTCACCCATATATATACGGGAAACTACTGAACGTATTTTCATGAAATTCAGCACTTATAAGTACTTCACGATGCTGATGAAATCTAGAATATTTTCAAGGCATGAGCACCTTCGGTTTTTCCGGAAATGACGTCAACTTCCGTTTTTCAAATTAGAACACCATTTTTTTATTGCAAAAATAGATTCCTTAGAAAATTTCAAGTTATTTTGATGTAACATTTTTCAGTTTTGGTTGGAAAATTCTCTCTGAGCGGGAAAATTCGAAAAAAAAATCGAAAATAGAGCTCCGCTGAAACAAGAATAACTTCGAGGTTTTTGGATGGAAAATTTTCATTTTTGGGATTTTTCAAGATGTAAGATTGATGTATCCACTTTAAAAATCGAAATCGCGATTCATGATACAGGGGGTGAAAAAATCGCTTTCAAAGTTAGGGATGACAAAATCGTGAAAAATCAATTTTTTCAAATTAGAACCCCATTTTTTTTATGGCAGATATTGAATCTACGTTAAAAAATAATGTGAGTGTATGCATCACACCCTTGCCCTAAAATGGATATTTTCTGAGTTAATATCCACTTTAGGGCGATTTTGTCATCCCTAACTTTGAAAGCGATTTTTTCACCCCCTGTATCATGAATCGCGATTTCGATTTTTAAAGCATCAATCTTACATCTTGAAAAATCCCAAAAATGAAAATTTTCCATCCAAAAACCTCGAAGTTATTCTTGTTTCAGCGGAGCTCTATTTTCGATTTTTTTTTCGAATTTTCCCGCTCAGAGATAATTTTCCAACCAAAACTGAAAAATGTTACATCAAAATAACTTGAAATTTCCTAAGGAATCTATTTCTGCAATAAAAAAATGGTGTTCTAATTTGAAAAACGGAAGTTGACGTAATTTCCGGAAAAACCGGAGGTGCTCATGCCTTGAAAATATTTTAGATTTCATCAGCATCGTGAAATACTTATAAGTGCTGAATTTCATGAAAATACGTTCAGTAGTTTCCCGTATATATATGGGTGAGGTTCCTCGTGAAAGACCCTGTATGGTCAAAAAACATTGCCTTCTTTTCCATGATAATGCGCCTTCGTACCTCTGCTCCGCAGTTTCCATTGCTGGTTATGGTAGAACGTAAGTAGAATCTTGACATGAAATATTCTGTCATACACTGCATTCTATCCAATTACAGAGCTGTTTAGTTTTGGAGGTACAATTATTGCGACACCATTCGTGCTCTTATTTTCTGGGCCCCAAAAGTGAACCACGTTGCCCTCGGCGGTTCTGAAGAAGCGAGATCGTATGTTTCCGTTTCTCTTTCTATAATTTCCGCTTCCTAGAATGTTCGACCAGCCTCCGGATGTCCAAGTCTCAATTTTTTTTTGTTTTACGGAGATTTATATCTCCAGTTTTTTCAAGGTACCTGATTCCTCACACCTTTGCAGCCGGTAGCACAATTCACATCATCCGACCCTGAATCAGTATGGTGCCGAGTGTGAGTTGGGTCGCAGCACGAACTATTAATTGTTTTTAGTCTCTTATTACGGAGGAAATTCTCTCGGGAATATACCGTAGTGGTTTCTTGTTGCCTTCTGCACCGCAGTACCCAGACAAGTTTGGAATACGTCCATTGCGCCTGGGTAAATCCGATTTCAAGCTGTTGTAAAAAGTATGGCTTTTGCGCTTTGGCTCGGTAATGATGGATACTGCTGTCCTCCATGATGGCTTGGTTCTAAACCCCAATACAGGGTCTCCACTTCCGCTAGTTACGCCGTATCGATGACAGCTGTCCCCCCCTTTGAGCCCAAAAATCCCTTGAAAACTCATGAAATAATAGCATAATATACAAAAATTAGCCCATTACTTCTATTCTGATTTTTTTTTGCCTCCCCCCCCTAGCTCAATGGCTGGAGACGCCCTTGTGAATAGTGGGTATATTATCATTACTCGCATATGGAATTATCTTTTGGGGAAATAGCCCACATGCACGACGTCTTTTCATCATTCGAAAAATGACTTCGAGAGCAATATTACGACTACCTCAAAGAGAATCTTGTTGGGGTGTATGCAGAAAGAACAACATTCTGACGTGAGGCCACCAGTTTTTCAAATGAAAGTATTCCGTGCGGAATCTTTGAAAGGCTACAAAAAGAAAATCAATGGATATTTTTCCATTCTATTTTCACTTGTGTTTAGAATGAGTAGGATGGATGGGCGGACACGTGGGTTGATAGATGGCAACTCACAGATTATATAGTTTATTCACGGTGAATTTTTACGAACACACATATACGAGGTGTATATCATTCTGGATTCATAGCAGATGATTAACCTGATGAACAGGGAGATGCAGGCCAGAGTAGTATCAAGGTATTGATGCCCAAAAATTTTCACAAATTTTTCAATTTGAACATTTCATATAAGAAATTTTCGGTGAAATGACCTATTTCGATGAGTTCTATCACCTGTCAAAAAAAAAGCCTCACCTTAAAATACACCCTGTATAATAGTCTAATCACCTAGAACAGTAGCTCGGAAACTAGACGCCGTAGCAACTTGGGGTTTTCAGAAATTTCGGTTTCTCGAAAAAAAAAAAACATGACATGTATATTACTTTTTCTCTATCTCTCATAGTTTAGAAGTTGTAGTACTAAACCATCGAAATCTGACCACCTAAATTGAATTGAGCACTGAAAAATACGGAGATGTGGCCAGAAACCATTATATTTTTTTCAAGTCATAAGGCAAAAATGACATTCTCGATGCCATCTACACGGCTTTATATGTTGACCAGTTTATGGTGAAACCCTGTATAGACATGCAGCATCGAATAAGGGTAGCTGAGAGATTAAATACAGATTTCTCAGTTTTTTCTTTGTTTCTGTGCTAGTAATAGCTCACAAAACGAATTTCAATTTTCTAGACATTTTTGAAATATCTATCCATAAGGAATTATGTACAGGGTGGATCATATATTCTAACTGTAGATTTTGAGGCCAAAAGAAACCTTTACCCGTCCATAAACCGCCCCGAATATGCGTTCTGCGTTCTCGTTTGATTTTTCCGACAACACGAGGAACGACCAGGAAATTTCGAAGCTCTTGTGACCCATCCAAATGGTGAGACCAAATGCTCTGATCTGTGCCAGGATATCCCAGTCTTGATAGCTCTACAAAGGAGGAATCCATCTGTTTCATCAAGATAAATCCCTGGTGATAGATGCATAGAAATACCTGGTGTAAAGCCGGCCATAGACATCGATATTTTTCATCCGTCTATACCGCTGCGATACGAACCGTCTCGGCAAAAGCGCCAAAAACCGATGTGTTTGGCGAAGAACCGTCGGTAGAAATATCTGCATATGAAAAAAAAAAAAAAACTTCTTGAATTAGATCTTTGCTAGTCCATTTCTCTCATTTATCTGCCGATGCTTGATTTTTGTCACGACGGTTCATCGGTTGCCGTGCCATACCGACTGTGTGTGGGGATTTCGTCGAGAATCGGCGGTTATTTTCCATAAGCGTAGTACAAGTCGCGTCCTTTCCACAAGTGCGTCTACTTCTGCTGTTTCTTAATCACTTCTTCTATCCTATTTTTGACCGGGATGGATCAGGAGACGGCGAATAAACAATATATTATGAATTTTATCCATTTGTACAGGTTGCATTCTTGTCTATGGCGAATTAAATCAGCAAAATAGAGGGATAGAAACAAGAAGAGAGAAGCTTTTGAAATATTATAGAAAAATGAAAAAATATCATGAATTGGACAAAGGCGCTGATGTTAAAACAGTGAAGAATAAAATTGATTTTTTTTTATTCAGCACCGAAACCGCGCCCGCCACTGCTAAGAGATGTTTCCTCTTCATGACGTGCTTATTCGCGAACGACAGCAAAATAACTGGTAGAATTTACCGAAGTGTGTGGGCAAAACAGTTCTGCGATTAGTGAGTGCGATATGACTCGGCGGTTCGAACCGAGGCGAGGAAAACGGATGAAAAATATCGATGTCTATGGCCGGCTTAACGACTCCCTACTAAAAATCGTGACCAAAATTTGTAGATCAAAAGGGCACTCTAGATCTGAGTTCTCGTTTTACTTACGGAATAATCCGCAATATTTTATCGGTCGTGGCGCTCCTGCGGTAAAGGAAAATAGCTCGACATCTTTCGGGAGGAATGAAAAGTAGTTCAAGGAGGTAATTCTATGCATCTATCCCTGGTGATTTATGAGCCATTAATTAATTGTGATTTATGGTATAGATTCATAGAATATTCTATGCATCCATTTTATGGTTTATCAAACTTCAATCTGACAACCACAGAATATATCAATAGAAAACTCGAAAATTTATACTCCATTTACTTTTTTAAAGTATCCCGGTTGGCCTTGAAATTCTCACACATTTCACCGTTTATATTGTGAAAATGTTAGGTTATAGTCATTTTTCTGTCGAATATATATACGCAACGTGGTCGTTTCTACATAGAGATCGTTGTATTTACGTATTTATCGAAATGTTTTATTGTTTTAGTCTAATCCCATAGAATAAAATATCCATTATTCAACGGATTTTGAGATGTAATAGTATCTATAAACCAATAGCGGGAGTTATAATAACTCGCGCCTATAACTCACCGTAATGAATATTTCGTATGAGAACTGAGAAGAACTCACTCTAATACAAATAGAAAAAATGAAATTGCTTACGAAATTAATAAAAAAATTCGGAAAGATTGGGAACTCTATTTCAGACATCAAGAACGTTCTCGATATTCATTTCTACATTTCCTCTGGTCTGAATATCCAAAAATTGCATTTGGAAAACGTGAATTTTTGACGTTTACTACGCGATTCGATTCTCGACGACCACAGAGATCGAAACCTGTGTCACATTGGCAACATCTGAGAATTATTTTGACTTTCACGAGTGCCAACCTGCGTTAGTTCTAAGTAAAAAATACTTGATAAACCTAAATCTTGGCCAACCGGGATACTTCATAAAAGTGAATGGAGTATAAAACATGGATGAATTACACATAGAATTATAAATATAGAATTTGAGCGTAGTGGCTAAGGGCCGATTGCACTGTAGACAAAACTGTAGATTAAATCCAAAACATCGATTAGTGTCTATTGTTTATCATAGACACTAATCGATTAATCTACAGTTTTGTCTACGGTGCAATCGCCCTAGAAGTATACAAGAGGCGCGTTCGGTATTCCCTTTCCGGAGTGACTCCGGATTGGTAATAACGCACGCGGTATATTAGTGTAGTCCAAAAATCGAGGGTCAGATGTCGCTATACGCATGCTCCTTATTGATATGGGAATTCATTTTTGATTGCGTGTACTAGTCGCAACTTTCGACCTTCGATACCGAAAAAACTGTCCATTTTTAGGTCTCGGGCCCATGGAGACAATTGATCAGAAATGTATAAACTACAAAATATCCAAATTTCAGCCAATTCGACTGGGATCTATTTCCCATTTGATTTATGCAGGATCATTTTTATATGAATTATGCTCCTGTTTTGAGAAAATGAAACTAGAATATTTTCAGGTTTCTAGGTGAATCTGAGAATTCCTCAGTCCGAACCTGCTCCCCGCCTCGTAGATATCAACATCTCTTGTTTTTTGTCTTCTTATTATACATGACTCAGAATATCGATTGTGATCATTGTTACGGCGAGGTTTATGTTTCGAAAATGCCTCACGTTTATTTAAATAAATAACTTGTTGATATGCTTTTAATTTATGGTGAACCAAAACAAAATGGAGTTCAGCGTATAAGTTGTACAGAACAATATTTCCGCCAAGAAATCACCCAACTTCGCGGATGTTCATAAACCTGGTGCTGAGATGTAGAGAGATGCAGGCAAGAGTCGTATTTAGGTGTTGATGCCCAAAATTTTTATAAGTTTTTCGAATCGAATATTTCACATAAGAAATTTTCGGTGAAATGACTTATTTTGATGAGTTCTATCACTTGTAAAAAGAGAAGCCTCACCTCAAAATACACCCTGTATTTTAGTGGTGATCGGATTGTGCTTCCCGACCAATGATGATTTAATTAAGCGGAGTGTAAATATAATGATGAAGATTTTAAATTCTTTGTTTTTGAATGAAGAAAAATTATTGGTGTGCTGATACATTTTTCGAATTCCGGAAATGTTACACCCCACGCACGAACTTTTTCCGGGGTTTCCACCGTATACTCCCGTAGCTCAGAGCACCAGTCCGGTAAACAAGAAACGCATGTACGTTTCCTCCTCATGTAATAACTTTTTCCGATGTTGTATACACGCCAATAATTTTTCTTTATTGATTGCGTTATTATAGAATTAGTTTCTTGTCGCTCTCATGAAAAGTCTCAATAATTTTCCTATTGCAGGGTTTGGGGTTTACGTTGGAAGAACGTCAAATGCTTGGAATACATGGCCTTCAACCTGCGCGCTATAAATCTCAGGAAGAACAAGTGCAACTATGTAAAATGTCGGTGGAAAATTATCAGGAACCACTGAACAAGTACCTTTACCTCTCCGAATTGCACGATCGTAATGAAAAGCTATTTTTTCGACTTTTATCCGAAAATATCGAGAAATACCTGCCCATCGTATACACCCCAACAGTTGGTTTGGCGTGCCAACGGTTTGGACTGATCTACCGAAGACCTCATGGACTTTTCATAACAATAAACGACAAAGGACATGTTTATGACGTACTTAAAAACTGGTGAGATATCTTCAGGGAATATTTTACTAGAAATATAAGTGTATGATTGAGTTTACCCCGATTCAATCCATGAAGGTGGCTTCTTTCTACAAGCCTTTATTTAGTTCCACCTGTCCCGTTGTCTGACTCTCTATCTATAATTAAATCCTGCACGTTAAATATGACACTTCTCTTCGTCCGATTGATTTGAAATTTGGCAGGTGTACATAATTCTGGAGACAATGGATCATGAAATATTTGTTATAGAAAAAAAAACGAATGGGCAGATGATGAGTTTTGTAATTATGATCCGATTTCATTTAAAAGTCGATTTCAAGCGGCTAACCTGTTCCTTAGTGGTAAATACCATCGATAACTCACTTAATTCAGGCGCTTTTGGTCCTTCTTGGTTATAGTTATGTGACGTCATGAATTAGCCGCGGTTATTTCTGGTTCTCCGCTTGAAATCAATTTAAATTAGTATCTGGGGGTTTTTGGGTTCGACAATGATGATTGTTCTGTCAAAATTGGAAAATTCAAGATGGTGGCTGCGATATAGCCGACGAGTTTTGTAATTATGATCCCACCAAAAACATTCTGTAAAAAACTGGCCAAGTCTCGATGGAGCTGCTTCTTTATCACTAAAAAGTAATGAAGTCTAGACAAAGTCGTGCCAAGTCTAAGACTCCTTACTGCGATTTCTTTATCATTATAGTTAATGTTGTGTGACTTGGCCGTTGAACATTCTTTATACGTTAGTGGGTACAAGTCAATTTTGTTTACAGGTAATGTTATATCTGTTGTAACTACCCATGTTTGTTAAGCGAGGTAATAGCCCATACTGGTAGTGGACACATGCATTCAGCATTGACAATGCTGACTTCTGCTCTCTTCTTTTTGGAGCGTCAAATCAACCACCGATCTAACATAAAATAGACGGAATTGTATCAATGATTAGAAGTCCGTCTGTACTGGAAGAAATTTTTATACTGTTTGTTTCAGTCTCGCCTACACATAAGTATTATTGGAATACGCAGCTTTATCAAGCCTACAATTGACTGGTTATTGAATCAACGTTTTCCAAGTGGCAATTTTCCATCGTCAATGGGTAGCGGTTCTGGCGGCAGATTGGTGCAATGGTGTCATGGAGCACCCGGATTTGTACCCTTGTGTACCCTTCAACGGCCAAGTCACACAACATTAACTATAATGATAAAGAAATCGCAGTAAGGAGTCTTAGACTTGGCACGACTTTGTCTAGACTTCATTACTTTTTAGTGATAAAGAAGCAGCTCCATCGAGACTTGGCCAGTTTTTTACAGAATGTTTTTGGGGGGATTTCACTTCTTTTTGTAGAAACGTGGGCATATTAATTTATTTCATTAGATTTTCCTATTTGACAAATTTTTATTCTTTATAGGAGTGGTTTTTTCATTATTAGAAATCTTTCTTTTCTTGTTTTTTCGGTTCTGATTCTTGTACAGAAGAAACAGTTTTTCGTATTGCCCATTCGCGTTCTCTATTTATTCTTTTAGATGGCTTAAACGTTTTAATTTCTGAAAGATCGGCGCGGTATTTGCGCCTAAGCCGGTTGTATTCGGTGATCGCTGAAGCTTGAGCTTTTATATTCTTAAAGTCTACATTTATGAGGTGCGCCCCATGAAGATTGGTTACTCGTGAAAGCGCCACGTAAGCTATTATTTTGGTGCGGTAGTGCGGTTTCATCCTCAACACTTCAACCTGTCATATCTTTCGATGTACTCGTTGTAATTGTATGATCTTAAGTACTATTTCGTTCTAAATTAAATACTGGGGATAA
Organism: Adalia bipunctata; assembly: GCA_910592335.1. Lineage (NCBI taxonomy): Eukaryota > Metazoa > Arthropoda > Insecta > Coleoptera > Coccinellidae > Adalia > Adalia bipunctata. Next base: position 30,433,732 of record OU342955.1, read on the forward strand.
ATAACGTATTAGGTTGGATGAGGATCAATTCATAAAAACACACTCCCGAATAGTGCATAATATTGGAAAACATCTGATTACCATAAACAGGTAATATCAAGTCAATCTTAAGAGATAGATATATGCTACCGCGGACTTTTTTGTAGAACTATTCAAGAGGTACATTTCCGTCGTACATTGTATCCACGTAAGTCTTACGGTTTTTGCAGCGCACGTGAAAATAGCTGATTATGGCTGATTTTGGTACTTATTTTTTCGTAATTATTGAAATTATAGTAGGTATCCTTAATTTTTTCGGGTTAAAAGTATAGCCTGTACTCATGGATAATGTAGCTTTCTAAGGGTGAAAGTATTTCTGAAATCGGTCCAGTAGTTTTTGAGTCACGTTGTATCAAACATACAAACGTTAACTTTTAATTATTACCTGATTATTATATACTCAGCCTATTCAATCTTTACAAACTATTATAAACAAAACGTTTACTCTTTATTACCTGAGGGTTCTTCATCAGATACTTCAGACCTTCGATTTTCGACATCAAATGAAGAGGCGAACAAAATTGAATATTATTTGTAGAGGCGGTACGTCGATCTTTAATAGTTTGGTAGGACTCTTGTGTTTTCAAATAAGGGTCAACAGGTAGGTAATCCAAATCTTCGATTATCCCAGTTTTTATAGTTTTCCCTTTATGTGACCATTAAACCCTAACTCTGTACCAAATTTCAGCTCACTGAGTTTATGGGAAGTACTAGTTCTATTTTGATGATCATGAGTGTATAAGTGAGTGTCGAAAATGCGAAACTTTGCCTTCGCTTAACTTCGGAACTAAATGACCTACACACTTGAAATTTTGGATTTTAAGTACGTGATTATAGCTCACTGGATGACGAAAATTTCAGCGTTCTGGTCTTATCCAGAGGTTCTCAAGTAGGAGCCTGAAAATGCGGCGAAATGGTTCCAGTAAAGTATGGTACGGCAGTGTTTGCTTCGCGCTCAACTTGGCGGGGGCACTGCCGTGCCCCCAGATCCGATTCTATTCAAAATTGGTATCTGAGGATTTTCTAGGTCGGAAGTTATGATTCTTCAAAATTGAGGAATTCAATGTGGCGGCTTCAAAATGGCGGATGAGTGTGAGTGTTGTTATTATGAAAGCTTGTCTTTAAGAATGTTTTTTTATTATAGCTTTTTATAATAATATACTCAATTAGCTTTTTCATCTCGCACCATCATCAGAAGTTGTTTTGTATTGTAATTTTTTCAAACCTTCATTTGAAAAAAATTTCAAAATCACAAATTCGGGACAGGAAAATATAGGCAATTAATTGAAGAAAAATAAGCATATCAGAAGGTCTTCCATTTGTCGTACCTCTACTCGAATAAGAAACTGCGGATTCCAGAATTGATGGTGATGACCTGATGCAGTCGGCCAAAATTTCTATGGTAATCCACTATTGACTTTCAAACAATCCATAATGCCATCAACATGTTTCTTGACTGCGGTTCGTTCTCAAGGGTCGCTATTGAAAGGCACTGGGCCTCAAGAGCTGTCCTTAAGAATGAACCGCAGTCAAGAAACATGTTGATAGCTCGTTCTATAAATGTCATAACTAATATTATATTCATGAACAAGAAGAAGAAGAGGCTGGTTTGGTGCTTCATGCAGATTTTCTAGAGAGTGTTCGAATTTACTTCTCCTCAGAGCTGACAAGGGAAACGTAACAGTGGTGATGACAAGAGATCACTATCGGCCACTCTCTCTTGAAATTTTGAATGATCCTAGCAGTTATCTGATGCTGAGTAAGGACCCCACTCTAACATATCAAAATACATTGATTTCGAGGTTCAAAGCTGAGGGAGTGATTGATGGAACTCTGGCACCTAAACTAATGCAATATAATTCTGTCCAACCTATGGGTTACCGAAGATCCACAAACCGACAGTAAAATTACGACCTATAATATCCTCAATAAATGCACCAGGTGCCAATACAGCTTCTTGCCTACATAATTTCATATCCCACTGACAATGAGTATTATGCTAAGGATACTTTTCATTTTGTATGTTGTGTTAATAACCTACAGTTGAAGGAAGAGGAGGTTTTGTGATAGTATAGATCAGTGTTTTTCAACCTTTTTCATGATGCGACCCCCCTAGTATGAAAAATTTTTTCGCGACCCCCCGACCCTTCGTTTTTCATCATGTATGTAAGTGTATGTTACAGTGTTACAAATATTCATTCTATACGACGTTTTTATGCGTCTCCATAGGTAATTAGGATTCGAGTATAAGTACATAATTGATACCTATAGTAATTTACGTAACAAGTCCGGAAAATAGGGGTTTTTTGGACAAATAGACAAAATTCCTGGAAGTCTGCGAGTCCAAAAATAGTTATTTAATCAACTAGTTTATTAATGACAGCGATTAATGGTCGAAATATTTTAACGCGTGAGCGGAGCGAGCGCGTTAATGTTTGAGACCATTAATCGCTGAATTAATAAACGAGTTGATTACAAGATTTTTTCGTCGACCTCATCCCGAATTGAATATGAATTCTCGATAGAAATGAATTTTTATTTTGCATAATAGACAAATCTGACATAATGTGAATTTCTATGTTCATTTAGATAATTTAATATTTATGCTCCCTATGGAACAATTCGAAAAATTCATAGAGGGAATATTGGACATGTTGTGACATTCTGAATAGTTTACATTTAGTTTGCATTTATATCATTACCTATGATATCCGATAAGGAACGTGTCACGTGTGGAGAAATTAGAGGTTGATGTATTATTTACTTTGCAACTTTTATCACCTGAAATTTCTTCTGCAGTCTATTTTATTTTGAATGGAGTTGTCAATATACCCTTCATTGACAGAAGTTGATTTCCAACCAAGCACGATAGTGCCCTGACTGAATATTTTATGTTCGGTTGCCATGATAATCATGCATTAATAAGAAATCATGCATTAAAATAGGTCATTAATGGATGATTTCGGGAGCGTTAAAATGAGCTTTTATTCTATGGTCGACGGAAATAGTTATTTAATCAACTAGTTTATTAATGACAGCGATTAATGGTCGAAATATTTTAACGCGTGAGCGGAGCGAGCGCGTTAATGTTTGAGACCATTAATCGCTGAATTAATAAACGAGTGGATTACAAGATTTTTCCGTCGACCCCATTACGAATTGAAGATACATTCTGGGTAGAAACCAATTTTTATTTTGCATAATATACAAATTTGACGTAATGTTAATTTCTATGTTCGTTTCGATATAGTGTTAATATTTATGCTTCCTATAGAACAATTCGAAAAATTCATAGATGGAATATTAGACATGTTTTGACATTCTGAATAGTTCACATTTATAATATCATTACCTAAAATATCTGATAAAGAACGTGTGGATGAAGTGGAGGTTGAAGGATTATTTACGTTGGAACTATTATGACATAAAATTTTTTCTGCAGTTTCTATTTTATTTTGAAGGGAGTTTTCAATATACCCATCTGCGACAGAAGTTGATTTCCAACCACCAAGTCTTTTGATGGCTGAAAAATCTGCACCACTGTCAGAAAGAATAGACGCAGAAGAACGCCGAAAACAGTGACCTGTATACAAATGTGGTTGCTCTAATTTGAGGAAGTTTGCAATTATTGATGGTTATTTCGAAAATGTATTAATTCCAACTGGTTGTGTTGAGCATTTATAATTCTTATAAAACACGAAGAACCTTTCGTGTGGAGTGTGAGCTGGCCTCAAGGATATATATCTCTTGATTATGTTTAAAAGTGTATGCTCCTCATTATCCACCACAGTGAATATCCTGTTCGAATGGGTTTTGGATGAATTCACTGTCACCAAAAATTTTGATCCCATATCTTGTACATCATTCTTGTGCAATCTCAACAATTCATCTTTTCTCAATGCACCCGCTACTCCGAATATCAAAGCGACCTACAAATCAAACAATGAAAGTTATTTCATTAGGTATTACGAGATGATTGACCTAAGTTGAAATGACGATTCAATTGAGTTTTATTTTTACCTTCGACATCAAGAAAATACTGTCCGGAGCATTCGCTATGAACACTTTCACATGTTCTTTTTCAAGAACTTTTGATTTTTTTGGAATATATCCCACTTTTTTCCGTTTAATAAACATTACCAGTTTGTGGTATCTGCTTATATCAATATTGTCTTTGACATTCAGTGTTGCTTTCAGCATCGAATACTTTGGCCATAAACTTGCTAGATGACCCTTTTCTGCAATACTCGTAAAGTATGCCAACAAAACCGTTTCCGAAAAGTTCAGAACGTTCTTCTCTTTGCACCAAGATTTGAATTCTGCGTAGGTTTTATTATATAAATGTCGGCTCTTTTCAGGTAGCAGACTCAAAGTTGCTGCTTCAGCAGTTTTTGCCACATCTGGGGGTGTCAAAGGGATATTTTCTTCGTTATTCATTGTTAATAATAGCGTAACTGGTCAAATCAGATTCTGATTGAAAGCGTATAAATAACTAATGACAGCTCGATAGTGCTCGACATAGATGCATCTATGCTTCGACTGAATATTTTATGTTTGGTTGCCATGATAATCATGCATTAATAAGAAATCATGCATTAAAATAGGTCATTAATGCATGATTTCGAGAGCGTTAAAATTACAGTGGCTTTATACAGGACAGTGGCGACAATAGACGTTCACGTTTTGATTGGTCGGACTGTTTTCGACCACTAATGGCGGACTTTCATTGATTTGTTGTCATGTCATAGTGTATAAAGCTCAAAATCGAGTCAAATGTCAAACAGCACGACATTCAAATGTAAACAAATATCCGCCATGTTTGTGCAAAAACGTGTTCTATGACCCTATTGTCGCCACTGTCTTGTATAAAGCCACTGTAGTTAAAATGAGCTTTTATTCTATGGTCGACGGAAAAAACATTTTCGGGCGTGTTGCGTACAATATTTTTTCGGCAAACGTGTAGGATTACAAATCAATGAGACGACACATTTCTTTTTTATACGTTTTGATTTTTATTTGAATTGTCGAAACAGAACTGTCATCCGTTATTTCGTTGCTATTGTGATGATCATAACAACGACGTGATATTTTCCGGCCTAGTCCGGAAAGTACGTACTTTCCGGACTAGGCCGGGAAATGCTACTTCCTCAAAGAAAAAGCGTCCGGGAAGTGGGTATGTACATCCCGGACGGTTGCCGAAAAACGCCATTTACGTTCATAGGTATACGTAAGCACTGCCGATGCCGCCATTGCCGCCTGTCCGGCAAGTGAAGTGTGGTGGCTACTGGCTAGCTTGCGAGTTGTTGAGAGCGAACGTGCAACGAACGAGCGAGACACAACGAACGTTGTGGCGGGGATGGGTTGTCGCGGGTCGAAGCGATACAGACTCACGAGTCACGACTCAGTTCTAGCAAAGACAGTTCAATTGTAAAACATCGTTTTAACCTTTTAGTAATATTTACGCATTCGAAGGGATTTGTAATAATTTGATATGGATAAATTCCTGAAAAGATCAACAGAGCCGTCAACTTCTGGTGAGAGTAGTGAAAGTAAATCAAAGAAAACACGTCTTTATGACGACAATTATTTGAAATTCGGGTTTACTGTGATTAAGAATAAACCACAGTGCGTTATTTGCTTCGAAACTTTGTCCAGAGAAAGCATGAAGCCATCAAAATTAACACGCCATCTCAACACAAAACACCCAAATGAAAAAAATAAGCCCATGGAATTTTTTGAGAGAAAATTACAAGCTCTTCAACATCAAAAAACTGGCATAGTACAAATGTTATCGAGTAGCTTTTCGTGTGGCTAAAGCAGGGAAACCTCACACTATTGCCGAAAATTTGATTTTACCAGCGGCTTAAGACATAGCAGAGATTATGTTTGGGAAACAAGAGGTCGAAAAACTGAAAAGTATACCTCTTTCTGACAATGCCATTCAACGCAGGATAAGCGATATGACCACTGACGTTCGTGATCAAGTCATAGAAAAAATAAAGGAAAGTACTTTTGTATCTTTGCAATTTGACGAATCTACGGATATTGCGGATTGTGCGCAATTTGTAGCTTTTGTGCGTTTTGAATCATGTGAAAAATTAATGGAAGAAATACTATTCTGCAGAGCGCTTCCCACAAATACTACAGGTCAGTGCTTGCATAATATGTTCCTTGAAGCTACGCAAGATATGAACATCGATTGGGCAAATAAATGCATTGCTCTTTGCAGCGACGGAGCAAAAGCGATGATTGGTTCAAAGAGTGGATTTATTGCTAGACTGAAAGAACAGATGCCAAAAGCTTGTTGGGTGCATTGCTTTCTCCATCGCCAAGCTCTTGCGGCCAAAACCTTACCACAGGAATACAGCCAAGTTCTAAATATTATTATAAAGATTGTTAATTCTATAAAAGGAAAAGCGTTGCAGACACGATTGTTTCGGATTATTTGTGAAGATATGGGGGCACTCCACCAAAATTTACTTTACCATACAGAGGTTAGGTGGTTGTCAAAAGGCAAAGTACTGACCAGAGTTATGGAACTTCGTGCTGAACTTTCAATATATTTACAGCAGGCCAAGTCAGAATACTCTGAATTCATTAGCGACCCGGAATTTCTTTTGAAATTAGCTTTTCTTTCTGACTTATTTGAGCATTTAAATACCTTGAATAAAAGTCTTCAAGGGCGAGATGAAAATGTCATCACTGCAAAAGACAAAATACATGGCTTCACAAAAAAAATCGACTTTTGGTCGTCGTCTATAACTCAAAATAACTTCGATTCATTCTCATCGACACAATCTTTTACTGAGGAAGTCGGATGTGAGATAAATATGAAGGCACATATACCTGGTATGAAAATAGTGTTGAATAATTTGAAAGAAGAAATGGGTCATTACTTCTCAGTGCAAGAGATATCGGAGAACACTGGGCAAAGGTGGATCATAAACCCGTTTTTAAATGCAGCTATAGATGAGGTTAACTTGCCAACTAAGCTCAAAGAGAATCTGCTAGAATTATCTGCCGATGGGATGTTACTTTTGGAATTCAAGTCTGTTAATTTGGATACCTTTTGGTTAAGGAGAAAAACAGAATACCCGGAATTGACAACTGAGGCTTTGAAGTGTTTGATCCCATTTGCCACCTCCTACTTATGCGAGTTGACATTTTCATCAATGGCCCAAATAAAAAGTAAGCAAAGAAATCGCTTGGATTTGGCAAACGATTTAATTTTATGTGTGTCAAATACAGATCCACGATGGGACAAATTGATTAGTCGAAAACAAGCACAACCTTCGCATTAACATGTGTCTTAGAAATTTATATTTTTTTAATTTGTTGTATTGACATTCAGTTGTAAAATTCTCTCACTAAATAAATCAATCTTTATTGTTTTTTTTACTAAAGTTCTCTCGATCCCTGGCGACCCCCTACAGAAGCTTCGCGATACTGTGTACCGTTTTCGGAGTATTCTGATTTTAAAATTATGAAGTAATAAAAGATGCTGCCGATGCTGGTATGAAGTATTGATGGAGTTATCATTACATAGTATAAAGCAAAGTCGATTTCGCTGTCTGTCTGTATGTCCCTATGTATGCTTAAATCTTCAAAACTACGCAACGGATTTTGAAACGCTTTTTTTTAATAGATAGAGTGATTCAAGAGGAAGGTTTATATGTATGATACTTGCGTAATATTGTAGCGAAACACTGATTAATTTAAAGGTTTACAATGTGATGTCGTAAATAACTATGTATTTTCATAGTTTTGGTCCATGTCATAAGGCGCGAATTCGCGTATCACCCATGTTATTCTTACGGTAATATAGGAAAATGATCCTTATGGTGTTGGTTGCTGATGCGAGGCGATCGCAGTGAAATATCCAATAGTACCTAACAGAGATTTAAGTTCATATTTGGAGTGGAGTGAATACCGAAATTCACCGTCCAAACAGATATCACGTCATTGTTGCTTTGATGCCAGTTACTGTGATCAAATCACGCTCTTCATTACTGGTACGGAACAGTGACTACCTGTGACTTTGAGATAGCGGTGATTTAATCACAGTGAATAAAATATCGCTCATCTCTAATTTCACGTATATTATATTCACTTGCTTATCAAATTATAATCAGAAGAAAAGTAAAAAAAACAATAACAATTCAACACTTATATACAGGGTGTTTCACCATAAATTGGACAAACATATATAGCCGTGTAGATGGAACCGAGGTTGTCATTTTTGCCTTATGACATATACCCCGTTTTCAACGCATAAGCGAGATACAGGGTGTTTAATGTCAACTTTGAGCAATACTCTGATAACTGTGGTGAGTTATGCGTGACATTTGAATTAACGGTTACTGGTCACATCTTAGTATTTTTTAGGGCTCAATTCAATTGTGGTGTAGAATTCTGAAAAAAAAATTCAAAATGGCGGAAAGCCTGCAAAGTTTGAATTTTTTTCTTCTCGGTTGCCAATTTGAAAAGCACTAATTCAACGTACATACTCGATTTTCTTAGATTTTCCGTGAAAAAATGTTGTCAAAATTCGAACTCAACTTTTTTTTCACATGTCTCCAGTCAAAAAAAATTTCGGCCGAAATTGTTGAAATTTTTGAAAGCAAAGTCGCTTTCGCTGTCTGTCCCTATGTATGCTTAAATCTTCAAAAATACGCAACGGATTTTGAAACGCTTTTTTTTAATAGATGAAGTGATTCAAGAGGAAGGTTTCTATGTATAATACATGCATAATATTGTAGAGAAACACCTATGAATTTACAGGTTTCTAATGTGATGTCTTAAATAAACACATTTTTCTGAGCTTACAAAAAAGTCCGCGATGGTATATGTCTATCTCTCAAGGATAACTCACAATAACCATTTTTTATCCTTCACATTTTACGGGCAAAAATGGCTTATTTAGGAAGTTAATTCAAGCAATACAACATCAATCCTTATCCAATTAAGTAGGTAGGTACCTTAAATATATTTTTAATTTAAGTTTGATAGTCGGGTGTTGCAGTCATAAATAAATGGTGGTAAACTACTCTCTCTTTATTGTTTCCAAGCTTTCGGAGCTTTACAGTTCCTTCATCAGGGATGCTAAAAATACAACAGTGGTGATAAGTACAATATTACAAACATAATATGTCATGTGTCACCTACCACAATGCGAGATGAATAAAATCAAATAACTTCGCCTATGATACATTCAGAAATATCACAAAATACCATCCAATGTGCCAAAAACAAATGATAAAATCTCGCAATTAACGAATTAATCATAAATAAAACGCCGTAATAACCAAGTAGGTACATCTGCCAAGCAAAGTCACATGACTGTCAAACGTCAGCCCGCGAGGAACACAGAAAATGAAACGAAGGAGTCGCGCAAGGTCACGCGGGTTATGGTGGGATGGGGAGGTCAGTGGCGGGTGTAGCAGTCGTTATATTGTTGTTAGCCAGGTGGACGATGTTGCAATAAATGGTGTTGATGCCGTTGAAGTCGGTGTTGATGTTTAGGTTGTTGTGCTGACTCATAATCTCTACAGCTTCCAAGAATTCCCGTTTGTACCGGTTGGGTTCCAACCTCAATATTTTGGCGTCATCGAAATTCATCTTGTGGTTGAGTTCAAAAACGTGTTTAGAGAGCCCGGTGGTTTGTTTGGCCGCCGTACAGTCTCTAGTGTGTTCTCTAATTCGTGTTCTGAAGTTTCTCCCAGTCTGGCCAATGTAAGGTCTGCCACAGTCATCGCAATTTATAGAATATATGACTCCTGCCATTTGTTGTGTAGGTGTTCTGTCCTTCATTTTGGAGAAAACTACCCTGCCCTTAAATATATTGTCCATTCAATATACATTAATATGGCCCTTTACAGCATGTAATTTAAATGAATATTACGGATTCAAAATGCAGGGACTTAGCGGTGCGGGCCGGCACTACCGTTGTTTATAAAGATTGCATTGCTTCCGTGCGAAGCCGGGGCGGGTCGCTAGTTAATTATATAATGAATGATTTTATCGTCTGTGAATTCAATTAGGAATAAAGATTTTAGCGGCACGCAGACAATTTTTTGAAATTCCGAAAAAAGTTACACACCGTGCAGGAATTGAAACTGCGTCTCCTACTTTCCGGGTCGGGGCTCTTACCATTACCAACTGAGCTAACAGTGTGTATGATACTTTTCCCGGAATTCATTGTCATGAGGTTCACCTCATATGTAGTGAGAGAGGGGGGTTCCTAAGTGGGGAGCACTGATTCGTCATCATTAGCCAGAGAAAAACTGTCTGCATGCCGCTAAAATCTTTCTTTCTAATTGAATTCACAGACGATAAAATCATTCATAATATATCATTTCTCTATTTCAGCGGAAACTCATTCAAAACATGAATCCAAATTGTTTACAGAAATTTTTCGAAATTATCCCCATTCGTTTGATGTGCACAAAGTCTCGCACGGCGTGATAAGGAATGGTTACATGCAGCAACTATCAAATCGGTTTGCCCACGAATAATTCCACAATCATTTTCAAAGCGTTGTTTGAATTCTTCTGCAATACATATTCACTTCACCCTCACTATACACTAATGTTTTCAAATAACCCCATAGAAAGGGGTTGAGATCCGAGGAGTGTGCAGGCCAAGAATTTGATCCACCACGACCTATCCACCTATGAAGGAACACACTATTCAAATAATTTTGGACATTTCGTCGATAGTGCTGAGGTGATCCATCTAATAACAGCCACATTCTCTGCCGAATATCGGGAGGCACATCTTCTAATAATTCTGGTGAATTGTTCTGAAGAAATTCAAGAGAGTTTTCATCTGACGATTATGGTGGTAGAAAAAGTGGCCCAATGCTTATACCACACACGAGACCGATCCTGACATTCAAGGAAAACCTTCTTTTGACAGCATGAGGATTTTCTGTTGACCATACATGGGAATTATGGAAATTATTCACTCCATTTCTTGTGGAAGTGGCTTCGTCCGTAAACAGAATTGATGATGCTAAATGTTGGTTATTTAAAAGCCACAGACAGAATTCTTTTCTTCGCGGATGATCTTCTGGTTGGAGTGCTTGAAGTCTTTGGAAATGGTAGGGGTGAAATTGCTTCCGGTTTAATGTATTCCAAACATTACTGTGGCTCACTTGGACGACTCTGGCCGTGGATCGTGTACTTATTGTTGGTTGTTCCTCTTCTTTTTCCAGAATCTGGTCATCGATTTTGGCCATTTGAGATGTGCGAGGCCTTCCAACATGTGCTCCCCGTGATTCGTTTAAACAACCAGTATCTCTACATCTCTTCTACACTAGGTTTATGAACATCCGCGAAGTTGGGTGATTTCTCAGCGGAAATCTTGTTCTTTAAAACTTATACGCTGACCTGGCATTTTGTTTTGATTCACCATAAATTAAAAGCATATCAACAAGTTCATCATTTGAATAAACGTGCGGCATTTTCGAAACATAAAACACTCGTACAATCTACACCGTACCCTCGCCGTAACACGATCGAAGATATACTGATCACAATCGATATTCTGAGTCATGTATGATGAAAAGACAAAAAAGAGTTCATATCTTCGGAACCGTTATTTCAAATGAACTGAATTTTGGTTGATTGGTTACTCTATTCATGGTGCATATTCCTCAATCAAAACTTATTCGGAATTTCTCCTGGTATGAAAGTTACAGCATAGCCCACTCATAAACCATCGAAAAATACCATAAAACCACGGTTCATATTTTCGAAAGGATCAATCATTTCAGAAAATAAAAGTATTCCCATGTTTTTTCAATAATACGCGTTGTTTTCGAGTTATTCTCAATTTTAACCGATGAAATTGGACGAAAAAATCAAAAATCATAAGAATGATCTGAATGCTTCCCTGCATTTTTAATATCACAGAATGGCTGAAATTCACAAACTCTTTCATTATCTATACAAATTAACAATGTTGTCAGAATGTTTATTAACTTTGTCAAGACTGAAATGTCAATGGAATACAAAATTCGGATATTAATGATGAATGTCCCATACAAACCACGTATGCAAATATGAACTCAACACATAATCTGTAGCGATATTTCTATGTGAACAATATCCTCTTGAAATTTTATAAACTCGACACAGCACGGTTATTATCACATTAATTCACTTTCACTGAAATTTTTTTTCACATCACCGTTTGCATTCTTCTCTGTAAATAAACGAATCGACCTTTAACTATAGGCTAAGAAATCGACAAATCTCAGTCCATCACGCCGCTATACGCTTGCTTCGTTTAACAACCACAGACCAATTGGTCGGTCTGTGGAACAACGGTTTGTTTTGCGCTACGTTATAGGCGACTGAAATGAAGATCGTAGCGCTCTATCGGCGAAAATCAGAACATTTCCAAAGAGGCACGACAAGACGCCATCAGCCAGAAGTAAACAAAACTAGTGCCTTTGCGTTAGTTCATACGGTAAACATAGGGCACGTACTGCTTTCTCGTGAAAAAATCAACATAATCTGGCATCGTCTTCTCAAACGTTAGCTCTGTCATATAATATGATTAAATGGGTTAGGTTAGGTCATTGACCTTCAATCCTACTCGTATGACCTAGGTTAATGGAGTTATGTTCGATTAGAGTAAAAACAATTCTTCATAAGATTGTTTGGGGATTTCGAGGAGGATATGAACAAGTTATTAGTGTTTACAAACTGATCTGCAGGAAAATCGAAGAATGAACTTATTCTTGTAGGAGAAATATGGATTTCTAGTTGCAGATATGATCGGATGAAACTAACAGTTTTTGTTGAGAAATATCGTGTTTGTAACATTTTTATTCCAATAAGGTTAGTACTTGCGTATTTCCTAAATGTATAAACTCAATTTCAATCGAGAAATATGAACTTTGAATCAATTCCAGAGTATCGTTTCAGGGCATCAATTAGACCAATTTTTTTTTCAAATGGCCATATCTTTTTAACAGAGCCGAATTCGGAAAAATGGAAAATGATAAAAAGGTTTCCTTTGACCTCAAGAATTTTCAGATAAAATATATGTATAAGTCAAAGACTCACCCGTTAATGAAGAGGTCCCAGAAAACCATCCTAGGACACCCTCGGGAAAACAAAATTCAAAATGGCTGAAAACCTGCAAAGTTGAAATTTATTTTCCGTTCCCAATTTCTAAAGCATTATTTCAACATATCCTATTTTCTGAGAATTTCGGTGAAAAGTTTTTCCAAAACTCGAACTCATTCAATTCCCCAAAAATTGTTGAAACCTTTCGAGGTCGAACTTTCTCTTATTCTTAACTAGCGACCAGCCCCGGCTTCGCACGAATTCAATGCAATCCTATAAATAACAGTAGTGCCGGCGCCGCACCGCTATGTCCTTGCATTTTAAATCTGTGTTTTATTCGGAAATATTCATTTAAATTACATGCTGTAAAGGGCCATATTGATCTATATTGAATGGACAATGTATTTGAGATACTTGATTGGATAAGGATTAATGCTGTATTGCTTGAAATAACTTCCTAAATAAGCCATTTTTCCCGTAAAATGTAAAGGATACAAAATGGTTATTGTGGGGAATCCTTGAGACATAGACATATACCAACGCGGACTTTTTTATTGACCTTTCTTAGGAGTAAAATACCGAGTATATTATTTTGATTCATCTCGTGGGGTTCAGTCAGCGTTTGCAATGTGAGCGCAAAAAATTTGTTTATTCACGACATCTCATTAGAAACCTGTAAATTCATCAGTGTTTCTCTGCAATATTATGCTTGTATCATAAAAATAAACCTTTCTCTTGAATCACTTTATCTATTTAAAGAAAGCTTCTCAAAATCCGTTGCGCGAAAGCGACTTTATTTTATACTATGTAATAATACTGAGGTGAAAACGGAATTAAAAATCTCCATTGGTTTTCTTTTTGTAGCCTTCCAAAGATTACGCTCGGAGTCGTGATAATTTATTCCAAAATTCGAACTAAACTTTTTTTTACTTGTCTTCAGCGAAAAAAAAAAAATCACCCAAAAGTGAATATTTTATGGTTGAACTTTTTTCCATTCTGAATACTGATGTGGAAACAGAATAAAAAAATATTCATTAGTTTTCTTCAGTAGCCTTTCAAAGATTACGCCCAGAATGCTTTCATAATTTTTATTTAAAGAACTGGAAGCCGTACGAAGGCCACAATTGTGCTAATGGGCTGCCAGAATGACACTGATAGAAATATTTATGAAGCAAAAACTTTCTACAGAAAACTTTGGTGGAAATCGAGCTCTCTCCACTTCCGATTAACTAGCGTTGCTTGGTAACCGAAATTAATAAGATTCGAATAAATCAAATTTATACCCGATACATATGGCAACCATTTTGTCGAAAAGTGGAGAGTTCGGTTCCCACCAAAGTTTTCTGAAAGAAATTTTTTGGTTTATAAATTCATATTTCTATCCGGATCATTCTGGCAGCCAATTAGCACAATGTGGGCCTTCGTAAGGCCTCCAGTTCTTTGAATAAAAATTATGAAAGCATTCTGGGCGCAATCTTCGACATAATAGTATATTCTAAAACTAGTTGCAGAATGGGCTTCCTTTTCCAACACGTATGCGAAATGAGTGTTGGAATTGCATTCTGCAACGAGTATTAGACGATATTTTCTCTATTTCAGTCAAATTTCGTTGAAATTCAATGAAAAATTCAGATTATACATCCTAGTGACTTTTGTATTGTATCTTGGCAGTTAGTGACTGTTACGAAATTGACATTTCCAAATTGACGTGAGTTGAAAATTGATAGGATCGGAAGCCAGTGCTGACAACCACGAAACGAAAAATATAACTGAAAACAGTGCTGTAATGAGTTAATTACAGCACTGTTTCCAGTACTGTAATGAACTCATTACGATACTGAAATAGCGAAATTAATATTTCTATCCGGGTCATTCTGGCAGCCCATTAGCACAATTGTAGCCTTCTTACGGCTTCCAGTTCTTTGAATAAAAATTATGAAAGCATTCTGGGCGTTATCTTTGAAAGGCTACTGAAGAAATCCAATGAATATTCAGAATGAAAAATAGTTCATCCATGAAATATTCCAACACTTTTGGGTGAATTTTTTTTCGCTGAAGACATGTGAAAAATAAAGTTTAGTTCGAATTTTGAAACTTTTTTTTCACAGAAATTCTTAGAAATACGTTGAAATAATGCTTTCCAAGTTGGGAACGGGGAATAAAAAAATCAAACTTTGCAGGTTTTCCGCCATTTGAGTTCAGTTTCCAGAATTCTACAAGACAATCGAAGTGAGCCCTAAAAAATACTGAGATGTGACCTGAAACCGTTATTTCAAATGTCATAGCATAACATACCAGTCATCAGAATATTGCTCACAGTTGACTTCAAACACCCTGTATCTCGCTTATACTTCGAAAATGGGATATATGTCATGAGGCAAAAATGAGTTTCTCGGTGTCATCAACACTTCTTCTTCTTACTTCAGTTTAGGCGACACGCCTGTTTACTTCCGTTCACTAAGTCTAACGTGTCAACTTATCGCTCCATTTTGTTAACATGTTCGTTGCATTCCACCTTCCTGCTCAGTATCCACTGTATCCAGTCATTCATGTTCATTCGAATATTTTCGCTCCTCTCTCTGTCGTGTCATCTACATGGCTGTCGGCTATATGCGCGTTCGGCAATAGCATCCGAGAGCGGACGGATTTTCTAGTCACGTGATCACAGATTGTACAGATTTGTCAGATTTTGCTGTAATAAACGAACGGTACGGAGCGTTTTTTCTGTTTGCCAGATATTAAATTAGTGCTTAGAGGTCTATTCGGCCTTAGAGGTAGTCTGGGTTCTATTTTAATTCTTATGTTATAGCTCTCAACACTTCTACCCCTTGGTTGAGATGATTCAATATTTTGAATCATTATTTTTTTATCAAACGACATTTTTATTTATTACTACACAACAAATAACATAAGACACGAAATCTCAATAGACTGTTCAAGAATATTCGAATCAGGAAACTCATAAAATGCGGATGAAATCCATTGACAAAGGCAGAAAGGTAATTTCTGTTTCTGTTCTGTGGAAAAAATCCGTTTGCTCCGTCGAAATACATCGAGCAAAAAGATCTACATCCGATTGATCAGATTTTCTTGCCGAACGGTCCAGATGTGTACTCCCCTCAATCTGGATGTAATAAACGAACGGTTCAGATCAATCCGAGCAGTCAGATGTCATTGCCGAACGCGCTTAATATATCATTTATTTGTCCATTTTATGGTGAAACACCCTGTAGACCTCGTTTTTGACTAACCACCACTGATAAACTTGTAAACATTTCATTGAAGGGAAAAAAACAAATGCCCTGCGCAATGTTTTTTTCGCTTCCTACCTGAGCAGTTAATACCACATATAATGTATTGCAGGCAGGGACCAATGATAATTTCGAAACATATTGTAAAATTTGAAAAAGGTAGATATTAGTTTGTTCCTGCCTTTAATACATCATAGCATTCACGTCATATTTATACAGGGTCTTTCACGAGGAACCTCACCCATATTTATACGGGAAACTACTGAACGTATTTTCATGAAATTCAGCACTTATAAGTATTTCACGATGCTGATGAAATCTAAAATATTTTCAAGGCATGAGCACCTCCGGTTTTTCCGGAAATGACGGAAATGAAAATTTTCCATCCAAAAACCTCGAAGTTATTCTTGTTTCAGCGGAGCTCTATTTTCGATTTTTTTTTCGAATTTTCCTGCTCAGAGAGAATTTTCCAACCAAAACTGAAAAATGTTACATCAAAATAACTTGAAATTTTCTAAGGAATCTATTTCTGCAATAAAAAAATGGTGTTCTAATTTGAAAAACGGAAGTTGACGTCTTTTCCGGAAAAACCGGAGGTGCTCATGCCTTGAAAATATTTTAGATTTCATCAGCATCGTGAAATACTTATAAGTGCTGAATTTCATGAAAATACGTTCAGTAGTTTCCCGTATAAATATGGGTGAGGTTCCTCGTGAAAGACCCTGTATTGAAGTATATAGCATTAACTGCTCAGGTAGGTAGCTGAAAACTGTGTCACCTGAAGCACAGACATAAAACCGGGAGCTTTCGAGTGCTCTTTCATTTACCTTGTAGGTAGATTCACCTTGTAAGTAGATTAACTTTTTAGGAGAATCAATCTTTCATTACTCACACAGAATTATATTGATTGAATTCAGGCATTGTTTCAATTCAGCTCTTAATTCGCCTCAAAAATATTCACAGTGAAATATTTTCCCAATAAACAAGCAAGGACTTCTTTCAACTTTGAACTTTAAAATGTTATTTTATCTCGATGTCGATTATGATTGATTTAATAATGTCATTCAAATAATGATTACGGAACGGTTTCCCGGGTTCGCGTAGAAATTTCCTGGAATGACTTACACAACATACTGATTATACAACCGAATATTTAGTTCATCGAAGCGTATTTAATTCACATACCGCCGATAACTCACTCTTTCGCGATATTCTTAAATTCGGAATGTTTCTGACGTGTCTGTTTCCATGTTGGTATAATATAATGTTCTTCACGCGCTTTTATCTGCTTCATTGATTGAGCTGACAATCCGCGTGTATCGAACAAATTATTAATTTGATTGATTAGACAGGAATATTCTATAATTTTGGAAAATTGTCATTTTCATCGAAAGATGACATTCATTATTCAAGTTGATCTTGATTCAGCACTGATGTTCAGAATTTGTATCCATTTTCACTGAATTATTTTGATTTCAAATTTCGAAACATAACTTTTGATTGCGTCGATAGTTTTCTATAGTTTCAAAGTTTGAAGCATCATTGTAGGTGTTTTGAATTAATGAACATCAACTGAAGTTCATAAAAGCTGTAATCTGAGGTT
This sequence comes from Adalia bipunctata, assembly GCA_910592335.1. Taxonomy (NCBI): domain Eukaryota; kingdom Metazoa; phylum Arthropoda; class Insecta; order Coleoptera; family Coccinellidae; genus Adalia; species Adalia bipunctata. The sequence goes on from OU342955.1 coordinate 30,451,704, forward strand.
CGAAGCTTTTGCTCGCTTTTTCAAATTCGAAGCGCGGTCGCCCATTCAAGTACTAAATCCGCTGAACGCTACTCGGGTCCCAGATGACAACAATTATAATTATTTCATTATTATAAAACCAATATTTATTTCCCAAAAGATTACAGGAGATATTACCACAGAGAACAACTTATTTGGCTATCTCATAGGGAATTTATTAATAAAATACAGGGGTAGTCTATTAAAGGGAGCCCTGTTTAACTGATTTCATGACAAACACCGAACAATAGGCTGTGTTATGTTTCGACCAAACACCATCTTAAGATCCTAAAAACTGATGGGAAAGTTGTAAATATATTATTATTTTGTTTAATGTAAAATTTGAAGAAAAGGAGAACTAACTGGAGAAATATGAACTGAATCTCACAAATAAGATTTTGTTGCGCATATTATGTTTCCACATCTAGTCGAATATAGCACTGAAAATAAGTCCAACAATGTTGATATGAGGATGTCACAAAGCGCAACCACCAGTCATCCGAGATCAACGGCTTGATTCTCTGATTTTGAACCGTCAAATCGAGTTGATCAACCTCCGATCACCGTTGATTACGCTTTGTGAAACCCACCGTATATGAAACATTCACATCGGGGCAAAAACAAAATAAAGTGAATATAGAAGTCGGTCGTAGGAACATAATGTTCATTAAACAAAATTATATTTTTATTTGATGATATCAATACCTTATCCTTATCATACTGGTGTTGGCTCAAAGTTGAAACACCTAAGCCAATAAACCATAGAAACATAAATATAGAATTTGAGCGTTGTGGCAAATAAGCAAGGGCATCTCTAGAATAGGAATAATGAACTGATTTCCGTATATTATATTATTTCGTGAGTTTTCAAAGGATTTTTGAGCTCTAGGGGGTGGGGCAGTCCTGCACCCCCTGGGGACGCCCATGCAAATAAGTATACAAAAGTTCACGCCTCGTTCCAGCTCCAGTTGTCGCTACACGCAAGCGTCGTGAACTTGCGCGAGAAGGGAGTGAGGGACATGTCATTATATATTCGCGGAACCCACTAGATGTTTCACCTTCAATTTCAAGGATCAAACTATACAGGGTCTTTCACGAGAAACCTCACCCATATTTATACGGGAAACTACTGAACGTATTTTCATGAAATTCAGCACTTATGAGTATTTCACGATGCTGATGAAATCTAAAATATTTTCAAGGCATGAGCACCTCCGGTTTTTCCGGAAATGACGTCAACTTTCGTTTTTCAAATTAGAACACCATTTTTTTATTGCAGAAATAGATTCCTCAGAAAATTTCAAGTTATTTTGATGTAACATTTTTCAGTTTTGGTTGGAAAATTCTCTCTGAGCGGGAAAATTCGAAAAAAAAAATCGAAAATAGAGCTCCGCTGAAACAAGAATAACTTCGAGGTTTTTGGATGGAAAATTTTCATTTTTCGGATTTTTCAAGATGTAAGATCGATGTATCCACTTTGAAAATCGAAATCGCGATTCATGATACAGGGGGTGAAAAAATCGCTTTCGAAGGTAGGGATGACAAAATCGTGAAAAATCAATTTTTTCAAATCAGAACCCATTTTTTTATGGCAGATATTGAATCTACGTTAAAAAATAATGTGAGTGTATGCATCACACCCTTGCCCTAAAATGGATATTTTCTGAGTTAATATCCACTTTAGGGCAAGGGTTTAATGCATACACTCACATTATTTTTTAACGTAGATTTAATATCTGCTATAAAAAAATGGGGTTTTAATTTGAAAAAATTGATTTTTACGATTTTGTCATCCCTAACTTTGAAAGCGATTTTTTCACCCCCTGTATCATGAATCGCGATTTCGATTTTTAAAGTGGATACATCAATCTTACATCTTAAAAAATCCCAAAAATGAATATTTTCCATCCAAAAACCTCCAAGTTATTCTTGTTTCAGCGGAGCTCTATTTTCGATTTTTTTTTCGAATTTTCCTGCTCAGAGAGAATTTTCCAACCAAAACTGAAAAATGTTACATCAAAATAACTTGAAATTTTCTAAGGAATCTTATAAGTGTTGAATTTCATGAAAATACGTTCAGTAGTTTCCCGTATAAATATGGGTGAGGTTCCTCGTGAAAGACCCTGTAGATATAGAATTATGTGGTCGGAACAATTATGCCAATAATTGTTAGCATATCATCGTATCCAGACGGATGAATGAAAAGAACACATGATTGATTAACAATTTGACTTAAAAGACTTCACAAAATTGTAGTTAGTATTCCTGAATGCAAGAATGGAATTCTTGCACGATTAATAAAGACAGTTGAATGGTTCATCCATGGTCTCTCATCACCGTAGATCATTAAACTTAAGAATATATGACATTCTATGGTTGTCGATGTCCGTCATAGAATTTGACACCTGTCAAAAAAAATTTCTTCTTCTTTCTCTCAATGGCCTCTTTTACATGTGAATACGAATCTACCTTCAATATTGATTGGCTGAATCTATTGATCTACTTAAAAGGTGGATCTACGGGCCCAAACTAGTTAGGAGTTTATAATTTCGATCGAAATGAATTAAGGATTGCTTAAAAAATTTCTTGGAAAACTCGCATAGGATAAATTTTTCATAAACGCTGATTGATATACAGTAGAGTCTCGATTATCCGAAATAATGTGGACCGAAGTGATTTGGGATAATAGAAAATTCGGTTAATCCCATTTTCGGAAAATCGCGATTCGGATAATCAAGACTCTACTACTCTACTGTACTCGAAAATTGTTGGCAGATCGAGAGTCACATTATTGAGAGAATTGTTTTATTTCAAATAGTGGTAATTGTTATTTTTTGACACTGTTTAATTTCATGATCCTTTTGTATGAGCATTATTTGATGAAGAGATACACAGGGTGTTCGTACAAACGAAGAGGGTAGATTCCTTAATTAAGTTTGAGAAAAAAAGTCTCATAAACATGGGGTCGCAAACTTTTCATTTTCGAGATAAAGGCTGTACTAGGAGTTCTAGGGAGTATTCGAATGAAAATTATGACGACAGATGGATTGGCCAGGGTGGACATCAGTCATGGCACGCCAGATCCCCAGACTCAAATAGTTTGGATTTCTTTTAGTACTAACTGGATTATAATGACAATTTTGATTTTTATGGGGTATTCGAGAGATTCGTTCAAAATTTTTTTTCTCGAAATCGGTAGCAGATTCGACAAAACTCCAGGAGACCGAAAAGTTTAGTATAACAACAAAGCTTTTTTTTACATTTTTTCAAATTAACAGGTGTTCACCAAAAAAAGCTCTGGACGAAAACAGGTGACAGTGTTCCAGAAACCTAGTACCTACACCCTGTATCTCGAAAACGAAACGTTTGCGACCCCATGTTTATGGGACTTTTTTTTCTTAAACTTACTTAAGGAATATCCCCTTTTCGTTTGTACGTTCAATTTAGGAACACCCTGTACATCTATCTTTAACTAATAAATTAACTATTTCACGCTGAATGACCCAAAATATTTCCCTTCGGCTGATTTTAAATTTCTCTTCCTAACTATCTAGAGTCATTCTAAGATTTGAATAATCAGAATTCAATTTCCAAATGTGAATTTTTCATTCGAAGTTTATCCTAAGCTTCATTTCATTCTCGGGCCCTTTCAAAATTGCAATTAAAAAAATCTATCTGTCGAGATTCACATGCGTCCGTATATAACCCAACTTACTTTTCATTGAAAAGTGACAGCAGAGATCGCCAATTTAACATGAAATTCGAAATTTCCATCGAAGTTTCATAACGGGGCTAAGCTCCAATCGAATTTTGACGTTGCATCGAACTAACACTTGAAAGTTTAGTGGAGCGCAACTTAAATTTAAATCGGTGCAGTCGGTCCTAATGCCGGCCATACACGTTACGGTCTACCGGAGAGGTATACCTGCGCAGGTATACCTGTGCAGGTATACCGGACGTCGGTCGTGTCTCTACAGCTTCTTTTTTGTCTCGATCATGGTACGCTTTGTTTTTGACTTGCGATAGGCATGAATGCGTTTTATATATTTCAATAAAATCTTCAAGGAAATTTTTAGTAGAATCTGTTGGTGCCATTTTTGCGTATTGATTTCTGATACAGGTGACAATACGATATCATTCACTACTCGACGTGGAGACAACTGACGGCGACAACGTTCATGACAGCAAATGACGTGACCTGCGCAGGCGACCGGTGTACAGGGTGGGCAAAATTGTTGCTATATGAACTCAAACTTTTTAACCCGAGGAGATAGAGAAAAATGAATGGCACCTTATAGTCCTCTTTTTTCAAGAAACTGATAATGCCATCAACTGCATTCCTCTATCTTCTTTCGTTTCCGAGTTATAGGCCAAATTTGAAATTTTGGCGATTTCAACTTTGGTCATTATATCCGTTTCTGTTTATGCTAGGATGTTGGAATAAAAACATTATACAGGCACTTTTCTGATAGCAATCCAGTGGCGTAAGTTGTGTTTTTTCTTATGTAAACAGTAGTTTGAACTGGCTTAGAAAGAATCGCCTTTTTTTCCCGTTTCAGAAATGTATCATATGTTTTAGTTCATGTAGCACCAATTTTGCCCACCCTGTACATGCACACATGCACAGGCACATCGTACGGTCTCACTCAAAAATATTGATTTTCAATCTTGCACCGGTCGCCTGTACAGGTTGAGAAAACTGCACAGGTCTAATCCCACACACGCTCCGGTTGATCTGCACAGGCATGCCTGCGCAGGTATACCTCTCCGGTAGACCGTAACCGGTCACCTGTGCAGGTTGAAAAAACTGCACAGGTCTAATCCCACACACGCTCTGGTTGACCTGCACAGGCATGCCTGCGCAGGTATACCTCTCCGGTAGACCGTAACGTGTATGGCCGGCATAAGAGGTGATTTGCGACATTTCTGACATTGACTGGGACAAATTTTTTTCGGTTCTATTTGGTATGTTTTTGATGTGAATAGCTGAAGTTAACATAAATTTCAGTATTATCTCACTTTTATTTTAAGTTATATTGGATTCTTTATGAGCAAACATCTACATATAAGTTTGAATTATATTTTTGTGAATAGAGAATTCTTTTTCAGGCCAGAACCTGATGTTCATGCTATCGTTGTTACGGATGGTGAAAGAATTTTGGGATTGGGTGATTTGGGAGCTTGTGGTATGGGTATTCCCATTGGTAAATTGGCTCTTTACACTGCTCTCGCAAGAATCAAACCCCACCATTGCTTACCCATTTGCCTTGATGTGGGGACTGACAATGAGGTAAATAATCATAACACACTAATCTCAATCTGAGTTTTTTGGGATGAAAGGATTAGGTAATTTAAACCTTGGAAGTATTCGCGGCTGTGAACAATATCTACGAATATGTATTATAAAAACCTTTCAATTGATAGAAGCTTCAGACGCAGATTGTTACGATTGAAACTACATTCCACGGCTTAATTAACCCTCCCATATAGTTTTTTATGATATTTGTGAATATTTTTCAATAAATGAGGAAATTCAACATCAGATATATTTTCAAACACCTCTAATATCAGTACCATCATTTATTTCGAGCAGAATATAATATACAGGGTGTAACTGAATCAGTGTAAAACATTTAAGGAGGTGATTCCTCATCGAAAAAAAGATAGGATCTTTCATATAAAGAAACTTCATTGGAGCATCCCTTGTTAAGATACAGCCCCTTAAAGGGGGTACATAAAATTTGTATAACAATTTTTTTCACAAGCACTGAAAAAGTTACAATATTGAAATTAACCTGACGTTTTGTACTACCAATTTAATTGTCACTATCGCTAATAGCGACCTACTAGATAGATTAGTTTCGTATTTTCGCATTTATGACGATGTATCTCTGTAGTTGTTCGTAAAATAATGTTTTGCTGCTTACTGGTTTATTTTGGGCAAAAAACCCAAGAGACATTTTTTGTTTAGAATGAAACAGGCTATCGGAAATAAATTTTTAAATAGTAAACAAATAATAAGACAAAAAGTTACATTGGAAATAAATTTTAGGGGTTGCGTTTTTCACCCCTTACAACCATGGGGTAAACCAAATAAATAACTGGCTAAGTGTCTTTTTGGTAGTACAAAACGTCAGGTTAATTTCAATATTGTAACTTTTTCAGTGCTTGTGAAAAAAATTGTTATACAAATTTTATGTACCCCCTTTAAGGGGCTGTATCTTAACAAGGGATGCTCCAATGAAGTTTCTTTATATGAAAGATCCTATCTTTTTTTCGATGAGGAATCACCTCCTTAAATGTTTTACACTTATTCAATTACACCCTGTATAGAAAGGATCAGACATTTTGGGAAAATAACCATATTAGTATTCAAGTAGAACATAAAATAACCTTGAAGCCGGATTTTCACGAAGATTGCTTCGCTGCATATTGCGATATCGATCTAGCTGGACAAAATTGAATTTTGATACGTGTCTTATCAGGTACTTTTGTGATATAAGAAGATGAATTGAAGTACAATATAGTTAATTTGTCGAAATTTTGTGTCGAACAAAAGGTGGTATGAAGAAAAATCACGAAGCCACGCACTCCTCGCGATCGTTTCATATGGTAACAATATCTATAATTTTATAATTCCGATCGGTTGCTCGACAAAAACTGGTTAGAGTGTGCCAAACATTTCATGGCTTTGAAATCAGTAGTTTTGCAGTTATCGAATAAAATTCGAATTTCACAACTAAAGCCAGGTTTGGCTCAGTCAAATTCATTGGTATGCTCGTCTTTTTTATGGTGGGCAAGGAATTGTCATTCACACTATTTTTATTGATCAAGCATCAAGCACTATGCAAAACATGCAAAAATAATTAGGTACACTAGAATGATATATCGAAAGTCTGTTCTTCATTTGCGGCTAATGTGACAAATAAATGAAGCAGATAATGAATGATGACTAAATAAACAAATCTCAGTTTAAAACTGACATATTCTAACTATTGACATAGCCTACTTGAAAATTATCTTGATAAACCTATGATTAGACAAACAAAATGGCTTTAGTCGTGAAATTCTAATTTTATTCGATATGGTTACCTATCGAAAAAAATGAGATTTCATAGTTTTATTGAGGCTCTCTGTGAAGCCCAGTTTTAGGCACCCTTTATTATATGTCCCCATAATTCATACAAGAAGCAGCGCCAGAGTGATTTCTTCTGCTCCACTGTTGCAAAAAGAAATTCTTACAATGAGGGATTTTGGAGATATAAATACTAATTCGTGACACTTTCTGTCAACAAATTTGACAATCAGGCTATAACTCAACAATCGCTTGAAGTGGTTGCGCATATTATACATCGAATCAGTGCAGAACTAAACGAAAAATTTACATTCGTTTCAGGGAGAACCTGAAGTAGATTCCGCTTGAAAATATTTCAAAATTCAAGTTCATGTACTGTAAAATGAAAATACAGAATTTTGAATTTGTATCAAAATTCCTTCCTCGAATACGTCTAATGAAAAACTTAAAAAAATCACCCTGAATATTGTAATATTGTGCACATTATTTGTATGTTTGTTTCTGAATTCTTGTGATATGTGCTCAGAATTATTTTATTACATAATTTTAGATTCTCTCCGTAAATTCAAGATTTCGAAAGCCTTGAGAATGGAACAGTGCTGTTTCGAAACGTTGGCTTAAAGAAATATGTTAATGAGAATTATAAAGTCCGATTCCTGATATTTTGTTTTGTTATTATTTGTATAGTTTTTTGAACATCTCTTTGCACTGTTGTATCGTTTTTTATTTAAATTGTTTTTTTCGCTGTAAATATGTGGTATTGAATATGTGTTGTGACCATCGAAGCCGTTTTCATTTACCTTCGATGTCTAAACACATGGTGAATGAACTGATTAGATTTTGTTTCGACCAAATTGAGAATACTAGCAAAGTTTCGTTTTTTTTCACTTCAGGTGGCGCTATTCACAAATTATGACAGATTGTTATTAGTTATTTCAAATATTCGAATATATTCTGGTGAACGTGTTGTGTTAACCCTTTCAAGCTTAGTGGTATACAAGACATACCACAACTATAAGATTCATTCTCGATTCAAAGCAGAATCGAAAATGAATCTTATATTAATTAACTATAAGATTCATTCTTGATTCAAAGCAGAACCGAGAATGAATCTTATAGTTGTGGTATGTCTAGTAGTCTAGTATAAGTTGAGCTTGAAAGGGTTAATGGGTGTTAATTTTGTCAAGCAATAATTTGTGAATATATTCTTCTCATTTTGATTCATATTAATATAAGGAAAAGGTATAAGACTTTCATTATATAAATGTTATTCTGTGGACATGTCATAATTGACTATGGCAGATCAGCTGTTGATTAATCAATCAAATCGATCAAGGAAAAAAAGACCGCAATGGCGTTGTATGACATTGCGGCGCCGCCTCGAAACATTTTTAATATTTTCGATTTGGTCGAACGTCATTCCATTCAAAAATTAACGAGTGCTAATATTGACCAGCTATATTGTCAAAATATCTTAGTCTGCGCCTTCGTGAAATCGCCTCATGCATTTCAAAATGCGTTTGAAAAATATTCTGGATTCTTGTGTACTCAATGGTGAGTGTATTTTGTAAAATAATACAATCGGCATAGAATAATCAACAATTTGATTATAAAAATGTTTGTTTAACGCATTTCGAATTTCACGGAGGCGATTTCACCACAGCGCCAGTGTGGCAAGCTCCGTGAAAAGCTTTCTATTCGCTAACTCATCCGGTAAATTTTTCAATACGAATGCCTGTATGTAATCAATCCTTTCAGGCTCTTTTAGAAGATCCCACGTATATCGGATTGAGACAAAAAAGGGCCAGAGGCAAAGAATATGATGATTTCGTGGATGAATTCATGGCAGCAGTTGTCAAACGTTATGGACAGGATACATTGATACAATTTGAAGACTTCGGAAATGCTAATGCTTTCCGACTCCTTGAAAAGTATAGAAACAAATACTGTACCTTCAATGACGATATTCAGGGTACAGCAGCTGTTGCTTTAGCAGGTAAGACAAATTTCTGGTTTCGTATAAATCGATATGGAATTCTATTCCAAAAATTAATTTTGTGCACAGTACTTTTAATGGCGATAGAAATAGCAGCGCTCTTTATACAAGCCATGCACAAAGTCAACAAGACAACGGCTACTATGAGATACTTTTTTGCAGTGGTTCAGCCCATTTCTTTAATGATTTTTCAATAGACTGATTCGAAAGCAGGTGAAATTCATATTTTATTAATGACTAGCTGGCCCGGCGAACTTTGTTTCGCCTAAATGATTCCTATACCATAGCCATCTTTATCTTAAGAAGGCCGTGCCTATACTTACTGTGGATTTCACAAATCGTAATCACCAGTGATCGGAGATCAACGGCTTGGTTAGATTTCTGAACTGTCAAATCGAGTTGATTCTAGATCAAGCTCCGATCACCGGTGATAGGTATGCTTTGTGAAACCCCCGTTAAAGTTGTACAAACTTACCATTGCTATTTTTTCAAGCAGGAGATAAATTAGGCATAATAAAAGTTCTGTCAAATGTCATCTGTCAACTGCCAAATGTCATCTGTCTATTGATTAATGTCAAATATCAAATGTTATCTGTCAATAGTCATCTGTCTATTGATAAATGTCATCTGTCAAATGTGATCTGTCAAACTTCATCTGTAAAACGTCATCTGTCAAACGTCATCTGTCAACTGCCATCTTTTCCATGGATATGAGCTGTCACACAAAACAGACAAAAATGATATGTCACTAATACTAATTATGGGCAATTTTGAATTCAGTTATTTCCGCAAATATATTTATTACCCAAACATAAATCAAAAACATTTCAGAAATATAGAGAAAAGATGAAAATGGACAACTCACGATTGATACTGATCGTCACAATTCGATTTACTTGACATTCCGGTAAAAATTCACTGTTCCACCAACTTGAGATCTTTACCCCTTCCATGTTATTATAAGTTCTATGCAAATTACACAATTTTTTACAGGCTAGAAAAAGGGTACTGCCCGAAACGTCGCCAAATACTATTATATTTTGAATAATATTACACAATAATTATATACATGTACATCGCTATCTAGTGGCGATAATATCAAATACAGTGTCTAGTCACTGTACGCTACAGTATCTTGATAAGAGCCATTAACGGTAGCGACACCTAGTGGCCTTATTCAAACGGAGAAAAACCATTTCCTACATAAGCAAACCGTAGCGACACCTAGCGGCCTTATTCAAAAGGAGGAAAAGCATTTCCTACATAAGCAAATTTTTCATCGAATTTTTCAGAGTTTCAATGTATTTTATAATAACCAGGCCGTAGACGAATCCATAAATGAAGTTTCATAACAAAGAGTCCAACCGATCTCGAGTTATAAATGGTGTAACCAACAGCTCTCTTTTATATATATAGATAACAAATGAATCGTCTCCTAATGAAAATTGTTCTATGGGATATCTCGAAAATGGTTGCCAAGATGTAAAGTAATATAGCGTTGGCGTCATATTCATATCGATATTTTGTGATTGTCACTCTGGGGTACGTCAACGTTTTATGTAGTCGAAGTAACATTACGGCCGCTATAAGACGGTACCGTTTTGGAGTAAACCATACCTTTATCGATGCCGGCATCCATGGGCCCAGGACGCAATCTTGAGAAACACCATCATGTATGGGATATGTAATGGAGACTTCTTGTTCTACTCTGGTTCTGAATTATCGATGAAATAGATACGAAGAGTACTTCAATGGAAGGATATTTTTGATCTTGTAAAGTAATCCGCCATGCCAAACCTTATCGAAAGCCTGGCTCACAACCCGGAAATCTGAAGTATTTCTTCTCTTCGAATCCTAGATTGATGGCTCGGATAATTCTGAGAGTTTGCTGAACAGTTTAATAGCTTTGTCCGAATCCAAATTGGTTGGTTGGAATCCACTGCTTGATAGGGATGTCAGCGTTTGTGCTATTCAGGAGTCTTTTCAGTTATTTAGAGGTTATGGGTAGCAGGCTTATTGATCGTGAAATTGGACGTGACATTTGGTTTTTTTCTTGGTTTTCGAACTATCAGGATATCTGCTGTTTTCAGTATTTCAGTGACAACTCCTTTTCTAGAAAACTAATTGATTAAATTATCAATATTTTCGGTCTTGGTAAAATATTGTCGAAATCTTATCGTTATAAAAATATTTAAAACTATTAGTTATATTACAGGGTGTTTCAATATAGTATATCCCTGCTAGTTTATTATACTCTGTATGTGATGATTGGACTAGTAGAGATCTAGTTTCCGAAGTACACCATCAGGTGGCACCAGTACAGGAAGACAATTACTTACCAGTTTCTGGCTTATTAGCCGTCATCAGAGCCATATGGCCTCATTCTGCGGCAGGAACCAACTGAAACGGCAGAACTTATATTACTCCCTGGCAGGAACTATTGAGTACAGTTTTGTACAACCAGGGGTCGAATGTCTATGCTTCATCCCGGAGGTTCTTTCAAAAACTAGATCTCTACGTACATCATTTTTCTTCATTTTTCCCAAACGGATCTCGCAACAACTCACTTTGGAGTGTTATGCAGTATACCGAGGTAAGTAGAATACGCCCGGTTCTTCTAGTCCATTTCTCACATTTATTTAGTTTGTCCTAAGGGACATGATCCTCCTTTTTCAATACTCAGTATGTTCACTGCACATTCCACTTATTTCGGCATTGTTCACTGATAAAAACCTTCCTGGTGTTAACATCAGGAGATCGTCACTGGTTCATACAAACAGGAACTGGTCGTAGAGCATTCTGAGGACAAATCCACCAATCCTCGATTTTCGGACATTCTTGTGTTATGGACCATCGGTCATGTTCATTTTCAGTCAACAGATATGGAGACTTCTCGATTAGGGTCACATTTTTATAGGGGATATAATGAAGATGGCAGGTATCTAGCGGGTTTGGAGAAATGATAGGTATTTCGATGATGAAAATCACATTTCCGTTATGGAATGTTATCAGTATAACAGATAGAATAGAAATCTTTTAAAAATTGTAAATGATTCATAATATCTATTGATTTCACAAATTCTTGGAATGCCTTCATAGGAATATTACTTTCATGTAATAGATTTAATATGGCAAAGGTAACTGCCGTATCTATTTATTTCACTTAAGATTCTATTAATAGTGATTTGTTCAAATTGAATTAAAATTATTCGATTGATATCATTTTGCACTAATCGATATTGATTATAATGTGCTGTGCCTAAGGTGGCGTAAGGACACAGTAACAAAGCCTACACAGAACACAACTGCTTTCTCCGAACTCGGCACAAGTTACAAGCTTCGAAGCTTGTAATATCAGAGGGGTCTCCACAGGAGACCTAGGAGTAATCAGGATAAACAATAAACAATTTAAAAAAAATTAATGATCTGATTAGTTACGTGCGAGTATTTGTTGGTCATGGATCTGATAATATTAATTACTGTCTTGATTGGTTTTCATTATTTACATTCTGAAAATCTCAATTTTAATGAAAGTTAACTCTACATTGACTTTATAACTTATTTTTTATGTTCTCTCGGGAAGGTTTTCAACGAAACAAGAAAATGGAAGAAAAATTCAGGATTTCACCAAATCTTATATGAAAGGAGAGAAATGAACAATTTTCAAAATACTGAAATGCTGATAAGTGATTTAATAATTGGCTTTTCCACCCCTTGCGTTAATTACAGCTCGGAAACGACAGTTCATACTCAAAATGAGTGATCTTGAAATGTTCTGATCTAATCCTTCCCAGATTTCTCCGAGTTGGATTACTAAGTCATTAAGAGTAGCTAGATGATTTTCTGAACTTCTCAGCCTTCTATTGAGGTTGTCCCAAACCTGCTCAATCGGATTGAGATCTGGACTTCTTGCTGGCCATTCCATTCGAGAGACTTCAACCTCTTCAAGGTACTCCTGAACGATGCGCGCACGATGGGGTCTGGCATTATCGTCCATAAAAATGAAATTCTCACCAATGTATGGGGTAAATGGCACTACATGTTCTTCAAGAATGTTCTTTATATACTTATCAGCATTCATAGCTCCATTATCAACGGCAACTAGGTCTGTGCGAGCAGTCAACGATATTCCACCCCATACCATGATCGATCCTCCCCCGACACCAGTAGTATTCAGGAAATTGCACTGAGCATATCTTTCATGTGGACGTCTGTATACAAGGGAACGTCGATCACAACGGTAGAGGCAGAATTTAGACTCATCTGTGATGAGAACTCTTTCCCAATCGGCCTCTTCCCAATGGATATGCTCTCTCGCAAAATCCAAACGCGCCCTTCGATGGGCTTGGGTAAAAGCTGTGCCTCTTGCCGCGACACGAGGCCTTAAATCATATTCTCTGAGGCGATTTCTTATTGTCTGAGTGCTAATTTGCACCTCATGAGTTTGCTCAAGCTGATTTTGAAGGAGGCGAGCGGTTGCAAACCGTTGTCTCAAAGAAGAAACTCTCAAGTAACGTTCTTGAATGGCAGTTGTTACCCGTGGTCTACCCTGTCCTGGTCTCCGGACATTCATACCTGTCTCCCTGAATCGCTGCAACATTCTGGACACACTTGTATGGGAAACTCCAAACCTTTCTGCAATTCTTCTCGCAAAACTACCGCTTGGGCACATTCCTCTTGGGTCAAATTGCGTGTTTCGCGTTGTATAGCGATCGAGTGTAGAAAATCAAACGAAAGAAAAACTATTGATCACTAGAATTGATCGAGAACAACTGATTTTAGAATGGAGCCAATACATTCAAAATCTGATAATATCATCTTTTTTTATTCCTGCTGGGAGACAACATCTGTATTGAAGAAAACGTTGAAAGTGGATAACATGCATAATTCTGATAAAAATAATTATCATTGAGATCACCTTCAGTTGTAGAATAAATTTGAGATTTCCATAATGTGCGTTAATTTTTTTGCGCAGTGTATAAGGATTCATCTTCACTTATCTAAAGTGCCAAATAATACTTTTGCTACATGTACACCTACGTTTATCAAACCTCTTTTACTTTTAGTAACTGACAGTCTATCCAAAATTATATAACTTTACTGAAGTTGATGCTTTACATTTTCCACATAAGTTTTCGAAATTTTGCTTGAACTGACTGCATTTATCTGGTCAATTAAAACCGAATGAACTTGTAATATTTCTCTGAAATTTGTTGAGTTATAATGATACATCAACATATGCTTTTGCCGGCCATACACGTTACGGTCTACCGGAGAGGTATACCTGCGCAGGTATACCTGTGCAGGTATACCGGACGTCGGTCGTGTCTCTGCAGCTTCTTTTTTGTCTCGATCATGGTACGCTTTGTTTTTGACTTGCGATAGGCATGAATGTGTTTTATATATTTCAATAAAATCTTCAAGGAAATTTTTAGTAGAATCTGTTGGTGCCATTTTTGCGTATTGATTTTTGATACAGGTGACAATACGATATCATTCACTACTCGACGTGGAGACAACTGACGGCGACAACGTTTATGACAGCAAATTACGTGACCTGCGCAGGCGACCGGTGTACAGGGTGGGCAAAATTGTTGCTATATGAACTCAAACTTTTAACCCGAGGAGATAGAGAAAAATGAATGGCACCTTATAGTCCTCTTTTTTCAAGAAACTGATAATGCCATCAACTGTATTCCTCTATCTTCTTTCGTTTCCGAGTAATAGGCCAAAATTGAAATTTTGGCGATTTCAACTTTGGTCATTATCTCCGTTTCTGTTTATGCTAGGATGTTGGAATAAAAACATTATACAGGCACTTTTCTGATAGCAATCCAGTGGCGTAAGTTGTGTTTTTTCTTATGGAAACAGTAGTTCGAACTGACTTAGAAAGAATCGCCTTTTTTTTCCCGTTTCAGAAATGTATCATATGTTTTAGTTCATGTAGCACCAATTTTGCCCACCCTGTACATGCACACATGCACAGGCACATCGTACGGTGTCACTCAAAAATATTGATTTTCGATCTTGCACCGGTCGCCTGTACAGGTTGAGAAAACTGCACAGGTCTAATCCCACACACGCTCCGGTTGACCTGCACAGGCATGCCTGCGCAGGTATACCTCACCGGTAGACCGTAACGTTCGCCTGTACAGGTTGAAAAAACTGAACAGGTCTAATCCCACACACGCTCCGGTTGACCTGCACAGGCATGCCTGCGCAGGTATACCTCTCCGGTAGACCGTAACGTGAATGGCCGGCATTTGATTGGCTTATATACGTTTTTCCTACGTAAAATGGAAAAATATTATGTTTCATTGCCATGAATTTGAATTGAACGGAAGAATGAATAAATAACATTGATAGTATTGTATTATTAGAATTGGAAGACAGGGTCGCATTTTCATGCAAGAGAAAAGAAGAATTTATTACTTTCTCTGTTTTATTTTGTTCTTATGATAAACTTTTCCTGTATCAGGATTTTTGATCAAAACGTTATCAATGAATGATTTTAATCTGGGTTTTCTTGAATTATTTTGGGTTGAGTTTTGCTTCTTAAGGAATAGCCAAATAAGCTGCTTTTGATTCGTCTAATTCCTTATCGGGTTCTCTATACTGATTGATTTTGTCAAGTTTCTCTTCCTGTTTCTTTTTCTGTGATCCTAGGTGCTCTGAAATAAGGTCATGGTGGTGTTCCTTGAGATAATATGGCTCCTATTGAGAAGCATCTGTCATTAATACAAATGGTTTTTTTAAGTCAGTATCCTGTAATATTGGATAATTAGTAACCATGGTGCAATTGAATGTCTCAATATATTCCGGATCATTAATATCTAGTTTGTTGTCCTTTTTCAAATATTTAGTAATTGGTTTCGTTAATTTGGAAAAGTTTTGTATGAATTTTCGGTAATATGTGATCATACCAAATTATGACTTAATTTCTTTAACTGATTTTGGAAGAGGAAAATTTTTGATCACTTCAATTCTTTCGGGATTCGGTTCTACACCTCTTTCCGATATTTTGTATCCTAAAAACACTACCTCTTTCTTGAAAAAGTATTACTTATCTAATTGAATCTTCAAGTTTTCTTTTCTCGAAAGCAATAAAACGGTTTGAATATCTGCAAGATGTTTTTCAGGTGTGTCTGAAGAAATTAAAATATCATCAATGTACACAATGCAAATTCTGTTTATTACTGGTCTGAGAATTTGGTTCATTACTCGTTGACGGAGCGTTTTTCAGTCCGAACGGCATTCTAAGAAATTCGAAATGACCTTCGTCTGTTGTGAATGCTGTCTTTTCGATTGAATCTTGGTCTGACTCTACCTGATGAAAACCGCTGGCTAAATCTAATGCACTGAAACATTTCGCGTTTTTTAATTGATCTAAAAGTTCATCGATATTTGGTATCGGAAATTTGTCATCAATGGTTTTTTCATTTAATTTTTGAAAGTCAATGGCAATTCGCCATTTTTGTTTTCCAGATTGATCTGATTTTTTGGGAACCATAACTACTGGAGAGTTACTAGGTCTTATGGAAATGTCGCTTGATTTTCACGAGTACCAACCTGCGTCCGTTTTAAGTGAAAGAACTTTATAAAAGTGAATGGAGTATATGCACCTATATTATTTCATAAGGAGGAGCTTTAGTTTTGAGGCGGGTAATTGAAAGCGAGCCATGAAAAGTCACTTTTCCTTCGAATGAAATATGTTATTTTATTTTCAAACGTTTAGACATTCATGGAAATCTGAATATCCACTTTTCAATTGACATTTCCGTTCGTTATAATTGAGGTAACAATGAAACATTTGCCTAGTTACGGTTGTCTTTCGAAATTAATCTTTCGCATAGCAACACTTTTCCTGCCGCCTGCCGGAGGGAAAAGTAAGTCATAGCAACTATTTCTCCTCCTAGGCGGAGAAATAGAACTTTTCTATGATCCTGTCAGTCGAAAAATGACATTGTTATCATACGTGTGGAAATAAATATATTTTTTTGCAGGTCTACTGGCTTCCAACAGAAAAACCGGAAAGAAAATTTCAGAACATAAGTTCTTATTCTTCGGGGCTGGTGGTGCGGCTCTTGGTATTGCGGATTTATGTGTGAAAGCCATGGAGAGGGAAGGCATGAGTGAATCCGAAGCGAGGCAAAATATATGGATGATTGACGTTGACGGATTGGTAACGAAATGTAGAAACCAGCTCCTTGGCCACCAAGAATACTACGCGAAAGAACATGCTCCCGAGAAAGATTTCCTCAAGCTGGTCAACGAAATTAAGCCATCTATTTTGATTGGTACGTTCACCAATATCGAAGTGCTGCATATTCATGTATTTTTCTTCATTTCGATATTAATATTTATATTTTTAGGTGCCTCAGCAACTGGTGGTGCGTTCACTCCTGATATACTGAAATCGATGGCATCCTTTAACGAACACCCTATAGTATTTGCTCTCAGTAACCCCACTGCCAAAGCAGAATGCACAGCACAACAAGCATATGATAATACAGAGGTATGTCGATATGTTCTATGGTTATTATACGATGAAGTTATGTTTCTCAAAACATGAAACTTTTCTTATTTTCTCTTTTGAAAAGTTGACTATGTTCATTTTCATTCTGTTGCGTTCATATTGTTCACTTCCAATAATTTCATGTCCGCGATTCTGAATTTCTAATTTTCACTAATATATTTCTGAATAGAAAAAAATAGACCTAGCGGACTGTAAATATGTGAAGTTTAATAGAAAACCAAAACATATTGAAAGGATAAATATACCCTGAATTACAATGGAAATATAATCTTATTAGCAAAACGGAGAATGGACCTTGAAATTGATTCCAATGTCCATTGATCAAAGGAATCGAGCCCGACAAACCGGACAAACTAACATGAACTAGAGGATCCTCGTAGTTCCGTTGCTAATAATTGAAGAAGGTGTCTTAGGGAATTGGACAAATTAAGTATTCTTTATAACTTCGTCGTTCGGAACTTTGGTGGTCAGAATCTGAAGTTTGATTTCGGCAATTTTATTTTCCACGTGCAATAGGATTGAATATGTTAAAAATTGTAATTTATGAGGATTCCGATGGTCCAATCTAGAGCCCAAACTTTTTTAATTTTATTTTTCCGTAATCAACGCAGAGCTGTGCCAAAGCATTGTGCTTTGTGCTCGTGAAAGTACTCGAAGCCCTTTTGTGCTCCCGAGCACTGTGCTCCCAAGCACTTTTCAAAAGCAGTGCTTAGTGCTTAATAATTGGAGTGCTTCGTCCAAAGGCTTAGTGCTTAGTAATCCCAAAAGTGCTCTGGAGCACTTTTGGGATTACTAAGCACTAAGCCCTGAGCCAATGTTGTACGAATTTGTTTTTACATCAATAAAATATTAAATCAACATTTCCTTACATGACAGTTAAATCCCAAAACTGTTTGGATTACAATTACAGAGAGATGATAATGAGTAAACTTGATCATTATGAAAGGAAAATTGAAGGGCCCATGTGTATTTTGTAAAATGGTAATTTGTGCGTTGGCAACTTATTAATATCAATAGAAAAAGAAAACGCCAATATTCTGATTTTTTTTTCGTTTTCATCTGACCAAAGATTCTTATACATATAGACAAAATCAAAACGTTACATAGTTCATTGAGTTCTAATTTTGATACTTGTCTTCTTCGTTATTTGTCACCGCGCGCAAAAATGTTTTGCAACTGGTTTGCTCCTGACAAATCAGTGCAAGAATTGACAGAGGAACATTTCCATTTTTCCTTGAATTTTTTATTTAATTTTGTTTCAAGGACTGGGCGTTTTCAGAAAAAAGTAAACTCGAAAAATTCAGTATATTTATGAATATTATCAAACAGAGAGATCCAGGAGCGAATAGCATTTTTCTCTTTCATTACCAATAAGAATGTATTACATATTATATTGAATCGAATTCAAATTTTTTAATATCACATACACCTATGCCAACAATTTCTTTTCCGATTAAAATAACCTCACTTTCAATATTTCCTTTAAAAAAGTGCTTAGGGCTTAGTGCTCGAAATGTCGAATTACTTCCACAAAGTGCTTAGTATTCGCGAGCCTTTTGTGAAAATAAGTGCTTTGTGCTCGAGACTCGGGAGCCTTTTTATTCAAGTGCTTAGTGCTTAGTGCTCGAAGCACTTTTCTTCAGTGCTTGTCACAGCTCTGAATTATCAACGTAGGTAACGAGGTAATAATCGAGAACCATTTAATGTATTACATGTTTCTATCGATAAATGTTTTAGTCTTGAAAAAGGAGACACCAAAGTTCCGAAACGTCGACGAAGTTGTGAAGAATACTTAATTTGTCCAATTCCCTAAGACACCTTATTCAATTACATAACATGGACGAGAACACAACACAGTTGCTAATAATGTTGAAATGGTGCACACTTATCCTTGCGATTTTGTAAAAACCATGCCACTGGTAACAGTTTACATTCGAAATGATTTGAAGTTTCGGAAACAGTAGAGAATTTCCTCATTACATCGAATCACTAAAATTGTTATTCCTGGAAAATTTCAATTTTCGGAATTCGCCGAAGTAAACTAGACTAACACTATTGATTTGAAAAATGAAATAGATATGTGACATATTCGCTCCACAGCTAACTAATTCTTCGCATATTTGAAATCCGAAAGATATTGAAAATTTTCCATAATTTGAAATTATCAAAATTGGATAAGTGAATTATTATCTTCCTGGGAGGAAGTAGGGTTTGTCGAGTCTTTGATTCCGGAATGATAGACAGCGCGGAGTTGCGCAATAGATCTCTAGGTCAATGTGCTCTGAGGTCTGCGTAACCTAATCTCCCCTCCTTTAATCTAATCGGTGATTGATTATGTAATATTTTTACCCTATTTCATTGTTAATTTTTTTCTGACGTTTGTAATTTACCAAAAAGTGTATAAATAGTACCTGATAAATCGAATTGTCGGGTCTCAGGCTTATGGTCGCTATTACTTCGAAAATCATCATTCCAATAAAACCAGTTTCAGGGTATTGAAAATATTTTTCTCTGTTCTATTTTAATTGGATCTGATTCTATACTAGGTTTCGACTAGGATATATTACATACTCATGACTTCAACTAAAATTGTTTTCCGAAAATAAATAACCGGAATTACTTTTCAGGGTCGAGTAATATTCTGTAGCGGCTCGCCCTTCCCAGATGTGCAATACGACGGAAAAATTTACCACCCTGGGCAAGGTAACAATGCGTATATTTTCCCTGGTGTAGCTCTTGGTGTTATCGTAGCAGGCGTTCATCATATCGTCGAAGATTACTTCATCTTAGCTGCTCAAACCGTCGCCGATAATGTGAAAGAAGAAGATCTTGCTAAGGGTAGTCTTTACCCTCCCCTGGGTTCCATTAGTGAAGTATCTCTGCAGATTTCTACTCTTATAATGGCAGATGCCTACAAAAATGGTGAGTGATTATAAATTCGATGCTACTGTTGTTGCATTGATATCCAAGTGATTTTCGAGCATGGTTATACTGTTAATACAAGGTGGGCCAAGGAAATAGGACTATTTTAAAATGAACGTACGCGCCCTTTTTTTGTTACAAATATTTAATTTTCACCAATAACCATTTACAACTATGCCATATTTATGTTTGAAAAATATCACTGTTCATATGCTCCCATCTTGCTCAAAACAAGAGGCTAGACCAGATAGATCAACCTTATGTAGAGTTCACTTTGTTCTTGCGTTATTCACCCATCTCATTACAGTGTTACAAGTAAGTTTGATGCCGGTAGTACGCCCTATTGTCACCTATGCGTCTCTAGCATGGTGGACAAAAACCGAAGAGGTTACCACACGCAGTCGTCTGCAGAAACTGCAAAGGCTAGCCTGTATTGGGGTAACAGGAGCTATGCGTACAGCTCCTACAGCAGCGCTTGAGGTCATTCTTGATTTGCCTCCCTTACACCTACATGTGAGGAAATGTAGCCTGCTGGAAGCTATAAGAATCTCCCTCAACTCCTAAGCTCCTACCAGGTAACTGGGTTGGACATATGGGGATCTTGAATCAATTTGATTCAAATCTCCTGGCAAAACCATCGGATGTTATGCCAACCATCTACGATTTTGAAACGGTCATAACCGACCGTCCTAGGGCAATAAGTTTCGTAAATCGTCTGGACAAAAAGTCATCCATATGGTTCACCGACGGATCTAAAACAGAGAGGGGTACTGGCATTGGGGTATATGGACCTAAATTGAGGATCTCTAAAGCCTCGGGAAGCGAGCCCTCTATCTTACAGACCGAGATAATGGCTGTTTATGTATGCGCTCAAGAGTGTCTCAAGATGAACCTCAAGGGAGCGCATGTCTACATCATCACGGACAGTCAGGCCTCACTGAGATCCCTGGAATCAAACTGCCAGGGGTCTCTGTTGACCTGGGAATGCCGTAACACCATAAAGCAACTGGCAAGAGGCAATAAAGTGACTCTATTGTGGGCACCAGGGCACTATGGCGTTGAAGGAAATGAAAAAGCCGACAAACTGGCAAAAATTGCATCAAGGCAAATACCTGTTGGACCTGAGCCGTTCTGTGGGCTTGGAAAAGACCAATACAAGGCAGCGGTCCAGCAATGGGAGCTGAAAAACAGGATAACCTACTGAACAAACGACAAACGCTCCTGGACTTATTCAGGCCAAGAAATTCGTGACGATATCACCTACCTATAACAGGAAACTCTTAAAGCTGTCACGAGCTGAGCTTCGGGTGATGGTAGGACTGCTGACGGGACACTGTCGGTACAAACACCATTTGTACCGCATGGGAAAGTCAGCAGATGAGATTTGCAGGCTATGTGGATCAGAAGCGGAAACAGCTGAACACATGGTATGCAAGTGTCCAGAGCTGGCTGAACTAAGAACCATTCATATTGGGAAACCGGTCCTGGATACCCATGAGGTCACGGCCAAGGCTCCTAGGGAGGTTGCCAATTTTATCAACACTATTGACGACCTCCTTGGGTTTCCATGAATGAGTAGGGTAGGGAACAAAAGATCTACACGGTCGCAGTTCTCGGAAGGCTTAACGAGCCAAAACGACCCCAGTTCAAATAATAATAATAAGTTTGATGCCGCGACGATTAATATTGAAATGATTCCTGAACTTCATCTGGACTGCTACATCTAATTGTCCATAACGCACAAAACTTTCGTAGGCGAAAAAGAAGTGAATGCTATACTCCATTCACTTTTATAAAGTATCCCGGTTGGTCATGAAATTCTGACACATTTTACAGTGTATATTTTGAAAATGTTAGGTTATAGCATTGAGTTTGAATATACATAGAGGGACATCGTCCTTGAGCGATTTGAAGCAAAATTTATTCACCTGCTCATAGAGGGGCAAGTGTGTCTCAGACAATCGAAATTTTTTTCCCTCGCATCTGGCCGTGAGTTGCTGAACTATAAAATACTATTTCCTAAGCCGAATGCGACGACGATCAGGACCGGCGTAAGAAATGTGAGATGTAGTATTTCATCACACCTGTTTTGTTGGATTCAATAAAAATACAATTATTTTTGGCTATGATTCATAGAACTAGAGGAAAATGAATATCCTACAGATTTCTGTAAATGAATATTTAGCAGATTATAGTTTCTTCAGTAGCTACTATGTGCCGACACTAAAGTTAGTAGTAAATTGCCAGAAATTTTTGCATCGAATCGTTCAAAGGCGATGTACCTCTATGTATTTTCAAACTCAATGGTTATACTCATTTTTCTGTCAGATACATACGCAAAGTTGTCGTTTCTACATAGAGGTCGGAGTAATTACGTTTTTATGAAAATGTTTATTTCCTTTGCGAAAATAACTCAATTCAATTCAAAAATTCAATTCAATAATTCCAAATATCTGACGAATGTTTGAGAAACTTTCTTCTTTGTGAAAGTTTATTCGAAAAAAAAAGTACTCGAATAACTCGACAGAAAAACTTCAAAACGAACAGAACAGACGGACCTATGGAATCCTTTTCAGAATTCTCAAGCACAACTTAAAATACTCCAGTATGAAAATGTAGTAGCACTACGAATTCTGTTTCACAGTTAAACCTTATATGTAAGAACTAACTCCATTTACCATTGGCAACATCTTCCAGAATTAATTTACTTTCACGAGTGCTAACACCTGCATCAGATTTAAGTAAAAGATTTTGATGAACATGAATCATGGCCAACCAGGATACTTTATAAAAGTGAATGGAGTATAAATAGAAATATAGACGACTTGAATGCGACCTCCGCTAGCTTTCTATCCCCTCTACTTGCGGGTTCACAGCTGAAGTGTACCAAGTCTATACAGCCTATTTTTGAGATAACTGGCTTGTATTGGTGTAATCCCAGATCCTTACGCAAAATACGCCATAATCCACATGCCAAATTCTTGAGAACGCAGTGTGATTGACTGATTTGGATCGTTTGCTACGGACGCCTGAATGGCAGTGGCTCGATACTCAAATTTTTGCACTAAACTTGTTATTGCCTGACTACCAGGGCGAGAATTACGACCGCAAAGTGTAGTTGAAGTTGCGATCGAGGACTCCGAATTTCGATAAAAAATTTTAATAATTTGCAGACGTTGCTCGTTCGTGTACATCACTGAAAATGTTGAATTTTCTCAATAAATTGACCACAACAGTTCGATGATTAGTGAAAGAGTGCGTTCATGAATCAAATTCAGAGTTGTCATGTTCCTATTGGAAAACCCGATATGAGTGCAGAATTCAATCTCCTTTCTGAATTATTTCGATTCGGCACAGTGCATGAATCAACAGATGAAATTATTTATTATGGGTAGAAGAGTTTTTTTTCGATTGCTTCAAAACACTGATGCCACCTTTTGTTTCCTCAGAAACAACAGTTTTAATTGGACTTTATTTTTTACTCCACTGAAAGTGACATGAATTTATTCACATTAGGAAAAAGTCGCATTTAATGGCCAACAGGATAAATATGGAGCCTACATTGAAGCACTCAAAAGTTAAGCTATCTTTCGGAAAATCTTACTACAAAACTGAACTTTTTGGATTTGTGTCGCTTCAGCTTTGAACTGAGAAACATCCGTTTCTCGTGGCCCACCCTGTGGCTTTACACACTTGCATATGCATTCACAGAATGAATCCAGGAAATCAAATAGGAGTTTACACACACACCGCGTTCGATATTTCCAATCCATAGTGGAGCGAGACAATACGGACACAGAACATCCAATTCATTCGGATACGGATATACAATCAAGTGACTTCGTAGCAGAACGGTGAGGAGAGTGTCAACGTTGGCGTTCGATAATTCCATCTGCTGACACTTTCCTCTCCGTTTCTGCTCCGAAGACACTTACAGAGGTTGAGTCTTGTACATATATTTTAACTGTACGAACGGAACACTTTCTTCCTCGGTTTCGTTTGAAAGATACAAGGTAAAATTAGCACTTTTCTTTTCATATATCCGAAACCGTTATTTTAAATGAACGGAATTTTGGTTGAATGTGTGTACTCTATTCATGGTGCATATTCCTCAATCGAAATTTTTTCAATATTCCTCCTGGTATGAAAGTAACAGCGTAGCCCACTCATAAATCCACGCAAAAATTCTATGAAACCTCTCGAAAAAGATGAACGGTTCATATTTTCGAAAGAAACAACCATTTTAGAAAATAAAAGTATTTTTATGTTTTAAATGGAACGCGTCGTTTTCGAGATATTCCCAATTCCCAACTCTAAGGGCCGCTTTCACCGAATGACAAAACTTCAGATTAAATGCAAAACCTCGATTAGTGTCTATGATTCTCTTGCACCGTGTCGTAATCCTAGTTTAACAACCCTAACTAACGCTTAAAGATAATCCTCCGAATTGGGAGGATTAAATGGAGGTTTAACGATAAACTTTGAATTCTAACCCTACATTCATGGATGACACAAGTCAGGCTTGTTTCAAAAATGATGTTTGATTATAAATCAAATTGAAAGGAAAAATGACTGAAGTAGAAATTATACAGGGTGTCCCACTAGTGCCGCAGCGGATGATATACGCGTAACGGTCTGAGTTCTGCAAAATTTTTTGATGCAGACTTGATATACTCCAAGAAGAGCACAACCTAAAAATATTTTCGAATATATCGGGTGGCCCACAGAAGAGGAATAGCGGGTGACTATGTTTTTTCAAATGGGACACCCTATATTCAATAGTGTTTTTCAATTCTCTGAAGCTTCCTGCATGCTTTTGTATACTTTTCACATATTATTATTCGACAGTGTTCGAAATATTGGCCATTTTGACAAAAAAATTATACTTGTAGAGGCTATGTTATACAATTATATTTCACGAACCCTTGCACATACCAATAACAGTTTTATATGGATTGAAAGACAAGACTTCAAAGTATCCTACCCAGCTATAATAAAGCATCTCCAGCATACAGAGTGTCCACAAAAAGACTTATCAACATGACGAATTTCAAATCGATTTTTCTTCATTTTTTCAAATGCAATGCATATAATTTTTGTTCATCATTGAAATCACCATTCATTTTACTTCATTTTTTGTCAAATACATGTTATGGATATCTCTAAAGAAATACGATTTTTTAGAGTTTTTCCTCCAAATTCACATTTACTTTCGAATTCAAAAAGCAGATTTGGCTTTTTTGTGGTTATTGGGAACTGTCAAATTATTCTATTCGAAATTTACATCATTGCAGCTTCAATTCAAATCATCATAGTTTTTACGGATTGGATGAATACTCACACAATGATGAGAAAATTAAAAAAATACCAATATGAGTTTCAATGTACAAGTTATGAATGCTTCAAAAAAACGAGTTTCAAAACTTCAGGATACAAAAAAAATGCCCGCCCTTATCCTCATACAACTTTCCTCGAAAAAATGATATTCATTCCCAGGCACTCACGCAGATCTTCAAGCTCGCAAGCTCAAAGCTTGTTTGAATTTTTTGGAAGATTCTATTAAATTATGGCAGTAAAATAACTAACTTCGTAGAAAAATGAATTTATTATTTTGCCGACATTTCGTACAAATCACAAATTGAACTTGATTAATTAAAAACTACTGTCAGCATAAAATGCAGAGCCAACGTTATTCATTCTCATCGACCTCATCCATAGATACAAAATAGTGACAACAAGAAATCTATAATGTCAAATTCTATCACCCCTTCTCAATTTAAATGTAAAGAAAATTTACATTGAAAATTGCCAAAGTTCCAAATAGTTAATTACTCAACAAACTTAATCTGCATCTCAAAAATTTTTCCTTACATAAAGGCTTTGTGAATACATCAGATACATTGTCCTCTGTTGGAATATAATGCAAAGTAATCTCCTTTCGCAAGCATAAGTCTTTTATGAAATGATATTTTATGTCTATATGTTTGGAACGTTTCGAATTCTCAAAATTCTTAACCAATGATATGGCACTTAAATTGTCAATTTTTAACACTACCGATTCATTTACTTTGAATTCACTTAAAACACCTTTTAGACTGATGAGTTCCTGTGAAGCAATACCAGCTGCAATGTATTCTGCTTCCATCGATGACAGAGCAACACACATTTGCTTCCTGGAATGCCATGCAATTGGATTTCCAGCGTGAAAACATACAAATCCACTTATACTTTTTCTTGTTTCTCGATCTCCAGCCCAATCAGCATCACATAAAGCTATCAGCTCCTGCATGTTCCCCTTCTGAAATTTTAGTCCATATTCTTTGGTATGATTCAGATATCTTAGAATTCTTTTTCCAGCTTCCCATGTACTCTTCCTTGGTTTATCCAGATATCTACTCAAGCGAGCAACACTGTATGAGATGTCTGGTCTGCTCACTAGAGAAAGATACATTAAACTGCATATCAATCTTCTATACGGAACATTATTTATGATGGGCTCATCTTCATCGACTTGAAAGTTGACTTCCATTGGTGTTGTCACATTTCTTGTTTCCTTCATAGAAAATTCTTCAAGTAATTTTGTTATCAATTTAGTTTGTGTAACCTTAATACTGTTGTCGTTTTTACTGATCTCCATACCAAGAAAAGATTTCACTTCTGTCATTCTTTTGATCTTGAATTCCTTTTTCAAATTTCTCAATAGTTCTTCTACTTGATCATCTGGCCCAATTATTAGTCCATCATCTACAAATAACACCAAATAAACATCGTTTTTTACATACAGGCAGTAGTCATAAGCAGAACGTTTGAAATTCAGATGCATCATAACTTGATTGAATTTCATGTTCCAACATTTGGGAGCACTTCTTAGTCCATAAAGAGCACGATTGAGTCTTAAGTATTCCATTTTTGTTTTAAGACCTTCTGGAGCCTTTATATAAACTTCAGTATCCATAATTCCATTCAAGAATGCTGTCGGTACGTCAATTTGAAATAATGACCACCTGTGCTGCACTGATACTGATAAGAGCACTCGTATTGTTGACAACCTACACACCGGTGCATAATTGAATTCTTCTGCATCGTCATAAGGCACTTGAAAACCTTTTGCAACCAATCTGGCTTTCTTGGTTCCATCTTCTTTAGTTTTGAAAATCCACCTAGTGTCAATAGCTTTCTGACCTACTGGCAGTTCTGCAGGTGTCCAGGTTTCTAGTTTTTCATGTGAGCTTAGTTCATTATCTATTGCTTGCTGCCAAACTGGCAAGACGCTTGCTTCTTTGTAGGTTTTTGGGTCTTGATCTACTTTGGTCAATAAGCAATAAGCAGAGTAGATTTCATAATCTTCAAGATTTTGTGGAATTTTCACTGTTCTTCCTGATCTTGTCATGATTGGTCCTGTTTCATTATGAGTTATATTTTCTTCACATTCATCACTTGTACTTGAAGAGCTGTCGTTAAATGTTAATTGTTCATTATAAGACTGTGATTCAATTGTTCTATTCGAATTCTTGTATTCCATAATGCTTTCATCCACTCGCACATCCCTAGATCTTATCACTATACGTTTTTCTGGAAGCCATAATCGATATCCTCCGCCACAATAGCCAACTATCACTCCTTTTTCAGCTCTTTTGTCTAACTTATTCTGCTTCGGCAATACTGTATACCAAGCACGACTTCCAAATATCTTCATTTTGTTCAAGTCACTTTTTCCATGAAAAATTTTTGCGGGTGTTAGACCTTTTGGTAGACTTTTTGTTGTAATTCTATTTAGTTCGTAAACATAACACTTCAGTGCTTCACACCATAGTTCCTTTGGAACTCCTGAATCAATCAGTTTCGTTCTTATTTTGTTCAGCAATGTTCTATTCATCCTTTCCGCTGTACCATTTTCTTGTGGAGTATATGGAATTGTGTATTCTAAAACAATACCATTTTTCTGACAGTATTCCTTGAAGTTCCTTGCAATATATTCCCCACCATTATCTAATCTTATTGCTTTTACTCTAACATCCTTTTGACGTTCAATTTCTTGTATATAATCGACTAGATTCTGATTGGCCTCATCTTTTGTCAGTAAGGTTCTGACTACAACAAAGTGTGAGTAGTCATCAATTATTGTTTGAAAATATCTCGACCCATCAAAGGCTGTTGGATTGAACGGACCGCAAACATCAGTGTGTATTAATTCACCAATGTTTTTCGTTCTCCTTTGAGACTCTTTAAATGGCAATCTTGAACTCTTTCCTTCGATGCATGTTGAACAAATTTTGTTTGGTTTAGGCAAGCCAAGTTCCTTTAAAACTTCGTTGCTGGGATGTCCAAGTCTTCTGTGCCATGAATCTCCTGTTACAGCTAAACTAATTTGTTCTACAGGTAAGTGAAATGATGCCATGTAGAGTTTCCCCATAGAGATGCAAGCTATTTTTGTACCATCCATACTTTCTATGATGGTTTTATTCTTATCAAAAATAACTTTTTGTCCTCTTTCATTCAACTTCCTTACTGACAACAAATTATTTGTCAAATTTGGTACGATTAGAGCATCAAAACGTATCTTTCTGTTTCTATATTCTACTCTCAATGTACCCATTTTTTTGACTGTCAGAAAATTTCCATTGGCGACTCTGATTTTTAATTCCTTATCTAGATATTTTACATCCGTCATTAATTGTTCCACATTTTCTCTGACAAGATGATCTGTGGCCCCACTATCTAAAACGAAATTTATGTTAGTGTCGGAATATGTCATATACGCTTCTCCTGCATTCAGAATTTCTGATATGAAAGCAATTTCTTTTTCATCTGCGTTTTCTTCACTTGTATATGCTTGTCTCTTGGTATTTCTTCTGAATCTGCCTCCCCTTCTCTGGGTAAAGTTTCTTCTGCCTCTGCTTGAACCTTCATTTCTGTTGTTTTCTGGACATTCTTTCAAAAAATGATCTCCTCCACAACCATAACATTTGAAGCCTTTCTGATTCTTCCTTGTTAAGAACACTGTGCTTCTATTATTTTCTGAAAATCCCTGTGAATCTTTGATCTTTAGTTCAGCATCTAGTAGTCTGTTTTTCACAAATTCTAAAGTTATTTTTGTGTTGACAGTCTCTATTGCTGTTATAACTGTATCATATTTATCAGGCATCGTCAACAATAAGTAACAAACTTTATCACTTTCGTCCAAGTTTGCACCGGCCCCTTCAAGTTCACGAAGTAAGCTTTCCACTTTCATGAAATGTTCCTGCAGTTCATTCGATGTGCATTTCATCTTGAGAAGCTTCTTCATTATATACAACTTCGCCAATGGACTCTTCCTTTCGAATATATTCTTCAATGACTGAAGCATCTCCAGAGCGGTATTGGCGTCCTTGATGTACTCCAAATGCTGATCAGACATGCATTGTACGATTGTGCCTTTGGCCTTTGACTCTGATCGATCAAATGCTGCTTTTTCCTTCGCGCTGAGCTTATTATAATCTTCCTTAGTCATTGTCAGCACTTCCTTCACACCCTCTTTGTCCAAAAGAATTTCCACACGAAATCTCCAATTCGAATAATTTGAATTCGTGAGTTGAGGAAATGGTAGCGATACCGACGACATTTTTCTGCTTCCTTCTGCGTATATCCGAACTCTTCTCTTCTAAAATCTAAAATTTTCCGTTCGAAAATTTTTTTTTTTAATCTTCTTGTTAGTTATTCTTTCTCTCGCTATATTTGATTTATGCGACACGCATCTGGGCCCATAACCTATTAAATTATGGCAGTAAAATAACTAACTTCGTAGAAAAATGAATTTATTTGGAAGTCGTGCTTGGTATACAGTATTGCCGAAGCAGAATAAGTTAGACAAAAGAGCTGAAAAAGGAGTGATAGTTGGCTATTTTGAAAAATGGATACAGAAAGCAAGTTTCTGTCTTCAGTGACTGATTGTCTGATTTCATCACATTTTTGGGTAGATACATCAAAACTTTCTAGTTCCTAATTTGAAATGAATTGAAGCTCCAATGATGATAATTCTGAGTGGAATAATTTGACAGTTCTCAATAACCACAGAAAAGCCAAATCTGCTATTTGAATTCGAAGGTATACAGGGTGAGTCTTTGACTTGTACATATATTTTAACTGTAGATTCCTCTCATCAAACGAAACACTTTTTTCCTATACTATTTTTCAAAATTCGGTTTGGTTTCGAAGATACAGGGTGTCGAAAATCCATGAAAAAAAACACTTTTCTGTTTATATCTTCGGAACCGTTATTTCGAATGAACTGAATTTTGGTTGAGTTTTTACTCCATTCATGGTGCATATTCCTCAATCAAAACCTATTTAATCGGGGCTATTCACTAAGCAAAGTTGTTATGGATAGCAACTGTAAATCGTCGTTATCCCATGCTTATTACATGGGATAACGACGATTTACAGTTGCTATCTATAACAACTTTGCTTAGTGAATAGCCCCGATTATCTCTCCTAGTATAAAAGTTACAGGGTAGTCGACTCATCAATACACGCTAAAACACCATAAAATCACTTTGAAAACATAAACGGTTCATATTTTCGAAAGAATCAATCATTTAAGAAACTAAAAGTATTCTTATTTTTTTTCAATAAAACGCGTCGTTTCCGAGTTATTTCCAATTTTACCCGGAGAAATTTGACGAAAAAATCATTAATTTCAAGAATAATCTGAATGCGTCTCTGAATTAAATATCATCGAATATTATTCCTTCTCTGGTCTTTCAACGAGTTTGCAATGTTGTCGAAATATTTATCAACTTTGTCGAGATATTTAAATAATAAAATCCCGAAAATGTGGGAGATAAAATTGAAATTAATGAAAACTGAAATGATACCTTATAATCTGAATCGATGTTTTCATCTAAACAATATCCTCCTGGAATTTTATAAACTCGACACGGTTAAGATTATAATAATTCACATCACATAATAAAACACATTAGAACAATAATTCACTGAATGTATTCAGAACTTCACATAATGTTTACAGTTTGTTCAGAGACTCTGGTTTGTTATTGTTTATAGTTGACCTGCAGATACCTAACCAATCTTTCGGTTTTCGCTCGACGCATGCGTGGTTAAATTGGCGGCAAACTCGATTTATGATGGAAACGGCAAAATTCATAGATATTTATACCACGGTACACAAGTGTATCGTGATTTATTCTATGGTTCGTAATAAATCCTTAACCTCAATGGAAATATCAGAAAGCTGACAACATTTCCTTGAAATTTCTGTGCGAACATTCACAGAATGGATACAAAATAGATTAGGTTAGGTTGTTTAATAATGAATTATGATGATCTGAATTAAAAGTCTTTTTTCATGATATTGTTCGGGAATTTCGTGGAAGATATGAACAACTTAATAGTGTTCACAAACTAATCTGCAGAAAAATCGAAGAAGGAACTTATTTTGGTGTGAGAAAAGTGGGTTTTCAGTTGCAGATATAATTCGATGAAACTAACTGTTTTTGTTGAAATTATCGTGTTTGCAACATTTTAATTCCAGTAAGGTTAGTACTTGAGTATTCCCTAAATGAATAAACTAAATTTCTATCGAGAAATATGAACTTTGCAACAATTCTAGAAGATCATTTCAGGAACGTATTGAGACCAATTTTTTTTTTCAAATGGTTATATCTTTTTAACAGAGCCGAATTCGGAAAAATGGAAAATGAAAAAAAGGTTTCTTTTGACCTCAAGAATCTTCAGTTAAAATATATGTACAAGTCAAAGACTCACCCTGTATATCGGCGATAATCAGAACTACTCGTTCGGTATTTCCAGAGAGGAACGCCTAGACGCCATTAGCGAAAAGTAAACAAAACTAGTTCCCTTAGTTCATCCGTTAACGTACTGCTTCCTTGGTTTCTCCTTTACCATTTTTTACAGAGGAAATCATCAAAAACTGGCATCGTATTCTCAAATGCTCTGTAAAATATCATAGAACTTGGTTAGGTAGGTCATTGACCTCGAATCCTATGACCTAGGTTAATGGAATTATGTTCGGTTAGTTTAAAACAATTCTTCATGAGATAGTTTGGGAGATCGAGGAAAATATGAACAAGTTATTAGTGCTCACAAACTAATCTTCAGAAAATCGAAGACGTTACTTATTTTGGTGGGAAAAATACGGCTTTTCAATTGCAGAAATAATGGTACAAAACTAGTATGTGCCAGCAGATCTACCTTTTGAGTAGTTATCCTCATCGTAGAACTCGGCTGATTTTATTGGCGAAATGTCAGAGTTTGATCAATTTTCCTGAAGAAATGGGAAAATTGTGGGAAATATGAATATCAAGCTATTTTGCATTGACTTTTCCTCATTCGAACCGTATATTCACATCACGGCCAGGATATCCGTGAAATAGTTTTATCGAGTTTAAAATGGTCTTTTTTGTCGGATTTTTTCGCCATTTTCGCGAATTTTTTAAGAATACTTCTACATCGCCTAGAGCATCGAAATTTCATCCAGTTATTCATCGATTATGCCTCTTTCCGACCGTATAATAATTTTTTCACCATATCGCAGCTTCGCTGCGATTTTCAGATTCTTCCGGACCCACTTTTCGACAGATTCCCTCGGGCCGGTCTGCAGAGTTACCATTTTAGTATAGAATTGAATTTGTTAGGATTGTTAGGAAATATCGTGTTTGTGATTTTTTTATTCCAATAGTGCTTGAGTATTTCCCGAATGTATCAACTTAATTTCAATCGAGAAATATGAACTTTGCGGTATTTGCAGAGAATCGTATCAGGAACGTATTTGGCCCAATTTTTTTTCAACTGGCTATATCTTTTCAACAGAGCCGAATTCGAAACAATGGGAAATGAAAAGAAGGTTTCTTTTGACCTCAAGAACCTTCAGTTAAAATATATGTACAAGTCAAAGACTCACCCTGTATAAATGTATATCCGTATCCGAAGTAGTTAGATGTTCTGTGTTCGAATTCTCCCGCTCCACTCCGGATTGGAAATAACGGACGCGGTAACACAAGACACAAATGACTGATTAATTTTTAATTTCATGTGTCACGGTGACTTTCATGAAAATCTAGATTTTTGCAGTCACCAGATTTTGTCGAACGATATTTGAGATGATCTGTCAATCTAAAATTACATCCAGAATATAATACTTCGGAATATTTGTTAATTGTAGTTTCAATGTTCAGCAAAAACTAAATAGCATTTTATGAAAAACAAAATAATATGTAGTGGAAGCTCAATAAATTTTTCATTTTTCACTTGGAAATAATTTTGACATACCTACACTAAAGTTCTTAGCGACTATCAGAAACAGAACATTTACAAAATTCTTAGCCACTACTTATAGATGCATCTTTTATTACTTGCACGTTTGGCATTTCTCCGTTCTGTTTACCATTGAAAATGTTTCTCCGGGAATTTTTACTCAAGACATATTCCAACCGCGAAAAATTGCGGATGACATCGAAACTTATAGCCTATTGGTAAAACAGGATTTTCATGCATTAATTAATATGCGATGAAAAATTAGTCAGGCACGAATGTTCCATAAAATGAAACCAATGATTCGATAAACACCAGCTTGAGAGAATGGGTCAGTTTAGTCTTTGGCACTCCTTAGGACCGGTCCCAGTTTTTGTGTAGGTTCATGGTCTGTTTTGGTATTGTGTTTTTTTAGAAGTTTGCCAATTTTGTCTGTCACTGATGAAATGAAGGGTGAGTATGCCTTTTTCTTGGAAATGCTTTCGGATGGCCTATTTTCCTTTGTTGTTCGCTTCTGTCTTCAGGCTGGATCGATCTCTTCCGAGTTGTATCCATTGGGAATAAATTGCTTGTCGCAAAAGTTCCAATTCGTCTGACTGATATTCATTCTCTTATATACGTCGAGCTCGCTTAACAAGTGTTTTGAGCTTTTGTTGGGTATGGTAATTGGACTTCTTATCTTTCTGTGTGGGTGGTTTTCCTATAAACCTTAGTGTCCTAGTTTGCCATTAGGCTTCCTAGTTCAGGAATTGTAGTGCACCATAGCTTAATGTTGCTGTGTGCCTGCCATTAAGGTGTTGAAAGAAGACATTCAGTTTTTCTTCACCGTGACACCAAAACGAATGTATCATCCACTCACCGATTTGGATACATTCTTTGGCGTAATTTTCGATTTTTTCCATGAAGAAGTGCATTTGAGTGGGAAGGCGGAGTGCTGCTTCTGGGTCGTTGAGGTGTTCTCTGACATGATTTATGGTTTAGGGGAACTGTAATTGCTTTTGAGGATATTCGATAATATACAGTCAGCAAAATTCAATAATAATAATTATTATGAACGTCTTTGTTCGACAGAAAGTACTATCTACTCAGAGGCGAAGTCTAGCAGAGCTATTCAACTTAATCCTCCGAGCAGAAGAAGAAAATAAAAACATAATTTAAACATACTACGAATCCATTGACCTCTATAATAATCACGCAACTGAAAATTATGTGTATTTATTAAAATACGGGAAACCATTAATTACTACAAAACCTCCTAGAGTGTGAGGAAGCATTAAATAATATGCAGGGTGTTCCTTTTGAAATATGGAAGTTGTTGCCACTTTTCATTATCACCGGCAACGAGATAGTGCTAAAAATATTTCAGGTCGATAGAGCATAAGTGCCACCGACCGTGGGCGACGCTGTGTTTTCAGTTTCATTTGCGTTCTCAATTATATTGATCATTCCTATTCGTATTTTTCTTTCAGGTAAGGCAACTTTCTACCCAGAACCAGAAGATAAACGCAAGTTCGTTGAATCGCAATTGTACAGTCATTTCTACGAAAAATCCCTGCCGTCAACATGGACATGGCCAGAAGGCCCAAAAATCGATATTAAACCCTTGACATCTAAAACGAAAATTACAGTTTCCTAAGTTAAGAATCTAAAAGTATTTATTTATATTTCGCTGTGATTTCATTTGTATTAGAAAATGTTGAAAAATGTTACAAAATCTTGTATGTTATGTATGTACTATACAAAACTTAAAATAAAATTAAAATTACTGATGTTTTATTCTTTGATTCAATGAGTGATCCATTCATGAGACATAATCGAATCCTATTAGTTCTGGGTAGAATCATTGGATTCATTTGGCTCTTTGATATAATTGACATAATCATTTATCTTTACATAGAGTGCGTTTGGAATTTAGGTTAGATAGGTGTTTGAACCTGACTCTTATATCCAAGAGATTGGTGTACATATGAATTGGGTCCAATGAATATCACCGGCTTCAATGAAGAAGAACATAATATTTCAATTAGGCTTTGAAATAATAAACATTCTTGAATGTGGATCGCTCGCTAGTACTGGCCGAAGCTTATTATATCTGAACCTTCCCCTGCATGTCTCTTGTTGATTTTATTTTCTGCATTATCCTTAGGATTCTTTTTTGCACAATCAGATAAGCACGAGCTCCCTAGTTTTATATGATTCTAGCATATAAATACAGGCTGCAACGGACGATTATATATATATTATATCTCATATATTACACCAATATCGCTCCTGATGAAAATGAATCAAGCACCGCGGACGATGCTATAATATATATTTTCATCCAAGCGATATATTACGATATTTTGCTATAATAAAATGACATATGTCAATGCAAAGCTATAATGTATATTATATTATCGCTCGTCGTCCGTTGCGGCCTTAACGCAAATATTGGAAATTTAAAGTTATTTCAGTTCAATGTTCATTATAATCGTTAATTGTTGAGTTTTTTAAAAATTGAAGATTATTCAATTTCTCTTGTTCCAATAGAAAACTCCAATCTGAAAAGTATTTCAATTACACATGAGAACCATTTTTTGAGCCAGATTCATGGATCGAAAAGGTTGGTTTACATATGAATTGCGTCCAATGAATATTACCTTTCCTGAATGAGGAAGACCAAATTAGCTCTTTGATTTTGAAGTGCGAATATCGGTACAAGATATACCATTAAACAGAAACAGAGGTTAATAAGGGAGTCGGTCCAGGGACCTAGATCAGAACCCAGGTCAAGATTCTTTTTCGGTTAGTCGAGTTGTATTGTGAAAATTAAAAGTATAGACTTGTTTTTTTCCAAGTATGTAGCTAATGACCTCTGTGAATCGATGAAATTGATGATAGGTTTGAAGGGCTTGTAGGATTTAAAGAAAACCACTTCAATAAAATGCCGAAAGTTTCGGTCTATGTTAAGTCCCTCTCGAGGGCTCGGGAACGAACATAACATAAAATAGAAGTCAATTAGAGTATGTGTTCAAAATGTCCTCCGTTCTCACGAATACACATTTCTATTCTTTTTTCTAATGACTCCATTAATCTTCTAAACGGTTGCCAGTCAGCTATGAGGTCATTGAAGTGACGTTGAATTCTGTCTTCGCATTCTCGATTAATAATAATAAGAATCATTGATTACTTTATGTTCGACTGCTTCATAAACACTTGATTCATGAATTCGTTTAGCGTCCATAATAGACTACTTTATTGGACACCACTTTATTGGACTCAACTGTCACAGTCTTCTCTCGATTTTGCAATTTTCTTCGTTTCACACCACTTGTTATAGGCCGCGTACAAATTTTCATAAGCACTTTCAGTGAGTAGAAGAGATTTTTTGGCACTTGCGGCTAAATTTTTCACGCTTTCCTCTCCCGAACTATCCATTTTTTGGATTATTATGACGTTTGTCACAGAATTAACGAAGTACACAACTTTGTTCAGGTTGTTCACTTTGTGAGGTTGCTAAGGTCGCTGATGGTTACTAAGGTAAGAAAAGCAAAAGCACAGTCAATATTTCTTCGTAATAAAGCGACGAATATATTAATTGCCATGTCAGAAAATGAAATATCTGCATTGCAGTCAAACATAAAGCTTTGTATGCAACTCGTTCATAATTAGAATTATTGACTTGCCCAAATTAGTGGCCTCGCTCGCTTTGCTCGCTTTGCTCGCCCTGCCATAAACTTTTGAACTTGTCCATAATGACCTAATTTATGTACTTGTTACATAAATAGCTATTATCAATATTTTATACCAGCATCGGTTATCACACAATCATAATTTCAAAATCCGAATATTTATGGTGTGATATCAAATGATGTTTATAAACTCACTTGAAATTCTGAAAAACTATCCAACTGAAAAAAAAACAAGGTCCATACTCAATCCATGAAATTCTGTATGGTGCACTACGCAATGTTTTTTCCGCTACCTACCAGTGTAGTTGATAGTACATCAATATATAGTACTTCCATAAAAATATGCCGTGAATTCTATAATGAATTGCAGGCGGGGACAAAAAAAGTACCAAACATATTGTGAAAATTAAAATAGTTAGATATAAGTTTTTCCCTTCCTGTGTTACCTTATACCAGTTAATAAATAAATAAATAAATAAATAAATAAATAAATATCATCCACGCTATATTTATATTGAAGTATGCACTGCTAGTTGCTCAGGTATAGGTAGTGAAGAACACATTGCGTAGTACACCTTTAAATCACTCACACAAATTTTAATTGTCTTATTCTTGTTTCTTCTTTTCAGTTGAATGGTTTTGCAGTCGAGTTTTCTGTTTTTCCTTCAATAATTGTTCGACCCACTGATCCGAAATCCGTGGTC
Source organism: Adalia bipunctata (assembly GCA_910592335.1). NCBI lineage: Eukaryota > Metazoa > Arthropoda > Insecta > Coleoptera > Coccinellidae > Adalia > Adalia bipunctata. The sequence goes on from OU342955.1 coordinate 30,489,898, forward strand.
AAATTGAATTTTATCCGTCCGATCGTGAACACGATTACTCTCGATCGAAAAAACCCAGAATTTTTAAAGTTTCTGGATCGAACAAGATTGAACCAGGTTTTCCGGATATATAGCCGCTCGAAATTTGTTTTCCTGTCTATTTCGAAACTGCAGGTTCGATCAAGATGAAATTTTGCACCTAGTCGATTGAGACCATTCACGACTTAAAACGAAGAAATCAACGTAAAATATTTCTACTGCAGCAGTCAGAGGATATACTATTTCGCATATTACTTGAATACATCATTCTCAATTCAAATGCCAAATTTCATGAAGATCGCATCTGTAGTTTTGTAATTATCGGAAAAACGGCCGTATTTATGGAACCTTTGACCGTATTTTGCCAAAATCAACCGCGGCATTCGAGATCCGAACCAACCCTAAAACTCTAGGTCCATTGCTTTGAGAGTTATAGTGTTTACGGATGGAAGGATGGATATTGAATCGTGGCTAAATCATACTGTCCTCGTTGATCGAGCGATCAAAAATGAGAACCTTGTGAATTTGGATTTCAAGATTTATATCAATGTTTCGCTGAACATTCTTTCTCTGAAGCGCCATTCTCAGAATCGGCATCAATTTTTAATTAGATTCCTATCACTTGGAAACACCTAATGTACCTACATCAAACAAACTTGCGTGCAACAAACACAAATTGAAGAGGCGTGCCGCATCTGTCAGAGGAGAATATAATATGAAATAATTTCATAAAGAGGCCATAATTATTCAATTATTATACATCTGGAAAATTATTCACGGATCGCATATGATGGAAATGAAACTGTTTATTTCTTCAATTTGTGGGAATATGGTAAATTCAGGTCGAATGAATTAAAATTATACTGAAGTTGACAAGATTGAATGCGAGCTTTTGACATCTGCCAAAAAGAATTGGATGTCAAATAAATCGTCCATGATATTGGTTTTTTTTTTCAATAATTTCCTAGAATTTTATATGGGTCTTTTTACGCGATGTTCACAAAATTATGCACATAGCTTGAATACGCCATTCTCCATTCGAATGCAAAATTTCATCTCAATCCTTTCTACCGATTTTGGAAAAATTATTGTAGTAACAATATTCAATACCGACCAAGACCCACATAATTCTATACCTATAATTTGGATCGTTCTGCAATCTTTTCTCCGACGATTGGCAGAATGGTAATCTTTATCCAACATCAGGTCGTACTAATATTGAGTCAAAGTTATGAGGAATATATGATACCCTCTCAGATACAAACGTCAACAGCTTGAATGATAAAATAACCGAAGCTTTGAAAGAGGGTCAAGATACAGGAGGAACCTCACCCACATTTATACGGGAAACTACTGAACGTATTTTCATGAAATTCAGCACTTATAAGTATTTCACGATGCTGATGAAATCTAAAATATTTTCAAGGCATTAGCACCTCCGGTTTTTCCGGAAATGACGTCAACTTCCGTTTTCAAATTAGAACACCATTTTTTTATTGCAGAAATAGATTCCTTAGAAAATTTCAAGTTATTTTTATGTAACATTTTTCAGTTTTGGTTGGAAAATTCTCTCTGAGCGGGAAAATTCGAAAAAAAAATCGAAAATAGAGCTCCGCTGAAACAAGAATAACTTCGAGGTTTTTGGATGGAAAATTTTCATTTTTGGGATTTTTCAAGATGTAAGATTGATGTATCCACTTTAAAAATCGAAATCGCGATTCATGATACAGGGGGTGAAAAAATCGCTTTCAAAGTTAGGGATGACAAAATCGTGAAAAATCAATTTTTTCAAATTAGAACCCCATTTTTTTATGGCAGATATTGAATCTACGTTAAAAAATAATGTGAGTGTATGCATCACACCCTTGCCCTGAAATGGATATTTTCTGAGTTAATATCCACTTTAGGGCAAGGGTGTGATGCATACACTCACATTATTTTTCAACGTAGATTCAATATCTGCCATAAAAAAATGGGGTTCTAATTTGAAAAAATTGATTTTTCACGATTTTGTCATCCCTAACTTTGAAAGCGATTTTTTCACCCCCTGTATCATGAATCGCGATTTCGATTTTCAAAGTGGATACATCAATCTTACATCTTGAAAAATACCAAAAATGAAAATTTTCCATCCAAAAACCTCGAATTTATTCTTGTTTCAGCGGAGCTCTATTTTCGATTTTTTTTTCGAATTTTCCCGCTCAGAGAGAATTTTCCAACCAAAACTGAAAAATGTTACATCAAAATAACTTGAAATTTTCTAAGGAATCTATTTCTGCAATAAAAAAATGGTGTTCTAATTTGAAAAACGGAAGTTGACGTCATTTGCGGAAAAACCGGAGGTGCTCATGCCTTGAAAATATTTTAGATTTCATCAGCATCGTGAAATAATTATAAGTGCTGAATTTCATGAAAATACGTTCAGTAGTTTCCCGTATAAATATGGGTGAGGTTCCTCGAGCAAGACCCTGTATATAGCATCTTATTTAACTGGGGGAACTCAAAGAATAATGAGCAGAGGAAAAGACGGACACATGAAGAAATCTGAATCGTTTAATATAGAAGTAGGTGTCCCGTAGGGTTCCATCTTGGGTCCATTGCTCTATATTATTTATACCAATGACCTAGTAACGTTGGCACAAAGTGAAATGGTAATGTTTGCAGATGATACGTCTATAATATGTAGAGCAACTGATGGAAGTAAGTGTGAGCGGTTTCTGCATGATGAATTGGAAAAATTGGCTGAGTGGTTTGACATAAACCAATTAGTACTGAGTATAAATAAGACCAAACTTATAATATTCAGGAAAAAATGAAAATATAAACATCTGTCATCAGGGACAACAAATTGAGTAAGTTAAAAGTTTGTCGTTCTTGGGGATTCAGATCGATCAAAATTTGAACTGGAAAGAGCATATAGATAAAATAGCATCTAGTATTGCAAGACAGTGTTATGCTGCAAGACTAGTTAGCAAGACAATTGGCTTGGATGCTGCCCTGACAGTGTATCACTCGTATGTACAATCGAAAACCAGATATGGAATAATTTTTTGGGCTATTTCTCCTGATGCTGGTAGAATATTCATATTGCAAAATAAATGTATAAAAGCCATTTTTGGAATGAATCAGATGGAATCATGTAGGTCTATATTTATGAAGTATGGAATATTAACACTGTATAGTTTATACATATATGAGTCAATGGTGTTTGTGATTGATAATTTCGAGCAGTTAAGCTATCTGAGATTCGAGTATGATTATGACAACAGAGGGAGAAACTATATTTTTGAAAAGAAGCCAAATTATACATACCTACAGAAAAATGTAACATACACCTTATTAAAATTATGGAATACATTGCCTGAAAATTTTAAGGATAAATCTAGTCTATTACAAAAAACCATGCTCAAGAAATCATTACATAGTATAAAGCAAGGTCGATTTCGATGTCTGTCCCTATGTCCCTATGTATGCATCTTCAAAACTACGCAACGGATTTTGAAACTTTTTTTTTAATAGATAAAGTGATTCAAGAGGAAGAAATATATGTATAATACTTGTATAATATTGTAGAGAAACACTGATTAATTTACAGGTTTCTAATGTGATGTCGTAAATAACTATGTATTTTCATAGTTCTGGTCCATGTAATAAGGTACGAATTCGCGTATTACCCATGTTATTCTTACGGTAATATAAGAAAATGATCCTTATGGTTTTGGTAGATGTTATATGGATCGCACGATCGCAGTGAAATATTCAATAGTACCTAACAGAGATTTAAGTTCATATTTGGAGTGGAGTGAATACCGAAATTCACCGTCCAAACAGATATCACGTCATTAGCCCCGTTTACACGTACACTCCGAACCAACGCTCCTGGAGCGTCGCTCTGATGCGGCACTCCGGAACGGCGTTCCAGGAGCGTGAGGATTGATGCGTGGTCGTCAAATAGAGCAACACTTTTGGATCGCGCATCGATGCGGCAGATTTTACTGTACGCTCCAAAACTCTCCGTGTGAATGCAAAATACAACAGTTTTGGAGCGGAGCGTGGAATTTCCGTTGAGGTGGAAACTCCACGTTCCGTGCTCTCTTATATACCAGTCAGTTGAATCGAATACCTGTAAGTGGACAGTGTAGTGAACATGAATTCGAGAAAAAGGAAGGCTATTGCTTGTTTAGGGCTGTATGTCATCAATGAAGATGAGAGGAAAACTCCTACCCAGACAGCACCGGATATTCTTAGAATATTCCCTGAATGTGCAAAATGGGATATGAATATTCCGGATATTCGTAGAATATTCATAGAATATCATAGAATATCTATATCCCATACATCATATTCCGAGAATATTCCCATACGAATATTCCAGGGATATTCCTAGAAGAATATGCTGATAATATACCAAAAAGAATATTCTGTATAGAATATTTCTAGAATATTCGTAGGATATTCAAAATTGAATATTCTTTATGGTACATCCCTTGAATATTCCGCACGTAATATTTCTGGAATATGCCGCTCATAATATTCTTGGAATATCCTGTACGGCATATTAAAGTAACATGTGAAGATATACATTGGAAATGAAATTTCAAAATGTTTTTGGACTGCAATAAGCAGATGGCGACTGTATGTATTTAATTGTTACCATAAATTCAATTATCTCATTAATTTTCAGATTCACGTACGATAACGAGATAAATTCATGGTCTCATTTTATTATTGAGTTGAAGTTTTGTATACAAAACATATGCGCAGTAAAATTTCACAAAACACTAGACCATGGACGTCATAGAATCCCGCCATCAGCAGCCATGCAGCCAATAGAATGTCACCATTCGCCATCTGTCAAATTGCACGGCGTCGGTTAACCACATTTTAGGTTAACCACGTCATTCTATCATTTCTATTTCTAATCGTTTCCTTGGAAGCTTTAGATCGAAACTTTCGTGAGTGTTATTTGAAGTGATATTTTGAAAGATTTCTCAGTGAATCGAGTTTGAGTATTGCCTGGATTATTTGTGTTTGTGTTATCTATGAGGTAAGTGAATTTGATGAAATGATTCTATATGTCCGTGATGAATTGATTGATTAATTATATTCACGGCCATTTGATATCGAAATAATTTATTTATGAAAATGAATTCGTTCATCGATCCCCTATTGTACATTTCTTTCTTTATATACGTTTTTTGGAGGTTATGAATGTTGTCAATCTCTCAGTGTTGTGTTGTGTCTTAAAAAATTATTTTTTTCAGGGTCTCTGCGTGTCCTTTAGCACCACTGAAGCTGATTTGAATAAATATTTCATCTCATTGTTTTTGTTTTCTTCAATAAATATGATTATACCATAATATGTTTTTGATTTCCTATTCACTGGATAGATTATAATCAATATTTCTGAAAAGTATTTCAAATTTCAATTAGTTTCAAATTTTAGGTTCAGTTTGAACTCCTGTGTTGAACTTTGGTTAACTGAGTAAAATCATTGAATAAACCAAAGTTTAAGTGGGCCTAAGAATGCATATATGTATATGTGAATATCCAATATTCTCTGAATATGAAAATGGTTTAAGTTGAAGATATCCATAGAATATCTCTATAATATTCCGAATATTCTAGGTATATTCCATGAATATCCTTATGTGATATTATAGGAATATTCAGTATGAAATATGCCTCGAATATTCCGGGAATATTGAGAATATGCCTAGAATATAAGTTCCCGAATATTCCAGTAATATTCCATAAATAATATTCTTGGAACATTCTATGAATATTCGGAATATTCCTGGAATATTCTTTTCAGAATATTCTACGAATATCTGTGGAATTCCCATACGCATATTCATGGAATATTCCAATATGCCAAAATGAATATTCTAGGCACATTCTGGGAATATCCGGTGCTGTCTGGGTAGGAAAATTTGGGTTAAGCAGTGGAGGTTGAATAGAGAGCGTTTTGGTCATATGCCTCTATTAAGGGAACTCCGGGAAAATTATCCAGAGGACTACAGAAATTACTTAAGAATGGATGACATAACGAAAGGACCCCGCACTTTTACTACGGGAAATGGCGTTCCGTCAAATTTTCTAAAATTTTGGTATAATGTGGTACTCGACATACTGATCAAAAGTGTCTATGGCCCCAACTCAATCCTATGACTAGTTTTTGAGATACAGGGTGTTGAAGTTGAGAATTACCCACTTTTACCACGCCCGTATCTCGGAACAGAATCGAATGAACTTCAATTTTTCTCAAGAAACATTTCATTACATCCCCAAGGAGCAAGCATATAGAGGAATATGACCGAAAATCGTTATGAATACAGGGTTATCCATAATTGAATGCATGCCCGATTTTGAAAGTATGAAATATGTCAATTCCAGAGCGAAAACGTTCGCACAATGAACTATTACACTAGATATGTTGTTGTTACATCGAAAAAGTCTGAAATACCCAGAATTTATACTGGGTGATCCATTATTATAGAAACTATCCTCAAGGAAGGTTAAATGGACACCCTGTATTTATGGGTTGATTCAAGGTGTTTATTTAATTTTTTTAGAACATATCATCATGGACTTCAAAGAATACAGGGTGATTCAGTCATGAAATGAACTTTGAACCTCACGAAAATACCCAAAAACCACCTTTTTTTTCATCACCCTCTATTTCAAGATTGAATCCGACGAGGTGGGAGTTTTCTTTCACCACTGTACTTGATATGAAAACATCAATACGGCTGAGAGTTTTTATCCAATTCCTATGACCAGATTTTTTTTATGTAATATGAAAATTATTTATTCATGTTATTCTATTCGTATTCCAGCTGAAAATCTGGTCATAGGAATTGGATAAAAACTCTCAGCAGTAATGATGTTTTCATATCAAGTACAGTGGTGAAAGAAAACTCCCACCTCGTCGGATTCAATCTTGAAATAGAGGGTGATGAAAAAAAAAGGTAGTTTTTGGGTATTTTCGTGAGGTAAAAAGTTCAATTCATGACTGAATCACCCTGTATTCTTTGAAGTCCATGATGATATGTTCTAAAAAAATTAAATAAACACCTTGAATCAACCCATAAATACAGGGTGTCCATTTAACCTTCCTTGAGAATAGTTTCTATAATAATGGATCACCCAGTATAAATTCTGGGTATTTCAAACTTTTTCGATGTAACAACAACATATCTAGTGTTCATTGTGCGAACGTTTTCGCTCTGGAATTGACATATTTCATACTTTCAAAATCGGGCATGCATTCAATTATGGATAACCCTGTATTCGTAACAATTTTCGGTCATATTCCTCTATTTGCTTGCTCCTTGAGGATGTAATGAAATGTTTCTTGAGAAAAATTGAAGTTCATTCGATTCTGTTCCGAGATACGGGCGTAGTAAAAGTGGGTAATTCTCAACTTCAACGCCCTGTATCTGAAAAACTAGTCATAGGATTGAGTTGGGGCCATGGACACTTTTGATCAGTATGTCGAGTACTACATTATACCAAAATTTTAGAAAATTTGACGGAACGCCATTTCCAGTAGTAAAAGTGCGGGGTCCTTTCGAGAGAACGATAATCATCTGCTGAATGCTGATCTGCTGAATGCTGATCTGCAGCTACACATCTCGGTAGATCGGAGTGTGCGTGTGAATACGACGTTGAAATCACAAACCAGCACATCTGGCACGTCCGTCAAATCGACGCGTTTGGACTCACGATGGTCTAGCATTTACACGCACAAGATTGGAGTTAAGAAATGGAGCGAACGCTCCAAAACTGCCAGAAAAACTGTTCGTGTAAACGGGCCTATTGTTGCTTTGATGCCAGTTACTGTGATGAAATCACGCTCTTCATTACTGGTACGGAACAGTGACTACCTGTGACTTTGAGATACCAGTGATTTAATCACAGTGAATGAAATATCGCTCATCTCTAATTTCACGTAAACTAAAGTAAAAAAACAATAACAATTCAACACTTGGACAAACATATATAGCCGTGTAGATAGATGACACCGAGGTAGTCATTTTTGCCTTATGACATATACCCCGTTTTCAACGCATAAGCGAGATACAGGGTGTTTAATGTCAACTTTTAGCAATATTCTGATAACTGTGGTGAGTTATGCGTGACATTTGAAATAACGATTACTGGTCACATCTTAGTATTTTTTAGGGCTCAATTCAATGTGGTGTAGAATTCTGAAAAAAAAATTTCAAAATGGCGGAAAGCATGCAAAGGTTTTTCTCGGTTGCCAATTTGAAAAGCACTATTTCAACGTACTCGATTTTCTTAGATTTTCCGTGAAAGAATTTTGTCAAAATTCGAACTCAACTTTTTTTTCATATGTCTCCAGTGGAAAAAAAAATTTCGGCCGAAATTGTGGAAATTTTTCATGGTATAAAGCAAAGCCGCTTTCGCTGTCGATCCCTATGTATGCTTAAATCTTCAAAACTACGCAACAGATTTTGAAACGCTTTTTTTAATAGATAAAGTGATTCAAGAGGAAGGTCTGTATGTATGATACATGCATAATATTGTAGAGAAACACCTATGAATTTACAGGTTTCTAATGTGATGTCGTAAATGAACACATTTTTTTGCGCTTACAAAAATGTCCGCGATGGTATATGTCTATCTCTCAAGGATAACCCACAATAACCATTTTATCCTTCACATTTTACAGGAAAAAATGGTTTATTTATGTCGAGGCCACACCGAGCGCTATGCTAGATAAGCTATGGACGCAACGTATGCGATGTTCGCCAAGTTCAGCGGCCACACGGAAAGCTACATACTCGAGTATATCTTTTGCGTTTTCGCAATCATTAGGTTCAGTTGTATTTCACGATGTTACCAAGCACGGTGCCATGGGATAGTGATAGCGATGACGATGAGTTGCTTCTATTGTTATCGTTGTGCAAAAATAAACGTAAAAGAAAATGGGTCCACGAAGTGAACAAAATAAGGAATGATTTCGGTGAATTTCATCATCTCGTAGTAGGTACAGTTGCGAGTCTTTTGTTCCACAGACAATCATGCTTCCGCACTTCTGCAATTAAAAGTTCGAGGAACGACATTTTCCCTAGACAGATCGCACTACACTACAGCCCTCGCCGCTCGCGCTCGCGATGTTTTGAATATAGCCAGAGAATATAGCCGAGAATCAAACATTCGGCGACGTGGCTTGCATCGCGAACATAGCGGACATAGCGTACCAGTGTCGGTGTGGCCGGGTAGCATATTCATATGTTACCGACACAACCAAGCACCTCGAGAAGCCGAATGATTTCATATAAGTTACCGACGTAACTTTAGGATTCTGTCGGTAACTTATACAAGCAACAAGTCCATCGGCACCTTATACATATAACAGGTATTGAAAAAAAAACTTGATATATTAGCGAGGATGATTGATTATTACAGTCTGAACAAAATATATGTTTCCAGCCTAAGAGTTCACTGGATAAAACCACCACTTGTATAATCGTTAAGTTACAAACAAACTAAGAATTCCGTCGGCAACTTATTATGATTATGATTTTTTTATAATTATTGAAGTTATAGTAGGTATGCTCAATTTTTTCGGGTGAAAAGTATAGCCTATGTCACTCAGGGATAATGTAGCTTTCTAAGCGTGAAAGAATTTCTGAAATCGGTCCAGTACTTTTTGAGCCAAATCGTATCAAACACACGAAATTGCAAATCTTTCCTCTTTATAATATCAGTATAGTACCCTCAGTAGAATATTGGTAAAGTTTTGGTAAATTCTCTAAAGTAACTAGGTTCATTTTATCATTTTGGTAGTGAAATAAGCAGTATTAAAAATATGCAATATTGCGATAACTGATTGCACTTGTTTGATAAAACCACTACTCGCATAATAGTTAAGTTACAGACAAACTAAGAATTACGTCGGCAACTTATTATTACGTGTTCGGCATCGCTCGGAAAACCGATTGTGTGTTTGTGTCGGTAACATATGAATATGCGGCCGGGTACGTCTAATGCCGGGTTTCCACCAAGCGGACAGGTCAAAACAAAACACGAACTGTTCGTTCGGACAGAAATTCCGAACAGTTTTGTTCGGAAAATGTTCGAAGACTGTTGGGGTTCCCAACGGACTTTCTGTTTACACCAGTCGCGGACAGAAATAAATGAAAACTGTTCGTGTTTTGTTTAAGTTTCATTCAGTTTACATAGAGACACCGGACTTGTAGTTGTGAGAATGTGGCGCGCTACAAACTTGAGAGAACAAGACGATGAGGATTTATTTTTGCTAACAGTTACATTTTACATTATTGAAAAGAACAAAACTAAACGTGGTTTTGGATTAGGCCATCCTCAAGGCAAAAAGGAGGAGATGTGACGTCTGAACTGTTACAAGATCTCAGAGGAGATGATATGAGTTTCGGAGGTGAACTTCGATCAAGTTTCAAGAACTTTTTGCGAATGTCGAGCACAGATTTTGAAAATCTGCTATGTTTAATTGGCCCTATCATTATTCATTAGCAGGAACAACAACCACTACAGAGACTCTATCCCAGCACAGGAACGTTTCGCCATCACTCTGAAGATTCTAGCAACAGGAGATTCGTACCATAGTTTAATTTATTTATTCAAAGTTTCGGTACCATCTATATCAAGAATTCTGCCAGAAGTATGTAACGCACTGACCGAAGTTTTAAAGCATGGTAGGCATATAATAACAGTAAGGAGTTCAAATTATAGTTCTTCCCTTCACGCACCGAATCAAACTACCACTAGATCGCAACAACGTAAATAAAAACAAACTGGTTGTTCACACCAAGCTGACAAACAGTCCCCGAACTCGTAAATCCTTTGAAGTTTACCGACATTGGATGGGACACGGTTTGTGTCCGTAAAAACGCAATTCGCGGACTCTCGAGTCCGGAAAATAATCCACAAGTTCTAGAACAGTTCGCGGACTGTCACAAACGGACCGAGTTCGTGTTTTGTTTTTGTCCAGTCCTCTTGGTGGAAACCCGGCATTAAATACCGATGGCTAATTTTGAGATGCATCGCGAACATAGCGTACGTAGCGCTCGGTGTGGCCTCGGCATTAGGAAGTTATATTACAGAATGTAATTTAAATGAAATTACAGATTCAAAATGCAGGGACTTAGCGGTGCGGGCCGGCACTACCGTTGTTTATAAGGATTGCATTGCTTACATGCGAAGCCGGGGCGGGTCGCTAGTTTTTGATAAAGAAAGCTTATTATAATACAGGGTCTTTCACGAGGAACCTCACCCATATTTATACGGGAAACTACTGAACGTATTTTCATGAAAATCAGCACTTATAAGTATTTCACGATGCTGACGAAATCTAAAATATTTTTCCGGAAATGACGTCAACTTCCGTTTTTCAAATTAGAACACCATTTTTTTATTGCAGAAATAGATTCCTTAGAAAATTTCAAGTTATTTTGATGTAACATTTTTCAGTTTTGGTTGGAAAATTCTCCCTGAGCGGGAAAATTCGAAAAAAAATCGAAAATAGAGCTCCGCTGAAACAAGAATAACTTCGAGGTTTTTGGATGGAAAATTTTCATTTTTGGGATTTTTCAAGATGTAAGATTGATGTATCCACTTCAAAGATCGAAATCGCGATTCATGATACAGGGGGTGGAAAAATCGCTTTCAAAGTTAGGGATGACAAAATCGTGAAAAATCAATTTTTTCAAATTAGAACCCCATTTTTTTTATGGCAGATATTGAATCTACGTTAAAAAATAATGTGAGTGTTTGCATCACACCCTTGCCCTAAAGTGGATATTAACTCAGAAAATATCCATTGAATAAGTGATATCATGATATCTATGAAGCAAAAAACAAAAATCACGACAAACTGGAAGGGACAATTAATTTTAATGGACAACAAAACCATCGAGGAGGTCGACGAATGAAAATATCTGAGACACCAAATTAGAATAAAAGAAGACAACCAAACAAATGAATACGGATTGGAATTGGTCTTGGATGATAGCATATGGAAGATTGAGAGATCTTTGGTAGCGACGTTCCAATGAGCTTGTAACGGGAAGTGTAGGGGAAATACGTACAAAATGACATATATGGACAAAATGACATAGGCATCATAACTTGAGTTCGGAGGTATGAAATGCGGAACTACCTACCACATTACACGACCCGAGTGGCTTCAATTAACCTCTGAAAATTAGCAAGAGCTACTCTGGTTCATTCGGTCGTTATGAGTGATAACAGAAATCAATAGGTCACGAGTTTTTTTTCATTGCGCCAAATTTTAAGAAGAAATGGCCAGTTTTCACCATTTTTTTCATTCAAATTGCATTCAATTCAAACTTTACTTATTTGTCATTGTATTCACGGAGCTTTTTGTATGTTGAATATACTTTTTGTATTAATTCGATACATTTCTAGTTTTATAACGCTATATGGACAAAATGACATATACAGTGAACGGACAAAATGACATAGGTATTTCAGCTGAATTAACCGTATCTACCGGACAAAACCAAGACAATCCATCTCAGGCTCCATCAGCAAACAAAGAATCAGGACTTGTCTTAACATATTCATAACAAAATCTTCAACTGCGGCTAATAACGGCAATGCATCTTAACCTACTCTTGTTGATCCTATGAGGAGGTTTCTCCAATCCCTAAAGGACGATTTATAAGTGAACAAGGCAAACGTGAGCCGAGGACTCGACAAACGTACTTAGTTTCAACTTCTACACCTAATAAGATTGCAATCAAATCAAAAAAGAGCCAATACCTCCTCCAAAAACAAGGAGACAAGTCCCTAGGGCATTATTTAAAGAAGACAATGAAGAAGAAAATGTTCCTAGCAACTTTCGAGATCATGAAGACGACTGTCCAGTGTCCATCTATTGTTATGAGACCTTTTTTCCCGATTTAGATCTTCTCCAAGATTAGCCCTAAAGAAGACTGGTTACGGTGCATGTATTGCTTGCATTGGGCTCACGCATCTTGTGCTGATGTTCCTAGAAGAACCAAGCGTTTCATTTGTGAACTTTGTCAGTAGTTTTGTAACTATAAGTAGTATAAGTAGAGAAATACAGTTGCCTGTTGCCGGTATGTCATTTTGTCCATAGCATGCGAGCAAAATGAATTTCGTTTATCCCAATTTATCTAAGAATATTTTATTTCTTGGTACTTTTATTTCATAAAGGTTGATTAGATTTTGTGAAGAAGGGACCAAAGATCAGAGGTGTCGAATATGACATTACTGAGATTCACTACTAACAAGTTATGCCTCTGAAATAAAACCCTATGTCATTTTGTACGTACTTCCCCTACGATCAGTGCATGCTGCCAGTGAAGAATATAGCGCAGAATAGTTATTTTCCTATCAAGAGCGGAAAGTTGTACTTTTCTCCACGACTGCCACAGAATACAGATCTTCCAACATCGAATTTGACCATAGAATGTCAGTATTCCATCACTTGATATGTAATATTCATTCAACAACACTTTTATCGATTTCAAGTAAATAACCAGTTATGACCGCGGTTTTTGTTCAGTTTGGTCCTTGGTTTTCGCCCTTTATAGATTACCACCAATAACCAACTCGAGCTTGAGTATAATCCTTGTTTTTTAAGCATTTCGACTGAATTTCATTCTCGCACAGTGTGTGAGAATATTCATTCCGTAACACTTTTGAAAACATAGAGAATAAATTTATGTGTCAGCCGCTCTGATTGTCATATTCATTGCGGTTTTCGAAACGTCATAATTCATCTTAATATTCTTTTTTCTTTTATTTCAACATTCGTGGAGAAAGTATAGTCTGTTACTCGGTTAGAATGAAAATTCGATACTCGTGATTCCTCAGGCTCGCCTCCGGCTCGCCCTCGGAATGATTCACTCGTATCGGATTTTCATTCTGCCCTTGTTACAGAATATACTATTACGTAACAAGTCCGGAAAATAGGGTTTTTTGGACGAATAGACAAGATTCTAGGACGAGCCGGAGGCGAGTCCTGGAAGTCTGTGAGTCCAAAAAAACTATTTTCGGGCGTGTTGCGTACAATATTTTTTCGGCAACCGTGTAGAATTACAAATCAATGAGACGACGCATTTCTTCATTATACATTTTGATTCTTCTTTGAACTAATCAGAGCAGAAACGTCATCCGTTATTTCGTTGCTATTGTGATGATCATCACAATGACAACAACGACGTGATTTTTTCCGGAAAGTACGTACTTTCCGGACTAGGCCGGGAAATGCTACTGCCTCAGAGAAAAAGCGTCCGGGAAGCATTTTTCCGTTTCCGAAAAAGATATTTTCCGCTCAAGATAGAAACAATGTTTTTTCTGCAACCGTATTATAAAATTAAAAAGAAAACTTCTACACAACTGTAGGAAAAATGCGAGATATAACTTGCAAATTGCTTCTCGTACCTTTCTTTCGATTTTTCAGAAAATAGATCCATAGTTGCTATATTAACTGCTTGCAGAATATCTTGTGTTATAGCCTCTCGCCTCTTCAGATGAATACATTTCTGATCTAGTTTTTATAAATTATATTCGAACATAATTTAATGAGGATGAACAACTTTGGCGAAAATTCGTTTTGACAAATTAATTAACCGGTGTCTGTGGAAAATCATAGACCATGATATAGAAATAAATACAGATACATGTATGACAATCATAATTTTTGAAGTATCTCAAGTTCTCTTTGAAAATGCAATTATTTTCAAACGAAAATTTGCATTAACGATTAGTTCGACATGGATGAAACTGCATGAATTGAAATCTTCAACTAAAGATATGAGTAAGTGGATTAAGAGATTTCATGTTAAAGGTAGTATTATTCACAAATTCAACAAATATATACTTTCCCGCACTAGTGTGGGAAAGTGACACTTTCCGAATCGAAAACAATGCGGGAAAGTAGTTACTTAGGCCTGGTTGCAGAAAAACTATTTGCCAAAAGGCACCGTAGAAAAAGGCTCAGAGATGGAGAATGCTATGCTGGGTATTAGGATTCAAGATCGTATCAGAAAGACAGCAAATCGACGAAGGATAGAGGTTCAGGACGTAATCCGGCGAATTACCATTCAAAGTGGAAATGAGCGGGATATGTTGCGAGATTTAAGAATGACAGGTGGCCATGAGAATTACAAACTGGAGACCTAGTGGAGACAAAAAAAGCAGGAGTAGACCACCAACAAGAAGAATCTGATACTTGTGGAGGCTATGTTATCCAATTATATTTCACGAACAGCTTTATATGGTTGAAAGACAAGACTTCAAAGTATCCTAGCCAGCTATAATTAAGCATCTCCAGCAAATGAAGTGTCCACAAAAACACTATCAACATGACGAATTTCAAATCGATTTTTCTTCATTTTTACAAATGCAATGCATAAATTTTTTCTTCATCATTGTAATCACCATTCATTTTACTTTATTTTTTGTCAAATGCATGATATACATATCATTAACAGAAAAGGATTTTTTAGAGTTTTTCCTCTAAATTCACATTCACTTTCGAATTTAAAAAGCAGATTTGGCTTTTCTGTGGTTATTGAGAACAGTCAAATTATTCTATTCAGAATTAACATCATTGCAGCTTCAATTCATATCATCATAGTTATTACGGATTGGATGAATTCTCACTGTTCAAAATTCAGATTTCTCATTACTTTGATACCACAAAGTGTTCTACTGGAATGGGCTTTCCCGGTCGGTTGCAAAGAAGAACAGGTCTATGACTCTACCCATTTCTTCTGTGGTTCACCGAGAAACCCGGAATCTTCCTTCTTTTCTACCTGTTCAGTGCAAAATCACCCGCTGTCATGTCGCAACCTCGATACGCCAACGTTCGAATATACCGTACTCTAGTTTTCTTCCCAGAGTCGGACCTCGTTACATTCGTACCTCAAAGTGTACTCGTCAAGTGAGATAAGGACACGCGGTACAACACCTATGAAAGCAGGCAGAAGCAGATACATAACTTTTAAATCTGAACAACCGTAAGTACCATTTCCTACAGTGTTTACTTTGTGGTATTTATTTCCCTTTATACATACATTTTTTATTTCTTTAATTCTCATGGCGACAAGAACTGGTACGCTAGTCCATGTCTTCTCTCCAAGAGAGCTCCTGTCTTTTATTCACTCACAAAATGATGTAAAAATTCAAAAAATACCAATGACTTCAAAAGTACAAGTTATGAATGCTACAAAAAAACGAGTTTCGAAACTTTAGGATACAAAAAAGTGCCCGCTCATATCCTTATACAACTTTCTCCGAAAAAATGATATTCATAAGTTTCACAGGCACGCACGCAGATCTTCAAGCTTCCAAGCTTGAAGTTTGTTTGAAATTTCTGCACGATTCGACTCTTCAAGTAGAAACATAGAAAATTATCAAAAATGTATTTTGAACAATGGGTACCTACAGAAAGCAAGTTTCTGTCTGCACTAACTGATTTCATCACATTTTCGAGTAATCGAAACTTTCTAGTTTCTCATTTCGCTATAATATGATAACATGAATTGGAGCTTCAATGATGCTTTCTCTGAGTGGAATAATTTGACAGTTCTCATTAAACACAGAAAATCCAACAGACAATACAGAACAAGAGCAGACTAAATTCATCAGCCTACCATTCTACGGTAAAATTTCTTCACAACTGTCAAGGATACTTAGGAGTTTTGGAAACTTCAAGGTGACTTTTAAACCAACGAATCTAATTACACAACATCTAGTACACAACAAAGATGTAATTCCAACACTGAAGAAGTCAGGAGTTTACAAACTCAACTGTGGGAGCCCGGGATGCAATGCAGTCTACGTCGGTAGGAGTGGTAGAGCTATTGAAGCCAGAATTAAAGAACACATAACTAGCCAAAGAATCCAAGACAATAATAAGTCGATTTTCGGTGTACATCTCAAAACCGAGAAACACCATTTTGACATATCAGAGAATTCCACCTTGCTGCACCAATGTAACTTTGGTTTCAGACAGGAGGTAATTGAAGAGTTGGAGATCTACAAACACTTGAAGGATGATACGGTGAAGACACTCAATGCGAAGATGACCAACACAATACAGGATACCTACAGATTGATTTGAGTTTGATTTTGTT
Source organism: Adalia bipunctata (assembly GCA_910592335.1). Lineage (NCBI taxonomy): Eukaryota > Metazoa > Arthropoda > Insecta > Coleoptera > Coccinellidae > Adalia > Adalia bipunctata. The sequence continues at coordinate 30,507,060 of OU342955.1, forward strand.
TCGAGTTTGCCTTTTCAGTACGTTGAACCCCTTCTCATTTCTGATAGATCAGTTTCAATTAAAAGCCTTCCCCTTGACCATCACAAGTGAAGGCAATAAAAATCAAAAATTCGATGTCTTAGTTTGCATAATTAAAAAAATAATACCTCTTATATGTCCACTTCATTTTAACCTGAAGTACATAATACTCTATATTTTTGACATGTGTGTTGTACATTTCCGTTTCTTTGTTTGCGGCAGGCTGAAGGAGGATTTCACATAATTATTTATTTACGAGTTTACGAGATTTCCACCTTTCCAGTAGATTCGGAAGACACAGTTGAAATCTCTTCTTGTTTTTTCGTTTTTTAATGTTTCACAACACAGCCCAGGGCGAATTCGATTATTTTATTTCATTCGATGCTTGAAGAAACTTGACCACACATGTAATTTTAAGAACCTATATTGGTAAGGAAATAACAAGAAAACGTCGTTTGCCTGTTGCACAAGTCAATTTCATAACTTGAACTATAACGCTTGTGTCCTTGTTCTAATTTTGTTGACATCTTTCACCTTTTATTTTCATTTTACTCTCTTGATCATAAATCCAAATATTCAGGATGAAGAGAACAAAAGTACACATTTATAAGATTTCACACCTAGAGAGCTATTCAAACTAATTAAGATCTTTGAAACATCGTATTTGGGTCACATCTTGAGAAACGACAAATTGCGATACGCTCAACTCATTATGAAGGGAAGAATTAATGGAAGGCGCGGACTGCGAAGAGAAAAGCTGCTGTCATGGTTGAGAAATCTACGCCAGTGGGCTAGTCTTAATTTCGAACAACTCATAAGAACCGCCGAAAACAGAGGAATATTGCTAAGTCTGAATATTCTGCTCGGCGCACACTTCTTGCTCTCAGCCGGTCTTTTATTAAGCTCTCTTCGCTCATTTCACTCTGCATCGTGATCTTTTATTATCAGAGCGAGTAAGAAGATCAGATATATTCGCTCCCGCTCAGAAGCGAGAGCTCTTCCAAATGTCATTTATTCCTAACCAAAGACGCAAAGAGCACGGATATCGGTGCGCAAAGAGTAGATTTGGGGCTTTTGCCCTATGAGCGTTCTTTTATTATTTTCGCTCTACAACAAATGTGATGACGTCACAAATACTCTTGCTCGCTCCGCAGATCATATTTTCAGACTTAGCATATGCCATGGTGATATCCAACCTCCATTAACGGAGAAGGCAAACTAAGAAGAAGAACCCATACACCCTATATTGAAATGAAAAAACATCTAGAGCACTGACTTGAATACAATAATACAGTGCGCGTCAAGTTGTGGAACAAATTCATTTTGTCAGACGAAAAATATTTGGCAACAAAATCCTAAAACAGGTCAATTTTCGTTTTACTTTTACCAGATTTCTATGCATTTTTGAAGGATTTTTGTTGCACCCTGTGCCATCCCCATCAACCCTCTAAATTTTTGGAATAGGGAAAATGGGTCATGTTGTACTTTTTTGGCAAGGTCTTTGTATCTTCATAACAGGTGTGCAGAAATTTTCAAGAAATTTTTTTTTCGAAAAATAAGTTAGATCAAAGAGGTTTTTTTCTCCATTAAAGGGTGCGTAGGGCTTGAAAGTTGTGCATAAACGAAAGTTTAGTGGTCGACTTTCATTCGGTGAAAAATTTCATCAGGTACCATCATCTCAAAGTAAATGAGTCATGACAAAGTGCACATACCGAAAACCTTTTTGAAATAACAAATTTTTCAAAAAACAATTTTTTTTCTTGAAAATTTTCGCACGCCTTGCCAGAAAAGTACCACATGACCCACTTTCTATATTCAAAAAATTTAGAGGGTTAATGGGGATGGCACCCGGTACGACAAACATTCTTCAAAAATGCATGAAAATTTGGTAAAAGTGAAACAGAAATCGACCTGTTTCAGGATTTTGTTGCCAAATATTTTTCTTCTGAGAGAATGAATTTGTTCCATAATTTTTACGCGCAATGTTTATACATATGTACACTAGAAATCATCAGTCTCCTCCAGGCGCAGTCGGCTTATAAACAATTAATAAAAAAAACACGACTACAAAATCAACTGAAAAGAAAAAAACAAGTCCTATACTAAATCGATTAAAATTTTTTAGAGCTATGTATAGATCACTACGCATTGTTTTTAACACATTCTTCCTGAGCAGTTGATAATATTTACTTCAATACAGGGTGACCCCTTTTGAAAGATCACTGAATCAACTCCCTGAATCGAAAAATTCTTCAAATGAAAGTTTCTTAGTTTTTAGGAGGACATCGATGCAGACGTTTAATCTGAACTTTGAGTTTGATTTCAAGGTCAAGTAAATTTTTTTGATAGGAAATATACTTTTTTCGTTGCGGAATATCAATCTCAGTGAGAAACTAAAACATTCTGTCTCTTTTGTTTTTCCCAAAAAAGAATTTCTCTGAGGATATGAAGTGTTTCATGCTCAAGATAGTCATGTTAAAGTATTTCAAAGTTATTCCTCATAGAATCATTCGGTTTCGTATCGCATACCTATGACATATTCAAAATAGCAGAACTGATTTGTCCTCGAATTTTTATCCAACCGCATACATGAGTTGACACCGCGATAATAAAATACTTTATGTTCGATTGCTTCATAAACACTTCATTCATGAATTCGTTTAGCGTCTATAATTGACTACTTTATTGTACACCACTTTATTGGATACCACTTTATTGTACTCGACTGTCACAGTCTTCTTCTCTCGATTTTGCAATTTTCTTCGTTTCACACCACTTGTTATAGGCCACATCCAAATTTTCATAAGCACTTTTAGTGGGTAGGAGAGATTCTTTGGCACTTGCGGCTAAATTTTGAACGCTTTTCTCTCCCGAACTATCCAATTTTTGGATAATTATGACGTTTGTCACAGAATTAACGAAGTAAACAACTTTGTTCAGTGAGGTTGCTAAGATCGCTGATGGTTACTAAGGTAAGAAAAGCAAAAGCACACTCAATGTTTCTTTGTAATGAAGCGACGAATATATTTATTGCCATTTCAGAAAATAAAATTTCTGCATTGCAGTCAAACATAAAGCTTTGTATGCAACTCGTACATAATTAGGCTTATGGACTTGCCCAAATTATTGGCCTCGCTCGCTTTGCTCGCTCTGCCATAAACTTTTGGACTCGTCCATAAAGACCTAATTTATGTACTTGTTACATAAATAGCTATTATATTTCCACAACGATTTATATTATGGCAGGAACAGAAAAAGGTAGAAGAATGTTTTCGGTTTTTCACAAAGATTTATATTCTACAATGGAAATGCTTATTTCCTATTCAAAAAATCTACTTGAACTTGAAATAACCTTGAAATGAAACTTCAAGGTCAGATTGAGTGTCCGTATTCGATGTGCCCCTGAGAACTAAGAAACTTTCATTTGAAACATTTTTGATACATTCTCGTCCCGAGGAGTTATTTCTGTTGATCTTTCAGATAGGGTCACCCTATATCCAATTCAGAGGTCATTCCTCGTCCAAAAATAAGGTGGGTCTTTCATATGAACTTTTTTCCCTCTCGGCTCAGTTTCTTGAAAACCAAAAAAATGACAAGAATAAAATTAGGCAGAATTTTTATGCGAGCGAGAAGGTACGCAAAGAGAATTTTGAAAAAGCCACCCCTAATCCTTGTTTCGCACGAAACTTGTTCCATATTCGTATAAAATATGAAGTCGAAATTAAATAATAATTTCAGATAGTTTGACCCTCTTTCTTAACGAATGAGGTCTCTTGTAATTTCTTGCAAAAGTTCACGATTATCGAGAAAAAAAAGGTATCAACAAGAACTGTCTGGCTTGGATATGTTGAGGATCAGTCAATTGTTCCAAATGTTTTACCACCTAGATTGAACATACGTTCTATTTCTAAAAGGAGGACTTTCTATACTTCTTCAAAATATTCCTTTGCGTATTCGAAGGACAACGCGGTTTATGAATGTGGGGGCTCCCGCACATTGCAGTTTTGGGGACGTCAGCATTTCATTCAATCATACTTATCCAAATCGATGGAGAGGGCAAGGTGGACCTGAGTTCTGGTCTGCCGCATCACCAGATTTGAATCCTTTGGATTTTACTTTTTGGGGCTATCTAAAAACATTGATCTACATGACTCCTGTCCAAAATATGGAAGTCTTAAGAAACCGCATCATTTTATTTATGGTCAATCAAAATACTTTCGGAGTTTTTGTTGACAGGGTCCCCAAATCTATGTGTCGACGTCTAGACCCGTATACCGGCCGAAAGTGGTCACTTTCATTATTTAATATGATTTCAAGTAGCAAGAAATATTTATCGATAGTAATCAACGTAGTAGTGGCACTTCAACAATTCATACGAATCTAATGACACCTCATTTGTTAAAAACCATCTAGCTATTCGGGTTGTAGAGTGTCAAAAAAAAATAGACGAACATACATACACAGTTAGTTTATCTCCCAAACTTTTCAAAGCATTTGGGGTTAGGGGGTGCAAGGATAGGATTAGAGTAATCGCAATCTCATTCAAGGTCGTCAATTTTTCACGGCGTTATGGCATGTGTCACCGTCTCGCTGAAAACGCATGTCGTGAAGATCAATTGCTTCCAAATGAGTCACAAGAAACAGTGTTATCATAGCACGATAACGTTCGCCATTTACCGTTACTGCATTACCTTCTTCGTTTTCGAAGAAAAACTGTCCAATTTCTACAGTGTAATGCTACATGTTTACTAACTGCCATCTGTCAACTTTCGATCTGTCACGCCATACTCATGTGACATTATGACTGTCAAACATGGTACACAATTCAAATCTTGCGTTCTTAGCATGCGCAAGTATGGCGGGCGAAGAACAAGTGAGTGAAAACGATCTCCCGAAAATCATAAAGAAATTGAGTTCAAATGTGCTCAATGCAAAAAAAAGGTTGTTGAATTGATAAAGTGCTACAAGTGCTTCGAAGTTTTCCATCCAAAGTGTATGGAACAGTCAGCTAGCCAAAAATCAGCGACATGTAAACATGAAGAAGGAAACGTTGAGAAACTGGCAATGGAAATCAGTCAGCTCCGTAATGAAAACAACATTAAGAATATTGAGTTGATGTATCTCAAAGAACTACTGAAGGCAGTACAAGAGAAAAATAAAGTATTAGAGGTCCTGATGGAAAAGAGCCAAATTCAAGCTGAAAAAACGACCACAGATAATGATGCACAAAGAACATCGAACAGGGAAAATAAACAAAGACAAAACGTAATGAATGATAACAAGAAAACTACTTATGCTGAGATGACATCATTGAGATCTTTAGAACTACCATCATCCAAACCTAATCTGACATTGATCAACAAACAATCAATGTAAACGATGAAAAGAAGGATCTGGATTTGAATTACAGAAAGGACAGTAAGAATAAAGAATGGAATCAGGTGACTTATGAGAGGAGAAGAACTAGATCGACAAAGCTTCCACAAAAAAACAAAGAGATAGTGTGTAATGGGTCCAAAACAAATGACAAACAAAACACTTTTACAGGTGCTGCAAAGAGAAGATGGCTTTATGTTGGAAAGATTGCCGGAAAAGAAGTTGAGGAGCAAGATATAAAGAATTACTTGGCTAGAACAGATGGACTGGGAGATACAATCGTAAAGAAGCTAGACACAGAGGGCTCTAACTCAGCTTTTAGTGTAGGTCTACCCACGGAAGAAGCATATAACACTGTTTTCAGCCAAGAGTTTTGGCCATCGGGGATAATATTGAGGGAATTTTCTTTCAGAAACTTTTTTCAGAACAGAAAGAAGACAATAATAAACAAGTAAAAAACACAGAGAGGAACTTCTGTATACTACAACAGAACGTTCAAGCATTAAATACTGCTTTCAACAAATTCCATCTACTTTTGAACAAAACTAAACCCGACCTTTTCGGTATATCTGAACACTGGAGCGGGGTGGATCAACTTACGGCGTATAACTTTGAGGGATATCAACTAGCTTCATATTTTTGTAGAGAAAAAGGTAAACATGGTGGTTGTGCTTTGTATATAAATGATAAGTATGATTTTGAAGTAAGAAAGGATATATCATCTTTGAGTATTACTAACATTTTCGAATGTTCCTCAATCCAGATCACATTAAATTCAACTAAATTTATTGTCATGTGTATTTATAGACCACCTCAGAGTGTTATAGACATATTTTTTGAGAGGATCACTACAATACTTCAGAAATGTTTACTGGAAAGAGTGGAGGTAATAATGATGGGAGATTTCAACGTGGATATTCTCTCTGATAGCAGAGAATCTAGTGAGTTCCTTTCCATTATTGAATGCTTCAATTTGAATGTAGCTATCAGGAAACCGACTCGTCCGGTCTCAGGTTCTTGCTTAGACAATTTTCTCACCAGCATAAGTGGAACAGCAGAGGTGATTGAGAATCATATATCAGATCACTCCACCTGTCTTTTCAATTTTGCTCCCACTAAGAGTAAAAAAATTCTAACCAGACTTATCAATGATGAAACTGTGGCTGAGTTCCTTACCTGCCTTTCTCAGCAGGATTGGGAGAGTGTGTTTAAGTTCAATATACACGAAGTGAATGAAATGTGGAATGATTTCGAGAGCAAATTTAACATTATTTTCAATACTTGTTTTCCAGTAGTCGAAAAAAACAGAAGAACTTTCAAAAAAACATTCAAGGAAACCCCTTATATAAGGTCCATTAAAACCATTTTGGATTACTTGCTGATAGCATCCACATCACATAATGAATTCAGTGACAGCTACAAATATATGAAGAAAGAATATGATTCTGTCATTACATCAGCTAAGCGTGCACACTCGGGTAACATGATAACAGCAGCAGAGAATAAATCTAAGGCAACATGGAGTTTAGTTAAGTCTATAACTGGAAGAGAACAAGAAAGCAAAGAATTTCCTGTAGGAGCCGCAGATCCCAAAAAATTAGCTGAAAATTTCAACGAGTTTTTCACAAGCATAGGGCCCACATTAATCAAAGAGCTTTCAACTGAAAAATCGAAAAGGAATATCCAGCCAAAAACAATAAAAAATTCATTTTTTGCTTTTGACATCATGGAAAATGAAGTAATGTCAGTGGTTAAAAAGCTGAATAAAAAAAACACAAGTGGTTATGATGAGGTTCCGATGAGTTTGTTGGGAAAATGTATGATTTATATAGTCACCCCAATAACACATATTTTGAATAATGCCCTCAAAGAGGGAATTTTCCCGGATGCATTGAAGGTGGCTGTGGTTAGACCAATATATAAAAAAGGCGCAGAATGCGAATTAGGAAATTACAGACCAATAAGCTTATTGAGTTCCTTTTCAATAATTTTTGAGAAGGTTGTAGCAGTCAGGCTTATCAGATTTTTCGAGAAGTTCAAGATTATCTCAAGCTGTCAACATGGTTACCTAAAAGAGAAAAACTCTGAAACTGCCATCTATGAGTTGACTCTGGATAAAAGTGATGCTTTGGAGAGGGGAAATATTGCTTTGGGGTTGTTCCTTGATCTATCTAAAGCTTTTGACTGCGTAGATCATGAGCTGCTTCTATGGAAACTGGAGAGAAGTGGCATTAGGGACAAGCAGCTGAATTTTCTGAGGAGCTATCTTCAAGATAGAAAACAGAGAGTGGCTATCCATAAATGGTGACCAATTTACATCAGGTGATAAGGACATAACCATGGGTATTCCACAAGGTAGTACATTGGGACCACTTCTTTTTCTTGTGTACATTAACGACATAAACCTCATCTTGCCAAATAATTGTATGCTATTAAATTTTGCTGATGATACTAACGCCTTGATTGAATGTGATAACATCCCAACATCGATCGAGTGCTTTAAGATATTGTATAAAGATATATGCAACTGGTGCAGTAACAACAGGCTAGTGCTTAATAGACAGAAAACTATCTGTACTTACTTCTCTACAGATAGGACAAAACAAATTTTCCCTCATAGCATAAATTGTGATGAAACTGAAATTCTTGTAAGGCAAAATGTATCTTTTTTAGGTGTTCTAATTGATGAGAATTTGAAATGGAATAACCACATAGATCAACTTAGAAAAAAATTGAACTCTGTAGTCTATAGTTTGAATGTAGTGAAGAAGCAGGTTGATGTAGATGTACTAAGGACAATTTACTTTGCAAACTTCCAATCTTTAACATCTTATGGTATAATTTTCTGGGGTAGTTCCTCAAATATGGATAGGATTTTTGTAACTCAGAAATGGGCAGTTAGAGTAATATTTGGACTTAAATATAGAGAAACTTGTCGAACACTATTCAAAAAGAATAAAATTCTAACTGTTCATGGCCTGTATATTTATCGATTGCTGTTATTTTTCCATAAACATAAGAACTATTACATGAGTTGTAAAAATGTCAATAATACTAGTCACATATTCCAGTGGTTTTATCCTAGGCATTCCCTTACAAGTTATGAAAGACATCCTCTATACAGGGTGTCCCACGGTCGAGTGCCTATTAGACGTTTCTGGAGAACTGGACATATTTGAAATCCGAAAATTGGGATTATGATATTGTTGGAAATTCTCTATAGACCTGAAATATTTTTGGAGCTTGAGCGCTTCCGGTTATACCGGAAGTGGAAATAAATTTGTTCAAAAAATATTTTTTTCAATATTTTCGTTTCTGATATGATTGAGTATTCAATGCTGAATACATTTCTGTTGAAATCATTGTATTCATTCGAATAGTTTTCAAAATATCGAAAAAAAAACCTGAAAAAATGTCAAATATTCATAGTCAGTGTTATGTCCATTATTCCTATTCTGAACATTCCAAGTTTAAACCGTTATCACAACGTCAAAGTAGAAGAATGTGAAAAGGTCATGCATCTTTTGAATTTCATAAATATCATCACAGGGTGTTTCAAATTTTGTGTCGAAAACTGTGATCGAAAATTGGCCATAACTTCTGTTTTTCAAATTAGAACCCTATTTTTTTATGATTGCGTTGGATTCTGCGGAGAAAAATATTGATAGCACCCTCAGATGTTCTTGATCCTAAATTCAGTAATTGCCGAGATATTTGAGCTTTTCTGGATTTATGTTGTACGTAGAGTCAAATTCATCGAACCTGAAGAGATTCGATGAATATTCTTGTAAAACCATAGTAACAATTATGTCACCTGTGAATTATTAATAGGATCATTAATTTTCTATGGTCACAGAATATTCTCATGCCAACAGATTCGATGACTATTCTTATGAAACCATAGTAAAATCGGAAGTAAGGTTAAGGCCTAAAATGAGAGCTGTCACTTGTGAATTATTAATGGGATAATTTATCTTCTTTGGCCACAGAATATTCTCATGCGAAAGATAAGATGAATTTGACTCTACGTATAACATGAATTCAGAAAAGCTTAAATATCTCGGCAATTACTGAATTTAGGATCAAGAACATCTGAGGGTGCTATCAATATTTTTCTCCGCAGAATCTAACGCAATCATAAAAAATAGGGTTCTAATTTGAAAAAAAGAAGTTATGGCCAATTTTCGATCACTGTTTTCGACACACAATTTGAAACACCCTGTGATGATATTTATGAAATTCAAAAGATGCATGACCTTTTCACATTCTTCTACTTTGACGTTGTGAGAACGGTTTACACTCGGGATTTTCAGAATAAGAATAATGATCATAACACTGACGATGAATATTTCACATTTTTTCAGGTTTTTTCTCGATATTTTGAAAACTGTTCGGATGAATACAATGGTTTCAACAGAAATGTATTCAGAATTGAATACTCAATCATATCAGAAACGAAAATATTGAAAAAAATATTTTTTGAATAAATTTATTTCCACTTCCGGTATAACCGGAAGCGCTCAAGCTCCAAAAATATTTTAGGTCTATAGAGAATTTCCAACAATATCATAATACCAATTTTCGGATTTCAAATATGTTCAGTTCCCCAGAAACGTCTAATAGGCACTCGACCGTGGGACACCCTGTATATGGGAATAAAAGTGTTCAATACGCTTCCAAGAAAGCTCCAGAATATTGAAGAGTTCAATAGTTTTAAGAAAGAGGTCAATAAATTTATGATTGATTGTGAACCTTATAATTTTAGTGAATACCTGTACTTTTGTGGCTTGTGATGGTTAGAATGATGTTGACTTGTTTCATCTTTATAGTTGTATGCTATAATTTGTGAAATAAATATTTACTTACTTACTTATTGAAACACACTTAAGTTGGGATTATATTAACAAAATCTTCAATAATGGTAAACAACAATTGTTTCGTTTCATCAAGTTTACATTTGGAAGCGATACGCATAAGGGTGGGCAATAGGAATTTCATCCGAAACCAGGAATAGGTACCCTCAATTTGGAATTGAATCCGGCCGTGAAGCCTGCATGAATTTATATTATTAGTATATTATTAGATACCTACTAAACATGGAGAAAATACAAAGACAATTAAATGGCAGTTGTAAGTTATATTGGAGTCTGCCGCTCTGATTCCAGAGTCAACTGAATATATTGAATAAGGGAGATCTCTTCACATATGTTACATGTTTGTTCATTTGAAAGAATTTTCAGGGAATTGTATCTGTTGATTTCGAGTGATTCAGAAGTGTCAATCTAAGCCATTTTTTCGCGCCAATCACGGTTTAAAATTATTTTGAAAACATTTCGAAGTGAACGTCAGCAGTTCATTGATCGCTAAAATGCCACTATTTCAAAACGGTGACGTCACGAAAGAAATGTCAATTCAATTTTTAAATCCATAAGTTAGAAACACAATGCACGCACATAATTTTAATAATATTTATAATTCTTGTGTGTTTATAGTTATGATTATTTTTCCTGAGGATAAATCCTGTATATTTAAAATGGATTCCAGATTCCAATCAGTCAGGGCTACTGGCGCCTGTGTGCAAAAAAAGAATTTTGGCGCCCCTCTAGAAGTCAAAAACTAGATATTTCTTTGTAGACTAAAATATAAAACAAACAGAACACAACAGAACAAACAAACAAAATGAAATCAATATCAACGAAATAAAAATCTCAAAATAAATTCTTTTTCACAACCACTTTGAAGTATTTCCTTGACTAGTAGGGTACAGACACTCTGTTGATAAATACTATAAAATAACCCAAAACTAAAAATCACATCTTTTTCAGGAACAAAAAAAAACAGAAATATTGGATAATGTATACATACAGAGTTAAGGGTCGTTTATACTGGCCCGTAACTTATGCCCTTAACTTATGCCCTTAAAATTTGTTCTCTTTAAGGGAATAAGTTAAAGTTCGAGTATAAACCATAGCATGAAATTTCTATGTTTCAACTCTTAGGGTAAGGGAAAAGTTTAAGTTACGGGCCAGTATAAACGACCCGTTACACTCTGTATGTATACATGTAACAGCCAAATGGAATAAATTCGATAACGAATAAATGAGGGGAAAAACGCTCGGACGCGTTGATTTGTAATTTTAAATGCGCATATTTTTCAAGATAATAAAATTATATAGGGTGTTCCATGCGACCGTGGCCAATACCAACTTTCTTATTCCAAATGCAACTCCCTGTGTATTATGTATTTCTTGGATTCTTCAGAAAATTCTAGACATAATTCATGTACAATGTCCTATACCTATCTTCAATTTTTTCGGAAATATTAAGTGTTTTCAGATTTCTTACAAAAATTAACATTTCAAATGAGAATTATTTTATTTCACAAATTCGATACATTACACTCAATACTTATTTCCCATTTACCTCTTGATATGAAGAAAGTAAGCAAAAACGCCTGAAATTTTGAGTAACGTTAGAACGTTAGAGCATTTTGAACATTTCCCACATAGACATTAATGTTATTTTTTTTTTTTTAATAATTGAGAAATAATAAGTATGACTTATTAGGTTCTAAGTGTAATGTACCGAATTTGTGAAATAAAATAATTTTTATTCAAAGCGTTGATTTTTGCAATAAATCTGAAATCACTTAATACTTTCGAAATAAGATTAGTATAGGACATTGTTCATGAATTGTGTCTAGAATTCTCTGAAGAATCCAAAAAATGAATAATATACAGGTATACAGGGGGTTGCATTGAAATAAGAAAGTTGGTATTGGCCACGGTCACATGGAACACCCTATATAATATTATTTTCTTGAAAAATATGCGCATTTAAAATTAGAAATCGACGTGTCCGATCGTTTTTCCCAACACGCCTTCATTTATTCGTTATGGAATTTATTCCATTTGGCTGTTACACTCTGTATACATATTAATTCATATAAAAGTATTACTTTCTACTTATAATGAAGTATTTTAAAAAATATGCAGGTTCTTCTTTAAAAAATACCTAGTTTACTTCCTCATGAAATCAAAAATGAAAGTTAGGTACAGTAGAAATTGAAAAATAGCTATTATAGCAGCGATATTTTTCTAGACTTGTCTGTTCAAATTCATCAATTACATCGCTTAAATAGATACCATCAAGAATCTGCGATTTTTGACCTAGGATTTTGGCGCCCTTAAAAGGATGGCGCCCGTGTGCATTGCACACTTTGCACACATGGTAGCGGGGGCCCTGCAATCAGTTTATGATTAACGAGTTGCTACTCGAAGAATATACAATATATTCATATTGGATGAACAAGAAGAAGAACCAGTAATATCAATTCAAACAATTTGAACATACATACATACTTTTTTAGAACTAAATACTATTTCAGAATTCTCAAATAAAGGTCTGCTCCACCCGAAATGATTTATTCCTTCATAGGTTATTACAATGCATTTCAGCAAGATAACTTTGCCATGTTCCATAATTCTGAAAACAAAGCTGTCATATTTAAATAATATTCAAAATAAAAACGGTGAAGACAAAATAAATCCAACAAACATAACCAATATTCTTCAATCAGCTGATTCCAAACTTCAAACTTCAGTTCGAACTATTCCACTACCTGCTTTCAAACCGCTGCAAATTATTTCGAACCATTTGGTGCGTGACGTCACCAGTTCGACGCGAAAACACGAATATTTCAAAACGGACGAAATAATTTCAAAATATTGTCACGCGAAAATATGGCTCTAGAGCACCCATTCTAGGTATGCAGAATATCATAGTAATTCTTGAAATTGTATCGGAATTCTTTCAAATGGTTGGCATAATATGTTGAATGAGAAGTTTCTGAAGTAAAACTTTATTGACGAACGTGTATTCTCTTCTTGCTTTTCGGTTTGAAAACTTTCTCTGAAATCTAAACCATAACCTTTTTCTACTCATCAATTTCACCCCAAATTCATTAACGTTTTTCGAACGAAACTCAATGACGAAGGATTCAAATTTAATTAATTTTATCATATATAATACCACTAGAGATGAAATTTTACCTGCTTAAATCTCATCTCGAGTGGTATTCGAAATGACTATTTCTCGAAAAAATGTGTCTGAAGATGGTCACATTGGGCTTGTATTGCACTATTTGACAAATAAGTATTCATCATAGATCAACTAAACGTTTGTTTTCTCTATGGTATTCATTCCCGAAGCTATCTATGAATTTGAGAAACGTCAAAAATTTTGTCGCTGAAAAACCAAGTTATTGATTTTGCCCGTTACCATGTTTTATCAAGGAAAGAGCATTATCGCCAATCCAAAATATCGAAACTTCCTTAAAACAACAGCTTTCGTAACCCCAGACAAATTCAAAGCCATCATCACTTAAGACCTCACCGAATAGTTCCAAAAACGAACAAAATATTGTGATTAACCAATAAATTAGCCTTTTTCAGAATGTCCCAAAAATTAAACTTACTTCAATGAACACCCAGATCCCAAAACTGTATTTTTCAATGGGACTCCATAAAGATGATCACCCCATTTGATCACATCTCCTCTTATGAAATTTTCAACAGTTTTGTTCTCTATTATACAAACTGTATCAGAATTTCAAGCTGAATACGCTATTAAAAGGAGATTACAACTTATCGGGCACCGTGAGACAATCACACATATTCCCAGAGTTCATTAACAAAATCCATTCGGCAATCAATTCCACATTCGACAATTGCTTCAATTTTCTCGACCTTTCAATTTCTAACTGAATAAAAGACCTTTCCAGAATTACCTGTGCAGGTGAGAGTTGCGCGCGTCTTTTGTGGGCTAAGAATGAATATTATTGGTCGTCAAAATTTCCCCCCTCAAATCGTTGACATTTGACAATTGATATTATTATTTTACGTAGTCGATGTTTTGGATGAGTATGTTATTTGTTGTATTGTTTATCGAAAATCAAAATTTTATTATGCCTCAACAATGTTGTGTTACTAAGTAAGGGTCACGGTACGATCAAAACAGTAGAATCTCATTTCATTGCTTCCCTCTCTCTCTTTCTCTTCTCTCTCGCACTAAGGTTTGCGCATCTTTTAAAGCTGCCCACAAGTTGCTCATGAAATATACCTGTTTCTCTCTCATTCTGGTTTAGTTCACATCTTTCGTCTTTGTTCTACGTATTCTGGAAAGGTCTATTCGGATAACTTCAGTATCATAAACTCACATATAGTGACTTTACCATCCACAAAACTTCTGACCATCCCATCAATAAAAAATGTCCGCATATGTATGCTCCATAGATTGATTAAAGGACCTATCCATGAATTATTATAATTTTTCCTGAGACTTGATTATCATTCACCAAATCGGATCCAACAGTGGCTACGATCAGACTGGCATTGATCAAGATTTTGTTCAATAAACAAGAGAAACTTGCATTTTATTTCAGATTCTTTCCTTCAAAAGTGAGACGACAAAATTTTTATCGTTAACTCACGGCAGTAGAAAATCCGAAGGTATTGCTGAACATTTTAAAGAAAATTTCAAATTCAAAATATTTTGAATTTGTTGAGGGTCAGGAAAGCTGTTGTTTTATGGACGTAATGGTATTTTGGAATGGCGATAATAGCTACTTATGTAACAAGTAAATACATAAATTAGGTCTTTATTGTTGAGTCCAAAAGTGTATTGCAGAACGATCAAAGCGAGCGGGGCCAATAATTTGGGCAAGTCCATAAGCCTAATTAGTAATTATGTACGAGTTGCATAAAAAGCATGTTTGACTGCAATGCAGAAATTTTATTTAATGAAATGGCAATTCTTAAATTTGTCGCTTCATTACTAAAAAACATTAAGTATGCTTTTGATTTTCTTACCTTAGTATCAATCAGCGACCTTAGCAACCTCACTGAACAAAGTTGTCTACTTCGCTAATCCTGTGACAAACGTCACAATAATCCAAAAAAAGTATAGTTCGGGAGAGGAAATAGTGGAAAATTTAGCCGCAAGCCCCAAAGATCTCTAGCTCTTACAAATTTTCATAAGCACTTTTTGTGGGTAAGAGAGATTCTTTGGCGCTTGCGGCCAAATTTTCTATGCTTTCCTCTCCCGAACTATCCATGTTTTGGATTATTATGACGTTTGTCACAGAATTAACGAAGTGAACAACTTTGTTCAGAGAGGCTGCTATGGTAGCTGCTAAGGTAAGAAAAGCAAAAGCATTAATAGTTATTCAATCAACTAGTAATTGATAGGGGTATTCTAATAAAACACACTATAAAATTTTTACTCTATTGGCTATCGATTTCGGCGTTATGCCATCATCAGGCCAGCTGAAAATACAAAATCGTTCCCATATAGAACTGTTCTTATAAGACATCACTAACATAAATTGGACAAGTTTTAAAATATGATCTAGACGAGGATATTCTTTCAGGTTAGGTTAGAGGTATGCTTACCGTCTCTGTATTACTGTTTATAACAGTGCATATATATATAAAAATAAAAATTTGATGGTAGTTTTCTTAAGATTTTTGATCAATCCACAATTGTGCAAATTCTGTAAGTTTTGATTTGGTTTTAAAACGCAATTTCTATTTTGTTCTTCGTTATTGTGCATGTGCTGTAATAAATCAGGAGGAATATCAGGAAAGGAAGTATGGAAGTGGGGGAAGGGGCAGTTGGTATGTCGTTGTCATGTAGAAGGCGGGAAGTTTGAATTGTTCGATGGTGTATCTATCATTTTGAAAATGTTCGTGTTCCCGTTGAAATCTGAGAGGTCGTTTAGTAGATGTTGGCTGTCTCTATGCTTGATTATTTCGTACTGTTCAAGTAGCGTCAACCTTCTGAAGTTGTTTCCCTTGTGTAATATCTCTAGGTTGTCTAGTGTTGTTTTGTGGTGTTCTTCCGATAGATGATTCCCCAATGCTGAATTTGGTCGATTTTTTTGATGTTCGCTAAGTCTTTTTTTCATAGTTCTTGTCGTCATGCCAATGTAGAAGCAGGGGCAGTTTGAGCATGTTATTTTGTAAATTCCACTATGTTGGTCTTTTTCAGTTTTTGATTTATTATTGATCAGAAAATTGTCTAAAGTCCTGTGTCGTCTATTTACTATGCCATAATTGTATTTATCCATGATTTGAAGGAATTTTTGGTTCAAACTGTAATAGAAAGGGATAGAAATAAAGCGTCTTTTTACTGAATAATGGGGGTATATTTTATTTATAATTTGTTTTCTCCTTATTGAGGTTAGAACATCATCCATAAATGTTCTGGGATATTCATTATTTTCTCCTATTTGATATATGATTTTGAGTTCTTTGTTGTAATTATCTTCTGATAGCGGGATGTTGAGTAGCCTATTGAATAAAAATCTGAAAACTGTTCTTTTTATTGGGGGAGCATGGTATGAGTGAAAGGGTATTATTGTGTCTGTCTGTGTGTTCTTTCGGTAAATGTTATAAGAGAAGGAGTAGTCTTCATTCAACGTAATATTGAGATCCAAAAAATTTATAGAACCTCTTATTGCCTTTTCAAGGGTAAATTTTATTTTGAATTTTGAATTTATTGTGTCGAAAAATTTTTTAAGGTCTTCGTCGGTTCCTGACCATATGCAGAGAATATCGTCTACGTATCTATTCCATAGGGTGATTTTATTGCTATCAGGTAGGTTCATTATTTGTTTTTCAACGTGGTCAACGTATATGTCTGCCAATAAACCGCTGGACGGGGATCCCATTGAAAGACCGTCCTTCATGTAGTAGATAGTGTTGTCAAATTTAAAGAAGTTCTGTTCAGTGACTAGACTGCAAAGACTCATAATATTCTCCACATCTTCATCTTGTATATCGTAGTTATTGTTAGAATTACGTTGTCTATTAATGTGATTTCTAAGTAGAGAAAGGGATTCTGTTACAGGAACATTGGTGTATAAGTTGATAATATCTAATGAAATTATGGTATATTTCCGGTTGGGATTCAAGTTAACTGAACTAATGTTTTTTACAATTTCTAGGGAGTTTTTAACTGAGAAGGCCGATTTGTACTTAAATTTATTAACGAAAAGATCATTTATGAATTTTGATATTTTTTGACTAGGGGAACCAATTGCAGATGCTATAGGTCTTATACTTTTATCTGGCTTATGTAATTTGATCAAGCTATACAACTCTGGTAATTGTGGATTTTTTTCTTTTAGAGTGTGAATGGATTTATCAAATTTTATCAACGTTGAATGTGAACTTTTTAAGGTATTGGTGACTTTGCTAACATATTTAGACATTGGGTCTTTTTTACATGGTATTATGTTATTTTCTGTGAAAAATTTTAGTGTTTTTTCTATGTATGTTTCTTTTTTCAACATGACTATACCCGCATTCTTGTCTGCCTTAGTGACAATGACGTTGTTATCGACTATCTTTTTCTTGATATTTTTAATTGAATTTTGTATGTTTTTACTGACTTTTTTCTGATTTTGGTTGCATACCTCTACCTTTTTATTTTTGAAGGCCTTCAATGTTTTGGCGACATCTTCCGATATAATGTTATAATTTGGGTTTCCTCTGATCTGTAATTCTATGTCAATGGCTGTTTCATAAACATTCATGGATTTGGGGACTGGTGCAAACTTGTGTCCGATATTCAGTGTCTTCATTTCGTCTTCGGTGAAGTTGACTCCAGAAAGGTTGGTAAATCGACTGTGGAAGGCATGTTTTCTCTCATCTGGATCCATCCTTGTGTTCGTTCTACAGTTGTTTTTGCCCGCTGTTGTTGAGCTATTTCTATTCTTGTTATCGATCAATTGTCTAAGTTTCATCCTTCTTTTTTGATCTGATTCAAAACACGAGTAGAAAACATCTTCTTCAAGTTGTTCGATCAGGGTCTGGTATTCTATTGTGTGTAAATGTGACAGGAGAAGATGGTGAAGAAACTTCAGCTTTGTGTCAACTATGCCAGAAGTATGGAACTGTTGTCGAATTTCCTTCCTTAACATTGATGTTTGAATGCGAAACTTTAAATTGTGGTCGTACTTTGCTGGTAATTTGACGTTCAAGAATTTGGGAATCACACCATTCCATTTACAATTGTGTAGAAAATCTATGTGTTGTCTGATTTGGTGTCTTTTATATATCATATACTTCAGCTGCTGGAGAACTTTGGATAGCTCCAATTTTTCAATTTTAGCGATGAATTTCTCCATGAGTGTGTTCGTTTTCATAATTGATAGGGGTATTCTAATAAAACACACTATAAAATTTTTACTCTATTGGCTATCGATTTCGGCGTTATGCCATCATCAGGCCAGCTGAAAATACAATGTGGAGATGTGGAGAATATTATGAGTCTTTGCAGTCTAGTCACTGAACAGAACTTCTTTAAATTTGACAACACTATCTACTACATGAAGGACGGTCTTTCAATGGGATCCCCGTCCAGCGGTTTATTGGCAGACATATACGTTGACCACGTTGAAAAACAAATAATGAACCTACCTGATAGCAATAAAATCACCCTATGGAATAGATACGTAGACGATATTCTCTGCATATGGTCAGGAACCGACGAAGACCTTAAAAAAAATTTTTCGACACAATAAATTCAAAATTCAAAATAAAATTTACCCTTGAAAAGGCAATAAGAGGTTCTATAAATTTTTTGGATCTCAATATTACGTTGAATGAAGACTACTCCTTCTCTTATAACATTTACCGAAAGAACACACAGACAGACACAATAATACCCTTTCACTCATACCATGCTCCCCCAATAAAAAGAACAGTTTTCAGATTTTTATTCAATAGGCTACTCAACATCCCGCTATCAGAAGATAATTACAACAAAGAACTCAAAATCATATATCAAATAGGAGAAAATAATGAATATCCCAGAACATTTATGGATGATGTTCTAACCTCAATAAGGAGAAAACAAATTATAAATAAAATATACCCCCATTATTCAGTAAAAAGACGCTTTATTTCTATCCCTTTCTATTACAGTTTGAACCAAAAATTCCTTTAAATCATGGATAAATACAATTATGGCATAGTAAATAGACGACACAGGACTTTAGACAATTTTCTGATCAATAATAAATCAAAAACTGAAAAAGACCAACATAGTGGAATTTACAAAATAACATGCTCAAACTGCCCCTGCTTCTACATTGGCATGACGACAAGAACTATGAAAAAAAGACTTAGCGAACATCAAAAAAATCGACCAAATTCAGCATTGGGGAATCATCTATCGGAAGAACACCACAAAACAACACTAGACAACCTAGAGATATTACACAAGGGAAACAACTTCAGAAGGTTGACGCTACTTGAACAGTACGAAATAATCAAGCATAGAGACAGCCAACATCTACTAAACGACCTCTCAGATTTCAACGGGAACACGAACATTTTCAAAATGATAGATACACCATCGAACAATTCAAACTTCCCGCCTTCTACATGACAACGACATACCAACTGCCCCTTCCCCCACTTCCATACTTCCTTTCCTGATATTCCTCCTGATTTATTACAGCACATGCACAATAACGAAGAACAAAATAGAAATTGCGTTTTAAAACCAAATCAAAACTTACAGAATTTGCACAATTGTGGATTGATCAAAAATCTTAAGAAAACTACCATCAAATTTTTATTTTTATATATATATGCACTGTTATAAACAGTAATACAGAGACGGTAAGCATACCTCTAACCTAACCTGAAAGAATATCCTCGTCTAGATCATATTTTAAAACTTGTCCAATTTATGTTAGTGATGTCTTATAAGAACAGTTCTATATGGGAACGATTTTGTATTTTCAGCTGGCCTGATGATGGCATAACGCCGAAATCGATAGCCAATAGAGTAAAAATTTTATAGTGTGTTTTATTAGAATACCCCTATCAATTATTAAAACGAACACACTCATGGAGAAATTCATCGCTAAAATTGAAAAATTGGAGCTATCCAAAGTTCTCCAGCAGCTGAAGTATATGATATATAAAAGACACCAAATCAGACAACACATAGATTTTCTACACAATTGTAAATGGAATGGTGTGATTCCCAAATTCTTGAACGTCAAATTACCAGCAAAGTACGACCACAATTTAAAGTTTCGCATTCAAACATCAATGTTAAGGAAGGAAATTCGACAACAGTTCCATACTTCTGGCATAGTTGACACAAAGCTGAAGTTTCTTCACCATCTTCTCCTGTCACATTTACACACAATAGAATACCAGACCCTGATCGAACAACTTGAAGAAGATGTTTTCTACTCGTGTTTTGAATCAGATCAAAAAAGAAGGATGAAACTTAGACAATTGATCGATAACAAGAATAGAAATAGCTCAACAACAGCGGGCAAAAACAACTGTAGAACGAACACAAGGATGGATCCAGATGAGAGAAAACATGCCTTCCACAGTCGATTTACCAACCTTTCTGGAGTCAACTTCACCGAAGACGAAATGAAGACACTGAATATCGGACACAAGTTTGCACCAGTCCCCAAATCCATGAATGTTTATGAAACAGCCATTGACATAGAATTACAGATCAGAGGAAACCCAAATTATAACATTATATCGGAAGATGTCGCCAAAACATTGAAGGCCTTCAAAAATAAAAAGGTAGAGGTATGCAACCAAAATCAGAAAAAAGTCAGTAAAAACATACAAAATTCAATTAAAAATATCAAGAAAAAGATAGTCGATAACAACGTCATTGTCACTAAGGCAGACAAGAATGCGGGTATAGTCATGTTGAAAAAAGAAACATACATAGAAAAAACACTAAAATTTTTCACAGAAAATAACATAATACCATGTAAAAAAGACCCAATGTCTAAATATGTTAGCAAAGTCACCAATACCTTAAAAAGTTCACATTCAACGTTGATAAAATTTGATAAATCCATTCACACTCTAAAAGAAAAAAATCCACAATTACCAGAGTTGTATAGCTTGATCAAATTACATAAGCCAGATAAAAGTATAAGACCTATAGCATCTGCAATTGGTTCCCCTAGTCAAAAAATATCAAAATTCATAAATGATCTTTTCGTTAATAAATTTAAGTACAAATCGGCCTTCTCAGTTAAAAACTCCCTAGAAATTGTAAAAAAACATTAGTTCAGTTAACTTGAATCCCAACCGGAAATATACCATAATTTCATTAGATATTATCAACTTATACACCAATGTTCCTGTAACAGAATCCCTTTCTCTACTTAGAAATCACATTAATAGACAACGTAATTCTAACAATAACTACGATATACAAGATGAAGATGTGGAGAATATTATGAGTCTTTGCAGTCTAGTCACTGAACAGAACTTCTTTAAATTTGACAACACTATCTACTACATGAAGGACGGTCTTTCAATGGGATCCCCGTCCAGCGGTTTATTGGCAGACATATACGTTGACCACGTTGAAAAACAAATAATGAACCTACCTGATAGCAATAAAATCACCCTATGGAATAGATACGTAGACGATATTCTCTGCATATGGTCAGGAACCGACGAAGACCTTAAAAAATTTTTCGACACAATAAATTCAAAATTCAAAATAAAATTTACCCTTGAAAAGGCAATAAGAGGTTCTATAAATTTTTTGGATCTCAATATTACGTTGAATGAAGACTACTCCTTCTCTTATAACATTTACCGAAAGAACACACAGACAGACACAATAATACCCTTTCACTCATACCATGCTCCCCCAATAAAAAGAACAGTTTTCAGATTTTTATTCAATAGGCTACTCAACATCCCGCTATCAGAAGATAATTACAACAAAGAACTCAAAATCATATATCAAATAGGAGAAAATAATGAATATCCCAGAACATTTATGGATGATGTTCTAACCTCAATAAGGAGAAAACAAATTATAAATAAAATATACCCCCATTATTCAGTAAAAAGACGCTTTATTTCTATCCCTTTCTATTACAGTTTGAACCAAAAATTCCTTTAAATCATGGATAAATACAATTATGGCATAGTAAATAGACGACACAGGACTTTAGACAATTTTCTGATCAATAATAAATCAAAAACTGAAAAAGACCAACATAGTGGAATTTACAAAATAACATGCTCAAACTGCCCCTGCTTCTACATTGGCATGACGACAAGAACTATGAAAAAAAGACTTAGCGAACATCAAAAAAATCGACCAAATTCAGCATTGGGGAATCATCTATCGGAAGAACACCACAAAACAACACTAGACAACCTAGAGATATTACACAAGGGAAACAACTTCAGAAGGTTGACGCTACTTGAACAGTACGAAATAATCAAGCATAGAGACAGCCAACATCTACTAAACGACCTCTCAGATTTCAACGGGAACACGAACATTTTCAAAATGATAGATACACCATCGAACAATTCAAACTTCCCGCCTTCTACATGACAACGACATACCAACTGCCCCTTCCCCCACTTCCATACTTCCTTTCCTGATATTCCTCCTGATTTATTACAGCACATGCACAATAACGAAGAACAAAATAGAAATTGCGTTTTAAAACCAAATCAAAACTTACAGAATTTGCACAATTGTGGATTGATCAAAAATCTTAAGAAAACTACCATCAAATTTTTATTTTTATATATATATGCACTGTTATAAACAGTAATACAGAGACGGTAAGCATACCTCTAACCTAACCTGAAAGAATATCCTCGTCTAGATCATATTTTAAAACTTGTCCAATTTATGTTAGTGATGTCTTATAAGAACAGTTCTATATGGGAACGATTTTGTATTTTCAGCTGGCCTGATGATGGCATAACGCCGAAATCGATAGCCAATAGAGTAAAAATTTTATAGTGTGTTTTATTAGAATACCCCTATCAATTATGAAAACGAACACACTCATGGAGAAATTCATCGCTAAAATAAAAAAAAAAAAAAAAAAAAAAAAAAAAAAAAAAAAATCAACTAGCTTATTAATGACAGCGATTAACGATCGAAATATTTTAACGCGATCACCATTATCAATTTCACCCCAAATTCAAGCACAATTTTGACGGAATAATTGATGTTAGCATTATTGAAGATTTTGCGGAAATTGAAGTTTGTTATTATTATTCCAACCAGAGGGTGTTTGAATGAGAACCCAAGATTTGAATTGCGCACACTGTTTGACAGTCACATGATTATGACGTGACAGATCGAAAGTTTACAGATGAGGGTCAGTACAATTTCTGCCAGTAGACAATGAAAAGCGAAGGGAATTTACCAATTGGATCTTTAGCAACCTGCCGATTTAGCAAACGAAAACATTTTCAGTGTTTAGGTTCATTTTCCACGAATGTTTCACTGGAAGCAATGCATCCACAATGGGTCACTTTATGGTGTGTACCTCATCAAGGTCTCGAAAAATAATTGGACCGTTTTTCTTCGAAAACGAAGGAGGTGCTGCAGTAACGGTGAATGGCGAACGTTATCGTGTTATGATAACACAGTTTCTTCTGCCTCATGTGGTTGCATCAGGACGGTGCAACATGTCATACCACCCCTGAAACATTGACGATCTTGTTCGAGTTGGCTCCTGGTCTTATCATTTTCCGATGTGGTGACCAGAACTGGCCTCCACGATCTTTCGATTTGACGCCTTCAGACTCCTGGCTGTGGGGTTATCTGAAATCGCAGGTTTATGCCAATAAGTCTGCAACCATCGAAGCTTTGAACGCCAAAATTAGACGCTGCATCAATATAATACCACCACATGTATTCACTGCCGTTAATGAAAATTTCGTCGAAAGGGTACGCATACGCCAGCAATACCGTGGCGGTCATTTACAAAATATTTGGTTTCATACTCGGTTTCATACATAATTTTCTGAATCAAGAAATATTTCAATATTTTGCTATAGAAAACCATGTTTTATTGAACACCGAAATCTTGTGCTCTTTAAACTCTCTTTATTCTACCAGATGTTTGAAAACTGTCACTGTTCCATTGCATAGATCATTATTGACTAGTACATGACTAGTACATGAAACAATCATTTACCTGATTCATTGAAATCATTGGGCACTCGGAGCTCTGAGAGGGCGATTATTAAAGAGGAATGCTTGTTTTAATACACATTATATTTTCTGGCTTTTCCCATACACGTCAAGTAGGGGAGAGTTCCTTTGAATTGGACAGCCCATGAACCGGACACTATAGTTTTCTACTACACCCGATAGTAATTGAGCATACTTTACGTAAATACCATTTTCGCAACATTGAGCCACGTCTCTTGGAAAATGGCTGAATCTGTGGCTCGCGTCTTGTGGACGGGGCAGGCATTGAAAAATCCGTTGCCGGTAAAGTAAATATGTACGTACATTTGCGAAGTGAATAGCTACGTTTCTAGTGACGATAAGTTGCCGATTTATTCATATAAACATCAAGTGATTATCCCTCATCAGACAGATATGTTACATCATTGATATAACGATTTGTAGGAATTATATTTTCAGGTTTTTTTATAAAAATCACATATCCCATGAATCGGACATAGAAAAATGACTGGAAATTGATGTCCAGTTCATGGACTGCAATGTTTCCGATTCAAGGGAGATGTGAAAATATGTTATGTAGTTCAATAATTAACATGGAAAATACTGTATGTTTTCTCTGTTTGGTAATACTGAATGATTTTAACTATTCTCCTAGAACTTTATGACAGTATTCTATTGTTTTTGTACCATTGTCCACTTCATGGGAATAACTGTCCATAACAAGGGCAACATCCCATGAAATGGACATTTTATTAAATAAAGTAAGACTTATTTTTTCGAGTGACTAGCTTTTCTTTTTCTAGCTTTTTCTGAAAAAGTGAATCCACAAACCTTATGCTCATATTATGACGGTACAATTTGAAACTTTTCCATTTGAAATAATATTTCACACCGAAAATAATAAAATTGTCCGTTTCAAGGGAACTCTCCCCTACGTCCAATATGATCAATTAAGATTATATCATTGGTTTTTTCGACTTTTCACCATAATCATCCGAATAAGTATTGTGAATTTTATACCGTAAACCGCCCTAACTGACTGAAAATGTCAGTTTCACAGGAAACGGCGATCATGTTAATGTGAAAGGTCAAAGAGGTCCATAGAGTTGTTTGTATCGGCAGCGACAGCGCAAACGGCCGAATATCTATATTTCCCGCACGGAAAACTGTCGGGAAAAGCGCCGGTCCTGGGAAACTGGGTGTGTGGGTGGATTGCGACGACCGTAACGTTGGTGTTGGCTTACGTCGGCAGTTGTGAGCATTTCCCAAATCAGAAACGAACAAGGGGTGAAGCAAAGAGGTGTTCAGTAGCTGGGAAAACATCAATTAGATTTTGTTAATGTAGTTTGTAGTCAGCAGCCAGTCTTCATGTCCAACGTGTGAACTGCAACAAGTGGAAGGCAAGGTGGGTAGTCGTAGCTGTTGAATATATTTGTCTAAAAATAGAATCCCTTCCTTTCTCAGCGTACCCTAGGGAGTCACCCCAAGAAATTCAATAACATTTTCAGTTATAGTATCTACCTTTTTCTCAAACTCGATTTTCTAATGTTTGTATCAATCCCCTTCAAAAGGAATAATCAATCATTTCCATTACATTTTTGCATGAATCTTATCTATTTAATATTTCGTCATTCCTCTCTTTGTACGAGAAGAAATAATCGAAAACTATATATTCAGCGTTGTAATATCAAACTGGGCGGCACCTGCCTAGGTTTCAGGTGGGCGGCAAGTTTATTCAGCTAGTTTATCTAGGTGAGGTTGATCCTCTTATTTTCCACTGAATAACATCGTTTCATTTTGCGTGAAAACCCAAGTAAAAAATGAATAAGTCGTATTTACCCAGTTAACGGTGTTGTCTTGGATGGAGGTCAAGTGAAATATCCACAGGTTGTATCTGAGTGACGTGTAAATGAAACGTTCAAATCAAAATTTCACTCGGAGTTTTACAAACTGATTTCTGCCTTTTATGTTGAAATAATAAATTATGCCCAATCGAAAATAACCTCCCGAAAATACAGTTTTCCATTTTCTTGGGAAAATCAATAATTTGAACGAAGGTTCTTTTCATTCATAACGGATGTCGTAAATAACGGGTTGTTGAGTTGATTTATTTTGGTACACCTTTCATTGTGATATGTCAAGGAAGAAGAATAGTTTTTAAGATGGAAGTTAGGCTCAGATTGACAAAAATAAAATTATTTTATATCAGAAAATCTGCATAAAAAATACTGAAACTGAATGTATTAAACATAACTCTCGCCCAGAAAAATCCTTCTCTTTCCAAAAATAGAATGTTCACTACAATACGGATCCAGAAAGTGAACAGAAAAAAATTATATGACCATTATTCTGAGGTAAGAACCACTTTTCAAATTCGTAGTTAACGCTCGTGCTTGGATTGATGATGAAGAACTGATAATCTTCTGTGGCACGAGGAAAACGGTTTTTTGGGTAACTTATTCCATTTTGTCCATTGATGCTCATGGGAAATTTCAGCCGAATTGTGCGATCTGTTTCGGAGATATAACTTTCTTGTTCAATTATCTTATTGACACGATCTTCACCAAATGTTGTGTGTATTCAGCTTAGGACCGAATTTCAATCCTATGAGATATATAATTTGGGACATATTGAGAAAATGAAATTTCGAAAATTTTTTACTTCAACTCAGTGAAATGCGGTTGACTCAATATAGAACTACAATATTAGACCGGTGATATTTTCACTTTGATTCTATATTTTAAAAATGTTTCGAAATCTACAGAATGTCTCAGGAAGGTGGTAGGAAACGAACATATCATTTTTCTCATGGAACACCCTGTATTCAACTGCAGATTTTGAAAGCATAATAAGAATCAGAATAAGTTTGTTTGACATATCACGGTATATATATTGTGATCTATAAGGCACAGATTCGACCTGTCCTGGAATACTGTTCACATGTTTGGAGTGCTGCACCTGAACACACCCTAAAACTCTTGGATTCCGTACAAAAAAGGGCAATTCGTCTCGTCGGTGATGCATCGCTTACAAGCTCGCTCACTTCTCTGGAACACCGTAGAAAAGTGGGCGATCTGTCTCTATTTTATAGATATTTCCATGGGCGATGCTCTTATGAATTATCAGCAATCGTTCCCCCTCTGGCAGTCTCTTCCAGACTAACCCGTCAAGTTAAGTCTTCACACCCCTTCGTGGTAACTTTGGAGACCTGCAGAACATCTCTCTTCAAAGACTCGTTCATCCAACGAACAGCGAGGCTTTGGAACACATTGCCTAGGGAGGTGTTCCCCGAGGCATATAACCTCCAGAAATTCAAGAAAAACACCAATTCCTACCTGCTTGCCCTTGGTTCTCACGATGTTCTCTGAACATTACAGGATATTCCTTTACGTGAAAATCACAACATTAAAAAAAAAAAAAATTAATATATAAATGGATTTTATTGTCTGTGTGAATAATTAGGGAAAGATTTTGCGGCATGCAGACAAATTTTGTGAAATTCCGGAAAAAGTCACAGGAATCGAACCTGCAGGTTCGATTCCTGCTCGGTGTGTGACTTTTTCCGGAATTTCACAAAATTTGTCTGCATGCCGCAAAATCTTTTCCTAAAAAAAAATTAATTTTATCCGTTTTTTGAGGGTCTCGGAAAAAACTCGATAACTTCGACTAGAATGAATTTTGCGGAATGAAATTTTAGATGTCAATGCTAATATATGAAAATGAACACTGTCTCTATCATAAATATTCAAAACTTTACTGGGTGTCCAAAATGAGGCAACGCATTGACGATATACTCCATAATTTCGGGCTTATTTGAAACGGCACACATGCTTTTTCAGTCCAAAAAAAAAATTCATTTTCATCGAAAAATTGTTGAAGTTCTTCCAATGAAAGTGACCAATCAGGAGCGCCCTTCAGAAGAATAAGTAGGCAGTAGGCACGCGAGAGTGAGACGCCAGTTTCGGTTTACTGCGTGAAAAGCCGGCCTGCTCTGGCGACTTTCTCTCGCATCCCCACTGCCTATACTCATTCTTCTGTTGGGCGCTCCTCATTGGTCACTTTCATTAATCAATTACTGATTAACTACGTTATCAAAAAATTTTAAACATAGATTTTTGGGCTTAGAATATTTTCCACTTTCGAACCCCCCAATTGGGTGCGCGACTTCTGGGACACCCTGTATAAGAGAAAATCATTAATCGAGTTCGAAGTGAAAACTTTTTCCGAAATTCAAAATCCGTCTGAATACCGATTAATGAATTTATTATATTAATAGTATGCCTGATATTAATCACAGTCTTCTGTAGGTTGGCTATATTCATAAATAATTCATCTCTAGGGTTTGAAAAGATATTCCTAAATTGAAACCCCAATAAATAGCCAGGTTTTTTTGTGAATATAAGATCAAAAGTGACTCGTCATAATGATAACGAAATAACTGTAGGGCTTTCAAACGATAATAATGATAGTGAATAAGAAAGATAACAGGAGCTTTGAATGATTTCATATTTCCTTTCGAACACTTCGAAGATTACACGATGACAAGTTCGGAATGCGATTTCGGTCAAATTAAATAATGTTTTATTGATAGGATGAAATTAATCTGAATTTCAGAGTTGTAAACATGTTCCAAGATTTTTGTGGTATTCATAAATCAAACATGAAACATGAAATACAGGCAGACGTGCAGGGGTGTTTTTCGGGCCCATAATATTCATACTTTCACAGGACTTTATGTTTACAATTGTATAAAATTTCTAATACAACACAGAGAGTTGTTTGATAAGTTTAAGAACAAAAATACCAAAACTAGGAATTGAATTTGAAGACTCTATGGCGTGTAAGAGATCATTCCTCATTTTGTCATTCGGGATTTGAGCAGGTATATTCGAAAACGACGATTCTTTTTGTGGCCCGAGGAGTCCTGCATAATATTGCTATTGAAAATCTGAGTAAAGAGAGAGTTGATTAACTAATAAATATGATTTTTTCTGTTTGATTTGTATTTGATGTACTCAGTCAAAGAAGATCAAGAATTATTTATACTAATCCTAAATATAACTACATTTATGTACGAATAAATGTTTGGACAATTTCATTAGATGTTTGGTATTGGCCTAGCTTTTATATGGTCACTTGGCATAAGAGTTTGAGATAAGACTTTCCAGAACATTTAAATAGTACAAACTCAAATTATTCCAGTCAAATTAGTTGAGAAAAGAGATAATCACTACAGCGTTTTTACCAATGTCTTCATCGAGAGGAAAAAAATTTCTACATAGTCTGTCCCCATTTCATAAATTTCAAAATATTTTTATCTAATTATTTTGATGTAGAAAATCAGTTTACTCTTATATTCTTTTAACTCTCTGCCGTTACCGTGACAAAACACGAGAAAATTTTCGAATTAGCTTCTCGTTTTTTTTTTCAATAGACTGTGATTATTGAATTTATCGAAGCATGGTATAAGAAGACGTGCCAAAATTTTTTGAGAAATGAGATTCCGGTAAGCCAACCCAAAAAAGCTACCTCAACCCAAGGTTGTTCAATCGAGGCCACAAAGACGCTTAGGGCCGGTTTTGTAAAGGCCAACCGAGGATTCAACCGTTGCGTCAACAACCAAATTCCTCACTATCTGGTAGTTGGCGCACGGTTCAACTGTCGGTTCGCCTTTTATAAAACCGGCCCCTATTGTACTGAAGGATTGACTTCCAACTTTTTCTTCACTTTTGTGAAATCGGGAAGCTTTCAACTTTCGAAGCTTTTAAGCTTTGACTCTGCCGTGCACCTCGCAGTTCGACCACCCGACATCATATGAGCGTTTCACCATTGTCACGAACCGTATATGTCAGCAACGCATTTCTAGTGGTGATAATGGTTCTCATCGATTTCCCCACGATCTATGGAAATCTAAGTAAGCGTTTTGGACTAATGGGGCTTGGATATATCGGGCTCCTTCAGTAGCCCGATTTGCGAATTGGCGGAGGAGCCGGGTGAAAGTCATCATTTATGGAATTGGTCGCAGAATTGCATTTATTACATAAAAGAAATCTGGCATAGGAAGTGGATAAAAACCCTCAGCCGTATTGATATTTTTATATTGAGTACAGTAGTGAAAGAAAACTCCCACCTCAACGGAGTTAATCTTGAAATAAAGGGTGATGGAAAAAAGGCGGTATTTGGGTATTTTCTTGAGGTTCACAGTCTATTTCATGGCTGAATCACCCTGTATTCTTTGAAGTTTATGATGATATGTTCAAAAAAGTCGAACAAACACCTTGAATCAACCCAAAAATACAGGGTGTCCACTTGACGTTCATTGTGAATAGTTTATACAGGGTCTTTCACGAGGAACCTCACCCATATTTAAACGGGAAACTAATGAACGTATTTTCATGAAATTCAGCACTTATAAGTATTTCACGATGCTGATGAAATCTAAAATATTTTCAAGGCATGAGCACTTCCGGTTTTTCCGGAAATGACGTCAACTTCCGTTTTTCAAATCAGAACACCATTTTTTTATTGCAGAAATAGATACCTTAGAAAATTTCAAGTTATTTTGATGTAACATTTTTCAGTTTTGGTTGGACAATTCTATCTGAGCGGGAAAATTCGAAAAAAATCGAAAATAGAGCTCCGCTGAAACAAGAATAACTTCGAGGTTTTTGGATGGAAAATTTTCATTTTTGGGATTTTTCAAGATGTAAGATTGATGTATCCACTTTAAAAATCTAAATCGCGATTCATGATACAGGGGGTGAAAAAATCGCTTTCAAAGTTAGGGATGACAAAATCGTGAAAAATCAATTTTTTCAAATTAGAACCCCATTTTTTTATGGCAGATATTGAATCTACGTTAAAAAATAATGTGAGTGTATGCATCACACCCTTGCCCTAAAGTGGATATTAACTCAGAAAATATCCATTTTAGGGCAAGGGTGTGATGCATACACTCACATTATTTTTTAACGCAGATTCAATATCTGCCATAAAAAAATGGGGTTCCAATTTGAAAAAATTGATTTTTCACGATTTTGTCATCCCTAACTTTGAAAGCGATTTTTTCACCCCCTGTATCATGAATCGCGATTTCGATTTTTAAAGTGGATACATCAATCTTACATCTTGAAAAATCCCAAAAATGAAAATTTTCCATTCAAAAACCTCGAAGTTATTCTTGTTTCAGCGGAGCTCTATTTTCGATTTTTTTTCGAATTTTCCCGCTCAGAGAGAATTTTCCAACCAAAACTGAAAAATGTTACATCAAAATAACTTGAAATTTTCTAAGGAATCTATTTCTGCAATAAAAAAATGGTGTTCTAATTTGAAAAACGGAAGTTGACGTCATTTCCGGAAAAACCGGAGGTGCTCATGTCTTGAAAATATTTTAGATTTCATCAGCATCGTGAAATACTTATAAGTGCTGAATTTCATGAAAATACGTTCAGTAGTTTCCCGTATAAATATGGGTGAGGTTCCTCGTGAAAGACCCTGTATAAAAATGGATCAACCAGTATGAATTCTGGGTTTCTACGGCAACGAAATCTGACAAGCCCTCCTCCCATGTGGTCTGGCAAGATTATATACCGGAGTAAAATATGCAGAGGAGGATGTGGAAGGCTGGAGTCCCTCTGAAACGTACTGCAGCGTTGTCACATTGGTAAAGACGAGATAATTTTTCGCCACAACTTTGTTGTAGAAAGAATTATCTCAATGGCACAAAGAAAGGACTGGCATATAACTGAAGAGCCCCACGTCCGCGTATTTTTGTAATTGAAAAAATCTCAAGCATATTAGCTCGACAAATAATTGCATATTCCATGAACCTATACTGACCCTGTCTAATCTAATCCTGTAATTTTGAACGCTAAGCTATCATTCAAAATTTTGGAGTAGAGACATTGTTATTTTCGAAAAATTCCAGTGAACAATTCTTGTATAGTAGTAAATGAGAAAATTATTAGCCCATCAATTGCTCCATGACCTTCAGAAATAGTGCAACTTGAAACCCATCCGTTGTATGTTTCACATCAATGAGTTCACATTCAAGTACTCCTTTGAGGATCCGAAATTGAGTAAATGGATATACGAGAGAACCTGTGCAGACTCAATTTGTGTTATTATTAATTCAGGCGCTGACACACCTGAACTCCAAAGAGATAGTTGAAATTGTTCGAGGTGAAACGAGATTATTTTCCTTCAAGACACCCCTTGTCATTTTCTTCCCTCACTGTTCCCCAACCACAATCATACGGTTTATCGAATTTCGTGAGTAAGTATACAATTTGATTCTCATCACAGAACACAATTTTCTGAAGATTATTAAGCCACGAATAGAAATCTCCATAGTGTTCCGAAAAAGTAACGTAACTCTACAGTAATAAATACTTGTACGAAGAATTATCAAGGAAAATCGTTGTTGCACCCGTCGATTTTTGAATTCAAGAGCAATTCATCCTGTGTTTTTTTTAATTAGATATTTCTCACCGCCTATTGCACCTTTCTACTTCATTTTTTCAAATGGGAATATATGGATTGTGATGCTTCAATGAAAGGTAATTTGATAACGTACAATAGTGCGAATGAAGGGAAAACCGGTTGTGCCGTTTTTTAGATCATTAGAAAATTATCAATTTGGGCATGGTTACTTGCTTTTTGAAATCGATGAGTTTTCTATTCAAGGATGGAAAATAATTTTAATGTATTAATGTTCGAATTGAGCACCGTAGACTGCTTGACAATGTACGATCCGTTCCTAGAAACTCCTTTCAAACGCAGCAACAGGTATTCTTCAGACTTCTCTCTGAATTTCAAGGCAGGTCTTCCAAATAATCTGGCCGATTTTGGTCAACAGTAATTTTCAAATGGCCCGACAGAAAATAGTCGAGAGGGTTCAAATCTGGAGATCGGGGTGTCCATTCAACTGATCCTCTCCTTCCAATCCAATTCTCGGAAAATGTGCCCTCAAGATACCCCCTCACTTCAATTCCATAATGCGGAGCAGCTTGTTGGAACCAAATATTGTCATCGACTTGTCGACCATTCACACCGGGAAAGAGATGACTGTAGGTAATATTTGATTCCTCAGTAACTCTAGATAACAGTCACTAGTCAAATTTCCTTCTGAAAAAAGGTCCAATACTTGATGGCTAATTGTACCAAACCTCACATTTAATTTCTCAGGATGTTGGGTTTGAACTGCCTATAGGTACGCAATATAGACTTGTTGTGCACCAGATGCGACAATTATGTCGATGGACGGATCCATTCAAGTGAACGGGGCGAAGCGGACTAGGTTGTACATTTTAATGCTTACATTTTCAACACCCTGTATGATAAGGAGTCGAAAAAAAAAAATTCGGATAGCTTGAACATTAAGCTAAAAAAAGGTACTCTTATTCATTGTCTATAAAATGAACCGCTTTCGAAAAATAAAATTACAAAGATTCTCAACTATGCAGTTTTGGCACAGAAAGGCACGTTAGCAGAAATTATTCTTTAGAAATGTAAACTCACCAAAGCTTGCAACGAGTACATTTAAAAAAAAATATTTCTGTTAACGGGCCTTTCTGTGCCAAAACTGCATAGTTGAAAATGTAAGCACTAAAATGAATAACCTAGTCCGCCCCTGGTAAACTAAAAGAGCTGATTTGAATTTGAGTTCAGTATTTTAAGAGGTCCTCACTACTGTTCATCTTATCAAATTCTCTTCAAATTATATTGAGTAGTTTGAAATTGATTGCAGGAAAATGGATTTCTAGTGACGTCATTTAGGAGGCCGTATCTCCGTAGGGCGGGCCGCTAGGAAAAAAAAATTATGGAAACTTGTCATCTTATCTTTTTATGTTTTGTCTGAATCCGAGAGCTTTTCCACATTTTCCTGGAGACCCTGTATATCATTTCAAGAATGAGAACCTGACACCCATCACAAATTGTAAAGTTTGTAATAAAAAAATAGCTTCACAAATTCTTTTTTCAGTCACACCGCTCAATGTGCAATCGGATGGTTTTTCATTTGATATATCACAATCCATATACATATTCCTATTTGAAAAAAATAGTAGAGGGTTGTGGAGCGTAAATTCAAAGAAGCAAAGGGAAACCTGCTTTCGGAATTACTAATCCCTGAATTCGTTGATTTCCCTCAATAATAATAATAAAAAGAATGATTGTATGATTGCAGTAATCTCCAATTACATAATTGTAAATTTTTTCCTAATTTTCTATAAAAAAACGGCACAACCATTGAACCATTCTACATTCAGCCACATCGCTGAACAGGTAATCAAATTACCTTTCATTTGATGTATCACAATCCATATATTTCCGTCTGAAAAAATAAAGTAGTGGGGACCCCGCACCCCACTACTTTATTTATATTTAGGGACTGAGAAATATCAAATTCAAAAAAGCACAGGATAAATTGTTCGAAATTAATAATCAACGGGTGGGAGGATTTCCCTTAATAATTCTTCGTACAAAAATTATTGCCTAGTTACGTTGATTTTTTGGTACGCTATATAAAATTAAAAAAAAAACATTATTAAATTTTGCTGAATACTTTCTGGAATTCTTTCTGGGTTTTCTTCACCGATATCTGAAAAATCAGAATTGATAAAATTGTTGTTTCTAGAAATCCAGCCTGCGTTATATGTTGTAAAAAAATTCCTCAGAAGTTTTTAAAAGACGTGGTAACGACCAGAAATAAGGAGCTTTTGAGCTCTCGTTTATTCACCTTTCGAGTAGATCCACCTTGCAGATATATTCGCATTGATGAATCCAACGGATGCTTCTTGGACGGCTGACAGAAAAATTTGGCAGCAGCGGTCAAAGAAATTATCTAATAAGGCATATTAACCAACCAAACGGTATCTTCTTCTTAAAGAAGGGAGGAGTGTCACCGCTTTATGATTTGATGCTCGGATTTAACCTCAGAATTTCAGGATTAAACGTCAAAACATTTAAAATAACCAGCGTATTTTGTTCATTCTGGTTGTACGAAATGCACAGAAATATTCATGAAATTTATTGAAGATATTTTCTGGGAAATTCTTGATAAATTGGAAATATGTAATTGTATTCCACGGAGAATATTCAATTAAACCGGCCATTTATATACCTAATTGTGTATTTTACCTAAAAAAATTGAACTACCCAAGAGAACTTGGAACACTTCTGCCGCTAATTAATCAGATATTTTATGGAACAGGCAGTCGTTTTAATTGTGAAGTGTGTTTCAATGAAAGCGCGAGATTTGAATTGATTATAAGTTGACAGATGGGAGTTAGTGCGCATTATGGTAACGGTAAAGGGCGAACGTTATCGTGCTACGATAGCAAAGCCGTGGCGGTCATTTACAAGATATTTTGTTTCATACCTAAATCCCAAAAATATAATCTGTGAATCAATAAATATTTCAATACTTTGCTACAGAAAACCTTGTTGTATTGAACACTTTAATTTTGCGCTCTTATTGAAACAACCTTCATAACTGAATTAATCTTATGGCATTTTATACCGGGTCCTGCAATAGTGCGTTGAGCTTCTATAGCTGCTAAACAAGACGTTTTAGGAATTAAGTTGGGAAGCATTCCCTTTGTACTTGCAATTCTGCACCTCAGCAAATTATTTTATGATATACAGGGTGTTGTCAAATAAAATTATTCAACAAATTAGTGATTTTTTAGATAGAACACCCCTTATATTTTTGCATATTTTCAATGCTCTTCAATACCTCTACCACGATGCAAAATATAAGGGATATTTTTCCAACAGTACGGATCTTATTGAGAAAAAACTGCGAAATTTCGACGAAACAGTAGTTCGGTTATAGTATATTTCATTACTAGTCCAGAAAGTAAGCTTTTTCCGTGCGCGTGCGATGTGTTCCCGTGTGAGGCGGAGCCGAACACGGGAACTCGTGCAAGCACGGAAAAGCCTTTCTGGACGTGTAATGAACGATATTTTTCATTACATCTCTCTGAAAACAATAACACAGGAAAAATTTTCAGCAGAAAGCATTTCGATCTTGTGAAACAATAATTATTCAAAACACTGACATCTACTGTCACGCAATCGTTGCTCTGTGTCTCAGCATAGGAATCACAGGATGCATCTATGCCTCAGCGCACCGTAAAACTTTTTGCGGTGCGGCCGCACGGAGAAGAGTCATTTTCGATGTTCGAAATCTACATGTTTTGATAGGGTTTTCAGTGCGGTGTAATGAAAAAGCCTTTTACTCATTTCCAGAAGCGATAGAAACATGAATTTGATCAGGATTTCTTTTGACTCAAGAATTTGCCTAGTCATCGTTCCTAAATGATCAACCTCTCTTATACAGGATGTCCGTTATCATTGTCCAAATATGAAGAATTTCAAATTGTTTTTTCTCGATTTTTTCAAACGTAACACCCTGTATGTTTTTCCATGATAATGTACACAGTTTAAAACCTTACAATTTTTCAGAAGAGTGTTCCATTCGAAAAATCACTCATCTTTTCAATAATTTTAAATGGGAACACCCTGTATATTAGAAAATAATTTCCTGAGATGCAGAATTGAAATAACAAAGGAAATGCTTTTCAACTAAATTTCTGAAACGTTTGGTTTGGCAGCTATGAAAGCCTAACGCACTATTGCAGGACCCTGTATTGGCAACGTTTTGCCACTCGATCTATTCACATAATGGACGGATGGACAAGCTCCTGACGTCTGACGTCAGTGCTTTAGGTGACCCATTTTTCTTTTCAAAAGTAAAATTTTCAGTAGTAATATCACAAGAGAGTGAGAATAAATTGAAAATAATTCGACAGATTTTCGAAAACTTGTTGCCAGGCAATAGACACGAGAGCCGAGAGCCCGAAGGGCTCGAGTGGCTATTGCCAAATGGCAACAAGTTTGAGAAAATGCCTGGAGAATTATTATCATAAGTAATATCATAAGTGCATCCAATTTTTCCGAAAAAAATCGAAAAAACACGTTGCTAAGTAATATTTTAACAAGAAGCATGAATGCAGGTGGCAACAAAAATCCGAGTCGAAGACGAGGATTTTTGCACCTGCACGAATGCTTTTTGTTAAAAAAATATTACTTTGCACTGTGTTTTTTCGATTTTTTTCACAGGAAAAATTAGATGCACGAATGGTATTTGACAAGACTATTTCAAGAGTAACAGATTATTCTGGATGCATCTATGTATGCATTATTAATTTTCGTTGACAACAACTGTCAAGTTTTGCCGCGGGTAAACCCGAAAAAACTGCTGACAGCTGCTGCCAAACAGTTTTTCCATCTAGAAACCATTTGTGATTCAAAATTGCGCGTTTCTGATTGGTGGGAATTGATAGGAGGGAAATAGTCGCTGGAATAATGTAGGTAGGTAGATTATTTCCACTATAATAATGTTTTGATTGGCTAGAACGTATATGAATTAACTACTGAAATTGAAGATTTCTATTGGTTTGGAGAAACGTCAAAAAATAATCAATTCAATTGGTCTCGAAGTGGAAAACCACGTTGATTTATTCCGTAACATAGACTGATAGATACAAAGATTAGATAGGCAGTCAAGTGCACGGAAGTACATTGTCACTAAATGGCGGAGGATCCGGCTCCTATTGAGGAAACGTTAAATTATTGTTTTCAATCCAAGAAATAATGATCTGGTGTTGTAAGTTCTGCACCTGTACCATCATGACCCCTGCAGATACCCACGAAGAAAATCGTTCTTCATTAGTGCTATTCCTTGTACCCATTATTTATCTCTATTCCACCTCATCTCGAGAAAACTGGAACTTATAGGAGTTAAATGAAGAAATACGGTACAAGGGGATATCTCAGAAGTCGAAGCCAAATCCACACAATTCCATTCATGCGATGCGGATTTTCATTATCTGCGAGAGATCGTGTGGGAGACCCCTGTAAGATAGAGAATTAGGTCGAGAAGAACCGACAAAATCTACATTGGCGGCCTGTTTAACCTTTCGATTTCTGTGTGGGATGAAATGATGGTCCATGAGTAGGAGGAATGAGGGTGATAAAGAACAGCATTTATGTTGTTCATTCCGAGGGAATGAATAATCATCAAACCATAATTGTCCAAACAGGAAGCATTGAATTCTACTTTTACGCGAAATGAAATGCACGTAACATATCGATCAATACAGGGTCTTTCACGAGGAACCTCACCCATATTTATACGGGAAACTACTGAACGTATTTTCATGAAATTCTGCACTTATAAGTATTTCACGATGCTGATGAAATCTAAAATATTTTCATTACACCGCACTGAAAACCCTATCATAACATGTAGATTTTGAACATCGAAAATCACTCTTTTCCGTGCGGCCGCACCGCAAAAAGTTTTACGGTGCGCGAGGCATAGATTCATCCTATGATTCCTATGCTGAGACACAGAGCAACGATTGCGTGACAGTAGATGTCAGTGTTTTGAATAATTATTGTTTCAAAATATCGAAATGCTTTCTGCTGAAAATTTTTCCCGTGTTATTGTTTTCAGAGAGGTGTAATGAAAAATATCGTTCATTACACGTCCAGAAAGGCTTTTTCCGTGCTTGCACGAGTTCCCGTGTTCGGCTCCGCCTCACACGGGAACACATCGTGCGCGCACGGAAAAAGTTTACTTTCTGGACTAGTAATGAAATATACTATTTCAAGGCATGAGCACCTCCGGTTTTTCCGGAAATGACGTCAACTTCCGTTTTTCAAATTAGAACACCATTTTTTTATTGCAGAAATAGAATCCTTAGAAAATTTCAAGTTATTCTGATGTAACATTTTTCAGTTTTGGTTGGAAAATTCTCTCTGAGCGGGAAAATTCGAAAAAAAAATCGAAAATAGAGCTCCGCTGAAACAAGAATAACTTCGAGGTTTTTAGATGGAAAATTTTCATTTTTGGGATTTTTCAAGATGTAAGATTGATGTATCCACTTTAAAAATCGAAATCGCGATTCATGATACAGGGGGTGAAAAAATCGCTTTCAAAGTTAGGGATGACAAAATCGTGAAAAATCAATTTTTTCAAATTAGAACCCCATTTTTTTATGGCAGATATGGAATCTACGTTAAGAAATAATGTGAGTGTACGCATCACACCCTTGCCCTAAAATGGATATTTTCTGAGTTAATATCCACTTTAGGGCAAGGGTGTGATGCATACACTCACATTATTTGTCAACGTAGATTCAATATCTGCCATAAAAAAATGGGGTTCTAATTTGAAAAAATTGATTTTTCACGATTTTGTCATCCATAACTTTGAAAGCGATTTTTTCACCCCCTGTATCATGAATCGCGATTTCGATTTTTAAAGTGGATACATCAATCTTACATCTTGAAAAATCCCAAAAATGAAAATTTTCCATCCAAAAACCTCGAAGTTATTCTTGTTGCAGCTCTATTTTGCCTTTTTTTTGTTTCGAATTTACCCGCTCAGAGAGAATTTTCCAACCAAAACTGAAAAATGTTTAAAATAACTTGAAATTTTCTAAGGAATCTATTTCTGCAATAAAAAAATGGTGTTCTTATTTGAAAAACGGAAGTTGACGTCATTTCCGGAAAAACCGGAGGTGCTCATGCCTTGAAAATATTCTAGATTTCATTAGCATCGTGAAATACTTATAAGTGCTGAATTTCATGAAAATACGTTCAGTAGTTTCCCGTATAAATATGGGTGAGGTTCCTCGTGAAAGACCCTGTATAGTGTATACTCCATTCACTTTTATAGAGTAAACCGGTTGGCCATGGAATTTTGACACATTTCACTCTGTTTATTTTGAAAATGTTAGGTTATAGTAATTTTTGTGTCAGATGATTAAGCAATGTTGCCCTTTCTTCATAAGGGTCCTAGTAATTACGTATTTATCGAAATGTTTATTTACTTAGGGAAAGATTTTGCGGCATGCAGACAAATTTTGTGAAATTCCGGAAAAAGTCACACACCGAGCAGGAATCGAACCTGCGTCTTCCACTTGCCGGGCGGATGCTCTACCGCTGAGCTACCAGTGTGTGTGATACCTTTTCCGGAATTCAGTATCAAGGTATCACACACACTGGTAGCTCAGCGGTAGAGCATCCGCCCGGCAAGTGGAAGACGCAGGTTCGATTCCTGCTCGGTGTGTGACTTTTTCCGGAATTTCACAAAATTTGTCTGCATGCCGCAAAATCTTTCCCTAATTATTCAAACAGACAATAAAATCCATTTATATGTTTATTTACTTTGGGAAAATAATGAATTCGAGAAAATATGTGAATTCAATAATTCCAAAGACATGGCGAACGTTGAGGAAACTTTTTTCTCTGATAATACTGGGAATATTTCACGCATATTAACATGGTTGGAAGATTCTGTTATGTTATTTTCTTGTACGGAAGACAAGAATAGAGTGTTGAAATTTTACTGAATAATAATGGGCAGAATAGTCCGTTACTTTGTGATAGTTTATTCGAAAAAGGAACAAAAGTACAATGGGATGAAGTAAGATATATACAATATAATTCATAATGTAATTTCCTTACCTAATTTCAATGGCATGAGCTTAAGTCGTAATTTTTTAACAATATTCAATAAGTAATCTTTCAAGAGAATCGTTTATACTCTTATCCAATTAGAATAACTTCACTTATATAAATGAGATTGCACACATGGAAGAAATCAGGTGAAAACGTCTGATGTAAGCAGTAATATTAAATTCAAAAACGTCTACTTATGAATACAATCATTAATAAAGATTTTTCTTCAAACTAGCATATAATGATTGGATACA
This sequence comes from Adalia bipunctata, assembly GCA_910592335.1. Taxonomy (NCBI): domain Eukaryota; kingdom Metazoa; phylum Arthropoda; class Insecta; order Coleoptera; family Coccinellidae; genus Adalia; species Adalia bipunctata. Next base: position 30,548,279 of record OU342955.1, read on the forward strand.
AAAACTTGAGAAAATGGCAACACAATAAAGAAATTGGTTTTGAATATAAAACTTCCATAATTTTCAATCACAAAACATTATTTTCATCGTGTCATGTATATGTTTTTTTGAGAAAGAGCATTAGGTTATTTGATGTATCAAACATTATAGCATGTTCAAAGCAATTACAGTATTAGCAAAACAGATTCGAAGAGGACACCATACATTTTTCACTATGATACGAGAGCACAAAGATGAAAACCTCTGAGTAATTATAGAGATTTTGTATTTTTTTCAAAGAATCGGCTGACATATTTATAACGGACAGAATCTTCAGGAACAACATTTCATCTTTCTTTTGGATTAAGACTGACAAAATATCTTGAAATCTGCAACCAAAAAGGAGACAGAAAATCATCAGGAAATAGTATATAATATAACCTACATTTGGTCCTTGACAACAAAGGTCTTCCGACCATATCTGGTCCTCCAAGCAATTATTTTTCAGATCCTCAGGTTTACGAAGAACGCTTCATGTCCCTTATAATGATAAATCATTTCCCAAAGTTTCCTTATTGATTATTTTTCTATCTAGGCGATTTGCAGCAACTTCCTCTTCCATAATATAGACTTTTTTTAATTTTGTTTGATTCAGTTGAACCTCGACATTTTTGCAATACAAGAAAACCTAAATGTTAGGTCTTTTTACACTGCATAGAGGGTTCTGTTGAAAAAGGTAGCTCTATCGCTCAGGAGATCAGATGCTCTTCACTAGTGATCTTCCTTTCGGAGTTGTTGAAGCTCCATCCATTTTGAGTTTCCCCATTTTAAGTTGAAGAGACGAGAAAGAATTTCCTATACATATTATTCCATATCCATTAGATCATTGTTCGAGTCAGAGTCATCCTCAGAAAATTCTGCATCTGAATCAGATTCCCCCAATGAAATAATGAATGGAAGAATATCTGCTACTGGAAGATTACCCATGTGTTTCGTCCAGTCCTCTGTGATAAGTCTTTCACCAGGCCCGCCGCTAGCTGTCTGAGCGCCCGCGTGCAAATACTGTTATGCCGCCCCCAATAGGGCGCTACATCAGGACCGTATCCTGAGAGTATTTCGGGGAGGGGGGGTTGTGGCAAGTTTTAGCGAGGGACCTGAACTGATCTTGAGTGAAAAGCGGGGAGTTTCAATTTCGAATGCAACGGACCCTAGGGGGTGTATTTTCCGACAAAGACCCTCATTCTGTTTTTATTTGGTAACAGATGGTTTTTTATGACATGCAATAATTGGCATAAACGATACGGCGACACTGAAAATATTCAACTACTACTACTACTACCTGGTTGTAATATTGGGAAAAAGAACATCTGCAAATTTTTCTCTTAGAATATTCAACAAAATCAGAAATGCCGTAGGAACTTTCTGAATCGATGTTTCCCGAGGGCGCAATTCGAAGTTCCGGGAGGGCAATTTATCGGATTATGTGAATTTTTAGATCTTGAAGTTTTACTCCATAACTGGATCTAGGCCCTCTCAGTATTTCGCCAAGGGGGGAGGGGGGGCACCTGCGGAACTTCGGGGGGCGGCAGTGCCCCTCCCGGAAATATACCTGAAAGAAAAACTGCAGTGAATTCACTGAATTCCGTGGATATACGGAAATTATCGATCCTTCAGAGAAAAAGTCTCTCTAAGGGGGATGGGGAGACCTTGCCGCCCCAATGTTGAACGGAGTTGGAGAAATTTCAAAGCAGTTGGCAAAGTTTCGATGGCATATGGCAAAATTTCTATGTTTCTATGACAGTTGGCAAAATTTTAAAGCAGTTGAGAGTTGGACAACCACCCCCCCCCTTCTTTTTCTTCCTCCCCCGCTTACCACGTTGTTTGTCCCCTCCAAAAAAAAATTCAATTTCACTGGATTTGCCGCCCTTGTGCCGGGCACGCCTTGCACGCCCGCTTACGGCGGGCCTGTCTTTCACAATGTAGATAAAAATTTTGACACATATCTGATGTACATTTTGAAAGAGCCAGACTCCATAAATTCAACATTCTATCCTTTGTATAGGGATGCGAATTTATGTTTTTGTTATAGAAGTTCTTACAAAACCTTGAACCGAATGATATGGTGCATTGTCCATTACCACCACTTATTTCACAGGAATCTTAGCTAAAGATGGAATCAGTCGATTAATAACCCAATTTTGAAAAATTTCACAGGTCATTGTGATAGTCACGGTCATTGTTCTTTGAATCTAAAATGAAATCACATCCCTCTGAAAACCCAAAATTACTTCCTGCGTGTAGAACCGTGAAACGTTTTCCTTCTGATTTAATTTTGGATGGATTGCTCATCATATCAGATTCATGTGTCCAGCGACGAACTGAAGTACCATTTTGGTAAATCCAAGTTTCATCTGGAAATACAAATCTGATATTTTCATCTAAAGATTTAGACTGTAAAAATTTGCGCAGGAAAGTTTTGTTCACATAAAATTTTGCGTTCTGTTGGCGTTTTACCGTATTGAATACGTAGAGCAAGTTTGGACTGTATCTTCTCAAGTTTGGATGTTGCGAAAGCAAGCACAAATACAGATTCCCGGTCAGTAAGAGACTGAATATAAAATGTCTTACCGGTTGCCAGTGATGTTGGGGGCTTCCTTGAAGTCGCAGGCTCGGAGGGATCCCTCAAAGTGAACAAGGCACTTTCCATACACCTCGTTTCACACACCACAATCGATGTCGATTAATTTGGACACTGTCTCTAACAGCTAATTTGTTCTGTATTGGTTTCAACAAATATGCACTTGAAACAATACTTAGCGAAAAATAGACAACTTAGGCGATTGTCACCTTTGCGAAAAATCTCGAAAATAATGCGGAAAACTACTTCGTGATATGCACTTCATGAAGTTTCAAAGCGAATTGTTCCTTTTCACACAAAAAAAAGGTTCGTCCACATGGGCACGTATTTTCCAGAAATTAGGGACATTCTATAGTTCAGCAACCCACATTACAAGAAAATGCACTGTGTGTTGCCGACACAACACGTTCATTTACCCTTTTGTATTTGTAACCCATTGATTTTATAATTTTGAAAAGTGTCCGTCCTCCGTTATATTCCAAATGTTCCTTTGCAAAAGTGAGTAAAGTATCAATCGAAAAGTGTTCATTTTTCAAATTATAATTCCAAATTTGTCGTTGCAGATCTTCTTTCAAAATAAAGTCTTCCGTCAGTGTCTTTTTGGGTGCCCCAATAAAATGAAATTCTTTGTCGTTTCTTCCACTTAAAATCCTCCTAATTATGTTTATGTGCAGCTAAAAAGTAAATATCTACTCATATAAAATGTAAAACCTTGGTTTTCACTCACATACGTCGAAAATGTTGGATACCTGGTGCTGAACTGTCGATTCTAAATTATCAGTGTTACTTTTAGAATGCGCAGATTTTAATTCCAAATAGCACGTCCTGATACTTATCCTCTGCTTTTTCGAAACTACCTTCGGCATTCTTGGTTTCCAGGCTTGATAATTAGATAATAATTAATGAAAAGTAATGATGAATGAATAAGGGCAACGTCTCCCAGCTTTATTCATTGACGTAATGGCATTCAGAAGTGCCAACCTGCGATTCTTTGGGGTAAAAAAACTTGATAAACCTAAAACTTGACCAACCGCGATACTTTATAAAAGTGAATGTAAACATAGAACAATTTTTTCGACATGACTGTACCAGAAGAAGGGTAATGTGTTTTGAGTGTATTCATGTCTATTTCTTATTCACACTCTATAGTCCCAATGGCTTGATGTGAAAACATATTTCAACGTTCAATTGAGTTCTTTATGGTATTTCTTCTATCATACTGTTATATATACTCCATTCACAATCATAAAATCACAACTCTGGCCATGGTTTCGTTTTCAGCAATTTTTCTTCTCTATGTATAGGTGATGTAAGTTTTATTGCTCTATCACTGAGGCCTATAGCCACTGTTTCCTTTTGCTTTTTTGGGTGGCATGATGAGTAATGAAGGTATCTTCGGGACCAAGTGGGTTTTTGGTACCAGCTTGTTGATAGACTTCCGTTGTTTCTTCTCAACAAAACATCTAAAAATGCGATTGCCCCGTTTTTTTCTTCTTCAATTGTGAATTTTATAAAATAAATAAAATAAAAATTTTATAAAATTCACAATTGAAGAAGAAAAAAACGGAGCCTTGGTAAAGCGAGTACTACTTGAAAATGGTTTCCCTAAACAACTAATAGAGAGAATAGTGAAGAACCGCATTTTCCTTCATTACAACACGGAACAGAAAACAAAAAAAGAAATAGATTTGACAAAAATGTTAGTACTACCATACATAAAGGGTGCTGGAGAAAAAATTAAAAACATCATGAAAAAATATGGATATACAGTAGTTTTTAAAAATGATAACAAGCTGAATACTGTTTATACAAAAATTAAGGATAGAACAGAAAAATGGGATCAATCAAATTTAGTTTATTCAATTCCCTGTAAAACCTGCGACCTGAAATATATTGGAACAACAAAACAAAAATTGAAAAACAGAATTTCCGCACATAAGAGCACAATTAGGACGAATAAGGCAGAAAGTACGGCTTTAGCCGAACATGTTTTGAAGCTAGGCCATGATATGGATTTTGAGGAAACCAGCATTCTATATAGAGAGAAAATAAAGAACAAAAGAGAAATAGCGGAAAAAATTTTTATAAAACGAGAAATAAATTCGATGAATAGAATAACAGACTGTGCGAACTTCAGTTCAATTTATTCCAATTTGATCAAGGATGAAAATAGACGAAGTAGACAACCTAACATACAGGAGAGAGTTATGGTTGGTGGTTAAAGACTGAAGGAGGATGAATGATGGATTGTTTGTTTATCTGACGTTGCATCGAGAACATACATTTTTTCACCAGATATTCCCGAAAATTTTGTGAAAGATTTGGTTGACGAGTAGATTTCCCTAGAATATAATTGAAGTACACATCTCAGAGATCATGGATAGAGATAATAATAACGATGGTGCTTGCTCTGTTGTAGAAATACTTATTTCATAGTGGTGAGAGAATTCTCTACTTTCCAATCTTGTGTTCTATTGTTTGTGTTTTAAAAGTCTGATTTTTTTTGTGCTACTGAAGCTACTGAATGATCAGACTATATATAAGGAAATCAATAAAGACCCCACTAATGCTCTACAAGAAAAAAATAACAGAATCATTAAAGATTGGAAGTCAAAAAATTTGATAACCACACAAGACTATAATAAATTAATGTGTTATACATCTGTTTGTCCTAAAATATATGGACTTCTGAAGATCCATACGGAGGGGAGACCACTGAGGCCCATTGTAGCTAGCATGACATCCCCATCTTATAATATGGGGTGTTTTCTAAACAATGTTCTACAAAACATAGTCGGAAAAACGGATTCTTACGTCAAAGATTCCTGGCAGTTTGTTGAATATGTGAGAAAAATTAAAATACCTACTGATCATGTTCTCGTGTCCTTGGATGTGATATCACTTTATACGAACATTCCCCTAGATTTGGCTCTTTTGGTAGTATCAAACAAATGGGAGGAAACAAAAAATCATACATCTCTTAACAAAAACGAATTCTTGGCTGGAGTAAAATTTTGCCTAGAAAATACTTACTTCTCATATAAAAGAAAATGGTACTCACAGGAGGAAGGAATTGCAATGGGTAACCCAATAGCAACGTCCATAGCGAATTTAGTGATGGAGTATCTTGAGGGAGAAATAATGAAGTTGCTAAAAATAAATGTTGGTTTCTATAAAAGATATATGGATGACATTATTTTATCTTTACAAAAGGGAAAAGAAAACGAAGTTTTAGAATTCTTCAACGGTTTTAATACGAACATAAAATTCACAATTGAAGAAGAAAAAAACGGAGCAATCGCATTTTTAGATGTTTTGTTGAGAAGAAACAACGGAAGTCTATCAACAAGCTGGTACCAAAAACCCACTTGGTCCCGAAGATACCTTCATTACTCACATGCCACCCAAAAAAGCAAAAGGAAACAGTGGCTATAGGCCTCAGTGATAGAGCAATAAAACTTACATCACCTATACATAGAGAAGAAAAATTGGCCTTGGTAAAGCGAGTACTACTTGAAAATGGTTTCCCTAAACAACTAATAGAGAGAATAGTGAAGAACCGCATTTTCCTTCATTACAACACGGAACAGAAAACAAAAAAAGAAATAGATTTGACAAAAATGTTAGTACTACCATACATAAAGGGTGCTGGAGAAAAAATTAAAAACATCATGAAAAAAAAAATATGGATATACAGTAGTTTTTAAAAATGATAACAAGCTGAATACTATTTATACAAAAATTAAGGATAGAACAGAAAAATGGGATCAATCAAATTTAGTTTATTCAATTCCCTGTAAAACCTGCGACCTGAAATATATTGGAACAACAAAACAAAAATTGAAAAACAGAATTTCCGCACATAAGAGCACAATTAGGACGAATAAGGCAGAAAGTACGGCTTTAGCCGAACATGTTTTGAAGCTAGGCCATGATATGGATTTTGAGGAAACCAGCATTCTATATAGAGAGAAAATAAAGAACAAAAGAGAAATAGCGGAAAAAATTTTTTATAAAACGAGAAATAAATTCGATGAATAGAATAATAGACTGTGCGAACTTCAGTTCAATTTATTCCAATTTGATCAAGGATGAAAATAGACGAAGTAGACAACCTAACATACAGGAGAGAGTTATGGTTGGTGATTAAAGACTGAAGGAGGATGAATGATGGATTGTTTGTTTATCTGACGTTGCATCGAGAACATACATTTTTTCACCAGATATTCCCGAGAATTTTGTGAAGGATTTGGTTGACGAGAAGATTTCCCTAGAATATAATTGAAGTACACATCTCAGAGATCATGGATAGAGATAATAATAACGATGGTGCTTGCTCTGTTGTAGAAATACTTATTTCATAGTGGTGAGAGAATTCTCTACTTTCCAATCTTGTGTTCTATTGTTTGTGTTTTAAAAGTCTGATTTTTTTTTTGTGTTTTTAAGGAATATATAAAGTTTTATAGTATTTATTGTGATATCTAAAGTAGGATTGTGTATGTTTTTTTTAGACTTGAAAATGGCTAAAACCAATAGCCGAAACGTCGTCATTACTGAATGAAAATAAAGAGTATTTCACTGGAATGAATTTGGCCACCTATACCCAATAACTAAATATATATTATTCTAACAAAGGTGCAAAACTTACTCAAGAATGTATCTTTTACATTTAATTCATACAGGCTTTAATCTATTCAAGTTATATTTTATGCATCCTTTAGTTTTTAACTTTACAAGTCTTTCAATTATTAATACATTTCAACTTGTTAATGATATTTTATCTATATAACAATTGATTATTCATCTCATCTTCAACTTATTCATTTATAGATGTGTTAGATGATTGTGAATCATTCATCACGCTGCTCTCGAGATAAAAACTCTCTTTCTATATATTTCTGTAGTTGTGTTGTTTCGATTTTTCATTATATTTTTTCAATAACCTGAGAAAGCAATTTTTAAAATTGTAAGAAACACCAATAAACTCTCTCTCTTTGTATTTAATTTCAGAAAGTAGAACAGAAGTTGCAAACGAAACAAATATCCTATTGTTTCAATAAACATTTTATAATTCACGTTTTCATGGTTACATTCCACATCGAATCTTCGAAGCTTACTTACCCAAAACAAAAAAGTTGAAAATTCAATATCTCGACTCCAGAAAAAATATAAATGCTTATTTCTGAAATGGTAATTTCAAGCTCTGTCGAAATATGTGAACATATACGGGGAGTCTCATTTGAATAACAATATTCATGGCGGTATCTCAAGAAACATCAGTTTCCCGACAATTCGATAACCGTCATTGAATTCTACGTAAGAAGTTGCTACGAGAATTTTTCACAGAAATAAAAATATCAACAGAAGAAAGGGCACAACAATATTTCTATTTATAGCCATTTTTCTTCGAACTTAACCACGCAAACCGGGTTAACTATACTATGACGTCATAGATAACTTCGGTTTTCTTGTGGAGGTTGACAGATTTCCTTCTTGTTCGTTGATGTATTTGACAATTTGAATATTAAGCTTATTATATCGAAGTCTTTGATTATTCATAACGACTTTAACTTCATGTTCGTGAAAATATAGTGACAATGTGTGTGGCAAATTTAGTAGTATTGGAATTTATGGAGGATATTCAGATTTCACAACTTCTTCTTTTGAAAATACTTCGCCGAGAGAATCGAAATTTCACCGACGTATGAATCGATTATTCCTCTTTCCGACCGTATGAAAATTTCCTCGCCGTATCGTAGCTTCGGGAATTTATGGAGGATATTCAGATTTCACCACATCCTTCTTTTAAAAATACTTCTACTTCGCCTAGGAAATCGAAATTCCACCGCTAGATTTATAAACAATAATCTCTTAATCATATTGCCTCTTTTGCTTTGAATAGTTCGAAAGAATTTTTTTTTAATATCGAACTCTTTTCTTTCAGAACATGTCAGGAACTCACTGGAAGATTTACAGGTAAGAAAATGTTTAATTGAAATGGTGAAAGTCATCTAACGAATAAATAATGTGTAAAACAATAGGAAATTGGACATTTCGATAGTCGTTATCAGAATCTTTCGTCTGTTGACATCGAGGACGATATGTTGATATCTCATAAGTAACATTCAAATCACCCCTCTATATGCGATTTTCAGCAAAAGCTGGACATCATTGTTGATGAGGTGAACCAGAATAACGAAAAGAAGTGACTTTATGCTGATTTAGTATTTGATCTGTTTAAATCTTATCAGAGTAACATAACTGAACTTCGATAGAACAAGATTGTAACGTGGGTCCTCTGAAACTGTTAGTCGGATTTTCCATTAGGTGTCGCCATGATGTAGTACCTGCTTATTCTTTATGAGCAATCTTATTCTCATCGAAGTTGAGTTATGTTGCTCTGATGAAATTAAAACTAATCTAAACTCACTTTGATGGAAATGGAACTTTTGCTGGTATGCCTGTAAGTGGTTTATGGCAAAGGACCCCGCACTTTTTGTATGAAAAGTGGCGACCGGTCAAATTTTCTGAAAGTTTGTTATGTTGTTGTACCCGACTCAGTGACCAAAAAAGTCAATGGGTCCAACCCAATCCTATGGCTAGTTTTCTGAATACGGGGTGTTAAAGTTGAAAATTGCTCGAATTTTAGGATTTATTTTTTGATTATTAAGTGTTAGATTAGATTTCTGTTGCATACACACGTTTACTACATATTCTAGTAATGAAATTAGTGGATACGTATAATCAAAAATATTTATATTTACAGGGTGATTCACGAATATATGACGGTAGTTTCTTGCCAAAATTCACTTTTTCTACTGTGACGTCAGGAAGGCATATTTCTGAAATGTTCTTATCGATTTAGTATTATGACGACAAAATATTGCACAGTGCATATTTTCTATATAGGGTGTTTCACAGAGAGAACCACTAGACCTAATAATTTTTTTCTAGGATTAATTCGAAACCCTGCCTTTTTGAATTGATTTTTGGGAAAAGCAATACCATAAACATATGTGTGTCTCTAATCTCCGAAATATTCATGGTGGTTTATTCATAGGAAGGTATCCTATTTTGAAAAAAGTCCAAAAAACATGAACACCCTGTATTCGAAAATTTCCTCGGTCAAATGCAACTATTTTTTCACTATATATTGATTCCCACAAGATCTCCAGAGGTATGAATTCTAAATCCGATGCTATGACCAGCTTTCGAGATACAGGGCGTTGAAGTGGAGAATAACTTATTTCATCAGTTTTTCTTTTCAAATTAAAAAGCTGGATTGATTTTATGTTGCGCCCATGAATTCAGTATGAGAACAGATCAGATGCGCAAAGAAAGGTTCAGTTAAAATATATACTGTTACAGGGTGATTCAAGAATAAATGACAATAGCTTTTGCAAACACTCGATAATTCTACAGTTTCTTCACAGAGAAATTATTCCATGAAGTTAATACCTAGTCGTCCACAATTTTCAGTCTGAAATACTTCATTATGATTACTTTTCATAGGTATAGGTTGAGCCATAAATAATATGCTTCGAAATAATTGAAAAGAGAACTTTTCTGGTGAATTTTGAATAACTGTCTAACATTTTATCAAGTAAGCATAACCGTAAGAATTTTTAAATAAATATACAAGGTGATTTAGAAATAATCTTATACCAAATTATACATTTCTTGCATGCGTAGATCATCCTAAATATTTTTTTTGGTAAAAAAATATATTTATAAAATAAGAACTGAGGTTATGACTATAATAATATTGAAACTTTTCAATATACATACCTACTTATAATTCGCTATACACGAATATTGTGGACTGTGGAGTACCTACCTATAAAAATAGGTTCGTATTCTACCTACACAAGAAGATGGTTTATTGTTTTTTTTTTGGGTAATAGCGCAGTTAGTGAGCGCGCTCATAAAGATACCCAAAATTCACTAAAAAGTTTTCAATTCAAAGCATAAGTATTTTTGATATGGTTGGCTGTATGGCTCACCCTGTATGAGAAGTAATCATAATGAAGTATTTCAGACTGAAAATTGTGAACGACTAGGTATTAACTTCATGGAATAATTTCTCTGTGACGAAACTGTAGAATTATAGAGTGTTTGCAAAAGCTATTGTCATTTATTCTTGAATCACCCTGTAACAGTAAATATTTTAACTGAACCTTTCTTTGTGCATCTGATCTGTATTCATACTGAATTCATGGGCGCAACATAAAATCAATCCAGCTTTTTAATTTGAAAAAAAAAACTGATGAAATAAGTTATTCTCCACTTCAACGCCCTGTATCTCGAAAACTGGTCATAGTATCGGATTTAGAATTCATACCTCTGGAGATCTTGTGGGAATCAATATATAGTGAAAAAATAGTTGCATTTGACCGAGGAAATTTTCGAAAACAGGGTGTTCATGTTTTTTGGACTTTTCTCAAAATAGAATACCTTCCTATGAATAAACCACCATGAATATTTCGGAGATTAGAGACACACATATGTTTGTGGTATTACTTTTCCCAAAAATCAATTTCAGGGTTTCGAATTAATCCTAGAAAAAAATGATTAGGTCTAGTGGTTCTCTCTGTGAAACACCCTATATAGAAAATATGCACTGTGCAATATTTTGTCGTCATAATACTAAATCGATAAGAACATTTCAGAAATATGCCTTCCTGACGTCACAGTAAAAAAAGTGAATTTTGGCAAGGAACTACCGTCATATATTCGTGAATCACCCTGTAAATATAAATATTTTTGATTATACGTATCCACTTATTTCATTACTAGAACATGTAGTAAACGTGTGTATGCAACAGAAATCCAATCTAACACTTAATAATCGAAAAATAAATCCTAAAATTCGAGCAATTTTCAACTTTAACACCCCGTATTCAGAAAACTAGCCACAGGATTGGGTTGGACCCATTGACTTTTTTGGTCACTGAGTCGGTTACAACAGCATAACAAACTTTCAGAAAATTTGACCGGTCGCCACTTTTCATACAAAAAGTGCGGGGTCCTTTGGGTCAGATGCGTGTCTGTCGTTGATATTCACATTGATGAACTGTACCTGACCAATCGGTGGTCTTATTGAAGTATTGCCTATAGAAATTATCATTTATTACGCACTATTTTCAGTTTGAACATTGTATTGTGATGGTTTTGTGACACCTGCCTTAATTTTTCTCAATAAATTTGATTGAATTCACAATTGTGAAACTAGCTACAAGAAGCATCTGCATACAAGATGTAGGTATCTACTTACAAGCACATGTGAATTGAAGGAGAGGTGAGGACAAGGGAGCAATGCCCCCGTTCGAGCTCGACAAAAAACCCTTGATGATTCAGCGAATTTTCAATATTCGATTTTCAGACACCCAGAAGGAGCTGTTTATCATCAAATTTGATATTTTTTGTTTGAAGAACATAGTATAGCAAGAAGTAAATGAATTTGGAGAAAAAAATCGTGAAGATTTTCTTCTTGTGAACATTTTTTGTCACTTAAATATTGTAGTCGTTTTCTGAATTTATTATTTGAAACAAACCAGCTGTTCGAGGAGATCTAAAGTAGATGTTTAGTTGTTGTTCGAATACCTAGAGCACGTGTACCCGGAGTTTATCGCCAGCGGGGTTGTTATTTCGAGAATTCGCTAACAGTACGAACAAAAATCCAACTACTGTTATAAGATGTTGTCAAGCGTGGTTTGATAATGCCCAAAATCGAAGAAGAGTAGGCACCGGACTTCGAAGAGTCACAAAGGAAGTCGACATCTCAGATTTATGGCTAGTAGAGACCAATTTGCGTTAACTCGATCTTTGACTGATGAGTGGTCAGGAGAACAAGGCCATCCTGTAACTGTCCAAACGGATTACCGCCGGATAATGTCTTTTGGACTGCATCATTGTCGACCCCATCTTGGTAGGCGTTCTGGTATGGGGTCCTATTGAACATGCGAGTAGGTCGTTTTTAGTCTTTATACGAGGTAACATGACAGCGCTGCGTGACCTTCAAGAAATTGTGGAGCCATATCTTCTCTCTTACCTTGACCAGCTCGAGAATCCAAAATTCCAGCAAGATAATGCTCGACCTCATGTTGCCAGAGTTAGTTTAAACTTTTTTGAAGCGATCGATGTTTATTTTTTTGCCATGGCCGCCTAGATCCCCTGACATAGAGCATGTCGGGGACATCATGGGTAGAAGGATCAAGGACTTTGGCGGCTCTGAGACATGAAGTACAGGTAGCTTGGGATAGTATCCCCCAAGAGAAAAAGATCATCTTATATCATCAATGCATCAATACCAAGACGTGTTGGGGAATGTATAGATAACCGCGGTGTACAACACATTATTAACAAATTTATCTGAAAACATTGTAAGCCTTCGTTTTTTTCTCCAAATTGTAATCATTCACTCCTTGCTATTCTCTATGTTGCACCAAAAAAAATTTAAAATGAAATAGCTCCTTTTGGGTGTTGCAGTTTCTTTGTCTGTTAGTATAATTATTTCTTCATCCTCTGCATATCATCGATGCGAATGAAACGAAAAAATCTTATACAGATCCGACTTTTCAAACTGAAAGACTCAACAGAATCATGAAAGAGGGCAGGTGTCGAAAAGTTCCGAAATCATTTCATTCCTACTCCCCGATCTTTGAAAAGGATAATGAATACATCGATAAATAATATTCTGACGATACGCGCTACTAGATAACTTATCGCGGCATCTGTATTCTGGAAGTTAATTTTCATGGTGAAAATAGTGGAGTGCCTGGAGCATTCAAGCTCGGACAAGAGTTACAGTGAATGAATTGATACGATCGATGTGGGATATTGTTTTTTAAACTATAAATTGCAATGTTTACCCATTTTTTTTGTGTGCAATCCATTTTTTCATTGTTTAAACAAACTATTATAAAAAATTGATGTTTGACCATATATTTTCACTTTAAACAGTAATTTTTTTGTATGTATATGTTGAATCTCACCTGAGTAGACATATAGGAACATTTTTCAAAGATACCTGTGAATAAAATACCAGTAGGCATCTCGAACGTGGAGGGGAGAGCGGAGCGACAGCTGCTATTATCTCTAATATATAAAATTCTCTTGTCTGCATTTTTGTTACCGAACTCCTCCGAAACGGCTGGACCGATTTTCGTGAAATTTTGTGTGCATATCGGGAAGGACTGGGAATCGGCCAACATCCATTTCTCAGCCCCCTAAATGATAAGGATGGTCCACCCCTAACTTTTTTTTTATTTTTCCGGACAAAATTTTTTATTTTTATTTTTTTATGATACGGCATACAAACATACATATAACCCTAAATTTTCACCCCTCTACGATCAACCCCTTTTTCTATCACAACCTAACCTAACCTAAATTGAACTCTTTCAGGCTAGATTTTTATTTTTATTGGCCAACATCTATTTTTCATCCCCCTAATTGTTAGAGGTTGTCCACGCCTATTTTTTTTTTTTTTTGGTAAAAATTTTTTATTTTAATTTTTTCATGATACAGCATACAAAAATACATATAACCCTAAAACTCTAGAATGGATCGTTTGACGACTCAAATTGGCCCCTTTGCTTTTTTTTTGGCATTGCTGACTATACATAGAACATATAAATAAATTGAGTTAAAATACTTAAACGGATTAAAACCTAACCTAACGGAAAGGGTATTTGATGGGTATAAAAAAGAAAGTATTAAATCAGCCGAATGGAATCCTCGTGCATTAAAAAATAAATGTGCAGATATTGAATTTGATGAACATATACCTTCAAAAATTGCTCAAGATAAATTTTTGACAAATAGCAAAAATGAAATTCGCTTGATAGAAATGTTGAGAGTTAAATTAGCTGACAACAATATATTTACGTGCCAAGCGGAAAGCGATGCCGACAAATTAATTGTTGAGACGGCAATGAATTTGGAATCAAAAGATGTTGTTATAGTTTCAGAAGATATCGATGTGTTAGTGATATTAACGGCATTGGTAGATAAAGATCGTGAAATATATTTTCTAAAACCATCCCGAGGCAAAGTTCAACAGAAGATATTTTCATCGAAATGTTTAGAAAAATCATTACCAAACTGTTAAGAACATATTCTTTTTTTACATGCCTTTACGGGTTGTGACACTACTTCTGCATTTTTCAATAAAAATTTTGCCAAAAATGTTGAGAAACAGATTGATTTACACGACTCAGTAAAAGTATCCAAAAATATCAATGAAGACCCGAATAATATATTGCAAGCAGGTGTGGCTGTGGCATGTATTTTGAGTTTATATGGCGCTCCGTCTAACACTCATGATTTAAATACATTAAGGTTCAATTCTTTCATAAAAGCAACAGCCAAAAATACAAGTGTTCTTTTGTCATCACTGCCTCCAACAACTGATGCAGCGTTTGAGCACCTTAAAAGAGTTTACCTACAAATTCAGATATGGCTAGGAAATGACGTAGTTATTGAAAATTAGGGATGGAAGGATTCCAATAACATGTACATCCCAATAACAATGAATCAATTACCTGCTCCGGATAATTTATTGCAAATGTTATTTTGTAATTGCAAAAAGGGATGTGGAGCTGCGTGTGGATGCAGAAAAAGTGGTTCATACTGCAGTGTAGCATGTCTACAGTGCAGCGAAAATAAATGTTCCAATACTTCACTCATTATACAGATAGATGAAGTAGAAGAAAATATTTGATGTTGACAACAATGTTATATATTTAAATAAACGGATTTTGTACTAATAATTTTTTTTCATGGTCGTGATTAATTACATTCTTTCTTTAAATGTACACAATAGAGTACGTTTCATTTATAATTAAACTGGCCGAGAAATTCCATTGTACATAGCAGCTGTCGCTCCGCTCTCCCCTCCACGTTCGAGATGCCTAGTGGTATTTTTATTCACAGGTATCTTTGAAAAATGTTCCTATATGTCCACTCAGGTGAGATTCAACATATAAATACAAAAAAATTACTGTTTAAAGTGAAAATATATGGTCAAACATTAATTTTTTATAATAATTTGTTTAAACAATGAAAAAATGGATTGCACAAAATAAATGGGTAAACATTGCAATTTATAGTTTAAGAAACAATATCCCACATCGATCAAATTATTTCATTCACTATAACTCTAATCCGAGGTTTTACGGTTTTGAATGCTCCAGGCACTCCACTAAAATAGGATATTTGTGTTCGAGTTATAGGGTGTTTCTGGCAAATGTGCATTAGAAAAAAGTTGCTATAACTCCGTCCTTGTCGAACCAATTTCCCTAAAGCACTTTTGTTACAGTAGTATTCAATGGTATCAGTGGTTTTCTCTGGTTTTTCGTAGCATAAATATAATTAGACATTCATGAAAAATATGGGGGGGGGAAGTGACGAATGATGTTGAAAAATTTGGATTGTTTTGGCATCATTCATACAGGAAACATATACCTTCTGTCTTTTTCTGATGGGGACATTCTTAATATTCCAAAAGAGCTAGAAATTTCAGTTTGAAAAATATGACATACTTGTGATTTTATTGAAAGCACATTTCCAAAAAACCCTCTCTAGTACTACATGGATGAAATTTTTTGCTTACTATGTTCTCTTGGTTGAACATTTTTATGGCCCGTCTTGGAAACTTCCTAGATCCGCTAGTGCCTACAAGGTGGATATCATGCGCTCATAATCTCCTGACTATACCCGTCATTGAGGCAATGATCCATATTTCATTTGTTTATACAGGGTGTCCCACTAGTGCCGCAGCGGACGATATACGCGTAACGGACTGCGTTTTGCAAAATTTTTTGATGCAGACTTGATATACTACAAGAAGAGCACAACCTAAAAATAGTTTCGAATATATAGGGTGGCCCACAAAAGAGGAATAGCGGGTGACTTTGTTTTTTCAAATGGGACACCCTACATTCAATAGTCTTTTTCAATTTTCTGAAACTTCCTGCATGCATCCGTATACTTTTCACATATTTTTATTCGACTGTTTTCGAAATATTGGCCATTTTGACAAAAAAATGATACTTGTAGAGGCTATGTTATACAATTATATTTCACGAACCCTTGCACATACCAATAACAGTTTCATATGGATTGAAAGACAAGACTTCAAAGTATCACACCCAGCCATAATAAAGCAGCTCCAGCATACAGAGTGTCCACAAAAAGACTATCAACATGACGAATTTCAAATCGATTTTTCTCCATTTTTTCAAATGCAATGCATATAATTTTTTCTCATCATTGTAATCACCATTCATTTTACTTCATTTTTTGTCAAATACATGATATGCATATCTCTAACGGAATAGGATTTTTTAGAGTTTTTCCTCCAAATTCACATATACTTTCGAATTCAAAGAGCAGATTTGGCTTTTCTGTGGTTATTGGGGAGTTGGGGACTGTCAAATTATTCTATTCAAAATTTACATCATTGCAGCTTCAATTCAAATCATCATAGTTTTTACGGAATGGATGAATACTCACACAATGATGTAAAAATTCAAAAACTACCAATGAGTTTGAATGTACAAGTTATGAATGCTTCAATAAAACGAGTTTCGAAACTTCAGGCTACAAAAAAGTGCCCGCTCTTATCCTTATACAACTTTCTTCGAAAAAATGATATTCATAAGTTTCACAGGCACGCACGCAGATCTTCGAGCTCGCAAGCTCAAAGCTTGTTTGCAATTTTTGAAAGATTCGACGTTCCAAGTAGAAACATAGAATATTATCAAAAATGCATTTTGAAAAATGGGTACAGAAAGCAAGTTTTTGTCTTCAGTAACTGATTTCATCACATTTTTGAGTATATACATCAAAACCTTCTAGTTCCTCATTTCGCTATAATATGGATTGACGCTTCAATGATGCTAATTCTGAAGGGAATAATTTGACAGTTCCCAATAACCACAGAAAAGCCAAATCTGCTATTTGAATTCGAAGGTATATGTGAATTTTAGGGAAACATTACGAAATAGCGCTCAAAAATCCTATTCCGTTAGAGATATGCATATCATGTATTTGACATAAAATGAAGTAAAATGAATGGTGATTACAATGATGAGAAAAAATTATATGCATTGCATTTGAAAAAATGGAGAAAAATCGGTTTGAAATTCGTCATGTTGATAATATTTTTGTGGACACTCTGTATGCTGGAGCTGCTTTATTATGGCTGGGTGTGATACTTTGAAGTCTTGTCTTTCAATCCATATAAAACTGTTATCGGTATGTGCAAGGGTTCGTGAAATATAATTGGATAACCTAGCCTCTACAAGTATCATTTTTTTGTCAAAATGGCCAATATTTCGAAAACAGTCGAATAAAAATATGTGAAAAGTATACGGATGCATGCAGGAAGTTTCAGAGAATTGAAAAAGACTATTGAATGTAGGGTGTCCCATTTGAAAAAACAAAGTCACCCGCTATTCCTCTTTTGTGGGCCACCCTATATATTCGAAAATATTTTTAGGTTGTGCTCTTCTTGTAGTATATCAAGTCTGCATCAAAAAATTTTGCAAAACGCAGTCCGTTACGCGTATATCGTCCGCTGCGGCACTAGTGGGACACCCTGTATAAGTTCTTAGAAATACTAAGAAGTGGTGCCTGCTATTCAAATTTTTTTTCAACGGAAATTACACAGAAATGACCGGTATGCACTTTGTTCAGGTCATTCTGGTGTTAATTCTCTAAAAGCATCCAGAAGATATGCAGAAATGTTCCCTGAACGTGTGGCTCCACATCATACTCTATGTCCCTATTTATACGAATTCACCAACGACTACGAGAAAGTGGTACAATAAAAATGGATAAGAACGATTGCGTTCGCCAACGCAAGATTAAAATTCCAGCAATAGAAGAAGCAGTACTGAATCTTGTCGACGAGCTACTGACATCCGTACTAGGAAAATTTCTCACCAATTAAAAATTCACCATATGACGGTGTATTGTGATCTTAAAGAAACAACTTTTGTATCTCACATTCAATCACGAGATTATACGAATTATCTCCAATTCTACATTGGAATATTTTGAAGAAGTTCTTCTTCTAGGAATTGAACGCATGCATTTCCATTCCATCTAAGGGGCAGAAACTTTGAACCAATTAATTGCTCTCCAACAGTCAGACCGTTAGAGAAAATTATTTTTGGTGGTGAGCTATACTGTGATAGCGTGAGGGTTCTCTTCTGCCTATAAGGTGTTATTATAAAAATTAGTTATTGGATGTAAGATGTTCCTTTTGAAATCGCAAAAACCTTCATATGGTGAAATTGTAATTGCTGAGCAAATTTTCATAGTTGATGACGAAGAATCACGAAACACATCGAAACATGTATGTTATTTATTATACAGGGTGATTCCGGAGGAGACCGTCAGATTTTAGGAGAAGTTGACACCAGTCAAGACAGTTTTGAAACAATGGTTGAGAGTCTACAGGGTGATTTGTCCGATTCGACCGATTTTTCTTCTATTCATAACTTTGGTATGGCTTGATCGATATTGATGAAATTTTTATTATAGAACAATATGATTGTCCACTTTCAATAATTCCAAGACTCTTCAGAAAACATAGGATGGGAATTATGATAAGTTTAGATTTAATTTGCAGGTTGAAAAAACATTCTGTACATACCGTTTTCAAGAATTCGCTACACATCACTAGAGCGTTTTTATTACTTTCGGCACACGTCCAGTTTGTCTAGAAATTTTTTCAAAAAGGCAGTGAGGATATACTGAACTGGATGGTTAAGCACTGCCTTGGAGCGAAATGACAATATTGTTAATCTCTAAATTTTTTTTCTTTAAAAGCCCCCAGCCATAAACCGAACATTGTTTCGAAACTGCCTTGACTAGTGTGAACTTCTCCTAAAATTTGACGTTCTACTCCGGAATCGCCGTGTAAAATTCATAATATATACAGTATATACAGTAAATAAAAAAATTAGATGGGAATTAACAAATTTTCTATATGAATTCTGTCGCTTCTTTAAACTTTCGATTCGGTTCATATAATTCGTTTATTGGTTTTGTTATCGGATTAGCGAATTCTTTACTTACGTATTTTTTTATTCTTCTTCTTCCAGAAAACATAAAAAACTTTTACAACTTTTTCATTTTTTTCAGTTTTTTCCAAACTCTTCACAACCGAGAATCTTAACCGCAAGGATGCCCAACAAATCTCTATTTTTTCCAAACGAACCTGAAATACCAACAGAAAATTACTTGTGTTCAATCCCTGGATTAAATAGGACACTACATTATTCAAATAAGCGTGAGTATTGACTTAGAGAAAATTAGCAAAAGGTTTGCTTCAGTTCGGTCGGCAGAATTGAGTAGAATTTGAAAATTTCCTATTATTCGACACATGTCCGCAAATTTGACTAAATACACCATTTTTCGCAGAGTTCCTTCTTGTATATAAATATACAGTATGGTCATAGTTATTCGCGTTGCTTCACAATAGCCAGTCGGGCAGATATTTGGTATTTCTTGTGCAACAATCAATAAAACATTTAGTTTCACATTCTAGAAATAATATAGCATGTAAAGGATGTTCTTTTTCAGAGGACAATAAAAGACCTGAGGTGCTTTTCAAACTCCCTATATATTTTTGAATATTTCGATTATTTTTGATATTTTTTGAAACTTCTTCATGAACATATCCCAATAATTCCAAAAACACTTCCATTGGCTAAAAGTAGAGAATCTGAGAAAGAAGTAGCCAATTCGCGTCGAAAATAAAATTGAACACCATTACATACTGGGGGATCTGAAATGTAATTCGAATTACATTATCTTTTGAAGGACTTGAACTCGCTTTTACGTAATGAAACACCCTGTATTTAATGATTTCATGATTTCAAAAGCTTGAAAAATAAATTTCGAATCAGGGACTACGTCCCTGAAAAAAAAAGGAGTCAGAAACGATTTATTTTTTCCTGATTGATGAAGGGATGTATGAGTGTATAAAGATAAAAATAATAAAAAAAATAATATTTTGTTGGTATTGAATGAATGAAAAGGATATTCCCCATCATTTTTGGCTATTTTGTAACATTTCCACCATCAAAACGAACAAATATTTTTGTGTTTTTTTGTTTCAGTTTTGAAGTCTATCATTCAGTTAAACGAACTCCTATCTCATATTTCTTTCAGAATTCACTGTTTTTTGTGAATCATACTACAACAATATATCAGATGAATGGTGAAGGAAAGAGAGAGTATTAACTAGCCAGTGTCAGATCTAGTTCAGGGTAGAATTTCTTGTTATATTCCCTGCGCCCAAAAATTTGTTCTATTAAGATGAATAAACCAATGAATAAAAATTAATGAACTGCACTACCATCTGGCGGTAAACGTTTCTTTTTTTGAAGGCTGAAGACTCTTAAAACATTAATTACCATGAATACTGAAAAATTATTCAATCGATATATTTGATAAAGTCGATGAAATTCTTGTTACAAACTAGAAACTGTCATCTTTGTGGTTTCATATAGAGGGATTCCAATCGCCTGAGAGTCTTGGTTTAGAATATACAACGTAATTTTGTGAAAATTAAAATTTCAGGAACCAGTCGACTACCAGAATTCTTATCGTCATTTCTCAAATTATAGAATCAAGACCAAAAAAGGATTAATTTGAAACTTCGTATTTTGATATTGGGACACTGATTTTTCTTTCCTTCATGTAAGCAGAAAAATATTTCAACGAAAAAATTTGACCACGAATTCGTGATCATTGAGCTCATCAACCTAGTCGATTGGGACTATACTCGGCTCACAATTCGCAAAATACTTATATCGTGACGAAATGATAAAGCCCTTGTTTGAGTAGCGCTAGCACACAAAAATAGCATAAGGAACAGTTGCCACAAGCACCCCTGAAATCATAATGATCAAACGCATAATTTAAAATGAACTCTTTGGAAACATTATGTTTCGATAGAATATTACCCATATATCAAATAACATCAATATGGATTATACCTCCGCTTTTCACAGTCAAAACGTGAAGCCAAATCTCTGGTAAGGATTGAGTTGTACGCTTGCGTCAACTGGATATTAAGAAATTGCGAGAAATGTGGAGATTATGTATATTTCGAAAGACGACAAGAAAGGTTATGATCGAAAGTATTCACATGAAGTTATGAATGACATACGTTTCACTTCTTAATACGATGTGTCCGAGAGAGACAGAATTAGGAAATTATTTTTATTCTTAATATTGCCGCACAAACGCAGATCTGGATGCTTACCAAAGCCCAGCTTCAATTTTTATTGGTTCATTCCCCATATTGGAATTATTCGATAAATGCTATCACCAGATCAAAAAGTGGGTGAACATTACAAGTTAGAGAAACAACGGGATTTCCATGTTTCCATGGATATGACCTGTCACACAGAACTGAAACACAGAAATTTTTGCCGAAATGCCAAGTGCATCGGATTCATATCCATGGGAACATGGAAATCTCGTTGTTCTTTCAACTGAGATGATTACCCATTATTTTAAGCTGAGCAGCAAGGCTAATATCATTCCATTATAATATAAGTTCCATGCGGCTCTCTTAGTTTACGGTATCTTGTCAACCAGTATTGAGGTATTCCGAAGAAAATTTTTTTTGGAGACAATCATATTTCTAATGATTCCAATATCGATAATCAGCCATTAAAAATTAATGTTTGAGACCATTAATTGCTAGATTAATAAACGAGTTGATTACAAGATTTTTCCGTCGACCTCATCACGGAATGAATATGAATTCAGGCTTCAAATAAATTTTCATTTCGCATAATAGACAAATTTGACCTAATGTGAATTTCTATGTTCATTTCGATATATTAATATTTATGCTCTATATGGAACAATTCGAAAAATGTCACATGTTGTGACATTCTGAATAGTTTACATATACAGGGTGTTTCACCATAAACTGGACAAACATATATAGCCGTGTAGATGACACCGAGAAAGTCATTTTTGCCTTATGACATATACCCCGTTTTCGACGCATAAGCGAGATACAGGGTGTTCAATGTTAACTTCGAGCAATATTCTGATAACAATTGTGAGTTACGCGTGATATTTGAAATAACACTTTCTAGTCACATCTTAGTATTTTTTAGGGCTGAATTGAATTGTGTGGTAGAATTTCGCGAAAAGAAATTCAAAATGGCGGAAAACCTGCAATGTTGGAATTTTTTTTTCTCGGTTGCTAATTTGGAAAGCATAATCTCAACGTACTCAATTTTCTGAGATTTTCCGTGAAAAAAATTTTTCAAAATTCGAACTCAACTTTTTTTTACATGTCCTCAGTGAAAAAAAAAATTGCGCCAAAATTTTTGGAATTTTTTATGGTTGAATTATCTTCAATTCTGAATACTTGGGTGAAAACAGAATGGAAAAATATCAATTGGTTTTCTTTTTGTAGCCTTCCGAAGTTTACGCTCGGTGTACTTTCTTAATTTTTATTTGAGAAACTGGGGGCCGTACGGAGGTCAAAATTGTGCTGATGGGCTGCCACATTGACCCGGATTAAAATATGAAATTATAAACCAGAAAAATTTTTTCAAAAAATTTTGCTAGGAATCGAACTCTACGAATATGAATTGGATTAATTCTAATCCTATAAATCTCCGTTACCAAAGCAACACTAGTTAATCGAGAGTGTAGAGTTAGAATCTTACCGAAGTTTTTTGGAGAAAATAAAAAAAAAATTCAATTTTTTTTTTTTAAATTTTTTTAATTTTTTCAAAAAATTTTTTTCTTGTTATAAATTCATATTTCTATCTGGGTCATTCTGGCAGCCCAGCAGCACAATTTTGACCGTCGTACGGCCTCCAGTTTCTCGCATAAAAATTAAGAAAGTACACCTAGCGTAATCTTCGGCTACAAAAAGAAAACCGATTGATATTTTTTTATTCTGTTTCCACCCAAGTATTCAGAATTGAAGATAGTTCAACCATGAAAAATTCCAAAAATTTTGGGCGATTTTTTTTTTCACTGAAGACATGTAAAAAAAAAGTTGAGTTTGAAATGTGAAAAAAATTTTTCACGGAAAATCTTAGAAAATTGAGTACGTTGAGATTATGCTTTCCAAATTGGCAACCGAGAAAAAAAATTCCAACTTTGCAGGTTTTCCGCCATTTTGAATTTTTTTTTGCATAATTCTACACCACAATTCAATTGAGCCCACAAAAATACTAAGATGTGACCAGGAACCGTTACTTCAAATATTACGCATAACTCACCACAGTTCACAGAATATTGCTCAAAGTTGACATTAAGCCCCTGTATCTCGATTATGCGTCGAAAACGGGGTATATGTCATAAGGCAAAAATGACTTTCTCGGTGTCAACTACACGGCTATATATGTTTGTCCAGTTTATGGTGAAATACCCTGTATAATAATTACCTATGATATCCGATAAGGAACGTGTGGAGAAAGTGGAGGTTGAAGTATTATTTACTTTGCATTTTTTATCACCTGAAATTTCTTCTGCAGTCTCTATTTTATTTTGAATGGAGTTTTCAATATACCCTTCGGTGACAGAAATTGATTTCCGACCAAGCTCGATAGTGCTCTGACGGGATATTTTATGTTCGGTTGCTATGACAATCATGCATTAATAAGAAATCATGCATTAAAATAGGTCATTAATGGATGATTTCGAGTGCGTTAATAGGAGCTTTTATTCTATGGTCGACGGAAATATAAATTAAGATTAAACAAAACTTATTCATTCTGTCTCACATTCTGATGCACTCACAATTTTATATGAAATTTTTCAATAACTTTATTCCTATTTCGTCAAGTCCTGAATATCATCGTTAACTCCTGATCATATTTCAGAACTGAACTGGAAATATTTCAGTGGCGTATTTACAGTTTTCATATCTATTTTCTCTCGTAGTATTCATAACCTCTGCGTTTAACCCAATTTTTGAATTTTCAGTTGACGTATGCGTGCATGTCAATCCTTACCAAAGATTTTGCTTCATTTTGTGACTTCGAATAGCAGGCGTATGAGCCATATTGGTTTCATTATACAGGGTGTATCTGACTAACATCGATTATAAAGTGGGTATTTGTTATAAAATTTTTTGAAAAACCACCCTCGGAAATGTTACACCCCTCCGAAGATCCAAAAAAACATGTTGGAATTTTTTTAACCCTGAAGTATGGTCAGAAAGGGTTGAAATAGTAACCCTCTAAGATATCTTTTTTTCTGGGCGAAATCGTCCATTAAAAAAAATCATGACTGAAAAGCCCAACTAATACAGTAATACACTTACTTTTTTATCTTCATAAGTTTTTTCGAAAACTCAAAAGGATTTCCGAGAAAAAGAATCGATGATCTGCGAAAGCGCATTGTAGCAGAAGTGTGTGAAACGATACGAAATTCACCAGGAATATTTAATTCACTTCTATGAGGAAAAGATGTTTATGATTGTATTGTAGCTAAAGGAAGGCATTTCCAACATTTATTATAATTGTATTGTAGATATTTGATAGATTTTTTTTCATTTCAATTTGAAAATGGAATTATTATAATTTGATAGTCTGTTTTTCAACAAAATACTATTTAACACGAGCTTGCCATACATTTATGTTTTTATCGCAAATGCCTGCGTTTTAGAACTCGTGGAATCAAAAAAGGCAGTATATGAACTGGGCTTTTCAGGCATGTTTTTCTGAAAGGAAAATTTTCACCAGAAAAAAGTTGTGAGGAAAAATATCTTAGAGGGTTACTATTTCAACCCTTTCTGAGCATACTTCAGGATTGACGAAATTCCAACATGTGTAATTTCATTGACGAATGATAATTAGCAAGTTTCGTGTACAGGGAAAATAAAGAAAAAGAACATTTTTTTGTTGATCTTCGGTGGGGTGTAACTTTTCCGGGGGTGGTTTTTCAAAAAATTTCATACGAAATACCCTCTTTAATTTTCCTCAAAGAATCACCCCTTCAATTTTTTCGGTATTATTAAGATATACCCTGTATATGTATACGAGGACAATACTGCCGCTATATGATGTTACCGCTTCGTAAGAAACCGCATCTTAAGAGATGAGCGTTTTCCTTTTCTATGGTCAACGTGATTTGGAGAATATGAGAAAAGAGAAAAGTCGTATATACTCCATTCACAATTATAAAATCACAACTCTGGCCTTGGAAATTTGACACATTCCACTCTGTATCGAAGTTATGACGTTTTTCAAAATATTTTTATGTTCCAAGTCAACACTATGTTGCCCTTTCTACATTCTTGGCGTATTTCTCAGAATGTGAATGAATTGGAAAATATCTGATGGACGAAAATAATTAACGTTTATATGAATTGATAGAAAGGATTCCTTTTCTAGTTATTTGCATGAAAAGTACAAGAGGTCACTGTTGAAATATATAATTTTTCGCCATGGAAGAAAATTGCATTGCTTTCACATAATTTTCATATGCATGCTTGTGAAGATTTGATGTTTATTATCCTCTTGAACTGAAAGTTCAAGACTTGACGACATCAATTGTTGATTCTAATCAAGAATTCATAAAAAAAAATCAACCCAAAGATATAGGATGAATTGATGGGTAATTACAAGAATCAAGAATAATGGAACATCATATCCCTACTGGAATCCGAATATGTGATATGATTGTGAGGGTGCATAACATTTCTATTTCTTATATTTCTTTATTTCAAATAAATAACAGTTTTATTCATTCATCACAAAGAAAATGAACATAATAACTAAATTAACGAATTTGTTTACAGAGAAACTAATAGTTTCAATGCAATTTAAATTGATAAGCCTGAAAGCTTTATAGATATACATTTCATTTATTTGATCTTATGAACAAGGAGTAAAATATTCTGGCTGTATAGTATATTTGTAAGTTTGAAAAAGATTCATACATTACTACCACAGTAGGTTTGTACAAATAAAATGGAATAGATCAAACATATGCTTCATATTTATAATTCACCTGTTCTAAAATAAGACGCAAACTCCTGGAATATGGAAAAAACCGATGTATTCTGGTTCAATATAGCCTATTTCTACTTTCGGCAAAGGATTGATAGGAATGAAAGCTCCAGTGGCACATATTTCAATTCATCGGAATCTGAATCGTTGAGTGCAATATAGTCATATTTCTTCTTTTTTTTAGCTTCTTCGACGTGTTTTTTTCTGAAACATGAAAACGATCAACAATAATCATTTAGAGACCAATGATGCCCATCCAGAACCCGTTTACTTACGAAAATCGTGCAATTTCATTCTGCAAGTTCTTTCCTCATAATTCCTCGAAAATCCTACCTGAACCATATTTTCCGATCGCTTTCGTTAGAAGATCGTATAAGAAAGCCTTTTTTTTCCATTTACACATCCCAAATAAATTTTGAGCACCAAAAACGATACCGAAACTAACCAAACTTCTGGGGCACCGGAATTTCGTTTGAAATCTTTCCAAACGGCCAGATACCTAAAAAAAACTTCGTTATCAAGTGTAAAAAAGGCGATTAGTACTTACTTTTGCTTTTTTTATGCTTATTAATCGATTTTTGGTCCAATTCAAATTTGCCGTTCGTACTCACGCCAAAAGTCGTGAAAGGAAATAATGACACTTGCACGAAATCGACGGGAAACTTCTTCTGGACGACGAAGAACGGAAAAATAGGCGATTCCCTATCGATATTTCGCCCCAAAATCGCCGATCGATTCGAACTAACAAAATGTGGAATATCTTTGAGACTTTTACTTTGATGTAAACAAAGCAACTGGCAACAACGTTTTGTAATTAGCAATATTCTCTGTACGCGCACAGATTTTTCATCAGGTGCACCAATTCCTGAAAACGAAACCATGGCCAGAGTTGTGATTTTATAATTGTGAATGGAGTATAATAGGGGTGATCGCCAGGCAGTGAATACGGTTCAAGAGGTTCCTCCAGAGAAATGAAAAAAAAATTTTATTTTTTTTTCACTTCATGGTAGGTTGAATGATCAATAGCACATGTTCCTCTCTCTATCCCCTTTCAAAAGTTAAAGAATGAATGTCCGTCAATACGTTACAGTAAAAGCTCTACATTATCAAGGGCAGCTCTGACGTAAACGCCTATTGTTGGCGCGTGAAAAAGAAAGCTCAATGAACAGGGGGCAATGAACATTAGGAAAAATCGATTCTACTCCGAAGCTTTGATGGTAGATATTTCATCACAGCTTCTATTTTCGCACTTCTTATTTCGAATGCACAGGGCATACGACGACTGATACCGACTGAGAGGATTCGGTCCTGCGAAGAAAACACGAAGATAGTAGAGGATCAATCTGATGAATTGTCGGGACACATGCGCGACGAGGCGGTTCACGATTGTTCAGATCTTTGTCTCTCTTTCATTCATGAGAATTTCCGTATTATTTTTAGACGGAGCCTCGAAATAACTCGATAGGTCGGCCGAAAAAATTTATGAGTTTACTGAATGAGAGTTCTGACCAATCGCATTCGCCGTTAATATCCGTCGCTATTGATTTTCACCTGTGCCGAATGCAACTGAAGAATATATTGATAGTACCTATCTGTATCTATATGGTTCTTTATTGATTTCAGGAATAGGTGGGGTAAAATGGGTTGTTCAAATTATTACACGCAATATACTTGATAAACCTGATAATATCGAAATAATTGTATAGAGTGGCCAACTTGGACAGTTTTGAAGGGAAATTCCTTTTTATGAACTAGATGGACAAAAACTGGTTTTGGTGCTAGAAGGTCATTTTTTATGGAACAACTGGAAATACAAAAATTGCGGAAGAGGTTATGTGAAGGGTGTTTCGATAAGAGCGCAAGACTTCAGTGTTCAATTAAACATGGTTTTCTGTAGCAAAGTATCGAAATCTTTATTGATTTAGGAAATATACATTTGAGAATTATGAATAAAATAAAATTTCTCGCGAATGGCTGTCTCGGCTTTGCTGGCTATGCGTACCTTTTGATGAAATTTTTAATAACGTTATTGAATAAATGTGGTGGTATTGCATTTATACAGCTCACAATGCTTAGATGCTCATTGGCATAAGCAAGCAGTTGGAAGCATTGGAGACGATAATGAAGGTACGAGGGGACGAAATAAGTAGAAGGGCATATTACATACATAAAAAAAAATACGCCCAAAAATTAACCGAGTTGAAGAAGAAGTCCAATATGAAAAAAATTGAGATCGCACAAGATAAAAATAATGAAATTTGGAAAATTATAAGGCGTGAAAGCAAGTGTAAGGCACAACATGAGATCGATATTCCTCCAGATGACTTAAACAGGTACTTTGCCGAGGTTGGGTCTGTGACCTCAATTAAATGTAACGAAGTGGAAATAAAACCACTGCAACTAATGGAGAAGGTAAAAACCAGATCGGTGGGGTCTATTTTCCTGCAGTAATGTGGGGTTACGGAGTTAAGAAAGGCATTAAAGAAAATAAAATCCAAATCTTCAAAGGACATAGATGAGATGACCACTACCATTCTGAAAGAAATTTTTCCTTCAATAGAGATACCCCTTAGTGCATTGCTTACGAAATGCCTACAGGAGGGATATTTTCCGGAACAACTTAAAAAAGCCAAATTAGTTCCTATATACAAAAAAGGCGACAGGAGTTCCTCGGAAAACTACCGACCGATCTCGGTGCTTCCCGTTCTGTCAAAGTGGTTCGAGGTGATTATGAGAGATAGAATGGTTGGCTTTTTCAGAAAACAGAAGATTTTCAGCTCCGAGCAACATGGCTTCCTGACGAATAGATCGGTGGAAACAGCAATCACTGAAATTGTCCAAAAAATAAGTGAATCCTTCGATAGAAAGAAGAGATGTAGTCTGCAGGCATGCGGTCTGTCAAAGGCTTTTGATAGCATCAAACATTCAGTGTTGCTGGAGAAACTGGAATTTTACGGTATTCGAGGGGTGGCACTGGACCTGGTGAGGAGTTATCTCACAGATAGAGTGCAGAAGACGTGTATCGGGGAGAAGTCATCATCCTGGGAGAGAGTAGGTCACGGTGTCCCACAAGGATCGATACTGGGGCCCATCCTGTTTGTGATCTACGTCAATGACTTGCCAGCAAATGTAACAGCAGATCAGTCAATTCTTTTTGCCGATGACACCTCATTCTTGAACGTTGGAGTGGAATATGAGGAATTACATTCAAAAGATGAAAACACAATGGACAATGCAAAGTTGTGGTTTGATGCAAATGGCTTGTTGATGAACACCGATAAAACTCAGAAGCTCCTCTTCGAAACCAAGCCGTCTTCCGATTGCTCCTTGAGACTCCTTGAGATCACGTTGATGCCCAGCCTGAGCTTCTCACTCCATGTTGACATGCTGATTCCGAGACTTTCGAGAGCAACTTATGCTGTAAGAAGAATCAGACAGCTGGCAGGACCCGAAGCAGCAAAATTGACATATTTCGGACACTTCCATAGCGCTCTCAATTTTGGCGTGCTCTTTTGGGGAGATTCTCCTGAGAGCATCAGGATATTTCGAAAGCAGAAGAACGCTTTAAGAGTGCTGTGCGGGGTGAATGGACGTCAAAGCTGTAGGGGATTGTTTCCGAGGGAGGGTATACTTACTTTGCCGTGTATTTTTATACTTGCCTCCATCCTTTTTGTCTATGACCATAAAGAAATACTGGAGAAGAACAACTGTCATCATGAATATGAAACCAGAAACCGTGATAACCTCAAAATCCCATATCACAGAGTGAAGGCTGCTCAATTGAGTGTGAACCACTTAGCTATTAAGTTATTTAATAAGCTACCTTCCAACCTGAAAATAGTCGATAGGAGACAGTTGAGGAGGAGGCTCAGAGATATGTTGATGGAGAAGGCCTACTACAGTACCCAAGAATTTTTCGATGATTTCCTAGGCTGAGAGGTCCGTTTCAGTGTATATTTATTCTATTGACCGTGTGTTTGTACCGTTATTATAATGTGAACTTGTTCTATACATATTATGCTTTTCTGACTCCCCATGTAATTTTGATGGCTCAAAAACTTATTTACATCCGTCTTTTTTGTTGTAGATAAGTAAATAAATAAATAAATAAACCTGCTATTTGAGATAACCCCACAGCCAGGCGTTAAATCGCAAAAGCGCAAGATCGTCAATATTTCACGGGCGGTATGACATGTGGCACCGTCCTGCTGAAGTCACGAGAAGGTGTGTTATCATAGCACGATAACGCTCGGCATTCACCGTTTCTGCAATTCAAAATCGCGGGAAATGTGTAGGTGTATTCAGAGAGAAAACAAGAAGATAGATATTGAAGATGAACATAAGCCAATGAAATATTTTCCGTTGAGTTCGAAAATATGATCAGAAATCAATAATGATATGCAAGAGTTGAAGAAAACGCAATCAAGCATTTCACTACATAATACAGAAACCGAATTATTGACTAATGATTATTTTCGTTATTTTAATTGTATAAATTCGTTGAACAATAGTGGATTGGTATTTATCACTCGGAAGAACTTAGCACGTTTTAACGTTTCGTTATTACCTATTGACAACTCTTTCAATCATTCTTGACTTTTAGGTTGAAGCTTTGTTCTCTTCTGATTAGGAGTATGTACATATGCAACACATCCGAAGGTTTTGACATGACCTAAATATGGTTTTTCACCTGTACATTGTTCATAAGGTGTGGTTTCGGACTGCTTGGATGGTGTTCGATTTAAAATGTATACAGGGTCTTTCACGAGGAACCTCACCCATATTTATACGGGAAACTACTGAACGTATTTTCATGAAATTCAGCACTTATAAGTATTTCACGATGCTGATGAAATCTAAAATATTTTCAAGGCATGAGCACCTCCGGTTTTTCCGGAAATGACGTCAACTTCCGTTTTTCAAATTAGAACACCATTTTTTATTGCAGAAATAGATTCCTTAGAAAATTTCAAGTTATTTTGTAGTAACATTTTTCAGTTTTGGTTGGAAAATTCTCTCTGAGCGGGAAAATTCGAAAAAAAAATCGAAATTAGAGCTCCGCTGAAACAAGAATAACTTCGAAGTTTTTAGATGAAAAATTTTCATTTTTGGGATTTTTCAAGATGTAAGATTGATGTATCCACTTTAAAAATCGAAATCGCGATTCATGATACAGGGGGGGAAAAATCGCTTTCAAAGTTAGGGATGACAAAATCGTGAAAAATCAATTTTTTCAAATTAGAACCCCATTTTTTTATGGCAGATATTGAATCTACGTTAAAAAATAATGTGAGTGTATGCATCACACCCTTGCCCTAAAGTGGATATTAACCCAGAGAATATCCATTTTAGGGCAAGGGTGTGATGCATACACTCACATTATTTTTTAACGTAGATTCAATATCTGCCATAAAAAAATGGGGTTCTAATTTGAAAAAATTGATTTTTCACGATTTTGTCATCCCTAACTTTGAAAGCGATTTTTCCCCCCCTGTATCATGAATCGCGATTTCGATTTTTAAAGTGGATACATCAATCTTACATCTTGAAAAATCCCAAAAATGAAAATTTTTCATCTAAAAACTTCGAAGTTATTCTTGTTTCAGCGGAGCTCTAATTTCGATTTTTTTTTCGAATTTTCCCGCTCAGAGAGAATTTTCCAACCAAAACTGAAAAATGTTACTACAAAATAACTTGAAATTTTCTAAGGAATCTATTTCTGCAATAAAAAATGGTGTTCTAATTTGAAAAACGGAAGTTGACGTCATTTCCGGAAAAACCGGAGGTGCTCATGCCTTGAAAATATTTTAGATTTCATCAGCATCGTGAAATACTTATAAGTGCTGAATTTCATGAAAATACGTTCAGTAGTTTCCCGTATAAATATAGGTGAGGTTCCTCGTGAAAGACCCTGTATAGCAGTATCAGTATTTGCTGCTTCTGCCCACATGCAGTGTGGTGCGTTTGCATTGATAAGCATGGTTCGCACACTTTCCATAATGGTTCTATTCTCTCTTTCACATCTTCCATTTTGTTCTGGTGTATATGGTGCGGTAGTTTCTAATTCAATACCCTCTTTCATCGTGTACATTTCCAGTTCTTTGTTTGTGTATTCAGAACCATTGTGAACATGAAGAGCATTCACTGAGTGTCCAAACTTTGTTTTGATAACGTTATTATATCTAACAAAACATTCTAGAGTATCACTTTTGTGCTTTATGAAGTAAGCTACTCGGTATCCTGTACAGCTATCTTTGAACAATAACATATAACGAGCACCCGATACAGATGATGTTGCAATAGGTCCACATATATCACTATAGACAAGTTTTCCGGGAGCACTTTTGTTGACTCTTGTTGACTTAGGAAAACTTTTTCTATGTTGCTTGCCTAGTATACAGGCTTCACATTGGAAATTGTCAATATTACTCATTGTTACTCCTTTTACAAGATTTCTTTGGACCATATCTTTCAAGTACTGCTTGTTTATGTGACCAAGCCTTTTGTGCCAAATTTCCATAGATTCTCTGACTTGTTCTGTTACAGTTGCTTCAGTGTTGTTGCAAACTGTACGAATAAGCATCTTGTATAGATTATTTGTTTTCTGCTGCAAAGCACTAGCTACAAGATCTCCTCCTTGATAAATTTTGGCATAAGTACCTTCCTTGATTATCTTCATGTTCCTACTCGTCAGAACTCCTTCAGATATAAGATTTTTTCTGAGGTCTGCGATGAAGAGTACATCTTTTTTTTTTTTAATAATAATAACGTTTATTCACCATAATAGAGTGTACAATAATTAAACATCAGAGAAAATATGCCGACCAGTAAATAAACAAGTTGTCCACAAAAGTATCCTTGTGTGTGGGATCATGCCTAAATCCTACCCAACATAAATTCAGTGACTATTAATATAGATATCCTACGTTAACAATAATTCTTTCATATCCGACACAAAATAAACATGATTCCAATAAGTGAAGATACATAAATTGTTCACAAATAAATTACACAGGGAGTCGCCAAGATGTAGTATTTCTGTAGAGGTAATTCTGGTAATTCCTAAAGATTTTTAGCTCTGATAGTCCATCAATCTATATTCTGTTCCAGTATTGAAAAAATTCGAGATGACTCTAATTGGAGTCTGTCGGATCCAAATCTTCAGCTTATATTTAAACGAGATGTAAGTGTTAACTTCTTTTAGTTCGAGGGGTAAACAGTTGAACAATTTTGGTGCTAAGTAGGTAAAATGTCTTTGACTTGCTGTTTTATTAATTTTTTTCACTACTGAAGTGAAGTTTTTGTTTCGTGTTTCATATTCATGTTTTATTGAAATCAATTTATGCTTTTCTCGAAACTGTTTTAATAACAATATCTTAGCATAAAGCTGTTGCATGCTAAACATCCCAGACTCCTGGTAAAGACTTTCAGTAGGGTACATTCTCGGTTTCCTGAAAATTGTTTTTATAATAGATTTTTGTACTCTCTCTAAACCGTTCATGAATGTCCAGGCAGCTCCTCCCCATCCTATTAATCCATAAACTAGGTGACTTTCCACGAGAGAGTAGTAAAGAACACGTAAGTACTCCACATCCAGAACGCCCCTGAGATATCTCATTCTAAATAAAACACATCTTAGTTTTTTTATGACATAATTAATATGATCTTTCCATCTCAGGTGCGAGTCCACAACTATTCCCAGATATTTAAAATTTTCGGCAGATTTTATTGAGACTATTTCACTGGGATCAGCTTGTATATTCAATGCTGTGAAATTTGGTAAATTTGTCCTGTATGAAGTGAACGGCAGAAATATTGTTTTACCGAAATTTATCGTAAGCAGTTTGCTTCGTAAGAATTGTATTATTTTGGAGAAATCAGCCTCAGCTCGAGTCTTCAATTCTTGCCAGTTATTTCCTCTGTAAAATACAGCAGTGTCATCTGCAAAAGCCAAAACATCACCCACAAAATTTTGTCTAAAGATATCATCCATGTAAATATTGAACAGCAACGGTCCAAGCACCGTGCCCTGAGGAATTCCGCATTGTATAGTATTTTCTTGGCTCAACTTTGAGTTTATTTTCACGCGTTGTTTTCTGTCTAACAAATAGCTTCGCATTAGTTTGAGTGGTACACCTCTTATACCATAGCTTTCCAGTGTCTGTAAGAGTTGGCCATGATCGACAGTGTCGAACGCTTTCGCGAGATCGACAAAAATACACAGAGATGGCTGTTTTTTATCTATAGATTCATTTATCATGTCTGTGAGTCTCGCAATTGCATCCGACGTTGATTTCTGAACTCGGAAACCATATTGCCTGTCTGAAAGCAAACTAAACCTCTCAAGGAAGTGAGTTACTCTCTTGTGAATGATTCGCTCAAAAACTTTGGAAATATTAGAGATTAAAGATATCGGTCTGTAATTCTCTATATGCAGCTTATTTCCACTCTTGTAAATAGGGGTAATAATAGTTTTCTTCAGGACAGACGGAAAAATTCCTGTTTCCAAACACCTGTTTACTAAGTAACACAAGTGAGGCGAAATGATGTCACTGATATCCATTAATGTTTCCGATCTGATATTATCGTGACCGGGTGATTTTCTCGATCCCAATGAAGCAATTATGTTCGCAATCTCTCGAACATCTGTCCCCTCAAAACATATGGAATTTGAAATTTTTGATGGTGTTCTATGTGGCGTGAATTTAGTTTTATTTTTTATTTCTTCCGACAGTTTCGGACCGACACTGGTAAAATATGAGCATGCCGCATCCGCAACATCACTTTCTTCCTTAATTGTGACATTTCCGCCGATATTCAATTCAGAGAATGGTACTCTTCGCTTCTTCTTTCCTGTTAATTCATTTACAACTTGCCAAAGGTTTTTACAAGAATTTTTATTTTTGTCAATTTTTGCACTGAAGTAATTTCTCTTTGCCGTTTTAATTAAGTTGTTCAGTGTATTTCTGTAACGCTTATATTTCGATACATTAATTTCGTTGTTCTCGATCTTTACTCTCTTACGTAGTTTTTCCTTTTCTTGTATTGATCTCATGAGTCCTGTAGTAATCCAGTCTTTACGTTTTTTGTCACGAGATTTAACATTTCTTTCCATTGTACTTACACTAATTGCATCTGATATTTTCCGTACCAAAGCTGTTGCGTACTCTTCCACATCCGTTTCATTATATAAAGATTGCCAGTTTTCATTCCTCAAAATTTCTTTTAATTTGTTTTTGTCTAACGTTTTTATTGCCTTATTACCGACCTTCTGTGAATTTGTCCTTGGCATTGTGAGTACATTAGTAATAATGAAATGATCAGTTATATCTGCTTCGATAACGGCTGGAATATTCGAGATATCATCGTTTGATCTGTTACTTCTAATGAAAAGATGATCTATACAAGACTTTTCATTGTTCTGTACCCGGGTATACTCGTTAATGGTGCTAACAAAACCTTTCCCACTCAGAATATCCAAGTAATCTTGTGCAATTCCATTCTCAGTTGAAATGTCGATATTCATATCACCGGTTATAACGTGGAAGTCACAGGGCAATTCCTGATCCAAGTAATTAGATAAATCACCGACAAAATCATGAACGTTTGTTGGGGGAGGTCTGTAAATTGAACTCAAGACGATTTTTTTATTCAAGATTTTCGCAGTTATTTCCAACATTTTAACATCGCCGAAAGGTAAAATTCTGTTTGAACAATCTATATTATCCCTGACGTAAACCACCACACCATCATTTTGATTATATCGACTTTCGTTATAAAAAATTTGGTACCCTTCTAAAGTGTATACGGAGGTGTCCGCTATATTCCTCGTCTCAGTTAATACCAAAAAATCAAATGTCCAATCTATCAATCTCAGAGATACGATCAACTCGTCTAAATTTTTGTTCAAGCTCCTTATGTTCATTTGCAAAACACTACAGAAGAGTCGTTGATTATTGCTCGTTTTAAGCTTGATTAAACTATTATAGGACTCAAAGTTTTCTACGATTTCAGTATCTATTTTATAAAACTATCCATTTTGTCTATACACCCTATTCTATATTTCCAGTGGCGCAGATGAAACCGAAGTACTCCCAAATATGTGAACAACACAAAATACAACCCAAGACACAAATAACAAACAAACAATTGATCAAATATTATTATTCTATAGTATATTATTATAATGAATTACAACCTACTTTTTTTGTCTGAGCGTACGAGCTACATTAGTTGGTGTCTCATTGACTGCTATGCGACGTATCCTGTTCGATGTGATCTTCTTTTTATCTTTTTCTTTCTGATTTATCTGGGCTTTATCTTCCTGTTGTTGGATAATCAATCCTGCTTCCTCTGTTAATTTCTCTGGTACTTTGTCGGTTTCTCGGGGGGACGGGGTAGGCGGTGCACTGGATGTCTTTCTTTCTGGAATATCCAGGAGTTCGGGATCCTCTACTTCAACGGAGTTCTCAATCTCTGAGGCGGTGTATAACCTACCTTCTACCATCAACTTATTTCCCCTTATTGTTGCCTTCTGATCGTTATTTCTTGCCTGCTTGAGACCTTTTAGTAGAATTCTTCTCTCCTTTAAATCTTCTTGTATAAGTTCTTCACAGATTACGATCCTTGTACCCCTCAACTTTGGCCTACTTCGCAATATTTCTTGCTTTCTTAAATAGGTTGTAAGCGATAGAAGGACTGGTCGGTTGTAACTTTCCCGTTTTCCTAATCTGAACAAGTTGTTAATTTCTGCTCTCTCAATAGGGATTTCTAGCCTTTCGTTTATTAACTCTCGAATTTTAACTATTAAGTTCTCTCTTGTGCCCTCTGGTGCCTCTTCCACGCCATAAATAACCAGGTTGTTAGCAATTGACTTTCTCTCGTAGTTCTTCAACTGATGTTTCAAATTTTGATTTTCTTCTTCCAGACTTTTCACTCTTTTTTCAATATTCTCAATTTCAGAGCGTATTACCGCAGCTAATCCATTAGTAGTTTCTTCTACCCTATCAATTCTATTACCAAGATTCACATTGACCTCCTTTATGAGCAGATATACATCTTTCAAAGTTACCTCGGAATTTTCCATTTCTATCATATAAATCGAATGGGACGACTATGGATATTTATCTTCACACACATATGACAGCCCAAAAAATATTTATCGACAGCTTCGTTATTTGTTATGGTTTACGATCTCCTCACTGATTTCTAATGTTTATTGCACCTTTGTGTAGAAACCAGCTTTACTTATTAATTGAATATACAGATCACAACACTGTGCACACTTTGATATTACTTTCAATTAAATTCATACGTTATTTCTACCCGTAAATTTCGATTTAGTAGGAGCTAGTTTAACAGGTCATTCTTTTATCATACATACAATCTTGTATGTAAGAATCAAACCAATGTCCATCTATTAACTTCTGAATTTTTATAGTGCCTTTTCCTTTCACTTCTAGGCTTTTACTATTTCCTAGATACACATAAGAAGGGCTTTCAAGTTCTTTGAACTCAGAGAAGTAATCTCTTCTATAGGACATATGTGCTGATGCACCACTGTCTAGGATCCAGATATCATCACACTGTGTGATATTGAGCTCCTCTATTTCAATATTTAGTGCTGTTTCATTTCTTCTAGTGGATCCACTATATTTTGTTTGATTTGATTGCTTCGAAATGTAACAGTCCTTTGACATATGACCACGTTTATGGCAAGAAAAGCATTTGAATGGGAATCTTTTCTTCTTAGCTGCATTTGGCGTACTTTTCTTCTTTGTGTTCAAAGTCATTGTGGCGAGAGCTTCCTGTTCTTCTTCTAACATTGTCAAACTTTGTTCTTCATCATGGAGTCTGGCAGTCAGGTTCTTCACTGTTTGCTTTCTCTCATCCATTGACAGCCAGGCTTGCCTTACATTTCTATATTTCTGTGGTAATGTGTTCAAGATTTTTGTTACTATGGCAGTTTCACTGACAGAATCACCACAATCTTTGATTTGCTGTGCTAAATTTTCAATTTTGGCTACATGCTTTGCCACAGAGTTATTTGGATCCATCCTATATTGGTGAAACTTTTCATGTGCCATGAGTTTATTAACTTCTGACTTTTGACAATATATTGAGTCAAGTTTCTCTTTCATTGCCTTCGAGGTTTCGCAATTTTCTATAAGAGTAATCTGCTCGAAGTCCATGGCTGATGTAATAAGAAACATAGCTTGTGCATCCTTTCTGTACCAACTGTCTAATACTGCAGCCTGGGTCGCAGTTGGTTTTTTCATTGTTCCATCTACCAGACCATAAAGACCTTTTGCCTTCAGGGCACATTTCAGCTGGAACATCCATTGGTGATAGTTTTGTCCGGTGAATTTCGTAATGCTACCAACGTCTATTTTGTCACTCATTTTTCAACGATTTCTTCAGTGTCTGTTTATACGAACACTGGGCCCATAACCAATTGTATAAATTCGTTGAACAATAGTGGATTGGTATTTATCACTCGGAAGAACTTAGCACGTTTTAACGTTTCTTTATTACCTATTGACAACTCTTTCAATCATTCTTGACATCCGTCAATATATATCCCGAACATCGAATACTAACACGATATACATAATAATTCCAATAATTTTTGCACGCTGATCTCGATTTTCGACACATCCCAGCTTAAATTTTCATTGGCTCATTATCTTTATTGATATCATCAGATATATGCAAATAGGTCAAAAAGAACTCAACTGTAGTTATACTTGGACAAGTTAAAATCAATTCAAAAACTACTGAGAATTGTTTAGACCATATTTGGACATGTCAGTTGAAAGGGCTCTATGTTTCTTCTGGATTAAACAAAGGGAATATTCCATCATTGGTCCATTTTGAAGATGGATGGAGGCCATCTTCAAAGTCCAAGGAAAGATGTAACATTCAAGGGGTTGGAAACCTGAAGAAAAATCCTCTGTTCGAATCTGAATAATATTAAATGCAGATAGTGCAAAACAGGTGTAGAACAATCATTTCGGAATACTGGCGTGAGAATTCAATACATATAGGTAATATTCAATTAATTATCAGTCTTCTTATGAAAATATCAAGAGCAAGATGGAGCTATACTTCAATTACTCCTTTGTTTCAGTTTTCAGCTGGAACTACATTAGAGCTGTCCAGATTTGTCGTCGTTACTTCGATTATCATTGCGGCATTTGGGTCTTCGGAAGAGTCTACTTCTGTTGTCATCTGAAACTCCTTTGTAATTTCTCTACAATCACAATGAAGTTATCAATAATCTAATTTCCCCAATCCAAAGCTTGAACACATACTGGAAATACATGTAGTATAGAATGTAATGAACATTCTTGTTCTATTATATTAAAGATGCATCTATTTTGTATCGTTGTGTTACAGCATAGATTAGACCCATATATCTAATCAATCCAATATGGGTAACGAGCCAATGAAAATTGAAGCTGGACTTTGGTGAGAATCCAGATCTACGCTCGTGCTGTAATATTAAGTATAAAAATATTTTCCCTCTCTGTCACATTCTATTATGTCGTGGGACGTATGTCATCCATAACTTTATGTGAATTAGGCAATCCGAGGACGTGTCAAATATTTTTTGTGGTTAGTGCTGGTGGTCAACCAATGGGAATTTAGCTTTGTTCATGTAGACATTAAAACCGTTTATTTGCTTGAAAAATTGTTTAATGTGAACATTTTTTTGATATGTTTAGTCGATCTCACTCTTAGGAATATTGAACCAGTGAAAATTATTGGAATTAAGCGCATTTTCAAAAATGGCCTTAATGTGTGCCAAAATTGGATATGCAAGTCGTTCAAATTAAGAGGATTTTCTTGAATGTTTTGAAACACCTAGTATGTGTAAATTGGCGTATTATTCACTTTTAAGTGACTCACCAGGAAACACAAGAAAATTTGGTCAGCAGTCATCAAGACTTGACAAAATCGAAGACAAGAAACTAAAGTGAATATTTCTTCATTGACACTGATATAAGCCGTTTTCAGTTCATGATCAATATAAAACTGATGAATATTCAAATTTTATATCATATAAAAGGATAGGGGAAGTATGCCTATGATGACACCCTGCCTATGATGGCACACCATGAAGAAGTCTGTTAATATCAACTGAATAAACTTATGTTCACTGAGGTTGTTTGCCAGATAGTAGTGAGAGGTATTCGTAGTTACAACTTAATACGTGGCATTTTGTGTCTTTTATAACAGTTCAATTATTTTGGTTAATGTTGATGTATGATAATTATCTCCTTCATTTTCGTATTATTCAGATGTTCCACAACTTTGTGTTAAAAAATTTTTACTTTCCTTCGAATGCCTTATAACAATGCTGTAAGTGTGAAGTTTGAGGTAATGTCGTATTGTAATTGCCTCCTTCGGTTGGTTGAAAGATATATGACATTTATGCTTATGATGGCATAGTCAAAGTGTTCCTATGATAGCAAAGGGTGCCATCATATGACAGAAGTGGTTCATCACATTGAATATTCTTTTTTTCTAATCAACTGTATGACAACAAGAAGCAAGAGAGAACTTTAGAAAGAGGAAGATATGGAGGCAGCGCTAAATGCCGTGAAAAAAAAAATATATAGATATCTTATAGTATAAATGTAAAAAAAATTAAATTTAGTTTTATGTTTTGTTACACTCATACGTGCAGGTATACTCATGTGTTGACCTCTCAATTTTATTTTTATGTGATGAGAGTGCAATGTTTTTTTTCAATAAACCAATTCAATAATTTAATAAATTAATTTCTTTTCGTCATATGCCATCATAGGACATATGTGCGCCTATGATGGCACCCTTGGCCAAATTTTGAAAAGTGCTATCATTCATATCCTGAAAAATTTATATTGAAAATATACTCAAGAATGCATACTACATATGAGCATAAGTAAATCTATGAAATCGATTATCCAACAAAATTTTCTTCCAATGAGATATGTGGATAATTCGTTAAGGGTGCCAACATAGGCACACTTCTCTTAAAGAAGTTACAGGTTGCAGTGCTCTGATAAATATTCCTTCTCCAATACTTTCTCTTCAATCTCTTCAGGCTCCCAATACTAAAAGTTGTGATCATATGATTGAGTGAAATTTTATTCGTCAGTGTTGCATTAGGATATTTTTTGATATTACAAATCATAAAAACTCACTCGTTCAATCATGAAATGCATAAGACAATAAAATTCCTCATATATTATTTACCGCAAACCAGATACCTGTCAGAAACGTTTTGAGGTTGGCAATGGTGAAATATTCACGTGGTTTGGATTGCCTGAAACTTTCGATAGTAACCTAATATTTTTATATGATATTCTTCAATCGCTAGGATAATAAGCCCAGAGATATTTCAGCATTTTGTACACAGTATCAATTCATCTATCAGTCAGGATACATTCCCCAACGTGTTGAAGAAGGCTACAGTATTCCCAGTTTCTAAGAAAAATAGCACCAATGATGTCACCAACTATGGGGCCAATTCCTCTACTGAATTCACTTTCAGAGGTTTTCGAAAAAATAGTCCTCGTCAGAATGATGACATATATTGATAAATATACATAACATTTTAAGCAATTTCTATTCAGATCTGGCCATTCAACCCAAACGGCAGCTGTTCAATTTACTGGATACATTTACGACTGTCTTGATAACGGGTTCTATGATTGTTTTTTGACCTATGTAGGGCTTCTGACAGTCTCTCTTTCAACTTTATCATTGGAAAGTGTTATTACCTGGGTTCCAGGGGTGTATTTTTGAATTGGCTGAAAAGTTATCTCGAGAATAGACCAGCAAATGTCAAAGACGGATACTCTATCATCTGAGTACACCTTGAAACTAGGATTCCCTCAGGAATCCGTTCTAGGACCTCTTTCGTTCCTTCTCTTCATTAATGACCTTCCTGCAAGTCTTAAGCTGCGTCCAGATGTGCGAGCCGAACCTATCGCGAACCGCTCGCGAAGTGTTCGTGTCATGTTCGTTAATTTCACGTACACACTTGCGATCCGCTCGCGAACCAATACCAACGACGGCTTACGAATTTACACTGGGCTCGCGTTGTGTTCGTGAAAAGCTGCGTATACATGTGCGAGCCGAACCTATCGCGAACCGTTCGCGAAGTGTTCGTGTCATGTTCGTTAATTTCACGTACACACTTGCGATCCGCTCGCGAACCAATACCGACGGATTAACGAACTTACACTGGGCTCGCGTTGGGTTCGTGAAAGGATCCGACTATCGATGGATCGGCGCGAACGGTTTGCGAGCGGCTCTATAGAGGTTCGACATGCCGTCCAAATAATTGTCGCATTGGTTCGCGAGCGGTTCGCGATAGGTTCGGCTCGCACATCTAGACGCAGCTAAAGAATCCGACTATCGATGGTTCGGCGTGAACGGTTTGCGAGCGGCTCTATAGAGGTTCGAAATGCCGTCCAAATAATTGTCGCTATTGGTTCGCGAGCGGTTCGCAATAGGTTCGGCTCGCACATCTGTACGCAGCTTTAGAGATCTGCTATTCAGATTTTGTCCACAAAACAGTTTACCATCTTCTTTAGAGATGTTTAATAATTTTTTTTCTGTTAGGGCTCCGTCCCTCGAAGAGCTTCAAATATTGTGCAAATTTCTGCTTGGTGTTTTCGTAAAATGGTGCCATGCGAATTATTTTGTGATCAATATTGAAAAAACTGAATGTATTCATTTTTTAGTGGCTTAATGTAATAAGAAACTTTCTCTTCGCCGCCTAGACACTGTTACCACATCTAAAGATTGTGTCAAGTTTCTTGGAATTTTTTTAGATAGAAATTTGAGAAGGTTCAACCAAGTTGATTTTC
Source organism: Adalia bipunctata (assembly GCA_910592335.1). Lineage (NCBI taxonomy): Eukaryota > Metazoa > Arthropoda > Insecta > Coleoptera > Coccinellidae > Adalia > Adalia bipunctata. The sequence continues at coordinate 30,591,781 of OU342955.1, forward strand.
AGTTTGTTCGTTAATGATCTTGTGGACCTTATTAGTCCTAGAAGTATATTTGTCTATGACTCTATGCGGATGAAACCAACATAGTGGTTCATGACAGTGTAAAAAGCACCCCCTTTGTGATTCGACGGAAGAGCGGCTTTCCACCAATCAGGTGTGTTATTACTCAAAGAAAAGGAAATGATGTTATTTTAAATTTTGAAGATCTTTCTCCGACAAGGGAGAAAGTGTGGGATCGGCCCAACGCACTAGGGTCAGGACTTAGTGTCTAATAATTCTCCAGAGAGAGGGATGGTGAATGAAACTTTTGAATTTAAATGCAAGACGTATATTAAGACCAAAGCAAAATAAACAATCTGACACTCGTTATCTATATTCCAACGATCCCAATTTTCAAAATTTTCGGAAAAATTTCTCGAATCAAATGAAATTTATCACACCTAATCAAATTATTACATCAACTTCAAATCACGAAAAAAATTAAATCATTGAAACCAAATCAATTCGTCAGTACTAATGTCAATTATAAAGGTGAAATCGAGTTATCAGAAATAAAAGTGTTTGTCGAAATAACCCAAAATCATAAACATGGAATGATCTCAAAATAATACAATTGAAACTTTATAATACTCAAGACAGATCGCAAAAATAGTACAATTAAAAAAAATAAGTCTTGTGGTAGATTTCGGGACTCTGGACTATAAAAGATATCTAGCTTTGCATGCAGCTTTCTACCAATACTCAAATAAGCTAAGAATAAACAAAATACCTGATCGTTTTCCCCTGCCAAAAATCCTAAGGATGATGAATATTTCCTGAAAAAAAAAAGAAACACAAAACCACGTCACCCACTCGCATTCGCAGATTAATCCCACTCCTGTTCTACCGACGAGACGCAATCTGAATAATTCCAAGTAATTTCGAAGACCTTTTGATTTTCGACTTCAACACTTTTCTGTCTCCGCTTGAGACTATCCTAACACAGTTTTCGAGACAACTCCGAAACCATATCACTTCTTAAACCTTCCTTGAAACCGTATCAAACGAGTCAACGAGATTTCTCCAGCTACCCCTCAACTTCCGATTCAACCTCAACTGTTTTCGTCTCCATTTTGAGACCGTACTTCTAAACACTGAAGTTCCTACCCTAAAACTGTACTACCCTTAGTTTCCAAACCGTATCCCGAGCCAACTGGGAACCTTCCCGTTTTAGGCTTCCGCAGTTACTGCCTTTTTCGTCTCCAGAGTAAATTAAAGATTTCCCTTCTTCGTTTCCTCTAAAAACCAATCAAATTAAAGGTTTTCCTTCGTCGATGTTTCAAAACCAATCAAATCAAAACTTCTTCCATCTTCCTTTTTACAAACAAATCGAATTGAAGATTTTCTGCTCCCTACCTTTCGTAGGTAGAGCCTATTGAGATATTGCAGTTTCCCATGAACCAGTTTTGGGAAATGCTGCGTTGCAAATCCCACGATTTTTGACTTTTTCCTTCTATCGTATACAGTTACTACACCGAGTACTACACCGATCAATCAAAATATTACGATTTTCTTTCCATTCGGAATAAAAATAAAGGGTATTGAAAAGAAAGATTAGAACAGGAAGTTAAGGAAAGAAATAACGGCATGCAGACAATTGAATATTTTTTGAAATTCCGGAATTGAATCATTGCTTCCCACCTAGGATCCCCCTCTCACCAACATATGAGGTGAACCTCAGGAAATTAAATTCCGGAAAAAGTATCATATATACCGTTAGCCCAATGGTCAAGGCTCCCACCTGGAAAGTAGGGAGACGCAGGTTCGATTCCTGCACGGTGTGTGACTTTTTCCGTATTTGAAAAAAAATATTCAATTGTCTGCATGCCGTTATTTCTTTCCTCAATTATATTTACAGACGTTAAACCATTCTAATGTATTACAGGAAGTAATTTTCAATTCCCAAGTCCCAATTTTCAAGACCTATTCGTTTCACCATGGCAAAATATTTCCGTTTATTACAACAGAGACACAGAGTGTTTGACAGATAAGGTCAATAAAATATTGGCTGAGTTAAGCAATTGGTGTGATTCTAACCAGTTGATGATCAACCACACTAAGACGCGTTGCATGAATGTCCACTCCTATCGGAGAGCTACTTTAGACATTAGTTTTGACTTCATTCGGTGGACATCTTCTGGAGTTTTGTGACTCAGTTGATTTCCTTGACCTCAAAATAGATTGTCATCTTGACTGGTCCTTACACGTTGACAATCTCTGCAGAAAGCTCAATGAAAGCATATACCTCATAAGGCTCATAAGGACTTTGGTTTGAAATCTTAACTTCGGAACCGTTTTGAGTATCTAATATGCCCTCGTATACTCGGCTCTCTCTCTCAAAATCATTTGGTATCGAGCTACGGATGCCCCTCGAATTTTTATTTTGCAGAGAAAGGTAATCCGGTTGATGTTCCGCCTCCGCTTCAATGAGTCTTGGAGAAACACTTTTAAGGAGAGAAGGATATTGAGATTTTGGTGAATTTATATTTTGAAATTGTTGGTTTATGTCCATGCAAATGCTCATACCCTTGTGAAAATGGAGACTTTCACGCATACAATACCAGAGGTAGAGACTTGTTCAGCTTACCGCTACATAACTCCAAATTATTTGAGAACTCTCCGAGCTATTCAGGAACCAAAATTTATAATTTGCTACCCCGTGACTTAATTTCCATCCGTGATTTTACAAGGTTCAAAAACGCACTGAAAAATTTATTGTTGAAGGAACCATTCTACTCCATTGATGAGTTTACTCCCTATTTGAGATGCTCATCTGGTTATTCATACCGGTGAAAAATGAGGATCATGTCCTTCATATGGACCAACGGAATAAATGTGAGAAATGGACTAGCAGAGATCTAGCTTTCGACGTATACTACCAGGTGGCACCACCACAGCAAGACAATGACATACCGGTTTCTGGCTTATTAGCCGTCAACAATGCCATATAGCCTTATACAGCGGTGGCAGCGAACTGAAACGCTAAAACTTATATTACTCCATAGCAGGAACACTTGAGTACAGTTAATGTAAAGTGTTACACCTAGCGGGCAAATATCTACGCTTTATCCCGGAGGTTCTTTCAAAAACTAAATCTCTACGTACATTAGTTTTCTTCCCATACGGAATCTCGCAACAACTCATTTTGGAGTTTTATGCAGTGTACCGAAGGAAATCGAACAAGCCCGTTCATACGGTTTTGGACCAAATTAAGAACATGATCCTCATTTTTCATTATTATTACTCGCGGGCTCCAAAACCGTATGAACGGGTGTGTTCGATTTCTCTCGGTACACTGCATAAAACTCCAAAGTGAGTTGTTGTAAGATTCCGTTTGGGAAGAAAACGAATGTACGTAGAGATCATGTTTTTGAAAGGACCTCCGGGATGAGGCGTAGGCATTTGCTTGCTAGGTGGAACACTGTACATCAAATGTACTCAAGTGTTCCTGCTAGGGAGTAATATAAAATCTACCGTTTCAGTTGGTTGCTACCGCAGTATAAGGCTATATGGCACTGATGACGGCTAATAAGCCAGAAATCGGTATGTCATTGTCTTGCTGTGGTGGTGCACGCCGGAAGCTAGGTCTCTGCTAGTCTATTTCTCACATACATACTTGAATTTGACTGATTTCTTTCTGTATACAGTGCTCGGCTTGAATGCATAACCTATAATTTATATTACCATTAATGAGACGTGAGGATATATTATCAAAATAGTCAATAGAATATGACATAACCAATTTATATGAAATTCTAGAATAGTGATCAGAGCGTTAACCTGGTTTACATGGAGATGGCTTGAAATTATTATAAATTATATCATATACCGACTTCGTCCAACAACGAGTGATACGATATCATGAAAGGATATTTATTAAAAGTTTTCAAATGAAGGTAGGACCTCAGTAATCCGAGAGTAGGTACAATACTAGTATTATACAGGGTGACAAGAAAAACTTCGGGCAATATTTACTGTGCTGCCAAATAATTTTCATTTCATCATATTCTCTACACTTTCTCGTACTGATATGTGAATTTTCAGTTCGATTTTACTTCATTTTGCGGAGTGTTAGGACTTCAAACAATGGCATTGCAATTTTGGAGCTGTTTCGTCAAGGTATGCGAAATTGTTCGTTCGCTCAATGGAGGAGCTTGGCCATGATGGTCGTCCAGGAAGTGGAATAAAACGCATTGTTTATACACCTTGCAATTGCAAAATGGTCGATAAGCGAGTCAATCGAAATCCGAGGGGCTCCAAGTCGAAAATAGCCCGTGAGACCAGTGTCAACCGTGAATCCGCTCGTCAAATGGCCAAAAAGGAGCTTAACCTCAAGACATACAAGCTCCAGAAGGCTCAACTTCACACGGACTACACAGTTGTCGCCAACTCCTTCGTCTGGCCGCTGGTCAGCAATGTGAGCGTTTATTCTTCAAAGACGAGAAGCTCTTTATCCGTAGAGCAATCCCACAACCACCAAAACGATAGAGTCTGGTGCAGAGAGCCCAAAGGCTCTAGGTACGTTGGCCATCGTCAAAATCCGCAATCTATTATGATCTGGGGCGGCATTTGCGCCAGGGGCAGAACACCCTTGGGTCTCATGGCTCGAAGATCAGAATCAATCGAGGAGTCTACCGCTGCGATAAAACATCTGTGGGATGGCTGTCCTACTCGCCGAAATTCAACCCAATCGTGTAGTCGATTTTGGAGCTCAGAGCGTGTGCTTAACACCACAAAATTTTGTAGTGGCTGACGCGATCCCTGCGCCGGGAATGGGACCGATATTAACGCTCGAAGAGCTGAAAACTTCAAGGAGCATCTGAAGCAACATATCACCGCCAAGGGATGCCCCTTCGAACCGATTGAAATCTTCTTGTCAAATTTCAAAAGAGACATGCTCAAAAAGCGACATCTACCGAAATAGCGGGCTATTCAAACTTATATCTCTGAGAGCCGTTTCACATGCGACTGATGGTCGGTCCTGATGGTCAGTCGGAGCCGGCGTTTGAACTGAATTTTGCAATCCTTTCACATGCATGCGTATCCCGTATCAGAGCCGTTTCACATGGGACTGATGATCGGTCCTGATGGTCGGTCGAACTGATCATCAGTCGACGGTATTTGTTTTCACATGGATGCGTATCGTCAGTCGCCGCTATCAAAGACCATTTACCGCTATGGATTTAGAACGTGACACTGTTGTCGATTTGTGCGAGAACCGATTCTCGCACGAAGTATTCCGTATTCCGAAATTCTTGGATTGGGAATTCCTATTATTATGAGAATTCTTTGTTTGAAAAGTTATATGGGAAATCTGCTCAATGATTGGTTCAAGTTTTATTGAATTTTTAAATTTCATTTCATCATCCTGTATTTCAAATCCCAATGAACTCAAACGAAAATATGAGGAACCACGACATTATCAACGACCAATCTGTTGATGAATATGCAAACATACTTGCTTCTTGCTGTTGTAATTGAAAAAGATTCTCGAAATCTTCCTGCAATACACAGATCTGAGCTGCATCCTCCCAATATTCAAATCTATATTTTTATAATTTTCTGAAGATGTATGCCAGAATTTCGCTTTTTTCATGACACTAATACTAATCACTATTTCAGTTTCTGAATTAATTTTTTCCTTCCCATTCGTAAAGACGTAAATAATCCTCAGAATATTCAATAACATGCGCAATCGCATACGGACTGATGGTGCGCATACATGTGAAAGCCTCCTTTGTCGGCTCGAGCCGACGACACGCAAACGCAGCGGGCTGGACCGATGCTTGTGCTTGTTCCATCGGTCGACTGATGATACGCATGCATGTGAAAGGATTGCAAAATTCAGTTCAAACGCCGGCTCAGACTGACCATCAGGACCGACCATCAGTCGCATGTGAAACGGCTCTCATCAGTCGACCGATGGCGATGGAACAAGCACGAGCATCGGTCCAGCCCGCTGCGTTTGCGTGTCGTCGGCTCGAGCCGACAAAGGAGGCTTTCACATGTATGCGCACCATCAGTCCGTATGCGATTGCGGTGTTGCTATTCCAACACGTATGCGAAATTCGGACGCATGAGTGTTGGAATTGCCTTCTGCAAAGAGTATTAGACGATATTATCCCTATTTCAGTCAAGTTTTGTGAAAAACTGTCGAAATTAAATGAAAAATTCAGATTTTGCATCCTAGTGACTCTTGTATTGTATTTTGGCAGTTGGTGTAACTGTTAATTGAAATTTTGATCTCTCGTTTCGAATTTTGAAATCATTTATAATTACGCATTGAATTCGTGAATTATGTTTGAAAAAATCGATTAAACACCTCCAGAATTAAGAATCCTAATCCATGTATGAAAAAGAATTCGAAAAAGTGGTCTGAAGAGAATTGGTTATTTGAATTTCAGAATTTGTTTTGTGAGCGTATTTTGAATAACGTATTTATGAATTAGGACAAAAAAAATGTTCTACATTATGGTAAACTCATTCCATGTATCGCAGTATAGCTCAGAATTTGAACAAGCTTTTATTAAAAAAAATTTTGAAGACAAGCTTTCATAACAAAAAACACTCATCCGCCATTTTGAGGCCTCCACCTTGAATTCCTCAATTTTAAAGGATCGTAATTTCCGACTCAGAAAACCCGTAGATTCGAATTTTAAATAGAATCAGATAATAATTACAAAATTCGTCCGCCATATTGTAGCCGCCATTTTGAATTTTTCAATTTTGACAATAGAATCACCATTGTGGAACCCGAAATCCCCCAGATACTGATTTTCAATGGAATCGGATCATAATTACAAAACTCATTCGCCATTTTAGAGCCGCCATTTTGTTTTTTCCTATAAAAAATATTTCATGAAACATTGTCACCAGAATTATGTACACCTGCCAAATTTCAAATCAATCGGAAATCGGACGATTAGAAGTATGTCAAATTTAACTGCAAGATTTCATTTCAGACAGACAGACAGACACCGGGACAGGTTAAACTGAATAAAAGCTTGTAAAAATAAAACATCTCTAACGAGTATTGATTGAAAAAATAAAAGAAAACTAGCTATAGAACTAGAACAACTTATAACCTAAACTTCCGAACTGAAACTTTGGGATTTTTTTTCAAAAACTAAGAGGATTGACGACTTCTCGTTACCATTTTCGTAATCTGGGACCCAAACTTAGTGAGTACAAATTTTCTCACTTTTCCAATACGATTCTTTCAGTTCTTAATAAATACCATGAAATTGGATAGGATCGGAGGCCAGTGCTGAGTGCTGACAACCACAGAACGAAAAATATAATTGAAAACAATGCTGTAATGAGTTAATCACAGTACTCTTTTTAGAACTGTTATGAACTCATTACGATACTGAAAAAGAGAAAACCCTTTGTTATTATTACCTGCAATGTTTATGTTATCGTTATTCGTTGTTGTTTTGTTCTATTTCTCTTGTTGAATGAAGTTTATTGTCCGAGTTAGATGTAAATAAAAAATTTATCATGAAAGTCTGAGTCACTTATGGTGAAAATTTTTTGACAGTTCCAACAACCAATTGAATTTCCTCATTTGATATCAGATGAACAATAGGGATGTTGACTATTTTTTGGAAATGATTTTAATTTGTAGATAAGCCCTATACAAACACGAAAAAAATATTTTCATGGAAAAATATAGCAATTACCAATAAAAAATGCGTAAATAATAATAGTTTTCAAAATTCCCGCTGAAACGAAGTTATTATGATGACGTCACTAAACGGTAAACAGACTTCGCCGTCTGTCAAAGCGAACTGATCTTGTGTGATTTCTGGCGAACAAATCGTTTGCGTAATAACAAATAATCGTGAAATAGTTCGCTGGTGATACGTTTTACTCTCTTCTGTTCTTCGTAAGTTCGTATTCGTGATGACAGTAAGGTTATAGGTAAGCTTGTTTACAGTACAGTGACGTCACGTATTCTCATTCGTGTTTGCAGTCACGTGATGAACGGTTAAAGATTACACATTTTAAATCGATTTTATTTAATTTAATGAGAGTAATTAGATCACTAAAATATTTCAATGTGGAAAATCTCAATTTATATGAATTTGTAACATGTGTCAACATCCCTATTTCACCCAATCATGTCAACATTACATCGATAACAGACCATGGGCTGTTTTCACGTTGCTATGGACACATATATACACATATATACACATATATACACAAATATGTTTCGCATAAGAAAAAGCAATCACGCTTTCCTGCGGAGATGACACTTGGCCAGGAGAAGGGCAGTACCTCGGAGGACATATCGAGGCTTTTTGCAACGTTTTTTCAAACGGTTTATGAGCCTGGAGGTCAACACTATCCGGATGTCAATAATATCCAGAACTTATATGGTAGTAACTACTTGCAGGGTATAACCATTGAATTGGAAGAGTTGTTGGCCGCCTTGCGTTCGATTGATTGTTCGAAGGGTGCTGGACCGGATGGCATTCCCCCTGTTTTCTTGAGGAGTTGTGCACATGCTTTGGCCTCGCCTCTCCATCACATTTTCAACTTTTCACTGTCCAGCTCAACGTTTCCTAAAAGGTGGAAAATTTCTTCCATAATCCCAATACATAAAGGTGGCCCGATCAACAACGTTGAAAATTACAGGCCAATAAGTATGATGTCCGCCATTCCAAAGATTTTTGAATCGTTGGTTTACAAATATATATTCAATCATGTTAGAGGCACCATAATCGAACAACAGCACGGATTTTACAAAGGAAGAACTCTTGAAACAAATCTCATTAGCTTGACCGAATATCTTCAAGCATGTATGGACCAACAAACTCAAGTAGATGTAATTTACACGGACTTCAAGAAAGCGTTTGACAAGATAGATCATGAGATATTGATTCGGAAACTCGCTGAGGTGGGGATAAGTGGCGATCTATTAAGGTGGATATTCTCTTATATACATAGAAGGTCCCAATTTGTCTCAATTAATGGTAGTCGATCCTTTATATTCTCAAACACATCCGGCGTTCCCCAGGGCTCGCATCTGGGTCCGCTTCTATTTATCATTTATTTGAACGACATTGGAATGTGTTTCAAAAATTGTCTCTTTCTGCTTTATGCTGACGATCTTAAGTTTTTCAGAGCGGTCAGTAGCTTGGAGGATTGCCGTCTGATTCGGGAAGATCTCGATAGATTGAAAAATTACTGTATAGAAAACAGCCTGTTCCTCAATTTTGATAAGTGCCAGAAAATAACTTTCAGTAGAAATGTTAACCTGATTCATTGTCAATATGGTGTGGATGGACGCCCTATTGTTGAGGTGGATGGTGTTTCCGACCTTGGAGTTTTTTTTGATAGCAAGCTCATGTTTGATCAGCATATTGATCGATTAATTAGAGATGTCAATAAGCTGCTTGGGTGGGTCCTCCGCCATTGCAGGTCCTTCCAAAATAATAAAACCTACTTGGCATTGTATTTTTCATTTGTTTATAGCCGTTTAAATTTTGCGTCGATAATCTGGAGTCCACATTATAACTGTTATATAACCAGACTTGAAAGGATACAGAATAAATTTCTGAGGTTTTTGGCTTTTAAAAATAACATTGCTTATGACAATCATGAATATTCCCATATACGAGTGAAATTTGGTTTGTTGGAGTTGAAGAATCGTCGACGGATGACTGATGTTGTACTGCTGTTCAAATTACTCAACGGATTTTTAGATGCACCTAGTATCTTGGAGTCTATTCCATTTAAGGTTCCTGATATGAGACTTCGTAATTATAACACCTTTTATGCCCCCTTCCGGAGAACAGCCAGTGGACAAAATGCTCCTATTTATAGAATGATTAGTACATGCGATAATCACTGTTCCGATTTAGATCTCTTCACTATGTCGCTGGCCCAGTTGAAACGCAACCTTAGGAGTATTTTCTCATGAGTTGAATATTGGTATATGTATCAGAGTGTATATTTTATTTCATATATTTGTTTCACTTATGTTTGATCTCTTCTGTTGAAATGTAAAGATATGTTTGTTTTAAAACTAGGTGAATACTGTTTTCTGGGCTTGTCCCGTTGTATTCCATACCGAGTTGTTGAATAAATAAATAAATATTGATTTATTTCGATTTTGAAGTTTCAAATATTTAATATTTCGAAATGTCACGATTTGGTTGCAATACTGACGATAATATTAATGAAATTATAGAATCGAACATACCAAAAAACACCGTTTACAGTAAGAAATTTGTATGGAAAGCATTTATAGACTTTTGCAACGATAGAAAGTATCAATTAGATGGAAATCGGACGGCGGAAGAATTGGCGTTGATTTTAAAGGATTGGGCTGTGAACATGAGGAGAAAAGATGGTAAAGAGTTCAAAGAAAGTACGGTCAAAACCATGTGGAATATAACAAGTAAGCTGTTACAAGAAAAATATTATAAAGAAATGAAAGTTATTATTGACCCATTCAAAAGTGTTGTATTTCAACAAGCGCGAGCTGCCCGTGATTCTATACGACGAAAACTGCAATCAGACCCAAGTAAAAGGAAGCAAAGTTCGGCAGCATTAAGTTCTGTGGAAATAACAAAAATGGTGAATTTATGGAATGAAAATACTCCTGAAGGGCTGCAACGGAAATTCTATCACATAGCCGCGGTAGAATTAGCTTGGCGAGGTGGGGAAGCTGCTGCTTGCTTGACTGAATTTTTTTGTATCGAATCAAACAACGATGGTTCTGTAACCAACCGAGTGGAATATAACCCTGTATTCAGCAAGACTTGCCAGGGTGGTTCAAGAATGTGTACTGGAAGCAAGTTTTTAATAGAAAACGATGACAGCAACGTTTGTCCTGTCCGATTATTCAAAAAATTGATGTCGAAAAGGGGCCCAAATATTAAAACCAACAGATTATTCGTCAGACCAAATCATCAATGGAAATCCGAAAATGATCACTGGTATGATAATATGCCCATTGAAAAAAATACGATTCAAAATTGGACAAGATCGTCTGCCGAAGCGATTGGATTGAATACAAAGGAAAAAAAAATTACTAATCATTCCAATAGATCGACCGCGGTTAGTCGATTGGCCAAAAGTGGTGTACAAGAACAACAGCTTATAAAAATTACGGGTCACAACAATGCCAACTCAATAAAACCCTACTTGAATATTGACGAAGAACATCATAATCAAATTATTAACAGCATGCGTAGTGGAAATACATCTTCATCAGTTATAGAAACTAACACGTCTGGATCTTCATTTAACTTTTCTAATTGTTCCTTTGTTAATTGCACCTTTAAATAAATTGTTTTAGCTCTGTATTTTTTCTATAATTAGCAAAAAATTTTCTATCCGAATAACCCTCGGACATTGATAAATGCTCAAAAATTCTATGACAACTTTCTCAAGCTTGTTGCTTGTAGACAACAGACCTCCGCCTACGGCGTCGGTCTGTTTCCAAGCAACGAGCTTTCGAAATCTGTCATAGAATTTTTTCGAACAATTATCAATGTCCTTGGGTTATTACTACTGATAATTAAAGTGTAAAATCACTCATACTGAGTATAAAAATATCGATCTCAAGACAAATCTCAAAAACACCAATGGTTCAGTCCCAACCAGTGAACTCAGAACTACCTGGAATGGATCCGACTGTATAGTTTTGAACGTAAAGTGGGTCAAGGTCAGCTGAAATAGAGATAGCGGTGATATCATTACTTCCATTAACCGACATGAGTTAGAAAGAGATAGGTACCCCTAACATAATTGTGCCTCACTTTTCGCTCAAGGCGGATCTATTCCAGATAGTATAGAGTTCACTGGTCCCAACACATATCGAATGCACCACAAAAATCGCAGCAATCCAGCGGCGATCGGCAGATACACACAGCTATACCGGTGGAAACAGACGCCAAATGTGTTAACAGCTTAGAACATAGAACCACAGGAAGGAGCACAAGGTTCATTTGCTACGTATAAAAGTGCGACGGAAACGGCCATATTGCTAATCCAATTATTACTCATCACGTTGGAATTTCGTGTGAACAAGTTTGTTATTTTGACTTCAAAATGGTTAGTTGTGCATCTTGTGGCCGATCTGATAGTAAAAAAAGACAGGATAATACTTTAACTTTTCATAGGTAAGTGTTTCGAAAGATATATTCAGTTATATAAAGAATTCAAAAGTCGGAAGAAATTTTGAGGTTAACCATTGGTGTAACATGGAGAAATACAGTAGGTGATGTCATATTATTATCATATCACTAAACTTGGTAATTCGCTATTTGGTTAACTTCTCATCTAAATGGATTTTTTTTACGAATATACGACAGATTAAGGTAACAAAACATGATTACAGATTTTGGTAAATAAATGGTCAGTGAAACTTGTGAACAAACATGCAGAGTAAACCCATTAGAACCTACGGTCGTACATGGGTCATCCTCATATCATCATAGCCCCTATATCCGAAAATTACCCATATATATATACAGGGTGTCCCACTAGTGCCGCAGCGGACGATATACGCGTAACGGACTGCGTTTTGCGAAATTTTTTGATGCAGACTTGATATACTACAGGAAGAGCACAACTTAAAAATATTTTAGAATATATAGGGTGGCCCACAAAAGAGGAATAGCGGGTGACTTTGTTTTTTCAAATGGGACACCCTATATTCAATAGTGTTTTTCTATTCTCTGAAACATTCTGCATGCTTCCGTATACTTTTCACATATTTTTATTCGACAGTTTTCGAAATATTGGCCATTTTGACAAAAAAATGATACTTGTAGAGGCTATGTTATTCAATTATATTTCACGAACGCTTGCACATACCAATAACAGTTTTATATGGATTGAAAGACAAGACTTCAAAGTATCCTACCCAGCTATAATAAGGCATCTTCAGCATACAGAGTGTCCACAAAAAGACTATCAACATGACGAATTTCAAATCGATTTTTCTTCATTTTTTCAAATGCAATGCATATAATTTTTTTTCATCATTGTAATCACCATTCATTTCACTTCATTTTTTGTCAAATACATAATATGCATATCTCTAACGGAATAGGATTTTTTAGAGTTTTTCCTCCAAATTCACATTTACTTTCGAATTCAAAAAGCAGATTTGGCTTTTCTGTGGTTATTGGGAACTGTCAAATTATTCTATTCAAAATTACCATCATTGCAGCTTCAATTCAAATCATCATAGATTTTACGGATTGGATGAATACTCACACAATGATGTGAAAATTCGTAAAATACCAATGATTTTGATTAGTTTGAATGTACAAGTTATGAATGCTTCAAGAAAACGAGTTTCAAAACTTCAGGTTACAAAAAAGTGCCCGCTCTTATCCTTATACAACTTTCTTCGAAAAAATTATATTCATAAGTTTCACAGGCACGCACGCAGATCTTCAAGCTCCCAAGCTCAAAGCTTGTTTGAAATTTTTGAAAGATTCGACGTTTCAAGTAGAAACATAGAAAATTCTCGAAAATGCATTTTGAAAAATGGGTACAGAAAGCAAGTTTCTTTCTTCAGTAACTGATTTCATCACATTTTTGAGTAGATACATCAAAACTTTCTAGTTCCTCATTTCGCTATAATATGAATTGAAGCTTCAAAGATGCTTATTCTGGGTGGAATATTTTGACAGTTCTTAATAACCACAGAAAAGCCAAATCTGCTATTTGAATTCGAAGGTATATGTGAATTTTAGGGAAACATTTCGAAAAAGCGCTTAAAAATCTTATTCCGTTAGAGATATGCATAATATGTATCTGACAAAAAATGAAGTAAAATGAATGGTGATTACAATGATGAAAAAAAATTATATGCATTGCATTTGAAAAAATGAAGAAAAATCGATTTGAAATTCGTCATGTTGATAGTCTTTTTGTGGACACTCTGTATGCTGAAGATGCCTTATTATAGCTGGGTAGGATACTTTGAAGTCTTGTCTTTCAATCCATATAAAACTGTTATTGGTTTGTGCAAGCGTTCGTGAAATATAATTGAATAACATAGCCTCTACAAGTATCATTTTTTTGTCAAAATGGCCAATATTTCGAAAACTGTCGAATAAAAATATGTGAAAAGTATACGGAAGCATGCAGGAAGTTTCAGAGAATTGAAAAACAGTATTGAATATAGGGTGTCCCATTTGAAAAAACAAAGTCACCCTGTATTCCTCTTTTGTGGGCCACCCGATATATTCGAAAATATTTTTAGGTTGTGCTCTTCTTGTAGTATATCGAGTCTGCATCAAAAAATTTTGCCAATCTCAGACCGTTACGCGTATATCGTCCACTGCGGCACTAGTGGGACACCCTGTATATATATATATATATTCTTTTGAAAGAGGAATACAATGTTACACATCTTCTGTTCGAAAAGCAATTACAGGAAAATAGCAATAAAACCAATAAAAGGTTGAAACCGATTTCAATTAACTTTTTTGCACTATTCACATATTGAATTAATTCACGGCCAACGATTTGAGATATTCCCTTATTCTTTTCACACTACGCCTCTGATTCCGGAAACCTTTGTCGGCCATACTGGTAACCCAATTTGGTCGCACTAATTCGAACCTTATGCTCCTTCCTGAGGTTCTTTATTCAAAGGTTAACAGCTTGTACGCGCACTACTCCTGTGCTGTACAGCATCACGGTGAATCCACATAACATACCCCCCCCTCAGATCAGCTTTACCTCATTATCCAAAAGTCTTTTCTAAATTTGGCTTATTGATGTTGATTTTTGCAGTATTGCAATTAGATTGATAATTTGCGGAACTTTTCCACGTCAGGGTGGAAATTTTCGAAGCACTTATAACACCTCATTGAATCCACAACAAATTCGAAATTAATATCAACCAAATTCTTTACAGGAAATGGGCCCCTTAGCCATGGTGATTTGATAGGATAGTTGCATGGGATATGAGGACTGTTTTAGCAGTCTTATGGGTCTGTGTTATCGCAGAAACAAGAGAAACCTTCTTCAGAAGGCCGAGTGACTTCTCTTCGGAAAAGGAAATATTCAGCAATTTAGCAAGTAGTTCGCAAATTATGCTCCGATCTACGAGAGGGGCACGACAGTACGATGTCCCACAAATAGGTGAGTAGTTTTCGAATAGATTTGCCTTCCGTTATGAGCACGAATGAGGAATATACCACCAAATGGCAATGGCATTATAGGTATTCACATTGACGGTGGCGTGATCACTGGCGATCAGAGCTTGATCCTAGAATAAACTCGATAAGACAGTTGAAAAATCTAATTTGAACATCAAGCCGTTGATCTCGAATCGAATATTTACAGTGATTTCTCAATCAAGGACTGTTGATCGACGATCACGGTAAAATGGGTTTCACAAAGCGTTTTCAAATTTTGATTGTCGATCACCGTCTCTTGAAAGAAAAAATATTTGATTGTGAAATTCTGGGCGATCAAGCTGATCTTCAATGGAATAGAATACGATATTGTTAATGAATTTTTCGATCATGTCGCCATTTCCTACAATTGTCCAGCCCAGAAATCTTCAGGATACAAGCATATCCTCGTTTTATTCGAAAAATGTCGTATTCAAACATCGTTAACACCGTTGACAGAATACTTAAAAGAAATGTAGCCCATTTCACAAATAGGACAGTCAGGGATCACATGAATAGAATGCAATGTTACTGTTTGCAGAATCATACAAGACAACATTATCAAAAGATTGAAATTGATTTGTTTTCCAGCCATAAAATGTATCTATCCTCTAAAACGGTTAACCAAACACGTTTGCTGCAATTTTCAGTGAATTTATAGTTTGGGATATAGATGCATAGAAACCATGGTGAAACGACTGCTAACTAAAAATCGTGACCAAAATTTATAGATCAAAACAGCACTCCAGATTTCACTTCCGGAATAATCCGTAATATTTCGCAGTCGTGGCGCTATACTGCGCCAATGGAAAATAGCGCAACTCCTCTCGGGAGGAATGAAAATTAGGACCCCTGTTCATATTTTCGTTCGACAAGAAAGTCATGAAAAAAATTTAATCGGTGCCAACACCAGCTTTTCTATGGATCTATTTTAGGATACATGTTCCCACAACCAGAAAAATCAATTATTAGTAATATTACTTTGAGAACAAGGAAAATATCCATATTGGGCAAGTTGAACGACCTTTTTTCTGTTACAAATAAGGACATATTGGTTGCTCATCTACAACGAAGGGTACTATAAGAACTATTACCTATTGAAAATTATTAACACATTGCAGTTCCTACTGCATACAATTATGACTAGATTCTTGCCAGGTCTATTGTGCCCCCTAATATCAGAACTGTTATCATCGCGCCTCCTTCAGCTCGCCCTCCAGCTCCAGAGATATGATGCAGGTTTATCAAGTTGTTTTATTTAAAACTGACGGAGGTTGGCACCCGTGAAAGTCAAATAATTTTGAGGGATGTTGCCAATGCTATTTTCTCCTTTTTAACCTTGTGATTGGAGTTAGTTCTTTTAAGGTTCAACTGTGAGTGTGAGTATAAATAGAGAAAATAGTTTCTTCAACATTCGCCAGGTCTTTAGAATTATTGAATTCACAATATTTCAATAAAATTCATTATAATAATAATAATAATAAACCGACTTTATTTTAAATCAACCAATGTACACAGTACAGATACATCCACAGATGAGATGTTAGACGAACCAAGCCGAGGCGAAGTTTAGTCCCAGACTACTCTTACACTCAACCCCGTTTGGTTGTCTCTTCTTAAGACTATACAATTATAAAGTAAAAAAAAAAACAGTTTCAAGTATGAGGTGAAAAAGTACATCGATTATACACACATATATAAACATCTAACAAAAAATCCACATATTCAGAAAGAAAATCAAACAAATACTAAGGAAAAAAAATCAACTTTAACCGTCCTGTGCAAGAAAGAGCGAGCACCTCATTTGACGCTTGAATTGAGCATAAGTAAAAGCTAAAAAATCACTGTCCACACTGTTTAAAAATTTCACAGCATTATAAGAAAAGCACCTTTGAAATTTAGCAGTACGATGTTCCGGAACAGTGAAAGAGAAAGGGCGTCTTATGTTAACCGAATGCACTGAACTTCTAGGAACAAGCCTTCCACAAAGAGCCACACAATTTCGAGTCATAAGGAGTCTATAAACGAAGCAGCGGAAGTGGAGCAGCCTTCTATTATTCATCCTCATCCAACCCAACTCACGAATCTTCTGAGAAACATGATCATACTTCCTTAAACCAAATATGAAGCGGCAGCACCAATTCTGAACAAGCTGAATGCGGTTACCAACATAAGCACTAATGCAAGGTCCATAAACTACATCGCAGTAGTCAAACAAGGGAATAATTACAGACTCAGCCAGGGACTTTCTCATGCTGAAAGTTAAGAAACGACGACAACCATAAACAAGCCTCAGACGGTAAAACGCTGTTTTCAAAATACCTGCTACATGACAAGAAAAATCAAGTCTACAATCAAAAGTGACACCAAGGTTCCTCACGGTATCACACAAGGTTAGAGGCCGACCACCAATGCACAGCTGTAGGTTCTCTCTTACTATAGGGTTCTGACGACTATTCGAGAAAATCAAATACTTACACTTGCTGGTGTTCAATTTCAAATTATGACAAGCCGCCACATCACAAACTCTCCCAAGGTCAGCGTTAACACGCTGAGAAGCAACATCCAGACCACCCATCTCAAACGAGTAAACGAGCTGCGTGTCATCAGCATAAGCCTGTGCATGACAAAACTCTAGGACCTCCAGCAGATTGGCGGTATAAACCAAAAACAGAAGAGGGCCCAGAATCGACCCCTGCGGAACCCCAGATCGAAGAAGCACTGACCCAGACACACGACCATCAACTTCAACCACCTGACTCCGAAATGATAAATAAGACCTAATCATTGCGACTGCCAGTGGCTCAAAACCATAATATTTCACTTTTTCACACAATAACAGATGATTAATTGTGTCGAAGGCCTTTTGAAAGTCTAACAAAACTAAAATCGAGACAAGTTTTTTATCCAAGCTATGAAAGATAGTATCAGTCACGGTTGCCAGGGCAGTTGAAGTACTAAAAGTCTTACGGAAGCCTGCCTGATTGATAGCCAGGAAGCAAACCATTTTCAGAGAAAAAATTGTACATCTGCTCAGATTTATTATTTTCCCAAAGTAAATAAACATTTTGATGAATACGTAATTGATGGAACCTCTATGTTGAAACGACGTATGTATCTGACAAGAAAATGACTATAACCTAACATTTTCAAACTATACAGGGTGAAATGTGTCAGAATATAATGGCCAACCGGTAAACTTTATAAAAGCGAATGGAGCATATATTGTGAACTGTGCTAGACCTTACAAGGTTGTTCTTCAAAACAATGAATTTGATGAATATTTATCATTCAAATAAAAGCAAACCTCCTCTATTCAATATTTGTGGGATTTGAATAATCCTCAATAAAAAATGAAGCTTCAAAATATTGATTTACTCGAAGAAAATTTGATAACGAATTGGTGAATATTCAATACTATAGTAAAACATTCCTTTATTATCCAATTTACATTCTTCATATTGCAATTGGGATATAAACTATGATTCACATGAATTGAAGCAGAAATTAAGCTCCATTTATTTCCTGAGATACTCATTGCCACTGTCTTGAAACCATACCATATCGTTTGACCCTTATGATAATTTCTTGTAAATCAATAGTCAAGGATTTAATTATGTACCTACATATCTTCAATACTTGTACGAGGACAACTTACATATTTCTATCAAAATAGTTTGTTTTTTCAAATACGCTTTTTACTAACGATTTTATTATGGAAAAAGTCAGATGCTTCCCTTAACTGAAATTTTCGTCCATTATTTTCTGTACTTGAAGAATTCCACCTTTATACCACAATATAATCAGGTACACATATGCATTTATATTACCGCGCAATTTATCAGAAGTCAATCGTTTCGAAATTCTCGGCGTTGCCGAATTGAAACCTCCGATCAAATTTTGGAGATCAAATGATTTCAGATTTGACAGACCTTTGTGAAACCCACCGTCTCTTTTTCATTTGTTGACAATTCCTGGAGAAGGGTGATTAACCCTTAACCGGATCTAATTATTTGATATCACAACATCTCCGGAGAATCCACCAGCGGCAAGTTTCTCAACGAGCAATCTATGGTTCACCCTGGCGAATGCCTTTTCACAATCAGAGTGTACCTATATCGTATCGAGTTGAATACCCTGTTCTATTGTTTCAGCCGCAAGCTCGGCGAAAGAACGAATATCGCTAACCGTTGACGTACCTGCAACGAATCCGAGTTGACATTCACCGATTTTTCTATTCGAAATATTCATATCTTGATATATTATTTTTTAGAAAATATTAGATGAAGATGAGGCATTCGATATGCACACAGGTCGGTAGTTTTCAATGAGATTAAGTTCCTTTTTATGGTTAGGGGAAATAATTGAACGAGACAATGTACCTACATCTTTTCGGAAGCGGTTTATTGTACCGGGTGATCGATCATATTTTACTCAATAGCTATCTCAGTTAATAGTGGTCGTATAAAAACGTTTAAATGGGCAAATTTTTGTTTTTTTTTGGGCATTCAGAATTCTGTACTAAGAAATGCAAAGAAGCATCGTGAACTCAAAAATTTTATGAGAACTGTTATTTTTTTAATGGTACACCCTGGAATATACCAATCTTTGAAGCATGCTTGATGTTAATAAAATTTTGCTTCTTTTTTCACATTACAGTTAACCGAAAAGTTTGAGTTACTTCTTTCAGGTTTTATCATAACTTAAAATGTATTCGAAAGATTTGAGGAATAATCACGTTAGGTGGAACTTTTTCTGAATTAGCTGTGTTTTTCAGGTGAAATTTGTAGCGAGGTACGAGATTTGGCTAATTTCATCAA
This sequence comes from Adalia bipunctata, assembly GCA_910592335.1. Taxonomy (NCBI): domain Eukaryota; kingdom Metazoa; phylum Arthropoda; class Insecta; order Coleoptera; family Coccinellidae; genus Adalia; species Adalia bipunctata. The sequence continues at coordinate 30,611,798 of OU342955.1, forward strand.
TAACAACTGTCTATAACTGTGCATGATGGAGTATATTTCAGATATAACTGAAATATAATCAAAAAAATAACATATATAAATAAACAACCATTTCTATTGAATATACAGGGTGTTTGGAGGGTGAGTAGCCATAGGTAAATGGTGGATAGGTGATGCTCTTGGCTACTTGTTGCGCCTTATAAAATAACATTTTGCCCAAAGTTCAAAGTGTTATAATTTTTGGCATTTTCTAGAAACTTCTCATTTTTCTCATTAAAATCTTGAATTTTTTTAAATTCAATGCTCGAGGAGCCTATAAAATGATTCATTTTCTCAGTGTAGTTTTGTCTTATTCAGATTGAATCATTTTACCTGCTCAATGGAATAGTTTTGTTTTCACCCTTTTGAGGTATCCTTGCAGACAAAACGGGTTTTTGTTGAGTTATCTGATTATATATATCCTTTTGAAAGAGAGTATTACATACTTTTTTCTTGAATCAAACAATATATATGGCATAAGGCACGTGTGAGGAAAAGGCGACAAGGAACAGATTTTTTTTAAAGAAATCTGTTTCCCGCTCCAAATCTAAGTGTTAGCAGAGGGAATGTAAACGGGGTACCATACAATTCTGCGTATGATACACGAGAACAAATAAAAACCTCTGAAAAAACTCTGTCTCCCCGTGTATGTGTAGTGATACTGAATTTGTTCAAAAAATTTGCTGATATCCATGTTACAGAGCTTCTTGTACTTGAAAACTAGCCTTTTCATCGAACTGGATGCAAGTATCTTGAAATTATATCTGTAACAAGATCAAAGAAGAAACACCGAGACATAAGCAGTAAAAAAATTTACAGATTTCGCAATCCTTGAAACCATCAGAGACATTGGAAATGATAACACCACATGTGAATATTACCAACATTTATTTGCATTTGAACTTAAAAAAAATAGTATTTTCAATAATAATAATTGCAAGAAACAATCAACATTCCCAATTCCTAACATAAACATGTGAGAGGAAACTTGTCACCGTATTTTAAAACAAAAATGTTCTTACTAAAGTAAGTATTCTTAAGATATAATAATAAAAAATAAAGATATAAATAATCGGATGAAGCTGGGTCCATCCTGTCATTATTCCTGTCCAATATTTTCGAAGTGAGTTTTGATTTTAGCAAATCTGGGTTTTCATGAAATTAGCTTTAGATAGAAGGATTCAGTTTTTACTAAAATTCATGAATCTTACATGTACTCGGAGTTAACATCATCAGAATAAGCTGAGTCCACCTCGTCCAATATTTTCGAAGAGAATTTTTATTTTACCAAATCTGAGTTTTCTCGAAATTGGCTCGAGATAGAAGGATTCTGTTTTTACTAAAATTCATGAATCTTATATGTTCTTAGATCAACTCTCATCGGATGAAGCTGAGTCCATTCTGTCCAATATTTTCTAAGCGAATTTTTATTTTACCAAATCTGGGTTTTCATGAAATTGGTTTGAGATAGAAAGATTATGTTTTTACTAAAATTCATGAATCTTATATGTAGGGGAGGACGGGGAAATTCCACGCACCTTAGGGAAAATGCTCACAAAAACCTTCCTTTGTATGCCCACAAACTTTCATAATTTAACTGCTGAATCATGAACCCATTTGGAACTTTTTCATCACAAGGAAAAGGTTCAACTACCTATACCAATTGAGAAAAAAAAATAATTCTGAAAACTGTCTTTTCGCGGTACAAAAAATATTATTGAAGAATTACCCCGCTACACCTGCGCGTTATTCTCCCAGTGTGAGTCACCTAACCTAACTAATCACTGACAGTAGATGACGAAATACAATTATGTAATTGTTCTTTTGCATTAAATAATCTACACATATGAAAGAAAATAGTAATGCAATAGATTCATTAGAAATTAATAATAGAAGTACTTTCCACGATTCCAATTTCTCTCAAAAATTAGATCAGAGCGTCGTGAAACGAACAATCGGCTCCCTGGTCTAAAATAAAAACACGAATATCTTTAAATTACGGAAGGATGTTGGCAAGGCAAATACGACGAAATGGTGCGCTGTATCCACAGAAATATAATAAAATATTTATTTATATGTTTATTATATTTCTGTGGCTGTATCTAAATTTTGAAATAACTGAACTGAGTTGCAGAATATCAAATGCGCAGAATTCCCCCGTGTGCGGAATTCCCCCGTCCTCCCCTTCTCGGAGGAAATCAAATGAAGCTGAGTCCACTCCGTCCAATATTTTCGAAGTGAATTTTGATTTAAGCAAATCTGGGTATTCATGAAATTGGCTTCAGATAGAAGGATTCTGTTTCTACTAAAATTCATGAATCTTATATGTACTCGGATCAACTATTGACCTATTCTTCGAATACCGAAATATTTGCCCAATCTGGCAACGTTGCGGCGAATTTGACGGAACACTCACCGCGGCCCAGATCTCACTTGATGAAACAATATAAACACTCGAAGTGCTAATGAAGGAAATAAAACAATGATCTATCCTCCAAATACAGGAATAATTGCCCAATCTGGCAACGTTGCGGCGAATTTGACGTACCTCCCACCGCGGCTCACTGGTCGCCGTCGCCGCTTCTCGAGCATACATTAATTGTCACGAATTCCTAACCAATCTGATTCACTCGATTCCGAGTGCTTCCGAATGCACCCGAGAGGACGATCGTGAGAAGAAGCCGTTGCCCGTTATTCAGATCGCGCGTTTTGTCTTTTGTCGTTCTTCATAAACGAATCTGATAGTGAAATAGTTGAAAACGGTTGAAACTTCGAACAGTTTGATTTATATTATGGTAATTACCCCCCCATGAGTATCAAAGTCCTCAGAAGAAGTTACGCAATGTGGTGCACATAAAAAAATTTCATAAATTGTGCACCTGATTTTCAATCGTTATTTCCCCCCCCCCCCATGAAAAAAAGCTATATCCGCCCCTGCATTTAGAACAAGCTATAATAAAAAAAATATTTTTTAAAACAATCTTTTATAAAAACAACCCTCATCCGCCATTTTGAAGCCGCCATCTTGAATTCCTCAATTTTGAAGAATCGTAATTTCCGACCCAGAACACCCCTAGATACTAATTTTGAATAGAATCGGATTATAATTACGAAACTCGTCCGCCCTATTCTAGTCGCCATCTTGAATTTTTCAATTTTGATAGAAGAATCATCATTGTCGAACCCAAAAACCCCTAGAGACTATGTAATTTTGAATGAAATCGGATGATAATTACGAAACTCATCCGCCATTTCGGAGCAGACATTTTGTTTTTTCTATAAAAAATATTTCATGATGCATTGTCACCAGAATTATGTACACCTGCCAAATTTCAAATCAATCGGACGATTAGAAGTGTGTCATATTCAACTTGCAAGATTTGATTACAGACAGACAGACACCGGGACAGGTGAAACTAAATAAAAGCTTGTAAAAAAAGCACATATGCGCTTACAAAAACCTCAGAAGTGAGAATTTAAGTAGGTAATTTAGCATATTATGTATTTTGAAATATGACAATATAACTGTGTGTTGTATCATAGTTTTCTTGAATGGGGGAAATGTAAGAAATATCAATCATACAGAACACCGTGAATTATTCTCAAATGATCATATGTAGAAAACGTTTCTTGGTTTTCATCAGTAGAACAAAGAGAACACAACAAAATATATTGCTTCTTCACCACTTTAGCGGAATCATCATTATGGATTGTCAGGAGATGCCTGTTTCTAACAGATACGCTGGTAAACTCTTTTCCACATATGCCGCAAATGCAAATAAGTGGATTCACTCTGCAATAAAGTCGAGCATTTATTTGAAACGTCCATAATTACAATTTCTCATTGTAATAGATTTTGCTAGATATTCTATTCAATAAAAATCAAACTGTTCGAAGTTCCAACCGTTTTCAACTACATATTTCACTATCAGATTCGTTTATGAAGAACGACAAAAGACAAAACGCGCTATCTGAATAACAGGCAACGGCTTCTTCTCACGATCTTCCACGCGGGTGCATTCGGAAGCACTCGGATCGAGTGAATCTGATTGGTTAGGCATTCGTGAGAATTAATGTATGCTCGCTTCTCGTATGCTGGCCCAATACACCCTATGTCACCTATATCACGCGATAACTTTCGAATGCTTTTTTGGTCTACTAGCGACACCTTTGTCTTTTGACCTTGAACGAAAACTCGAAACTTGCCTGTAATATACGAACATAAACATTTACAATGTTAAAAATACGTCACCTGCTAAAAAAAACCTTTTCACGAAGTCCTAACTCTCTTGGATCGGGAGGATATTTCGATCAGGTCCGATCTTCCAAGTGATGATTCTTCTGTTCTTCAGGTGTTACATACTATTGCAAAGAGTATTAACTAGAGAAGTTTTTAAAACCATTTCAAAACACTACACTATGTAAATTTTTTTTATTTAACTTTGTAAAGTGGATACAACATTATTTATTTTTCATTTTGATGTTTGATACGACGCTGTCAGGTTTTTTGAAGACGTTTGTAGGAAATTATGATTAAATGTAAATAAGACAAGACTAGACTAAAAAAATTAATCATTTTATAGGCACCTCCGAGCATTAAATTTGAAAAAATTCAAGATTTTAATGAGAAAAATGCCAAAAAAATTATAACAATTCGAACTTTGGGCGAAATGTTATTTTATTAGGCGCAACAAGTAGCCAAGAGCATCACCTATCCACCCTTTACCTATGGCTAGTCACCCTCCAAACACCCTGTATATATTATTATTATACCAGTTTAGTACAGTATAAAATAAATATGTAATAATTTTCTTGAGCCTCCTGAATTGTGGATTCCTCTCACCGAAATCAAGGAATGTCGACCATTGCAGTGGATTGGTCCTCTTGCAACTTTCAAATTCCATTCTAAAAGAAAGAAAAAAATAATGTTCAATAGAAAATGTTCTATTCTAACTAGTTTCTAACGTAAATTCATGTTTTCTATTTATCTCTATATTATGTTATTCAGTATAGCACGGATAGCACCCAACTAAACATTCAGAACCACCCGCAAATAACTTTGGGAAAGAAATGAGGGTTGTTTGTTGTTTCCCGAAATGGAAAAGATCATAAAATTTTTCCAATTAGTGGAATTCAAGCGTGAAAGAGGTTCTCCTTCCTTAATCCTTTTCATCTTCCTTACCTGAACGACAAAGTTTGTCATAACAAATTCAACCAATCGGGATTGTCGTCAAGAGATTCGTAACGCAAGCGACACCTAAAACGCTACGTTATCGTCAGAAGATCCGAATGCCCTTCGGCCACTACGACGGTTCCCGAATGTCTTTATAGAATACCGATACCTGGAAAACGATCGTTTCGTTACGTGATCGATACGCTTTGACGATACAGAATCCCACCACAGTACTCGTCCAATTTTAGTTCCCGTTCGTAGCTTATCGTACTCGTCGCCCGAATTATAGAAAACTTCAGGGGTGTACTCGGGATTGCTTTATGCTAGACGACCCCCATGATTATTATAGTTGAAATATAATACTTTTTCAGAATGTCCACCAGCAGTGGACGGTATGGACAGGTTCGCCTGTCCCACGCCAGATCGGCAGGGTCGATATCACTGCATTGATGACCATGTTTTATGTGACGGTTTCATCGACTGTCCTACAGGTGAAGACGAAGATAGGCACGCCTGTATGTTTTACAAAACGGTAAGTTTTCTTTAGCTTCAAGATCGAGCGTTAATCGGTTATGAATTTTTCTATAGAATTAAATTAAGCACCCGATTTTCTGATCTGCATTTTGTGAAATCAGTGGTTGGACGAATATGATCAATACGAAAATATCTGGAGTTAATAAATTACCAGTGGCGGCTGGTGACCTGCAAAGTATCCGGAGCACATTTCTAATCCAACCCGCAAAACATCCCCTTCTCCTCGAAAAATAATGTATCTTGATGAAGATTTTTGAAGCTGACTATGGAAGGCGCTCTGATATCGATGAATACGCATTTCCAGCCGCGACAAACAATCAGTGGCGGCTGCTCAATAGGTGCACATGTGCACGTGTACCCCCAATTAATATCTTCATCTGAAGGAATTTACTTTTGTGTTTGACGTAAACGTAACGTTTTATATTTGGGTATGTATTCAATTTAATTTTTCATTTCCGATGTTCCGGTTCTGTATTTCTGACTCCAGACGACAAGCGAACTTCGAACGCCAATGAAAATAATACGCGTAGAGTCGTAGACGCTAGACGGCAGTCGGTACACTGCACATCCGAAGTGAGCCTTGATTGGAGCACCAGCGACCCCGCGCGCCCCAAACGTCCCGCTACAGTCCACAAGATTTAGCAGACACTGGTACACATGCAGAATGTGTACGCGTAGGCATGGATAAAGAACTACGGTGCTACGATGTACCGATGTACGTCGTGTGTGTGAGATAATTATTTATGGGTGAGATGCTGTCTACCGTGTTTGTTGTATTCGCGCAATTATGACCGAAAATTTGGAGAATCTGATTTGCATTAGCGTACAATATTTAAAAACAATTCGTTTTTCTTTGCTGACATCAGAAGAAAAATAAAAAATCAAAAGTGCCGGTCGTCCAAATATGAATTTGTCGATCACGCATGTAACAAAATGTAAAACACGCTATTATAAAAAAAACCTTTAATATAGACACTTATGAAAAAGCCGAATCGTTATGTGGTTGTGAAATAAGTAACAGTCTTTATTGTTTTCCTTGTTTTTTATTTGCTGGTGATGATCAAACAGAATGGACCAGATCCGATGTCAAGGATTTAATCCATTTAAAGAATAAATTAAAATGAAAAAAACCTTTTTAAAAAAGCTTTTATTTGAATGCTCTAAAAAGAAAAAAAGAAAATTTTCCTTTTAAATTTTAACTATCAACTTATAACTTCATTATACACAATTTATATGATCATAAAAGCTTGTCGCGCGATTAACTCGTGCAAATAAACTACATAGCACCTATTCAATTGAGTATCTCAATCTGCTGAATTTAATTTTTTTTTCAGTTCAATTAAATACTTATAGGTACTAACGCAAACCTCGCGACAAGCTTTTATGATCATATAAATTGTGTATAATGAAGTTATAAGTTGATAGTTAAAATTTTAAAGGAAAATTTTCTTTTTTTCTTTTTAGAGCATTCAAATAAAAGCTTTTTTAAAAAGGTTTTTTTCATTTTAATTTATTTTTTACTTTTTAGTTATCGCTATTTCGCCATCTTGGATGTTCCGCCATATTGCATTCAGAATGACGTCAACATTATTTTTCGAATTACTCTCAACAAGCATTTGATACCCATATTATAGAAATGCATCACAAAAACTATACCGCCATCTTGGATGTTCCGCCATATTGGATTTAGAACACAGTCACAGTATTTTTCGAATTACTCTCAATAAGCCCTTTCATGCGATACCCATATTATAAAAATGCATCACAAAAAACTATTCCGCCATCTTGGATGTTCCGCCATATTGGATTTAGAACGACGTCACAGTATTTTTCGAATTACTCTCAACAAGCTCTTTCATTTGATACCCATATTATAGAAATGCATCACAAAAAACTATTCCGCCATCTTGTATGGTCCGCCATATTGGATATAGAATGACGTCACAAAGCTTATCGTGTATTGTCATCCAAACTGAACGTGTATACAAAATTTCAGCCTAATCGGTTGAAGATATCTGCTTCAAAATTGAGTAGCAAGATTCCACCCGAACATACATACATACATACATACATACATACATACAATGCAAGTTAAATAAAAGCTTTTAAAAAAAATGAAAAATATCAAAGTTCCAAGACACCTCTCTTGCATGAAAATTAGGTTTTAATTTATTAGGTAAACAAGATATTCGACAACAATTAAACAGTGCTTACCGACTGAATATCGAGAAACATTATGAGCAAGTAAAAAAGAACAGATACATTTCATCGAAAATCATAAATTGTATTAAATTTTGTGGTGCTTTCGAATTAGCATTACGTGGCCATTATGAAGGAAATGATTCGATGAATCCTGTATATTAAGGTCATATCAATTTTTCGGCCGAATTAGATTTAGCACTCATCAGGAATCATTTGAATGAATCCACGGTATTTAAATATAAAGATGATGAAACAAGTGACATTTCAACCATTTTCCAAATGGTTATAATTTTCCGTTATACTTTAACAGACCGTACTCCTTGTACTTACAATTTCAGATTTTTGCGCTAAACCCTTTTTTGAATATTATTTATTTATTTATTTATTATCCCGAGATAAGGCGAAAGAACGTCACAAAGTGCTCTGAAATGCAAGTTTTGAAGGTTAGTTTTCAAATTTTGTTCCTCCCCCGAACTCCCACATGTGCACTCCCAAAATAAAAATCCACGCGCCGCCACTGCAAACAATACCTGAAGACCGGGCTAAAACGCGATTGAATCACATAAATCCAGAGGTTCACATGCTCATATAAAAAAAACGGAGTACATATCACGTTTTCATGGCAGCCATCATCAATAAGTCAGCTGCGAATCTTTTGCGAAGTGAAACTCGCCTGGATTGTGATTCAGGTTGGCCGATCCGCGTTTCTACCGTCTTTGCCTTCTGAAGGGTTTTCCAATAAGAGGTGTGATTTTGACATTCAAAGAAAAATGCCATTATTTTAGATAAATTGTCGGATGTTCATTTCATTGTGAAGAGGAAGGTATGCCGTTAATAATGGAAAATAACATCAACCAAATGTTCACCATGACCCAACAGGATCATATCCTCTTCATCAAATTTTCCATGACCAAATCGCAAAGTGGCTGGCCTATGTCCTCGATAGTCTCCTGAATTCCATCTTCGAGTTCTCGAATCGAAGCTGGACTCTTGGCGTAGACCTTTCCTTTCACATGGTCCCAAAGGAAGAAGTCGCAAGGTGTTGAATCACAAGATCTCGGTGGGCAATTGTGTTCACCTCTTCGAGAGATAACACGGTCTGGAAACTTTTTCCGTAAAAGATCAATGGTTTCGTTGCTTGTGTGGCACGTTATGCCATCTTGTTGAGAGTAAACGTGGTCTAGATCAATACCATCTAATTCCGGCCATGAAAATCACTACTAAGCTCTCGATGGCGCCATCCATACAACGTAACTGTTGCTTCAGCCTCATTCCCAAAAAAGTAAGATCCAATGACACCGCCGGACTATGAACCGCAACAAACAGTAACACGTTGACAATAAATGGGCTTTCTAACAATAACTCTTGGGTTTTCCGAGCCCCAGACGCGACAATTCTGCTTGTTGGCCAAGCCAACGAGTAGGAATTGGGCGTCATCTTACAAGATGATTTTTATATGGAATTCCAGATAATTTCATGCTTCTAAGGACCCAGTCAGCGAAAACACGACGTTGTTGATGATCGGCCGGCTTGAGTTCTTTTGTTAACTGAACTTCATTAGCCTTGAGACCCAAATCTTCATGCAAAATACGGTGTTATGATGTTTGTGGAATGCCTAATGTCAAAGAACGACAAGGGATGGACAAACCTGGGTTTTCTTCAACACTTTCGACTACAGCAGCAATATTCGCAGCTGTTCTTGTGCGATGTGCATGGGTTTTATTCTTCACATCACTAACTTGTTCCAACAGCTCGAATTTTTCCACCAATTTTTGTGTTGCGGTTCAACAAGGTGTTCAGGACGACCCAATAGTGTTCGAGTTTCACCAACCGTCTCGCCGAATTTTCCCTTTTTCTGTAGTAAATTTGAATATTTTCAATGCGTTGTTGAAGCGTGTATCGTTCCATTTTTTTGATGTCGTAGTTTCTACTTGTCAAAGGTCAAAAAATTATAGCTAGGAGCATAGAATAACTGGAGGGAAGGCTCCGCTTCAAAAATGAACTCGCAAAGACGTCGGGACTTGTTAGTTCGCCGCACGGTCACGATGTGGCGCCAACGTCGTTCTGGGTCTATCCAGGCTATAACGATATCGTTGAAGTGTAAAGCAATTACGATCACAGCTTCCTCTAGCGGGCTGCACACGAAACTCTAACCTCCGCCGTCATAGGCAGTTCAAAATATTCTGTCGAGCGAATGAAGCCTTCCCTCCATTTATTCTATGCTCCTAGATGATAGCTCCATAAGTGGCACCTACCGAAAAAGTGGACTATACAAAATATCACCTCTTATTTAAAAACTCTTTATGAAAGCGGGCCAACGATCGTTCGCTGGTTAGGGTCAATATCCATATTGGTTATGCAGGGTGAGCCTTTGACTTGTACATTGTTCAACTGTAGATTCCTCCCATCAAACTTTATACTTTTCTTTTTTAACATTTTTCCCAATTCGGCTTCGTTTGATGAATACAGGGTGTTGAAAACCTTTGAAAGAAACAGTTTCCTTTCCACGTCTTCAGAACCATTATTTGTACTGAACTGAATTCTGTTGAAAATATTTCTTATTCTAGTTATGCAGCATTTTCTTCAATCAACACGATCAATTTGGAACATGAAAATGTCCCTAAGTTATTTGTACAAGACGCGTCGTTTTCGAGTTATTCCACATTTTGTCCGACGGATTCAGTTGAAAAATTTTATAATTCGAATTCGTTTCAGTATTTCAATGTCACCAAATTCAATTTCACAATGCTCTCGGAGATAACCGAAGCGCACCTTGTATAAAATTCATGAAAATTTATATTACCAAAGACTACAAACTATAACATTTTTGAGGAATTCACTAATTACTGAGAAGAGCTTTCGTTAAATCATACGGAATCTTTATGACTGATGATAACATCGAAGGTGCAGTTGAAACACATTTTCCATTCGACGCTGTGGGAAATCAACACTTGTATAATTACTTTGTTGAAACAGATACTTTCTGGTCCCCGATTAAATACCTCACATGATTCTACACCTATGATTTGATCGTTGAGATCAAAAGTGAAACATCTAGAGGGATGTGCCTAGGGTCAGTGAGAATATTGCGCATGTGTGATAACGGAGAGTGGTAAAACAGGGGCATCGTGGCGATCAGCAATGGGGATTTCCAGTACCTCAAAATATGCACTTTTCTTTACATGACGTAATGAAGGACCGTTTATAACACATTTGTTACCACTTATTCACTCTGAATTTGGAAGAACTGATTAATTATTCGATATTGAAGGTCCCTCTGCTGTGACGTCAGTGGCTCAATTCATAATATGGTTGGTTGAAGTTTGTGATGGAGGAGACAAATCCAGAGTACCTGAGAGACACGCCGCCGATGTCAAGTCTTTGTAGAATCTCTGAATTCATTCATAAATATAATCAGTAATCGTATCATATTTGATGTGATCACTATCATGTTTTTGAAACATCGTCATATAACAACTTAATTTTCATTAAAGTTGATATAATACTCATTCTCTGAAAATGCAAATGCTGATGTGGCAACCACGACTACAAATTATAAATACAAACATAACCTTCTCATTTGTCTATAGAATGGCGTTACTTACAGTCTAGGAGTATTCTATACTTTATATTCTATACTCCTAGGTTACGTCAACGACTGACGACTATACACAGTTGCCAAATCCATAATTCTTCTTACCACTTCTCGAAATGAAAATAATTATTGATGCTTCCTAAATTAGAAGACCGGCCTATATATACTAACCTGTGTAAACTAGGGATAATTATTTTTAATTGAATTTCTCACCTATCCGCCTACTTGAACCCTCTTCATCTTCAATCAGGAGGTCGTAAATTGAATGATTTTATGAAGCTTTATGGAGTACAAATGAAAATGTCATGATGATAAAAAATAAAAAATCCAAAATCAACATTATATTATGATATTATTAGGAAAGTAAAAGCGAGGGCTTTTTCATGCTACTTCTTTTTTTATGATTTGGCAATGCTGTGATTTTCATATCAGCAGCACGTCATGACGAGTACAACCAATCAAAAATCTTTCTAGCCACTGACGTCACACGATTTTCCGCTTCTCCTGATCATTTGAATTCGGTAGATTGATTTTGAGTTTTCAATATTTTTTTAAGGGTATACATTGATGAAAAAAAAATGTTAAAAAACACGAATTACGTGAGAATCCAATATGTCAAGATATATTTTTTCTGAAAATGACTGGAAATGCCCATTGACAACAACCTGTTGTTTTGTAATTTGTCTCTGTTTCTATTGAGCCATGGTATCCATGGATAAATCATGACTTGTCCTTCTCTTCTCCTTACGCATGCGTATAGCGACGACTGACCCTGGATTTGAGGAGAACGAGGACTACACTTTCGTATACTTATGAGCAACTACGCTCAAATTCTATATTTATAATTTTATGAAATACCTTCTATTCCTCATTTGTTTCAGACTAAAGCGCACCTTGATGTACTGGCTGATGCCTTACTCCAGTGGGCAAGAGGCCGTTAACACAGGCTATTATGGAGATATGAGAGGGCCCTCGCTTGTCAGGTCCGTGAGCTCTCTTCTTATCAACATCTACATTCTACTGGCCTACACAGAGAGTAAAAAGACTATGCAAGCTTTAGACCCCTGGTCGCACTGCCAGATGTAAATATTATAAAAATTTGAGAAGATGTAAATAACCAAAGAATCAATAAAAACCTGCGGCAGTACTTTCATTAGATTAGTGTCAAGAGAGCTGGATGAATGATATATGGAATTGAACTAACTATATGAATTTCAATAGAATCTGATAAATTTATACTTCATATGCTTTTGTCTCGAATATTCAGGTTTTATTTGAATCGTGTTTTTTTTTCATTGAGCGTATCCCTTCCCTACTCTCCAGAAAAAGCAATAATTGTTGTTCTGTTCATACACGACCAGCCGAGGCCCGTAGTTTCAACCGTGCTTGCATTATTCCGAAAAAAATTCAAGCATTTCTTTGGGAAACTATAGATTCAAAATAACTTTGCTGTGTAGATACATTCTACAGTCACAAAAATGGAGAATGATCGACTTAAATTCACCAATAAAATGAAAGAAAAAACAGAATATAATGATGAATATGATCCATAATAGAAGCAATGCAAGAAAAAAAAAATTTTATTTATCATTCGTTGAGGAGCCCCGATCGTATTTGTCTTTCGAATTAATTATTCGCTGAACATGAAAATGTCCGCAACATTCTGTTATAGCAGATAGCGGAGATGAAGGTGAAACTCCCTTCATATTTGAACGTGCGAATTATCAACCTTTACATTTACATCATGCACTGGAGAAATGATCAATTTATCATCTAAGTAGTCATCAATATCGATGAGCTTAATTTTGGATTTTGTTGTTTCAATTTTTATTTTAGTTCATTTGCAAAGGACAAATCTTGGTTGATAACATTATCCGTTGCATGAACTGCAGAACCTGTGAAAAAGATGTACTACTGCAAGTCGTATTCATATAAATGATACTTACAGGAAGCCATTATTGATGGAAGATCTAAAGGGTATATAGAACACTTCCTGTTGCGCCAAGATAAAAATGTTGAGCGATGACTAAATATCGTTAACTTACGAGTAAACGACGTCAACATTGGTGGCTTCATTTTACTCCGCCACGGAACGCATATTGTTCTTCATGGCGTAACAATTAATTGCTAATTTTCCTCGTGAAAAGTTATTTCTCGCACGCTATTTTTAATATTGAAAATGCATTCGTCGTGACTTTGATATTGTTGATTTCGCACAAAATTTGTGGTATCAACCACGCATCTAGAAGTCTGAAGCTGATTTTCAGCAGCCAAGGATCCCTGAGAAGAGCTGGGATTTGGAGCAGAGCTGCCCTAGATCTTTGACAGCTGACGGATAGGTAATTGTTCGTGTAATAAAAAAACTACTGGTTTTGTGTGGACTGTATTTCTTGAAAATAACAGGAAAATGATATCGTATTCGTATATTATTAACGTAACAAATTGTTTCATTCGATGCGTTTCTAAGTCGGGATATTTCTCGAATGCTTCTTCAGTCGCCCAACGCTCTGGTTCTTGATGGTGGGGTCTAAGACGCCAGACGTCTGGAGTCGACGATTTTACTGGCGGTCTGGCCTACAGTGGCGTATCGTACATGCCCCCCTCCTTGGAAGGTCCTCGGAGGAGCTTTCAACCGGAAGTGGACAAAGTTTCACCATTGCTCGGGATACCACTCCGTCGGCTGTTTGGATTCTAGCTACTCTGGCAATACCATCCTTGCCAGAGATGAGCTCCATGACACGTCCCATTCTCCATCTCATGGGGGGTAGGTTGTCCTCCTTGATTAACACCAGTTGTCCGAGTTTTAAACAACCTTTGTTTCTCGTCCATTTCTGGCGGATCTGTAGCTCGCTTACATATTCGCGTCGCCAACGGCTCCAAAACTGCTCGTACACCTTCTGAACCAGTTGGAATTGGGATAAGCGATTTTCTTGAATTTGCATGACAGTACCTTCGGGTACGGCAGTTCCAGCTCTTCCAAGAAGAAAGTGCGCAGGGGTTAAAGGAGAAAGGTCGTTGGGGCAAGATGTCATAGGGCAAATAGGTCGGGAATTCAATACCGCTTCTATTCGTACAAGTAATGTTTGGAAATCAAAGAAAAAAAATGTATAAGATCCTAGAACTCGTTTCAAGTGATGCTTGAGACTCTTTACTCCAGCTTCCCAAATTCCCCCGAAGTGGGGAGAGTTTACTGGTATGAAATGCCATGTGATGCCCATATCAGTTACTGCCTTTGAAATTTCTAGGTCCTTCTGAAGGTCTTTATTAGCTTTGACAAAGGTTGTGCCATTGTCAGAAAATACTTCGGCGGGCATTCCACGACGACTTACAAATCTGTGGAAGGCTTGCAAAAAATCCTCGGTGCTGAGTGACAAAATTACTTCTAAATGAATTGCGCGTGTGGTAAAACAAACGAATAGTGCAACCCAACATTTAATAGCTTTACAGCCTCTTCCACGTCGATCTTTCATTGAAAAAGGACCTGCGTAGTCTATTCCGACCTTTACAAATGGCAAGGCTTGTTGTACTCGAGCAGAAGGGAGATCACCCATAATGGGTTGTACGCATGTTGTTGAGTATCTAGCACACTTCACGCAATTTTTTACAGTTTGACGAGCTATACTGCGTCCCGAAATTGGCCAAAACTGCTCGCGAATACTTGCAAGAAGTAATTGAGGGCCTGCATGTAACAAATTTTCATGCTCGAACCGAAAAATTAACTTCGTAAGCACGTGACTTGAAGGAAGCAGAATAGGATGCTTTTTTGAGTAGGAGAAATTGGAATTTGACAGCCTACCGCCTACCCTCATCAAACCCAAACTATCCAAAAAAGGTTTTAGATTTAAAATTTTGCTTGCAGATGGAAGTTCTTGTCGCGTATCTAACATTGAATATTCTGAAGGATATGTTTGCCTTTGAACTTGTTTTATGATTTTGAAAAAACTATGATTGATTTCAGAAACTGTTAACGTAGCAAGGGTACGTGGAATTTTTGGTTTCCGACAATTTGAATGAAATCTGAAAACGTAAGCAGCAGTGCGCTTTAATTGAATTAAATTTGAAAATCTCTCAAATGGGAAACAGTCTTTTGAGAACGTATCAATACTTGTGATTAATGAAATATTTTTTATTTCCGGTAGATCCTTTATCATGATTGGGCTCTCTGGCCATTCAGCTTTATTTGAGTTTAACCATTCAGGTCCATGCCACCACATCTTTGACTCAATTATCTCTCTCGGGCTCAAACCTCGCGACACCAAATCCGCTGGGTTGTCCTTTGTCGGTACATGCTTCCATTCAAATTTTCCCGTTAATCTTTGAATCTCGGCAACGCGATTATCTACAAATGGCTTTAATAGATTTGGAGAAGTTTGTAACCACCCCAGCACAATTGTCGAATCCGACCAACAATAAATGTCATTGAAATCATCGTGTAAAGATTCTGTAACCTTGGATATTAAATTTGCTAAGGTAAGGGCTGCACATAATTCAAGACGTGGCATGGTTAATGATTTTAAGGGAGATACCTTTGACTTAGCACATAACAATTGAGATTCGCTTTCACCCTTCTTGTTTTTTGACACTACATAAACACACGCTCCATAACTGGCTGCCGAGGCATCGGAAAAGCCATGTAACGCGATATACGTCGGTTGGTCACATGCTACCTTCCGTGAAATGAATAAGTTGTTTAGAAGTTTGAGTTCGGATGTAAATTCTAACCACACGATTAATATATCATCTGGTAACGGTTGGTCCCAGGTAAGGTTCCTAGTCCAAAGCTTTTGCAGTAGAACCTTTGCAACTACTACGACCGGACTTATAAGTCCGAGTGGATCGAAAATGGTAGCTATCCCTATCTTGGACAAAATTGTACGTTTTGTCAAGTGTTTATAACTTGCATCCTCCGTGGGTGGTATGCTATAAGTGAGAATGTCGCCATCACTTACCCATACCAGACCCAAAACCTTATGATCTGTTTCTTTCTTCACTAAAAATTCAACTTTATTGTCTGATTGATCGCTGTGAATGTTACGAATTAATTCTGAATTATTGGATTTCCATTTACGCATATCGAACCCTCGTTTCGAAAGCACATTTGTTAAATTTTTCATGACGTACTCAGCTTCTTCTAGTGTGTCTACGCCCGTTAGTAAATCATCGACGTACATATCCTCCCTAATTATTCGGGCAATTTTTGGGTACTCGTTGTCATTCTCGTGAGCGACTTGGTGTAAGCACCGCGTTGCTAAAAAAGATCCCGCTTTGGTGCCGTAAGTGACGGTATTCAATTCGAAAACTTTGATTGGCTCGTTGGGATTGGATCGCCATACAATCCTTTGTAATTTCCGTTGTTTCGGATCTATCAATATTTGGCGATACATCATTTTTATGTCTCCTGCTAGGGCTATCGCTCGCATTCGAAATCTCAAAATTATCGATAATATGTCTGATTGTACTACTGGGTCGTTCATTTGCAAATCATTCAGAGAGACACCTGAGGATGTCGGGGAAGATGCGTTGAAAACTACTCTCAACCGTGTCGTTAAGCTCGTATCACGAAGCACACCATGATGTGGCATTACGTATTCTTCATTGATATTGTCTGTAATGTCACTATCTGTCACTTCTGTCATGTGACCCAGCTGCTCATATTCGCGCAGAAAATTCGTGTACAAATCTCTGAGAGTTTCGTTGGACAACAATTTTCGTTCCAAGCTCGCAAAACGTTTTATTGCAATTTCTCGCGAGTCACCCAATTGGCTAATGGGTGACTTCAAAGGATAGGAAACAATGTATCGACCGTCAGATGAGATTTGTAAATTGTCTACAAAATAATTTTCACAAAATTCCTCTTCTGAAGACAGAGGTTTTTTGGTGGAGATTTCTTCAACTTCCCAAAATCGGGCTAGTTGATCCTGGATGATTTTGTGAGAACTTAGGTTGCAAACTGTATTATTACTGTAGGTATCGAATGGACCCGCTACCACCCATCCGATCTTTGTTTTTTGCAATAACGGACCGTTTTTTATCAATTGTATCTTTTCTGGGCACAAGAGATTCCAGAACGCATCGGAACCGATTAGTAAGTCTATTTTTTGTGTTTGATGAAATTCTGGATCAGCCAGTATTATATTCTTTGGAATGCTCAGAGATAAATGATCCATTTTGAATCCCGGTATATTACTTGTAATTCTATCCAATATGAAGCAATTCAAATCGAAGCTATACCGATCTGAAACTGACTTTATTTTCAAATTGCATCTAAAACTTGAGTGAGTTGTCTTATCGTCAATTCCGGAGATGCTAAGATCAACTTTTGACTTTGGTAGTTTCAATTTGCTGTGAAGTTCGGACGTTATAAAACTCGACTGTGAACCACAATCTAAGAGTGCACGCGCTGTGATGAAATTACCAAATATATCACGTATTTGCACATTAGCCGTAGGTAGAATTCCTGTTTTGACATTCACGATATTGCAACTAGACACATGAGCTGAGCTTTCCGGAGCTTGTCCTTCTGAAAGCTGTTGGGACAAAGCAAGATTTGAATTTTCCGTTTCTTTGTGTAAAATACTATTATGTTTTTCTCCGCAGATTCTGCAGCCTGACCATCTGCAATCGCTAGAAAAATGACTCGGACGAAGACAATTTAGGCACAATTTCATTTCTTTAACCTTTGAATTACGTACCGGAACAGACAACTTGAGGAAATCGACGCAATAGAATAGGCTGTGATCTGCCTTACAGTAGAAACAGCTAGGTTTTCTGTTTTCATTTTTATTTTGGGTGCTGGTGTGTAAATTTCTTGTATGTTTGTTTTCACGTGAATGATCCTTATTTTCCCGCGAACGATTTAAAGGACGGGCTTCGTTACGATTCTTTTCAAAATTAATTTCCATATTCTCCAGCAGATCAGCTCGTTCTTTCAGGAATTTTTTGAAATATTCAAGGCTGCATGAACTGCTTTGTTTTGCCTTTAACCTTTCCCACTCGCGAGATGAATTCAAATCTAATCTACTGGAGCAAATATAAATGATAAGAGTGTCCCAATGGTCAGTAGGTTCACCCAAATGCTTCAAAGTTGACAAATGTTTAAATAAGTTGTCAGATAAATTTCGGATTTTGTCTGCGGACTCGGTCGTTATTTTTTCTAAATTGAAAATAGCGCTAATGTGATTCTGCACTAATAAATTATTATTGTTGAATCGCTCACATAACGTTTTCCACGCTATTTTGTAATTACTGGCACTGAACTCCAGGGCCCGGATCACCTGAGTTGCCGACCCCACAAGTGATGCTCTTAAATAATGAAATTTCTGAATTTCGTTAAGCGCCGCGTTGTCGTGGATAAGTGACTCAAAGATGTCTCTAAAGTCCAACCATGTCTGAAAGGATCCGTCGAACTTGGGAAGTTTTATGTCCGGAAGTTTAATTCCGCAGTTATTTTGACTGCTCTGACTCGAGTTTGCTTCAGTGACAATGCTGTTATTATCAGTACTCGCCGGTGTGAATTCTTCGATTAATCTCTTCGCTTTTGCCGTACTCGTATAATATCTATTATAAAATTCTTCGCGTTCTAGTAACTGCTCATCTTCGCTCTCCTCAATACTGAATTCTATTTCGGCTTGAATATCTTCAAACTTCGGTATTAAATCTTCAAAATCTTGTACTCTTTGTTCTAATTCAATGATAACCGATCGATCTATTTCCGATGAAAAAATGATGCTTTCCACAGATTTGACATACTTTTCGAATAATGTAAGCTTTGCTTTAAGTACACCCCGTTTTTTAATCAAAATTTTTATAGATTCTGAATGTGACATATTTTACGAACTACCTACTCAATATATTTCATGCAATACTCAGGAAACGATAAGTGATTTCTGAACAAGAACAAGTAAATGAATAATTGTGTTCTGAAATTTTAAAATGGTAATGATAATCGTGATAAAAATGATTTCCAAACAACAATTGAACGAACTATCGTATTGAAAGAGGGAAATGAAAAATGGAAACTTACTGCGCACTGTTTCGTGAAATTGTTCTGCTTGCTTGATGCCGCTTTGCTGAACCAATTCTCCTGTATTCTTGATTCTTCTCTCTTGAATCCGGCCCGAAGGACCAATGTTCGTGTAATAAAAAAACTACTGGTTTTGTGTGGACTGTATTTCTTGAAAATAACAGGAAAATGATATCGTATTCGTATATTATTAACGTAACAAATTGTTTCATTCGATGCGTTTCTAAGTCGGGATATTTCTCGAATGCTTCTTCAGTCGCCCAACGCTCTGGTTCTTGATGGTGGGGTCTAAGACGCCAGACGTCTGGAGTCGACGATTTTACTGGCGGTCTGGCCTACAGTGGCGTATCGTACATGCTACAGTGGCGTATCGTACAGTAATTTATTGAATGTTTTTACATTTCACCGTCGCTCAAGCTTCAGATCGCTGATCTACAGTTCGATTTTTTCTCAAATTAAAAATGAGCTATCTGAATTAACATTTCCTCATGATACCCCCTTCTTATTAAATTTTAACGTGGCCGAGCAACCATTCATATATTTATGCGTGATGCCTCTCGATGAGGTGGCTTACAAACCAACGACAAACAACATCACCAAACCGAAAATTCACGTCAAACAAGCGGTATTGAATTTATTTAGTACAATTTTTAAAATTTCGAATCTTTCATGTTAATTCGTCCATCATGAGGAATTCCCATATTTAATAATGGTTTTTTCGTCTGCTGTAGCGCATGGCCGTATGGAAACATTTATTTCATTTTCATTTTAAATTTCTAAACAGTTCATTGATCATATTCGGAATTTCAGTGATTTTCAGTCCATTAGGAAATCGAATTCTGCTCCGTTTCCAAAACCTTAAACTGTTCTGAGTTCAAGTTTGCAAACTCAATTCATTTCTTTTACGCAAGTGGCGTGGTTTTCACGGAATCACATAGCTAAGTCTGCACCATTTTAACAATATTAGCAACGGAACTAAAGGATCATTCAGTCGAGCTCGATCACTCTGTTCATGGAAATTGGAGTCTACTCAAGGTCCATTTCATCGTTTTGCTTATAAAGGTCAGGTTATATTTCATGTGTTATTTAGGGTACATATTATATCCTTTCAATAGTGTTAGTGTTCAAATTAAAGTTTCCCTGAAGAGAAGACTGAGACATCAGTCGACAGCTTGGAATTTTACCAATAAAGAAATAATACCTGAGTCCTAAATGAGACCTGGTTTATGACTTCAACTCCCGATATTACCTTGTCTAGTTTTACATCGAAGTCGGGACATCCACTCTACTGGGTTTGAGATGGAGCACCTAATAATGACAAAAGAACCATTGATTTTGGTTAAATCATAATCCTACTACCGCAAGCCAATTTACTCTGATATTGCACTGTCCTGATTTTCACACGAAACTTGTTAATCTGAGGGAGTAGGCTTGAGTGAATGATGAATTTCAAACATAGTTCAGGTAATGAAAGATATTGCGAAGAGCACATTCCAATTATTTCAAACAGTTTCACCAAAAATTCAGATATTTTCAAATTCATAATCAACTCGAAAATATTCAACAGGAATGCCTGAGCTTTATTGAATGATGAAAATCCATGTAGACAATAGAATAATTGATTTTGGTAAACTCATAATCTCACTTTCTTGAGCCAAGTTCCTGAAAACTCAGATATTGCGCTGTTCAAATTTTCACTCGAAGGTGGAGTGGGCTTGAGTAAATAATGAATTTAAAACATAGTATTTAGAAAGATATTGTGAAAAGCAAATTCCGATTATTTCAAGCAGTTTCACCAAAAATTCATGTATTGTATTTTATTTTATTTATTTATCGTATGGCGTAATAACACATGAATATACAAACAAGAAATAAGAAATAAGTTTATAGGCTAACATCTAGTTGTCGAATGTAGTCGATCGCTTCGTTGGTCGCCATCAGGAAATCATTGAAGTCACCTGTGTAGGCCCTGTTCTGGCATTCGGTGATGATGTGGTGAACAGTTTGTCTGGCCGCCCCGCAGTCACATCTTGCATTTGGTGTTTTGTTCCACTTGTATTGTAAAATTCAAGTAACTCGAACATATTCATCAGACAGGACTTAGCCTTATAGTACGAGAGATGATGACCAAAACCATGTTTCATAGCAGCCCTGCTAAAACCGTGTGAAATCGATAGAATAGATGACCCTAGAGCCGACTGGTAAGTAGTAATACTCAGAAGTGTAGCATCTTCGCGGGGGGCCATTTCTGCTGTGTAAAAAAAAATGGTCGACTGTCTGATATTGAAAATGTACATAGATTTTGTTATTTTATCACTAAAATTTGTGTTTTCAGACATTTTGTGCGTAGCATTTGACCTGAGTGTATTTTCAAAAATTTCAGACAGATTGCTATGAGTCACTTAGGTCAGATTTCTTGACATTTTCGAAATGCTATAAAAATGTAAGTCGACATGTTTTTTGTCTGAAAATTGATCTTTTTACATCAATTGACACGACTTAACCTATAAAATCATTTTCAGACGGGCCACTGTAAGTTTTTTTCTTTCATTTTTTATTTTTTTGTATTGGTCTCCTGGGTACGCGCTACAATCTTGGAGTCTGAAAACTGTGTTATTGGTATATCTCAAGGCTATTATCTAACTACATTCCGGAAATCAGACGGGCCGCTATGAGTCACTTATGTTGTTTTTTTGACATTTTTGAAAATGCGCTCAGGTCATACGCTAGGCGCAAAATGTCTGAAAATCGCATTTCTGGGTACAGGGTCATATAATCTATCGATTCCGTGCGGTTTTAGCCGAGCCGCCATGAGGCAAAAATCTTGGTTGCCATCTCTCGTACTATTAGTGAATGATATTGCACTGTTCTGATGTTCACTCGGAACTTTTTCATTTGAGAAAGTGGGTTTGAGTGAATGATGGATTCAAAATATAGTTAAGGGAATGATAGATATTGGGAAATTTCGAATATTTCAAACATTTTTTCCAAAAATTCTGTTATTGTAAAATTCGGATTTAACTCGAAAATTTTCAACATAAAGGATTAAGCTTTTTTGAATGATGAATAATCCATGTACCAGACATTAGACAATATTGTTGCCTGGGTAGATTTTCGGGTAGAATGATCTGAAGAGTGTACAGGGTGGGCAAAATTGGTGCTACATGAACTAAAACTTTTTAACCCGAGGAGATAGAGAAAAATGAATGACACCTTATAGTTCTCTTTTTTCGAGAAACTGACATTGCCATCAACTGCATTCATCTATCTTCTTTCGTTTTCGAGTTATAGGCCAAAATTGAAATTTGGGCGGTTTCAACTTTGGTCATTATCTCCGTTTCTGTTTATGCTAGGATGTTGAAATAAAAACATTATACAGGCACTTTTCTGATTGCAATCCAGTGGCATACTCTGAGAGGTTCATTTGCTGAGTTATAACATAAAGTTGTGTTTTTTCTTATAGGAACAGTAGTTTGAAATGACTTAGAAAGAATCGCCATTGTATTGTGTATTCAGAAATGTATCATATGTCATACATCGCCGTCCGATTCGTTAAGATATTATGAAAAGTATGATGGTTTGTATATGGAATTCAAATTACTGAGTATAAAGTAGGCTGAATCATAGAATTATGTGTCTCTGCGCATGGTGTAATTATTATTTCACGGTTGAATACTTGATGGTCACAGCCCCTTTAATTTCTTAGGTCTCCTCATCCTGGTTCTTTTTCAAATATTTCTTCGAACGTGGCTTCTTAAAAGAGCCAAACACAGCCAAAGTATCTGCCAAATGTTTGAAATATTATTTGGTTGATGACGTTCGGGGAAGCTTTGAAAATATGAATCACTTGCTGCCCCACTATTCTCATTCGCTAAAATGAAACATTTCAACATATCATATTTTTCGTAATTTTGGAATATCTCCATAATGCTGCCAACGATGACTTCAAATTTTAATAACTGACAGTTGTTTCGAACAGAGATCACACCATCAAATATTCAATCGTGAAATAATAATAATACCATGATTCTATGAATCAGCCTACTTAATAATCAATAATTTGAATTCCATATAGAAACCATATTTTTCATAATATCTTAACGAATCCGAGGGCGATGTATAACATATGACACATTTCTGAAAAGCAAAAAAATGGCATTTCAAACCTCTGTTTCCATAAGAAAAAACCCAACTTTATGTTATAACTCAGCAAATGAACCTCTTAAAAAAAATCAGAGTACGCCACTGGATTGCTATCAGAAAAGTGCCTGTATAATGTTTTTATTTCAACATCCTAGCATAAACAGAAACGGAGATAATGACCAAAGTCGAAACCGCCCAAATTTCAATTTTGGCCTATAACTCGAAAACGAAAGAAGATAGAGGAATGCAGTTGATGGCAATGTCAGTTTCTCGAAAAAAGAGGACTATAAGGTGCCATTCATTTTTCTCTATCTCCTCGGGTTAAAAAGTTTTAGTTCATGTAGCACCAATTTTGCCCACCCTGTACAGTAGTTTCATTCGCCCTATGCTTCTCAATGCTAATTTAAGGACATTCCAACTCGAATTTTCATCTTTTGAGTAGACTCGGATGGGAATTATCAATAGATCTGTTATTATCTTTGAAAAAATATTTTCAGAATCTCCTGAACTTCATTTGAAATCGAGAAGTTTTATAAATGACCATATCTTCTTACTTCGAAGTTCTGGGGAGGAAATCAATCAACAGAGTTATTTCAATTTCAAAGCAGTTTTCTGAAATAGAAATTTTAATTTTTTTTCCCAGATGTTTTTGAGTTATGGAGATTTACATGTAAAAACTACCATTTTCATGCCAGAACCAGTGTTGCCTATCTACTGATATAGGAATATCAGAATCAGAATGATATAGGAATATCAGTAGATAGGCAACACCGGTTCTGGCATGAAAATGGTAGTATTACATGTAAATCTCCATAAGGAATTCTAAGGACCATTTTCCAGAAATTGTAGTTTTTTTGTACCTTTTGAAAATTTCCCAAGTCCCATGGGGGGGTAGTAGAATTATGGGTGGGAGCGTGTTGAGGTGGGGATACAAAGGTGTTGATATGATGAGGGGGGAGTTGAGGATGGTAGGGGTTTGTGCTGGTGGTGAGGGGTGGTGTTGAGGTGGGGGGTCTAATAGTGTTGGATGGAGCGGAGTTTGGTTGGACGGTGATTGGTGGAGGCGGTGTCATGTGGATGTTGATAAAAACAAAAACAAGATATGGGGATAGGGGGAACAGGAGGTGGTGTGTAACCACAAGATGTTCTACGTTTGGAAATTCACAAACAGGAAATTTAACCACAGTGAATAATGATGAGAACTTTTGAACAGGGTGTAGAATTATAGAGAATGGACTGAAAAAAATGGTGGATGTGCCGAAAATTATGATCACTTTTGTGAGGGTTGAATTTATGTAAAATGATTATTTGATGATTCACCTTAAAATCCCACCTCGAAGTATTCTTTGTGAAAGATGAAGAACTAAAATTTTTCTTGGGGAAGTATGGAAATAAAGGATGTTCAAAATGTGCCAGGATAATTTCAACAATTGATCGAATGGATGTCAGTGAAACAGAAGGTTATGATGTTCAGTTCTATTGAAGAATCTTCATTATGGATTATGGAAAACTTCAGATTAAACTGAATAATTTTTAGTGTAGTAAGAATAATAAATAAAAGATATTTATCGAGATGAATGTTTATTATTTATTTATTTATTTATTCTCACCTTACATACACCAGAGGTAGTTACATGTAAAGGTTTTCAACTTAAACATTATTATTATAACCTAAAAATATGAGATCCATAACAACAAAAACAATAGAAAAAAAAATAAAAAACATATATGTATATGATATAGACAAAGGTATAACGTAGCATATCTCATTAAATTAAATTAGGTTTTCATTTTGATGCAGCAACAAGTTGAGCCTCATTTCTCCTATGCTAATGTTGAAAAAGTCACCAACTATACTCTCTGATACTACCTCATTGCAAATGTCCAGCATGTGAGTGGGAGGTGACGGACTCTTTCGATCAATGTAAAAAAGGTCATGCGATAACACCCTAAGATTAATCTTCAGTACTTTGAAGTTAATGAAGTTAATAATATTGGAATCACAATACTTAAGGTTATTTATCACATTGTGAACGAATATCACAGCTTGGGTTCTTCTCCGGATAGCAAGAGAGCATAGGTGAAATTCTGACAACATAGACCTATAGGAAACCTTGAATGGGTAACTTCCATTTTTCTTAACATAAATATACCGCAGGAACCGCTTTTACACTTTGTCAATATCGTTGCTGTGGGTGCAGCAAGTCGGGGACCAGATATTTGCAGCATATTCCAGATGGGGTCTGACAAGGGTTGTATAAAGTTGTCAATATTAAAATCTTTACTATTCCGTAAAACAAATCCGAGTACTCTGTATGCCTTATTTATTATGTTATTGTAATGATTATTAAACTTTAAGTTGCTCTGAAACAAGACCCCCAAATCCTTAATCTCATCACACCTCCTAATCTTAACATTATCCACATGGTAATCCTCAATAGTTGGATTTACTTTTCAGGAAAATGATACAACGCAACACTTTTCCCCATTAACAGTCATTTTGTTCCTCCTAAACAATTCCAGTGCCCAATTCAAATCTTCCTGAAGGATAGCAGCATCACTCCCCCCACTAACCAATCGAAATAATTTAAAGTCATCAGCAAAGAGTAACCCAACAGACCCCCTCAGACTTTCGGGCAGATCATTAATGAAGATAAGGAAAAGGAGAGGACCCAAGTTACTACCCTGCGGCCCTCCCGATGTTGCAAAATACTTAAAGGATAAGATATTACCGACTTTGACCCTCTGGCTGCGGCCGGACAAGTAAGAAACCAGCAGGTTAAGTGATCTACCCGAAAAACCCAGATCCTTCGGTTTCCGAATCAAAATACCATGATCAACCTTGTCAAATGCCTTAGCACAGTCTGTGTAGATGACATCCAGCTGTTGTTTGTTTAAAATTGCATTTGATACATGTTTGTAGGTTTGTAGTTGTAGATCTGTCAGGAAGAAACCCATGCTGATAGACTGATATCCTGTCAGACACCTGTGAAAAAATTGATTTGTAAATAATTTTCTCGAAGATTTTGCCCAAATTATTTAGTATACTGATCGGCCGATAATCCATTGTATTATTCCTCTTACCGCTTTTGAAAATTGGTGTTACAATTGATTCCTTTAGTTTATCCGGAAAGCACCCTTGCTTAAAAGCGAGGTTAAATATGTTGTTGTGATCCCCTAAACAAAGACTTCATTGTTCAATCATTAATGTTTAACTCAGCATTTCTCGAAATCATATATAAGAAGCAGCGTAACGCCATCAGTTCAGTTCATTTCTTTTCTTCGAGCAGTCCGTCACGATCAGTTCAGTTCATTCTCTTTCTTCGAGCAGTTCATATTCTTTCTTCGATTAGTCCGTTCTATTCTACGATCAATTCATCTCGCTCGCTCAATATTTATATTCTGTGCTCTATTAATAAACCAATCTTAAATCAGTCAAGTGTTTTCATAAATCAATCAAGTGCTTTCATAAATCAAATCAAGTGTTTCCATAAATCGAAATAAGTGCTACAAAAGGTGTTACGGAGCTTTGCCTTCATGAGAATAAAGCTGCCCTGGTGACAGCGGAATTTGCCGAATTCCCCTATTGTTGTGTAATCCAAAAGGAATACAACACAAAAATTGGTGACAGCGTTGTGGGATATATCTGAGTGGATACCAAAAAATTGGCTACATCCACTTGAGCACAGCTCTTTGCAGAAGATATCGACGCCAAGCCGCTCATCGCCTGTGTAACTGGATAAAATTTCCACCGGACCAGAGGGTGTCTACACACAGGACCTAACTAAATCCATCGAAGAAACTCGAGCAACCTATTTTCATCAAAGAAATTCTACAAGAAGCTGAAAGGAATACCTAAAAACAGTAAGTCAATCTATCTTTCCTCAAGTGCTTGTTCATATTAAGGGAAATCAATAATTCTTATATAATGTCTACCCCAGAAAACAATCCTATTCATGATGATATCTCTGAAGATGAAGATAATTCACTTCCTATTACTGTCTTATTCAAATTCATAAAACCTTTTTCGGGAGAAAGAAATGAACTCAATACTTTCCTCACGAATACAAACTCTGCTTTTTCTCTAGCTCCACCGAATCAAATAAATAGCTTATTATTGTATGTGGTATCGCAACTTTCGAATAATGTTGTTAATGAAATCGAATTGTCAGAAGTAACATCCTGGACTCAATTAAAACATATTCTCAAACAATTTTATGGTCAATCTAAGCATCTCGTTCAAGCTCACGAAGAATTGGAAACAATCAGGCAAAATCCGAATGAAACTATAACAGATTTTTTCAAAAGACTCGAAAAGGCAAAAAACGAATGTATTCAGTCAGAAATTCTAAATTGTAAAAATCCAGATGAACTTCCAGGTTTGAAACGTGCGATACAACAAACTGCTCTTAGAAGATTCATAATTCACTCCAAATCAGAAATAAGTCAAATGATGAGAGCAAGAAATATTGGTGATCTGAATGAAGCTTATTCCATTGCAATACAAGAGGAAAAAATTATCAATTATACTAAATCTAAATCCCTTAATTCAAATAATCGCAACTCAAATTCATATAATCGCACAAATGCTCATAATTCTTTTCATAAAAACTCTAATTATCAAAGTAATTTCCCGAGAAATTCTAACTATCAAAACACTTTTCAAAGAAATCCTAACCAACACAATAATTTTCAAAGAAATTCTAATCATCAAAATACTTTTCAACGAAATCCTAATAATTTCAATTCTGCGAATAGACCATCGACTTCAAATCAAAATCATCCTTTCAAGAATCAACTAAATCCAAATGCTCAATCATTCAAGTTCTGCAATTATTGTAAAAAACCTGGACACATATTAATTGAATGCAGAAAAAGAGAATTCAATAATTCTAAAGTGAACCATTTAAACGAGAACAGGTCGGCCCTGATGAATGCACAGGATCCCGACCTATCAATTCAAGAAGCATTCACTTTGGATCAAAATTTTTCATAAGTAATGTGAAAGCTATTCCTTCTAACGAACTCCAAACTTTATCCTTCAAGTTAAAAAATTCGCCAAAGAAATTTGTAACTTTTCTCATTGATACAGGAGCTGCCTGTTCAATAATTAAACATACTGCCCTAATTCCAAATCAAACTTCTTTAAATATAAATGATATTGTTCTATTAAATGGAATTAATCCTAATGCTCCTATCAAAACACTTGGTACAACACAAGTCGACTTAAATCTATCGAAACTCAATATTTCTCACAAGGTCAATGTTATAAACGCAGATAAAATACAGTCCCAATACGACGGACTCCTTGGAAACAATTTCTTCAAAGAGAACAATGCAATCATTAATTATGCAGACGAAGCTGTAGTTATAAATGGTCAGAAGATACCTTTCAATAATATAATCTCGCAAGATGAAATTAAAATCCCTGCACGATGCGAAATTCTAGTCGAAATAAATATACTGAACAACTTAAATCAAGGCTTAGTTGAAAGGGTTTCTCCTTACAATAACATCATAATTCCAAATTCTTTAGTGATAAACAGAAATTCCAAAGCAATTGTGCCTATTCTCAATCTAAATTATGAAGAAGTAACGATTGACAGACCTTCCGTCGAAATAATTGAGATATTTACAGAAAAATCTATCAATCACAATTATTCAATTCCTTATTCGAAACATAAAACTTTTCAAAGATCTAAAATTTTAGAGGAAAATCTTCGTCTAGAACACTTGAATTCCGAAGAAAAATCATCTATACTAGAAATTTGTCAGAACTATTCCAATTTATTTTATTTACCAGGAGACAATTTAACGAGTACTCCTACAATGAAACATAATATTCCAACGAATTCAGAAAATCCAATTTCTTCCAAGATTTATCGTTTACCTAAAATCCATGAAAAGGAAGCAGATGCCCAAATTAAGAAAATGTTGGATCAAGATATTATTCGTCCTTCGAATTCCCCATGGAATTCTCCCATATGGATAGTACCTAAAAAGAGAGACGCATCAGGAAAACAAAAATGGAGACTTGTATGCGACTTTCGAAAATTGAATGAAATAACAATTGGTGATAGTTATCCACTTCCAAACATCGAGAACATTCTTGACCAACTAGGCAATGCGATTTATTTTACTACTTTAGACCTTGCATCAGGATTTTATCAAGTTGAATTAGAAGAAAAAGATAAATTCAAAACAGCTATTGCTACTCCTTCAGGACTCTATGAATTCAATCGAATGCCTATGGGACTTAAGAATAGCCCAAGTCGATTAGCAAGATTAATGAATATCGTTCTATCAGGTCTTCAAGGAACCAAATGTTTTTGCTATCTGGATGATATTGTTGTATACGGTTCATCTCTAGAAGATCATAATTCAAAATTAAAAGATGTTTTTCGTCAACTTCAAACTCATAAATTACAACTACAGCCAGATAAATGTGAATTCTTATGTCGAGAAATAACTTATTTAGGTCATCACATTTCAGAAAATGGAGTTAAACCAGATCCAAAGAAAATCGAAGTCATTAAAGATATTTCAGTACCTAAAAATCCTAAACAAATTAAATCATTTCTTGGTCTAATCGGGTATTACCGAAAATTTATTGAAAACTTTTCAGATCTCGCTAAACCTTTACATAATTTACTAAAGAAAAATCAAAAATTTGAATGGACAAAAAAGTGCCAGGAATCCTTCGATCATTTTAAAGAACTTCTCACAAAAGCACCAATCTTAAAATTTCCCAATTTTTCAGAAACGTTCATTTTAACAACTGATGCTTCAAATGAGGCTATTGGGGCAATATTATCTCAAGGACCTATCGGAAAAGATCTTCCTATCAGCTATTACTCAAAAACATTAACAAAATGCGAACGAAATTATTCAACTACTGAAAAAGAACTCTTGGCTATTGTAGAAGCTTGTAAACATTATCGACCCTATCTTTACGGGCAGAAATTCATTATATGCACTGATCATAAACCTCTTGTTTGGCTTAAAAATTGTAAAGAACCTTCCAGCAGATTAGTAAGATGGAGACTAAAATTAATGGACTATGATTACGAAATCGTTTATAAAAAAGGAAAATCTAACCAAAATGCCGATGCTCTTAGCAGAATGATTCCTGAAGAACTATCTTTTGAAAATTTTGAAAATCTCAATAATTCTGAAAATATAAAAGCTCATAACATAACAGAAAAGGATGGTGATTTATTCGAAGCACCTGAGTATTATTCCTTAGTACACTGCGTTTCTCAAGACTTCCACATGAACAAAGGAATCGCACTGCAATTTAAACATAAATTTGGCCAAGTAGAAGAATTAAAAATCCAAAATAAATCAATAGGAGAAGTCGCCTCAATTAAGAATGGAAATCGTACAATTTATTATTTAATCACCAAAACTCATTTTTATGATAAACCTACATACGATACAGTATTCCAAAGTCTAATAAATCTTAAAAAATTATGTCAACAAAATAAGGAAAGAAACTTAGCTTTTCCTCGCATTGCATGCGGCCTAGATAAACTGTATTGGCCCAAAATCTTTGATATGATTAAACACATTTTCCATGATTCCGGTATCAATATAACTATCTATCATATACCAAGAAATACTCCTCAAAAATTAATCCATGTCATAGAAGAAGAATTAACATTTGAAAATTTCAAAGGATTTCATCAAAGAGAAGTCAAAATTCCAATTCCTAAAATCACGAATACTCCTATATCAAAAATAAAAAACTTTGTTATTCCAATGTCTTGCGACCGCGCTAATTCAAATAAATTTCTCAACTATATAAAAGCTAACTCTCTAGATTTACCTGAAAATAATAAAGTTTCCGACATTATCGTCAAAAAATTACCTCAACAATCACTTTATATTCTATTCCTAAAAGAATTTTACGACGAATCAGTAACTTATGAGGACCTATTCAGAACTCTTTTCAATTTAAGACTTTTATTCAACTTCAATGAAATAAAGAAATTTTCTATTCCTAATATAGCCTTGCTTGAAAACAATCCGATCATACGTGAAGACACATTTTTCAGTCTTTTATACTTTTTGTTCAGAGACTTTGAATACGAAATTTTATCGAACGAACGTATCGATATTGATGATGAGGACTCAATAAAGCAAATTCTATATGAAAATCATGATTCACCTTTAGCAGGACACCAAGGATTTGAACGAACGTACGAGAAAATCAAACAAAGATATTTTTGGAATAATATGAAAGATCAAATTCGCAATTATATTAAGAAATGTCAAATTTGCCAAAAGTCTAAGACCGATTTCAAACATAACAAAAGCCCAATGGTTATCACAACCACTTCAACTAAATTCTGTGAACAAATTGCCTTAGATATCGTAGGACCTTTACCTACTACAAAAAATGGAAATCGTTTTATATTAACCCTTCAAGACGATCTTACTAAATTCATTCAAGCTTATGCTCTCAATTCTCATACTGCTGAAGTGGTTTCAATTCATTTTCTCAAGTTCTGTACACAATTCGGATTTCCGACAAGCATTCTTACAGATCAAGGTGTTGAATTCACCTCTAATATTTTCAAGGAAATTAATAAGTTGATGTCTGTTAAACATAAGCAATCTTCTCCCTATCATCCACAAACTCAAGGATCATTAGAAAGAACACATTTAACTCTTAAGGATTACTTCAAATGTTACGCAAATAAAGATGCTAATAACTGGGATGAATTTCTGAATTTTGCAACCTTTAGTTATAATACGTCAATTCAAAAATCAACTCAAAGAACTCCGTATGAACTTGTTTTCGGTCAAAGAGCACGAATTCCTTCTCAATTCAAACATCCACATACTCTTGCTAATTATTCAGATCTTGCAAATGATATAACAAATAAACTCAAAATATTAAGGGAAAATGCACGCGAAAATCTCATTAAGTCGAAACACAAATCAAAAGAATTCTTTGATAAAACTCATAATCGTACCTATGTATTCAACGAAGGAGACCTTGTCCTTCTATATGATTGTCAAGCCAAAGCGAAAAATAAGAAATTGGCTCCGAATTAAAAAGGTCCATATAAAATAGAGCAAATTCATAATAATAATACTGCAACTCTTAGAATCAGTCCTTCGAAGCTTAAAACTTATTATTTTAATCAATTAAAGCCTTATATTCTTTCAGATAGTCAGAATGGAGAAAATAACGGTTCTCCTCCTGTCATTCATATTCCTAGTCCTACTCAAGGCTCATCAAACCAATTATAATATAACTCCTATAAACTCTTCTTCCGGACTTCTTTATCATAACCTAGGAAAAGCACAAATATCTAATGAGAAACATGTCATATTATCATATCATAATCTAACTCGTATAAAGTATCATGTCGAGCATATATTAAACTTTTATACTGCATCTGTCAACATATGTAACGGCGCAATGATCGAACATATGTCTAATAATTGTATTAATCAATTAAATTACGTCAAAACAAAAATCAGAACTATAAATGAGTTATACAGAATTATTTCTCACCAAATAAGTTCAAAACGAACTAAAAGAGGTCTTATTAATGGAATCGGAACAGCTGTTAAATGGTTGATCGGTACACCCGACGCTAATGACGCTGAATTCTACTCAGACTCTATTAATGAATTAATAAATAATCAAAAACAAACTAAAGTTCTTATGCAGCAGCAAGTTACTATTCTCTCTTCTACAATTTCTAACTTCAACAATTCGTTTCATAAAATGAATGAAAATATCGAAGTCTGAAATAAAAACTTGAAAGAATTGAATCAGTACTCAGAAAATCTTGATGGTATGATTCATGTATATCAGGTGGAATCACAGATCTCAGATCATCTAATATTATTAATCGAAATGACTGATGAAATTTTAAATACTTTGGAAAATTATGTAAACGACATCTCATTAATACAACATGGCATTGTGAATTATAGAATCTTACCTCCAGAATCTCTTTATCAAGAATTATTAAAAATATCCTCTAAATTCACCTTACCTATTTCTCCAAGTATCGAGTCAACTTATTATTATTATAAGATTATGAAATTGACTTCATTCATAAAAGATAATATTCTGATTATTGCCTTTGAAATACCCCTTACTTCTTTCCAAAGTTTCGATCTTTATCAATTGTTATCATTACCTAATCCTCATTTCGAAAACAATACATTGTTTTCATACATCGAACCTTCAAAACCCTACCTATTGATTTCACCTATGAGAACAAGTTATTTGATGTTGGATGAATTGTCAAACTGTTTGGAGTATCATCCTCAAGAATGGATTTGTAAAAGTATGCCTACGATGAGGAAAGCTGACAACTCATGTGAAGTACAACTGCTAACCAAGATGACCGACCAGATTCCTAAATCCTGCAAGAAAAGAAGTCTCATTGCTGAAGCTGAAATATGGCACGAACTCGATGAGAACCAATGGCTCTTCTCATTATCCAGTCCTACTCCAATTTCCATAATATGTGGTGAAGAATCTCTGAAGCAAGAAATCTTAAAACAGATGGGTATCCTTAAACTTAATTCAAACTGCAGAGCTTTCACTGATCTAATCAGTCTAGAAACTGGTTCAGTATTAATGTATTCTAATTCCAGTTATGAAATTCCTACTTCAAGTATCGTTGAAGATGAGTGTTGCATCAAGCTACGAAAGAACCTCTCACTTCATGCCATCCATATGGAACCAATCAAGTTCACGCACATCAACCTCCATGAATTGAAGTATGCCCAGCACAAGTTGAGTGAATTCGATGAACAGCTCCAACAACAACTGAACAAGCCATTCATCATCCAGCATTCTTCATGGGTCACGACAGCACTGTCCGTTGTGTGTGGTACCATCCTACTGACCATCCTGTACAACCTCTTCAGATGGTGTGGTTTCATTAAACTACTTAGAAGACTCTTCTGCTGTACCAAGGAACCCAGAGCAATTGAAGCAAGTCCATGCTTCCAAATATTCAACCAATGCCATAGGAGACCAATCCAGCAGCCAGTCCAAGTATTCTACGATGCCGAACTTCACAGCCTACATGGTCCAAGCAATTCTCTCAATCCACAGTCGAATCAAGAAGATTCATCCAGCACAGGGTCCCAAAACCAAAGAAGAACACGAAGAAACTCCGTCAGAATCAATCCTAATTAATCTTTTCAATTTTAGTAATTGGTGAAAATTAAATGCTTATTGTAACTTGTACAGTAATTCAAATCATTCAGCTGCATAGTTTTATATAATGGTATAAATTCATTCTTTTACTCTCAAATTCCTGAATCTTCAAGAACCTCTTTAAATCGAATAATATTTACACCTGTATCTCTCTAGTTCTCTCAATTTATTTTTATCTTATGATTTATCTTATATCTTAACATTTTCAATTATTATAAGTCAATATTCTATGTCCTAACTCATATTAAGCAAATAATATCCTTTTAATTGGATAATCATAATTAATCAACTTTCGACTATTCAATAATTAATATTTCAATTCATCAATATTATAATTCTGTTAATTTCAAGTCAGTAAAACTGCTAATGAAATTCATTCAATCTTGACTCACATATTTTATACATTTTGATATTCTCAATTCTAAATCATTGTGAGGTGTAATTCTGCTTCTTCATTATTCTAAAAAGATTTTTGCTTTTTTCAAAAACCATCAAAAATCTTATTTTACGGGGGAGGTGTTGTCATCCCCTAAACAAAGACTTCATTGTTCAATCATTAATGTTTAACTCAGCATTTCTCGAAATCATATATAAGAAGCAGCGTAACGCCATCAGTTCAGTTCATTTCTTTTCTTCGAGCAGTCCGTCACGATCAGTTCAGTTCATTCTCTTTCTTCGAGCAGTTCATATTCTTTCTTCGATTAGTCCGTTCTATTCTACGATCAATTCATCTCGCTCGCTCAATATTTATATTCTGTGCTCTATTAATAAACCAATCTTAAATCAGTCAAGTGTTTTCATAAATCAATCAAGTGCTTTCATAAATCAAATCAAGTGTTTCCATAAATCGAAATAAGTGCTACAAAAGGTGTTACGGAGCTTTGCCTTCATGAGAATAAAGCTGCCCTGGTGACAGCGGAATTTGCCGAATTCCCCTATTGTTGTGTAATCCAAAAGGAATACAACAATGTACTTCAGCGGATCAAGAAGAAAATTGCCACATCCCTTGAAAATGTATGAGGGGATATTGTCGGAGCCGGTCGCTTTTTTAGGCTTCATACTTTTTATGCAAGACAAGATATCATCATCAGTAACATCATGAAAATTATTATAATTATATTGAAATACATGCCTTCTATTTATCAAATATAATAAAGTAAATCTCTCTTCATAAATTCATAATAAAAAGTCCTTTGTGCAGGTCTTATATTCCCAGCACAATCATCTACCATCAAATCTCCCGAAATTCTTTCATCCAACATATCTAGGATCTTCTTGCGGATTTCCCAGTGGGCACACACACGTTGAATAAATGTTTTTTTAACGTTCATTGGATGAAAAATACGTTATCAGTTGATTTTTCAACGTTGTCATTCCAGTTATGATTTATAACGTTCATTCAATACGTTTCAATAACATATAAAAAACGTATAATTTTATAATAATCAGTTATAAAATTGAGTGCTAATACGTTTCCTCCCGAAATTATCATAACGTTTATGAGCGATGTTATTTTAACGTTCTCTTGTAACGATTCCACAACTTCTAGTTCACTACTCATACTCATTAAAATCGATTCAAATACGTCTCCAGTCAACAATACGAATACGTTTATGGCAAATGTTATTTAAACGTTATCTGATGACAATTCCACAATTTGTCATTAATTTTTATCGTTTGAAATACGTATCCAGTCAACAATATGGATACGTTAATGATTTACGTATGTTCAACGTAGTTTTCTTACTTCCAGAAGAATCGTTCATCTAAAAATACGTTATTATGAAATATAATTCTAAGGTGTGTTCTGAACGTTTTTTTTTGTAATGAACTTCGTCATTTTATTCACTCAATGCCTATTTTCATATATCATTCCTCCCATAATTATTCTCGATTTCAATGGGAGAAAGGTTTAATTCAATAAGTTGTAATAAATTCCGTCATTTTTATTCATTCAAGGCCTATTTTCAATGGAAGGAAGGTTTAATTCAATAAGTTCCATATTGTGAACAGAACTGCAAGTTGTAATGAAGTCCGTAATTAATTTTCATCAATAAAAGTCCTGTTCTCATTTATCATTTTCCCAATAAAATATCCGTGATTCCAAAGAAAGGAAAATTTAATTCGATAAATGTAACAATATAAACATCGCCGCAAGTATAAAAACGCTCGGGCACATGCTGAGCGTTGCGATAAGGGGCTCGTATCTAGGTTGATTTCGCGTTTTTCAACGGCCGGGGATTTGAAAAAAACGGAGATGGAATTGTCGAATTTTAAAATAGTATGAATTCTATCGATTTATTTCTGGAACGATCTGACGTCAATCTAAACCAATCAGGGGACGAGATTGTTCCCCTCTCTCAAAATTTTCGAGTTTTCAGCGCGTCATGACCCCACCATTTCCGAAGGTTTTATAAGGGCGAAACGAACTGCGGAAGGCCTCTTTTACTCTCTTTTGCGCTCTTTTGCTGTTTTACGCTCGTTTTAACATTGTTGGAATTATTCTTACACTTCTCCTCATTTTGAATAGTAATATAATTTTCCAGTTTTATTTGAACAGTTAATAAATTCAGCATTGATTTCTCCGATTTGATTTTCAGTGTGAGTGAAATTCGAGACAGGACTCCTATTTAGTTTGTGCAGTGCATACTTCAGTGAACTGGTAAGGCCCCGTTCATATTTCTCACATGGCATCATCGGTTAAATATCATTCTAACAGTTAAATCATTGTGTGTTCCACGACTTTAAACCTCTTTTTTTCTTATCTGATTTATGATTTCATTTCTTTGGTGGTACCTTAATCTCTGTAACTATCAGCAACCTTTTTGGAGGATTGAGTTCGGTGAGGTCACAACGGGGTCACGGCCGCGCCCCACCCTTGCTCAATTCGCTGAAGGTTGACGGATATACGAGAGACTTCTTCAAGTCGAATGATAACCTTTCGCTTGGATTACTTGTCTGGGCGTTGTTGGTCCACCACCGTAACCTGCCCGTAGTTTATCTACATCATTTTCTCAATTTCATACTGTATTATATTTCTTCGTGGTTCCTTAATCTCTGGATTTATCAGCAACCTTTTTGAGGATTGAGTTCGGCGAGATCACAACGGGGTTACGGCCGCGCTTCACCCTTGCTCAATTCGCTGAAGGTTGACAGGAATCCAAGAGACTTCGTCAAGCCGAGGGGTTCCATTTTCTGGGACCACTTGTCTGGGCGTGGTTGGTTCACTGCCGTACCCGACTTCTTTTGGACCCCATCTTGTTTTCAAGATTTCATCTTGTATTTTGATTCCCTGGTGGGGCCTTATTCTCTGGATTTATCAGCAACTTTTTCGGAGGATTGAGTTCTGCGAGATCACAACGGGGTCAGGGCCGCGCTTCGCCCTTGCTCAATTCGCTGAAGGTTGACAGGAATCCAAGAGACTTCATCAAGCCTAGGGGTTCCATTTTCTGGAGCCACTTGTCTGGACGTTGTTGGTTCACTATCGTACCCAGCTTATTTTCGATCCCATTTCACTTTCAAGATTTCATCTTGTATTTTGATTCCCTTGTGGGGCCTTAATCTCTGTATTTGTAAGCGACCTTTTGAGGATTGAGATCGGCGAGATCACAAAGGGGTTACGGCCGCGCTTCACCCTTTCTCAATTCGCTCAAGGTTGACGAAAATACTAGAGACTTCGCCAGGTCGAGGAGTTCCATTTTCTTGGGGCTACTTGGCTGGGCGTGGTTGGTTCTCCACCGTATCCGATTCCCTTTCACTTAGCGGTGCTCGAAGATTCTAATTTCACAGCGACGTCCTTGTGAGTTGACATCGGCGAGATCGCAACGGGGTCACAGCCGCGCTTCACCCTTTGTCAACCCGCTGGACGTTTGCGAATTTACTACAATCGCTTCGTCAGGTCGAGAGGTTCCATTATCTGGAGTCCCTTGTCCGGACGTCGTTGCTGCTACCGCTGCCCTTGTTTCCCCTGTCATATCCGCCACAGTCTAAGTATTGTCCGATTATTTTTCCTCCATATTTGAGTGTGGAACACCCCATTGCAAGTAGTTAGATTTTATGATATTTTCCGTGGCCTGCCGAATCTTGAGGTTTTGCTTTGTTACTCCCGTACTCCCCTATTCAACGTCCAATTCTCGCATTCGCTCACCTCGCCCGACCATCTTGCTCACCCGATCACCGTTTTTTTCTTGAATTTATTGATCACTGTGAAATACCGATACTACGTCATTTCTTTTGATTTCACGTTTATATAAAATCAATTTTAATTTTTGATTCGCATTGTATTAAAAGATTGTTATTTCTGTTTGAGTTCAGTAAACTTTGTAAAATCCATTTTGGTGTTTTAAGTGAACCTTTAATTTTGGCAACATTTACGATAGAACCAGAACTTTTAATCGCTAACTTCCTAGATTAAACCGAACCCTTCTCCACTGTATAAAAGCTACCTTGGTAGAAGTAGAGAGTTCAAGGCGCCACAACCTTGTTAAACCTATTGTGGCTGGCGCTCGAGCATTTATTTCCCGTAAAGGTGACTGCGCACTTGAAGAACTCCCCCCAATTAAGGGATCTTCACAACTTCCATTCTTCAAGTTCTAGTCTATTTAAATCGTTGAAAATACGTATCCTGTGAACAATACGAATACGTTTATGGCAAATGTTATTTTAACGTTATCTGATGACAATTCCAAAATTTCTCATTGATTTTTATCGTTTAAAATACGTGTCCAGTCAACAATATGGATACGTTAATGATTTACGTATGTTCAACGTACCTTTCTTACTTCCAGGAGAATCGTTATTATGAAAAAGAATGCTAACGTGTATTCTGAACGTTTATTAACGTCCACTCTTCAACTTCTTGTCTATTTGAATTGTTGAAAATACGTATTCAGTCAACAATACAAATACGTTTATGGAAAATGTTATCTTAACGTTATTTACGAACAATTCCAAAATTTGTCATTGATATGATGTAAGGGTCATAAAAGTTGATTTATGACTACCCGTGCCGAAAAACACGTTCCGAGTGCCTCGCCAGGCTCCACCAGCAGTTGTAAACATTTTATTTTTCGGTTGATATTGATGTTTCTTCGAAAAGGGGCCACAATTCCAAAAAATTTGAGAAGCGTCGACTACTCTGGACACGATTTTGATAAGATGACAGTTTTATTGCCTCTCCTGTCTATCGTTTAGTTCAATAGGGCCTTAAACGTTGAAAATTTTACTCATCAACAGCCAACAGTTTGTCACCAAATTATACTTTATTTTACATATTAGGATATTTTTGGCGCTTTTGTTGACCTGAACTGAGGGCTTATCAATTTGCCCAAAGGTCTATAATTTTCGAATTTTTGGCAGAAAATGGTATCAATAATAATTATTACGTGACAGAGCTCCGTAATCTTTCCGAGAGTCCACGCGAGTGGTGGTTCGTTTTTGGCCTTGATCAAAACCTTGTCGCCAAGGTAAGTTGTTTAGGTGTTCTGAACATGCCGTTTTGCGCGCTGGGTTAGAGTATGCAGGCAGTCGTCTATTCACCTTTGTGAGCATAGCGATGACATCGTTTTTTCCACAACCCTTTTCCAGAACACCTTCGGAGAATATAAGAAGGTATGATGTTGTTTTTGACATGTCTTACAGCGAAATTTGGAGTTACATTTCGATACAGTATGGAATTTAGATAAGCAGTTGACGCACGCCCTCTTGCTCTTAATGCATTCAAATCGATTTGGGATGCTTAAGCGTGAAATTCCGTACAACTGTAGATTGTGTGTTCCCCACCGCACATTAGAAAATCCGTCCTTTGATGAACTTTTGGAGAATAGACGGTTTTTGAGAAAAATGAAGCAATATGGTTTTTTGAGTTGATGAATTCTGACTTGGAACTATCAGCGTAATTGGGTGCACATAAGGAACAAGTCTCCAAAGCGTTGCATTGTTTGATAATGAAACTTGTAACTTGTTCATAGCGTGGCATTTCATTAGAGGCGAAATGTTGTTCGAAATCCTTTCGCCTATTTGAATCAAGTCGATCTAACAACATATTTGTCGTGATGAAATTCCATTTGTCGACCTCATAATTCATGATCCTTAGAATCTCAAGATTTTCCGAGAAGGTATCGATAATACTTCGGAGGGTTTTATGATCCCCTCTTGTTGCTACTGGGATCCCCTGTAGAGCCTTCCAACAATTTCCCGCCCTGAGGCGTCTATTGTCGTAACGGTCTCGCAAAGCATTGTAGGCGATGGGATAATTTGCTGAAGTGAGTGACAAATTCTTTACCTGTGCATGGGCGGGTCCCTTCAATTTTGAAATGAGATAACTAAATTTTTCTATTTCCGAGAGTGTTTCGTTATTATGAACTAGCGTATCGAACATCTCCATAAAGGACGGGAATACCTGAATATTACCTGCGAACTCTGTTAACTCGATTCTAGGAAGCCGAATTCCTTCACTCAAATTGGTTTTCAAATTGCGGGTGGTGTTTAAAAGAGTTTGCTGTGAACTTTCTTTCTCGCTAATGAGTTCATAATGAATGGTCTCGATTTCCAAACAGCGTGAACTGAAATCCGTCAAAATTTCTGTTTGTGATTTCAATTTGTCGGGATTGCCGGCAAGAGCCGATAGGTGTTGATTCTCGAAATCCTTTTGAATTTTACGAAGGCCATTTCCAGCCATTTTCAGCCTTGGAATTTGAGTATCGTTCAGCCTTGCATTGGCGGCACATGTTTCGATCAAGAACAGTTGGTTTATGGCGATTTCTCTGAGAGCATCGGCTCTCACGATTTTCTCTTCTATCGTAAGAGGCATGATTTGAACGGTGAGTTGAATGAATTTGATTTGAAAGTGCGCGAAAGTACAGTGGCTTATCGGAGAATTTCAGAGCTGAACCGAGAAACGGAGGACCCAATTACTTAAAGATTTGGAGTAATTTTCAAACGGCACCGTTATAAGTGAATTCTTCAGCGATAAATGCGTGCGTAATACAAAATATGCACATATTCATATACAAGGCAAGTATAAGAAAATAATCGAATTACTTGACCGTACTAGGTAGGTGTCGCGCTGTTCGTAGTTGAACTTGTTGTGTCTAGGTTGAGACTGGTTATATCTTGACTGTGTCTGTCCTGAGGTTGAGTACCTGTTCGAGCCACAGAGTTTTCTAACCCCTTGGTGGGGGGCATTTGACTGTTCTGCTTCAGAATAAGCCAAAACATAGATTTGCATCATGCCGCCTTGAGTTGCATTGCGTACAAGAAACAAAGCAGACATAATGCAAAGCCAATTCGATATTTACATTCTATTTACATATATACAACAATAGATATCTGAATTAAGAGTCTGAAGAATTATAATTCTATGTTTAAGGGAGAAGAGACTCCTGGTATCACAAGGTTTTTAAAGTGAACTCTTTTTTCTTTACCGAGCTTTCGCAATTGTTTATTGCTTCTTCAGGGTTTCTACAACAGATTTTACATTGAAATTTTTCATACACATAATAAAATAATTTGGACATTACCGAAATTGAGGTTACATAGTAAAACAATTTGATTTGGTTGTTCTACCAGGCATATTCCGGCATGAAAATCAACTACATATACTAAAAATCGATCCACTAAATTCAACATGAAACAAATTCATTAAGTCACAAATTACCATTTCAATATTATTTATAAAAGTCATTATGTCACACTGTCACCTTTCATTTACCTGTTATCACTTTTCTTCTTCTTCTTCACATCATCTATCCAATGGTCTCCGTTTATTTTCTTTTTCCTTTATCAGTAAATAGCTGTAGATATTGCTGAGTTTATTTGTGTCAGATTTCTTGTTTATAGTATTTTCATTTTTGTTTATTTGGATCATCTCGTGAACTAACCTTTTGTGGTAATTTTTTTCCGTTTTCAATATTTTCACATTCTCGAAATCAACGTTGTGGTCTAAGTTTTGCGCATGCATTGCCAGCGCACAACGGTCTTTTTTCGTTTTGATATCCGACTTGTGCAGAGATATTCTATTTTTTACCCATTGGGAGGTTTGA
This sequence comes from Adalia bipunctata, assembly GCA_910592335.1. Taxonomy (NCBI): domain Eukaryota; kingdom Metazoa; phylum Arthropoda; class Insecta; order Coleoptera; family Coccinellidae; genus Adalia; species Adalia bipunctata. The sequence continues at coordinate 30,654,728 of OU342955.1, forward strand.
CCAACATATACATCTTGGCAATCCTGACAATTCAGTTGGTACACTACATTGCTCTTTACTGTTGTTGGTATAGGGTCCTTAAGCTTGCTATATAATGATTTGACCGTTTTTTGGTTGCAAGTTGCCAGTACTACGTTTTCATTTTTGAAAATAGATTTAATCTTTGACGTCAGATTCTTAATATTTGGGAATGATGCATAGAGTTTATCTAATCTATTTTCATTATTTTCTTGTTGTTCATTTGATTGGGGTGTTTGGGGTGTTGTTTCTGCTGCATATAGAAGTTTATTCACCAAGGTTGCTGGATATGAATTTTGTCTTAGCATTTCAAATAATCTTTTTAATCCTTCTTGTTTAAATGATTCATGGCATATTTTGGTGATTCTCTCTTTCATTCCCTTGATAAAATTAATCTTTACATTCATATTGTGGTTCGAGTGATAATTTATAAATTTATTTGATGAAGTATTCTTCCTATACCAGTTTAACCTGACAGTATTTTCATATCGGTGAACTTTTGTGTCGAGAAATGGAACTCCTTGTTCGTGATCTTCCCTTTCAACGGTAAATTGTAGATCTTTACAGTAGGAATTAAAACATTCCAAAGTGTGTTCAATTTGGTCTTCTGGCAATGCCAAAATGACGTCATCAACGAATTTCTTGATGAATGGTATTCTGAAATTTAATTTTTGTATGCAACTATCAATCAAATCATCCATAACATATAATGACAGAATCGGACTTAGTTTGGATCCCATAGCACAGCCAAATATTTGTTGGTAGAATTTTCCTCGAAATGTACAATAGTTGTTTTCAAGTATAAACAGAGTAATCTCCATGAAAAGCTTTTTGTCGATGTTTGTATGATTTTGAATTATATCCCATTTTGTTTCTAGAATTTTCATAATGTTGTTCTTTTCTAAATTTCCAAATAAGTTTACCACATCCAATGATACTATTTTGTGGTTATTTGGCAGTTGAAAATTGTTAATTTGGTGTGAAAAATCAAAAGTATCTTTTATGTAATAGTCATTGTTTGTGTTATATGCTGACTTCAGTATATCTGCAATAAGTTTCGATAGTTTTGACATGGGACTATTTACACTTGATATAATGGGTCTTAATGGGTTTCCATGTTTATGTACCTTCGGGTTTCCATATATTTTTGGACATGTTGAGTTATATATTTTCATTTCTTTGGTTAGCTGTTCACTGATATATTTTTTGTCGCATATTTTGGATACGAATTTATTGCATTTGGTCTGTATAGCCTGGGTTGGATCCTTTGGCAAATTCTTGAAATCTTTTGAATCAAGTAGTGATTGTATTTTGTTTTCGTATTCACTTTTATCCATTATCACAGTTACTCCACCTTTATCACTATCTAACACTACTAAGTCATCGTTGTTTCCTAAGAATTTTTTTGTTTCGATATACCATTTTTGTATGAACGAGTTTTCGTTGTTACTTCCATGAGTAAAATTAATATATGGAAACCCGAAGGTACATAAACATGGAAACCCATTAAGACCCATTATATCAAGTGTAAATAGTCCCATGTCAAAACTATCGAAACTTATTGCAGATATACTGAAGTCAGCATATAACACAAACAATGACTATTACATAAAAGATACTTTTGATTTTTCACACCAAATTAACAATTTTCAACTGCCAAATAACCACAAAATAGTATCATTGGATGTGGTAAACTTATTTGGAAATTTAGAAAAGAACAACATTATGAAAATTCTAGAAACAAAATGGGATATAATTCAAAATCATACAAACATCGACAAAAAGCTTTTCATGGAGATTACTCTGTTTATACTTGAAAACAACTATTGTACATTTCGAGGAAAATTCTACCAACAAATATTTGGCTGTGCTATGGGATCCAAACTAAGTCCGATTCTGTCATTATATGTTATGGATGATTTGATTGATAGTTGCATACAAAAATTAAATTTCAGAATACCATTCATCAAGAAATTCGTTGATGACGTCATTTTGGCATTGCCAGAAGACCAAATTGAACACACTTTGGAATGTTTTAATTCCTACTGTAAAGATCTACAATTTACCGTTGAAAGGGAAGATCACGAACAAGGAGTTCCATTTCTCGACACAAAAGTTCACCGATATGAAAATACTGTCAGGTTAAACTGGTATAGGAAGAATACTTCATCAAATAAATTTATAAATTATCACTCGAACCACAATATGAATGTAAAGATTAATTTTATCAAGGGAATGAAAGAGAGAATCACCAAAATATGCCATGAATCATTTAAACAAGAAGGATTAAAAAGATTATTTGAAATGCTAAGACAAAATTCATATCCAGCAACCTTGGTGAATAAACTTCTATATGCAGCAGAAACAACACCCCAAACACCCCAATCAAATGAACAACAAGAAAATAATGAAAATAGATTAGATAAACTCTATGCATCATTCCCAAATATTAAGAATCTGACGTCAAAGATTAAATCTATTTTCAAAAATGAAAACGTAGTACTGGCAACTTGCAACCAAAAAACGGTCAAATCATTATATAGCAAGCTTAAGGACCCTATACCAACAACAGTAAAGAGCAATGTAGTGTACCAACTGAATTGTCAGGATTGCCAAGATGTATATGTTGGTCAAACCTCCCAATGGGTAAAAAATAGAATATCTCTGCACAAGTCGGATATCAAAACGAAAAAAGACCGTTGTGCGCTGGCAATGCATGCGCAAAACTTAGACCACAACGTTGATTTCGAGAATGTGAAAATATTGAAAACGGAAAAAAATTACCACAAAAGGTTAGTTCACGAGATGATCCAAATAAACAAAAATGAAAATACTATAAACAAGAAATCTGACACAAATAAACTCAGCAATATCTACAGCTATTTACTGATAAAGGAAAAAGAAAATAAACGGAGACCATTGGATAGATGATGTGAAGAAGAAGAAGAAAAGTGATAACAGGTAAATGAAAGGTGACAGTGTGACATAATGACTTTTATAAATAATATTGAAATGGTAATTTGTGACTTAATGAATTTGTTTCATGTTGAATTTAGTGGATCGATTTTTAGTATATGTAGTTGATTTTCATGCCGGAATATGCCTGGTAGAACAACCAAATCAAATTGTTTTACTATGTAACCTCAATTTCGGTAATGTCCAAATTATTTTATTATGTGTATGAAAAATTTCAATGTAAAATCTGTTGTAGAAACCCTGAAGAAGCAATAAACAATTGCGAAAGCTCGGTAAAGAAAAAAGAGTTCACTTTAAAAACCTTGTGATACCAGGAGTCTCTTCTCCCTTAAACATAGAATTATACAACAATATATAGGGAATATGTACAGTTATTCAAGTGGATACCGAACATTCACATTTAATTTCACGCTACTGAGGTGGATTTCGAAGAGGTGAAAACAATTTCAATAGATTGATTCACACAAGAGAAAAGCTGACATGTGTTAACAACCGGGCCAATAAATATTGACAATTGACATTCATAATTTATTTTCAAATGGAGTTCGTGAATTAGCACAAATTTCATCGGAAAATGGGGAAGATATGAAGATATTCTCAGGTGGCGCTACCTTCCAATGAATCAACAATAAAAATTACTCAACGCAATAATAATTCATATTCCTTTTAAACGTTACAATCCGATTTCAAGAAACGGATTTACACAATCTGGCAACAAAATCAACTTTCGGCACTGTTCGCGCATGCGCAACTCGTCATTCGTGAATTCGCGGGAAATGCTTCTCTCTGATTGGATTGTGACATTGGACTTGGAAAATTGCGTCTTGCGTCTGCTTCTGCGTTCCTCTTTGCTTCTGCGCCTACTGCTGAGCGCTTGAGTCGTCGCAAAAGCACCCGCCATCGACAACACGTAAGCAACTCAGGTCTCTACTCTCGTTGTTGGTTCAGTGTTGAGTTTCAGAGTTTGGGTTATATTGTAATTGTATCAATTATTATAATAGTGTTGTTAATTACATTTGATTTGGTGTGTACTATAATAATCATTCAAACACCTATGATGCAAATGTTTGGAAATTTCAGTTCACTTCATACTTCTGGCTGTAGGTACCCACTTTACCTCCATTTTCCACCAATTTAATTTTGCCAAGCGTCCGTTTCATTTAAGGTGAGTATTCTGTTTCAATTCGCTCTTTTTCTCCAGCTGTATTTTATTGATTGGCAATTATAAAATATTGGTTAATATTTGCATCTGCATTTTGGGTATTGATAATAATCTTGACAGTTTCATGAAAATTGAATGATTTTCGAATAATTCTTTTCTGCTTCATTTGAAGCACTTCCTTAGGCGTTTTTTCGGAAACTGACTCGGGTCCACTGGATCCCTAACCCTCGTTTACTTTTAGTAAGTAAAATAACGGTTACGGTTGCGGATCGAGTGAACCCGAGTAAGTTTCCGAAAAGGCCGCTTGAAATTGGTAGAACGGAAGAAGAAATATACCGATAAAGATTTGCATCAATATAAACAGATCGTGGCAATAGCCCAAACAATCATTCAACAACTAATGATATGCAAATAATCTTCAATAATTATATTTTTTTAATTTTCCTGTGTGGTATTCATTCAAGAAATTTCTTCTTTCCATTTTGATCTTCAAATTGCCCATTGATATTATGCAAAAGGGATATTTTGAAATGAATAACAGTTCCATTTGAAAACTTATATCAGTCACCAGAGGGGGAGGATATAGGCAATTCTGTAAAGGAACTTAACATAAAACTGTCTAAAATTATTATGAATTATAATTTTTCTGGTTAACACCTTGGCCAATAACATTGTTCGACGGAAGTCCATTGTGAGGTGTTCAATCAATGTAAGGGGAAAAAATTAGTCTTATCCTCACTTATTCATTCGCTTCATTCAAGGTTGTGTGAGCGAATTTGTTAATTGAATGTTGTTATTATTTACTTACAGCGTTGAAGCTTAGTCATAACAAGAAAATTAATCTGAGTTTTGAACGAAGTTCTCACATATGGTTATGTTAAAAATCAAAACAGTGAAATTACATTACACAGATTTACGATGGGAAACAAATTGAAAAGTAAAATTGACATCAATGAGATGATTTTAGGTTAAAAAATAAGGGGCATGGAACATTATTATAAATCACAGAACTGCATGTGAATTATTAATTTTAAAAACTTAAAATTATATAAGAGGATAATGGAAACATCAACAATTTTTGAGAACTTTGAAAAGAGGTGGTATAGTGTTCATAGACATGATGTTTACGGGTTCTTCGTATCTGCTTTGGGAATGTTTGTATATTTCTAGTTCTTCCCAAGTTTCTTGCTCAAAACCATAGTCTGTCGAGTGAAGAAGTTCTACATTAGTGTTGGGGTCAAATTAATGGTTGGTGTCCTTAAGGTGTTTACCGAATGTTGATTCATTGTTGGATATGATCCTTTGACTCATGAGGTGTTTTTTTATTCTGGTCGCGTTGTTTCTTCCGCTCCTGCCTATATAGACAATGTTACAGTTAGGTTCACCGCATTTGAGTTTGTAAACCCCTGATTTCTCTAGAATGGGTATAGAGTCTTTATTGTGTACTAGTAATTGTTGTAGGGTGTTTTGTGTTTTAAATGAGATTTTTAGGTTCTTTTGTTGTTTAAGAACGTTAGATATTTGGTAGGAGATGTCGCCAAAAAAGGGGAGGCTGATATAATTTTCTACACTGAGGGAAACGTTTATTTGGGAATAATATATTGATATGTTAAACCCGTATTAGTTCAATAATAAAATGCCATATTTCCGGTTAAAATGATTACTTACATATAAATATCTATATTTAATTATTCAGCTTTGAGATAAATATTTGGAAAGCTAATTTTTTTTTCCTGTGCTTTATTTCAACCCAAAAAATCATGTTCACCTGATGTAACCTTATGAGTTGCAGTGTAACTTCGTATATTTACGACAAACCTTTTCCGTGTTTCATAGTAATATTGATTTGTTTCCCATAAGAATTCCATTATGGGTGAGACATATGTTTATGAGAACTAAATGGTATATTCCCAATTGATATAGAATATAGAGGTCCTCAAATATTATACCTGTTTATATTTAACATACCTCCGGGCAGAAGCCGAATTAAACCTCAGTATCTACAACATGAGGCTGGCGTCATCCTTTTGCAGAGGAAGAGGTGAACACGGAGGAGTAGCCATATATGTTAAGCCTGGGATTAAATATGAAGAACGTAAAGAGAATTTGAAGTTGCAACAGTAGAGTGCCAAATAGGAAATGAGAACATTCTGGTAATAACTATCTATAGACCAAGTACATCACATAATTTCACACTGTATTTTGAACAGTTGGATGAAGTTCTCTCAAGCCTCTTCCTTGAAAATAAAACAGTGGTAATCGCAGGAGACTTCAACATAAACCTTTTACTCAGAGATGAGAATAAACCAAAAACTGAATTCCTCACATTGCTTCAGTCATATAACCTGAAACCAACAATACTGAAACCTACGAGAACAACACCAGAGCACAGAAGTTGTATAGACAATATAATAACAAATATGACGGATTACAAAGCCGAGGTAGTGAACAGCAATATATCAGATCACACCACTCAAAAGTTAATGTTCCTTATAAATGAGGCCAGGAAAGTCAAAACATCATATACCAGATTTTTTGACAAGAAATCAATTGAAGTTTTTAAAACCAAATTTGAACAGGAGAAATGGCTATCGGTATATAATACAGCAGCACAGGATGTAAATGGCCAATGGAGAGAATTTATGGCTACTTTTGGACTTCTGTTCAATGAATGTTTTCCAAGAAAGTTGGTATGAACACCTAACAAAACCTGTGTCCCTTTCATTGGGGAGGAGCTAGAAGAATGCAAGAGGAGACTTGATATTTTGCTAACATTGAAGCCGTACGTTGAAAAATACAAGGACCAGTACAACACAGAGGAAAAGGAGTATGACCATCTACTAATGAGAGCAAAATCTATTTCATACGAAAATAGAATTGTAAACTCTGACAACAAACAAAGGACGATGTGGGCTATTTGTAATGAGATAAGAGGACAAAAAACGAGCACAGCAGATTTTCCCATGAATGGTGATCCTTTAGAACTGGCAGACAAATACAACACCCATATATCAGAGATGATTCCAAGACTTCTTGAGAATATACCAGATGTGAACTTTGAGTGCAAGATGCAAGAAAATGACAGGTCAATGTGGCTTCAACCAACAACTGAAGAAGAAATATCCGGGATAATTCAAAAATTGAAAAACAAATATTCATGTGGAGATGATGAAATACCAACAAGAATCATCAAAAAATGCAAAGAGGAGGTGAAAGGTATTCTTTCCTATATAATAAATAATTCTTTCAAGTATGACATATTTCCAGACCAGCTGAAAATATGATTGATTCATACCATCTATAAAAAGGAGATAAGGAAATATTTGACAATTATCGCCCGGTCAGTGTATTACCAACTTTCTCTAAGATCTTTGAACATTGTATGTGTAGAAGATTGACAGTTTTCATTAGTGACTGCGGCCTTTTTCCAAGATCTCAACATGGTTACCTGCAGGGTCGATCTGTGGAAACAGCCATTTATGAATTCACAGGACAATCATTGAACTTATAGAACAGGATAATATGGCACTAGCACTCTTTATAGATTTAACAAAGGCATATGACTGTTTGTCCAGATCGCTAATTTTAGCAAAATTTAAAAAGTTTGGAATAGGGGGCAAGATCTTGGCTTGAGTCATATCTAACAAACAGAAAACAAAAAGTAGTCATTAAGAAAGATGGTCATAAGGTCAAATCTTCGTTACGTATTTGTGACCATGGGGTACCACAGGGTAGCATTTTGGGCCCGTTATTGTTTTTGATCTTTATTAATGATCTCTATGATTACTTCGTACTAGATTGGATATCAATGACAGGTTACGTTGATGACACCAATGTAATAATTGGTGGAAAGACAGGTCAGGAAATTACAAGTAGTAAGTCTACCATGTACACAATAATTAAACATTGGCTAACTATGAATAAACTCATTATTAACGAGAAGAAAACTACAGGGATATTGTTTACAACAGAAAGATCCAAAAAAGAGAAGATTGATGAGCTGAATATTGAAAACAAAAACATTGCTTTAGAACACTCGACAAAGTTTTTAGGATTATACATAGATGAATTTCTCAAATGGTCTCACCATATAGATTTGCTCAGTAGGAAATTGAGCAGTATATGTTTTGGAGTGAGGGTCATGGCTAATTACCTAAAAAAGGAATGTTGCAAATGCATATATTTTGCAAATTTTGAATCTATAGCAAGATATGGAATTATATTCTGGGGAGCCAGCTCAGGCGTTAATGACATATTTCTTATACAAAATAGTATATTTCATTACTAGTCCAGAAAGTGAGCTTTTTCCGTGCGTGCGCGATGTGTTCGCCGAACACGGGAACTCGTGCAAGCACGGAAAAAGCCTTTCTGGACGTGTAATGAACGATATTTTTCATTACACCTCTCTGAAAACAATAACACGGGAAAAATTTCCAGCAGAAAGCATTTCGATATTGTGAAACAATAATTATTCAAAACACTGACATCTACTGTCACGCAATCGTTGCTCTGTGTCTCTGCATAGGAATCATGGGATGCATCTATGCCTTAGCGCACCGTAAAACCACAGAATATCTGTGGTAAAACTTTTTGCGGTGTGGCCGCACGGAAAAGAGTCATTTTCGATGTTCTAAATCTACATGTTTTGATAGGGTTTTCTGTGCGGTGTAATGAAAAAGAATTATTAGGATTATTTTCAGAATGTCATACTTAGAGTCATGTAGAGAGGTTTTCAGGAGGAATATTAACTTTGACTGGTTTATACATACTTGATTGTTTAAAGTTTTTGTACAAAAATAGTTCTCGTTTTGAAAGCTATATAAATGATAGATATCCTACAAGGTCCATTAATATTCAATACCCACAACATCGTCTAACACTTATTATATGTGTAGGAGACTCTTCAATAATTTACCACCACATTTGAAGGTCCTTGAATCGTACAAAGTATATGTAGGAAACATAAGAAAATTTTTGGTAGAATTAGAACCCTATTCTCTAAATGAATATTTCATCAGAAACAGGTAGAAATATGTTTTGTTTTCTTTTGGACGTCATTCTTTTGCATACCCTTATGATTGTATGAGTACATGTAAGGTTTTTGCTTTGAAAAATAAAGGTTTATTTATTTATTTATTTACCTCTGTTTGTCCCAACCTCAATAAATTTCAAATTATTTCAGTTAGGTTGCTCCTGCATCGACTTGACCTATAACCGTTGAGAAACATTAATATAGTAGGCAGTACGCAAGCGCCTTGATCCAATCTGTTGCCGTTTGCCGACCACGCGTTAGTGTATGCGATTGCGTGGTGTGCTTAGTGTGCATTTGTAATATTGGTCGATTGTACAGTACGTAAGTCGTCTAATAGGCGAGATAAGTCTGTAGTTTTATCTACATTACAGATCAGCTACAATTACTACGTTATTATCAAGTGATTAATCTGATATCTATTCTTCGTTCCCAGTGCAATGACCTAACTAGTTTATGAAATGGAAAAAATTTATTTTACACTATTCTCAGTTTCAGGGGATAATCTCGGAGTTAATTCGATATTGGGTACGTCAGAAAGTTTATTTCGTTGTTTTTATATGTATGTTTAATATATACAGTGTGTATGTGTGTTTGCAACTGTACAGGGTGTCCCATTCGTTTTGTCCTATCCCCTTATATAGGAACTCGCACATGTAATAGAAAAAAGTTTCAGATGAAAGTTGTTCGCGTTAATGTAATCTTTCATTGTATAATAATTTCAAAATGGCGTCGAGCTTATACACAGGGTGGTGGCATAAAGTTATACTTTTTTAAATGGAACACCTTATATATTATTATATTTTTGTAAAGAGCTCAAAAACACGATTTCAGTCATATATAAAATTAATAGTCTATTATGTTCCGTTCCGGATTTATGGCTAGTTTTCAGTGAAAAGGGGTCCAACTTTGGACTGCAATAAAAAATTCTCTATGGAATGGATTTGAATGAAACTTGCACTGAGAGTTTTTCAATTTAGTTGTCTTTCATATTTGATCACAAACAATTTGATGGACAGCGATTAAAATCAATGCGATTGTCTTTCTTCAACCTCCAAATATCTCGAATTTTTCAAATGGAACACCCTATATTGAGTTACATCATTTGAAAGATCTCTTCAAGACGAATCTAAATATGTAGGGTAGCATAGGTCTAAAATCTATTTTGGAAAACTTATAGACGACTCATTCATGTAATATTGAAATTTTATAGCATAATCATTTGAATATATCGTTGTCAAGGTTACGATATATCGAAATTAGCTGCTTGGTTTAGAAATATTTAAGAGCAAATTCATCCAAAATAAAAGAAATTTATTAATCACCCCATCAAATCACAACAGTTGTTGAGTCGCATAAACTTTGAAGCTTTTTTGCGGTGAATATCTAAACATCTATGAATGCTACTTCTTGGTAATCGCAGATTCAACGATGCACGACGAACGGAGTCCTTAGGAAACTCTTCAAAATGTAAAGCTGCGTACAGATGTGCGAGCCGAACCTATTGCGAACCGCTCGCGAACCAATAGCGACAATTATTTGGACGGCATGTCGAACCTCTATAGAGCCGCTCGCAAACCGTTCGCGCCGATCCATCGATAGTCGGATCCTTTCGCGAGCCCAGTGTAAGTTCGTTAATCCGTCGGTATTGGTTCGCGAGCGGATCGCAAGTGTGTACGTGAAATTAACGAACATGACACGAACACTTCGCGAACGGTTCGCGATAGGTTCGGCTCGCACATGTATACGCAGCTTTTCACGAACACAACGCGAGCCCAGTGTAAATTCGTAAGCCGTCGTTGGTATTGGTTCGCGAGCGGATCGCAAGTGTGTACGTGAAATTAACGAACATTACACGAACACTTCGCGAGCGGTTCGCGATAGGTTCGGCTCGCACATCTGTACGCAGCTTAAGACAATGTCGAGTTGAGTATCCTCAGACAAAACTCTTTTCGGAGCGTTGGTTTTCTTTCTTGTAAATGCACCTTCAGATTCAAACTTATTGTAGATTTTTTCAAAATCTTTTCTTCCAGGTAACTGTTTTTCTGGAAAAAGAGCCCTGAAACTATCAGCAGCTAACGCAGCATTCTTGCCGTTAGCCAGATAGCACTCAAAAAGTTTTATTTTATCTTCTTCAGTGAACATAATTCTTGTTTCACTCAAATAAAAATACAGTCAATAATAGATAACCGGAACAAATGTCGTACCCATGAAAACGATATACTCAAATGATTATTCGATTTTTTTTAAATTTCATTAATAAATCGTCTTCAAATTTTTGCAGATAGATTTTAGGCCTATGCTACCCTACATATTTAGATTCGTCTTGAAGAGATCTTTCAAATGATGTAACTCAATATAGGGTGTTCCATTTGAAAAATTCGAGATATTTGGAGGTTGAAGAAAGACAATCGCATTGATTTTAATCGCTGTCTATCAAATTGTTTGTGATTAAATATGAAAGACAACTAGATTGAAAAACTCCTAGTGTAAGTTTTATTCAAATCCATTCCATAGAGACTTTTTTATTGCAGTCCAAAGTTGGACCCCTTTTCACTGAAAACTATAGTCATAAATCCGGAACGGAACATAATAGATTATTAATGTTATATATGACTGAAATCGTGTTTTTGAGCTCTTTACAAAAATATAATAATATATAGGGTGTTCTATTTAAAAAAGTATAACTTTATGTCACCACCCTGTGTATAAGCTCGACGCCATTTTGAAATTATTATACAATAAAAGTTTAGATTAACACCAACAACTTTTATCTGAAACTTTTTTTATTATATGTGTGATATATAGGATATAAGGGGATAGGACAAAACGAATGGGACACCCTGTACATATTATATACATCTTTAACTGTTCAAAAGAAACTGTACTTTATTTGTTACATAACCACTGTTTTACAATAAACATGCATAATGACTATGACAGTTTTTATTTACAGCTTCCTAGTGAAATATGTTTTGAAATCGTAGCGATTGATAATATTGATATTTTGCCTTTTTGCATTTGAAAAAGAAATACTCACACAGAACTTGAACTTCAAAGTAAATACTCATGGTGAATCTATAGTATCTTGATGAGTTCTTCTATATAGGACCCTTATCTCCCAATGAATGTTGCAAGCTAAAGATCTGCTTCCAATTCTATTTTACATCTGAAATTTTACTCTTTTTGATTGTCTCGAATTATTCTGAAATATCTTTATTATGTCCTTTAAATGATGTACTCCAGATGCAAATTTTCATTTAAAATTGGAGCATTATTGACGCACTCAGAAAAACAAATATTCACCACTAAGAAATTTCGAATGTATGTAAGAAATACATACAGCTCTGTCAGGGGGCACAATAGACCTTAAGGTCGCAGTGAACTGTAACCCCTTTTTACTATAACTATGTAAGAAATATTTTTTTCACTATACGTCCCAACAAATATTTTTTAAAAGATATGTTTTGGTTTCTTACAGCATTGACATCTTGATACTAAGAAATCATTTATTTGTGATGAATTGGACATTAGATTGCTCCAAAGAAACTATTTCTTTATATTGATCGCATGTATGTCAATACAAATAACCAGATTTAGGAAAAAGAAAAGATTTCTTAACTGTTATTGAATGATTGTTAATATAGAAAGTAATCAATTAGGAATTAATGTTTTGGAATTCATGAATACATAGTATTCTTCATGGTTACGAAATCAAATATTTGTTGTGATTTTCTCATGTTAAACAGTTAATAAGTTTTTTAATATTAAACAAATAGCATTATTATTTCTAAAATAGTACTTTTAACTATATTAGCTCTTATGTTATGATATTTAAAATTATAACATGTTGCATAACGGTTATGTATCATTAGTTAGTTGTCCATGAGATACCTATTAGGGGTAGAATGAAAATCTATTATGGGTGAACAAAATATATTCATTGAAATGTCAAAAACATAAAAAACATCATTCTGGGTGGAAGGCACCGAGACTGGGAGGTTCCGGCACACCTTCAGACGAAAATGAAAGCTGATTGGTTGATCCTGAAAAGAATCAACTGGAGTTGAAATTTGTTAGCACCAAGTTGAAATAACTTAAATTTCAGTGTAAAAAAAATGCCACCTATATTATCAGAATTTTGTGTATAAGAGGCACCATAACAGATAATATTTTCATTTTGTCTAGCCTTGAGAAAGGTTAAAGAAATGATCGATAGCTCAGATGTACCTATAATGTATAAAAGTAAAATACTGATCCTGAATATTTACACAATCTTTCACTTTATGAATGATCACGTTCAATAAATATATTTCCTAGTTTCCCACAAATAATGAATATATAATAATATATCCTTCGAACCTTGTCTACAAACGATTGATGAATAAATAATTCCTTTATTGAGCTGTTAAGAATGAATAATATGCGAAAAGTTTGTGGAGAAAAAAGTTTGTGTAATCTATAGCCAAAAAGAAATGAAAATTCAATTTTGAATTAAATGAAACTGAAATAAGCTCGAAAAGCATCAACCAAAGGGATATCTAATCAGGAAATTTGTGTAATTTATATAAAGGTATATGAAATCTAATAAATTGAATCAAAACAATAGCTCACCTTTGAGGAATTCTTATGGAGTTTATAATCCGCAGGTATACTCTCCCTCTATCTTTTAATATGTGCTTGGCTGATCACATATGGAACAAACTGTTTCACGAACACAACATTATTCAGCTATCCTAAGACTTCATGCAAATTTTAACTTCATAACACCACCAGAATACACTCAACAACAATTTTCCATAATTTTCAGAATTACCATAAGACTCTTGGTAACGAACTAACTCTCAATAATTTTTCTTCTTCTTCTTCTTCTTCTTCCTCTAATACCATCCACTGGGTCACAAACAATCCCTTTGCATCCACCAGGTCAGGCCATGGGTTCAGCAATAATGCTATGTCCCCAAAATCAGTAATGAACTTCTTCCTTCTTTGTGATGGCTACAGTGGAATGATTCCTGGGATTGAGGAGTCTAGGCGGACCTATATCATTCCACATAATTATATATTGTCTGTCAATGACAGTATTCTTTTCTTAAGCTCAAGCAGAAAAAGGGATCAACACAGGGAGCAAATACAGGATGATACACATGCTGACCGAAAATAAAGGTAACTTATAAACAACTATACTTGATCTGCTATCTCAAATTTTTATCCCACACTCACACAAAAAAGCATACATTGCGTCATAGGCAGTCGGGTTACACGAAAATAAAACCTCATGAACATTGATCGGTAGTTTGAACCTCATGCGGGCCAATCTATCATACAAGACCGTTGACCGTGAAGTATACTTAACACAGGCAAAAAAGAGGTGGAAGAAATCAAATATCTCGCCACAATCGCACAAGGGTGACTCCACAATTCTCAGCCTATGCAAATGGGGAGGAATCAAACAATGACTGGAGCGCAATCTGCAAAAGGTTGAGGTGAACCTCCTGGGCTTTTCCCAGCCCCGAAACCAGTGCTTGGAAACATAAGGCCTTCACAGAAGGACCTGAATGATTCCTTCCTTTTGCGTCTGGCAATGTTTCTTGCTCTGGCCTTCATACGGTTGGCTTCAACCCAGTTCTGCATACTCGGCTTTCTGACGTACTCAGAAAATGCCTGCCTCCTCTGTCTGATCGCCTCAGCTATCTAATCATCCCACCAATGTACTCTATACTTACATACAGGACTTTTACCTTTTAGTGGAATGGCATCCACTGCACTCTGATCCATTGCCATGATAAGGTCATCTGCAGATCTTATTTCCTCTTTCACTGGATTCAGTAGAAGGTTGGACTGGTACCTAGTCCAATCGGCTTTCCTCAGGTTAAACTTTTGTGAAGGCAACTTCACTGGCTCGGGAAAGTTCAGTGAATCCTCATTAATTTTGACAATAATGGGAAAATGATCACTAAAACCTGTATCATTCCTGATACACCGACCAGGAGCATTTCTTGGCTATATCAGGGGTAACAATTGACATATCAGGGGCGCTGCGATTTTGGTTTGGGTTAGTTGGTCTGGTTGGTGATGCATCATTCAACAATACAAGATCATGATCCAGGAGAAAACTATGGAATGAGAGTCCTCGCTGATTTGAGACCCCTGAGCCCCATGAGGTGTGTTGAGTATTGAAGTCACCCAGCCAAAGAGCAGCACCGCCCGACATGAATTTCCGGAAGACATTCCACACAGAATCATCCACCCTGACATCAGGTGGAAAGTAGCTCAGAATTATCGAGACATTGCCACCAATGGAGACACCCATGGTTTGACAACGACCTGGAAGTAAAGAGGAATTAATGGACATGGCTACAGCCTGAATATGATTCTTGATGGCTATGGCGATTCCTCCATAACCATCAGACCTCTCCTCTCTTATTATTTTGTAACCAGTTAACGTGAAGTTATGTTCAAAACGCAAAAATGTTTCAGATAGAGCAATAACATCAGGATCTATTTCCTTTACGAAAATTTGTAAGTTATTAAAGTTTGATCTGATAGATCTAATATTCCACAGAAGAATGGTAAAATCCTTAAAACTATATGTATCCTTCATATGTATTAAACTGAATTGACCTGTGGAGAGACTAGGAATCAACAGGAGATGGAGGACCCTTCTCCTCCCCCACCGATTCCAGACCCTTCTTGGCTAAGTATGTATTTTTTTTGATAATGTTTTTCGATTGATTTGATAATGCTGACTGATTTGCACTGTGGTGAATTTGAGCCGAAGTGACTAACCTCTTTGGAGGGAAAAGTTCATCCGGTGAAATAGGTGAGAGCTGTGAAAACGTTTGAGATGACGATTGGGAGTTCAAAGAGTAGGACGGTTTGTATGTCAAAAGACAATTTTCATGTGCTTTCACATCATACCCAGAAAGATTAGGCTGAACCTTCCTCTTATGATTGCTTACATTAGTATTTTTGTTTGCGTAGGCACCTTTAGGTGGAGCATTGTTGTTTTTCAGCACTGCTGAAAAGGTCTGTCTACTGGCGATACCAGACGATGTTGAAGGTAACTGTGACATACTTTGAGAATTATTGATCATATTTGGGAAGTCTGAGGGAGCTGGAGTCGGAGATGTGCTTGTACCCTTATCAGCCTCAAAAAATGAAATATTTTAGAATGCCATACACTCTTTAATTTTTTTTTGCCGCAAATACTCTTTACAATTTCTATCATTGGCACAGTGGGGTTCCTGGCAATAGACACAATTAACTGTGCCATCACATGCCAGCCCATCATTATGAGAATCTCCACATTTGAAACATCTAACACTACCTCTGCAAAGGGCTTTGACATGCCCATACCTTAAACATTTCATGCACTGAATAACCGGCTGAATATAAATTACTACTGTACTGATACGGGGGGGTTGACCAAGTAAAGGGATGAATGAAGCACTTTACGTTCAATGGCTCTATTATAAAAAGAAAGGTGATTACACAAGATGATCAAATTTTGAAAATACATATTTAAATTATTCAAATACACTCACCTATTATAAAAAGAAAGGTGACCGATCCCAATGTCCGGAATATTTGCAGAATGATATTCGAACAAACAAAAATCTTTTGGTTCACCAGCCTTCCACTGAGCAACGTATTATTCCCTCTAGATTATTCGAATGTGTCCGATAAATGATCGAATCACACGACAAAAGAAAACTCAGTAAAAAACCGGTAAACAATATTCAACCCGGGCGGCGTTACAGGCAGACACACATACGGTTACTTAGTAAGGTGTGCTGCCTAGATCGACTTCAGCACAACTTGCCCCCTAAACTTTTGAGAGGTGAGAGTGAAGTGCCAGGAAAGTGAGGACATTTCAGCTTTCAAATATATACCTAACCCTAACCACACCTCCATCATCAGGTACCATATCCATTCCTTCAGACAGAAGAAAATAATCTAAACAATTCAACAATTAATTAATTATACCATGTGAAAAGTCAATGATCAGCATGCACTCAACAACCCGAATCAAAAGTTTACCTATTATAAGGCTTAAGATGGGATACATGAAAAATCCCTCTTTCTGAATCATTTTCAGGGTTACAGAGAAGGTAGGTGTGATCACGAATTTTTGCCTTTATCACATATGGTCCCTCAAACAATAATAAAAATTTCTTTATTTCAGCTTTAATTGAGGAAGAGGTGTTATTTGCCTTCAGCAAGACCAGATCTCCCTCCATGAACGATACAAATTTGCCCCCAGGATTTCTGAAAGTTCTTCTTTCAGCTCTTTTCGATAGTGTGGCCTCCGCAAGCCGGAGTTTTACTTCGAGAGGAGGTTCAGTTTGAGAAAAACAACTGGTGACATGTAATTATTTTGGCAACAATCTCACCCGTTCCGTGCCACACTGTAGTTCATTTGGAGAGTATCCAGTCGATTCATGGATTATCTCGTTCAGAAAATCCTGCACGTTAGACACCTCAAAAGCCCATTTCGAATGTTTATCAGAACAAAACGTCCTAAACAATCGTCCCAGCTCACGCATCACTCTCTCCGAAGGGTTCGCTTGGGGGTGCCTAACAGATGAGTACACAGCCTGTATATTGTGATCCTCTAGGGCCTTTTTCCAGAGATTAGAGGTAAACTGCGTTCCCCTGTCACTCAGAATCCTGCAAATAGGACCGTATTTAGGTAAGTAATCGTTTAATAAGCGCGTCAATAGAGAACGAGTAGTGGCTTTTTTCAAAGGAAAAAGAGCCACATGCTTGGTAAACAAATTTAGTATGACGAATAGATATTGCGCACCTCCTCTAGATCGAATAAGTGGCCCATATATGTCCACAGCGACAATGTCCAACCTGTTTAGCGGTAAAATACAACTTTGAGGGGGTGAAGACAGAGCGGACGTCTTGGCATATTGACAGATATGACAAGCTTTGACTACCCGCTTTACATTACGATGTAAATTGCTAACCCATATCTCAGACTTCATATGTACCCACGTTTTATAAACGCCAAAATGCCCTAATGCATTATGGTAAGCCATAATACATCGATCGACTAGTTCAGAGGGCAAACATAACAGCACACGATCACTGTTACTGTCATTTTTATACAACACACCATTGTGAAGGCAAAATTGGGATTGGAGCTTTAGGTTACTATTCAAACATTTTTTAACTGAGCTAAGCTTGGGGTCACCCTCCTGATATTTGACTATGTCTTTAAGTAAATCAAGACATTCCCTAGATAGATTCAGGGCACCAACCACAAAATATTTGTCAGAAGATGTGGGCACTCCCACACCAGAAAAACGTGAAAAGGAGTCAGCCAGAACGTTCTTGCTCCCAGAAATGTGCTTGAGGTAGAAAGAAAACTCTTGCAGTGCTAGTGCCCATCTTGTGATACGTGGTGATAATAGTCTGCAAGTTTTCAGGTATGTTAATGCCCTGCAATCAGTATATAAAATAAAGTGATTACCAAGCAGGTAAACCCTCCACTTTTGTAGCACCCAGAGAGCAGCAAGTACTTCCTTTTCATAGGCACAGTACCGCCTCTCCCTATCAAGTAATATTCGTGATACACAAGACACAAGCCTCCTTTCCCCGTCCACAATCTGGAACAGTATTCCAGCAACTCCAACGTCGCTTGCATCCGTTTCAACATGCATTTGCAGGTTAGGATTAGGATGATAAAGCATCGTAGCATTTTTCAATTCCTCCTTCAGACATTTGAATGATGTTTCTTCCGGCTCTGTCCACTTCCATGCAGATTTTTTCCGGAGGAGCTTCGTGAGTGGTGCTGACAACTCAGAAAATCTTGCAGTGAATATTCGGTCATATTGGCACAGACCAAGGAACCTCTGTAGCTCCTTGGCATTGCAGGGTGAACGATAATCCGCGATTGCCTGAACTCTGCTTGGATCAGGTGTTACCCCAGACGAGGTTAGTATATAACCCAAATAGGGAATTTGGTCCCTGATGAAAATGCATTTCTCCAATTTTAGAGTTAAACCAGCATCTTGGAGACGCTGGAAAACCATCCTGAGGTGCACCATGTGTTCTTCAAATTATTCAGACATAATTAGTATGTCATCAACATAGGCAACGACGAAATCATGAAAAGCTGGTCCCAGAACTGTATCAACACATCGAGTGAAGGAGCTCGTAGCATTTTTAACTCCAAACGGCAGCACACAGAATTGATATGTTTTTGTGCCTACCATGAAGCCTGCATATTTTTTCGATTCTGGTGTCAATGGACACTGCCAATACCCATGGGTCAGATCTAAACTTGACATGAATTTTTTTCCAGACATCATTTTTATTATTTCATTTATGGGCCTGGGTAACTCAAACTGGGATTCCATCACTTTATTCAGATGTCTTGCATCTAAGCATACGCGAACTGAACCATCCTTCTTCACAGTGGTCATTATCGGCGAAATGTATTTGGGTGATGCCCGTTCAATGACACCCCATTTAACCATTTGTTCGATGGTACGTTCTACAGCTGGTCGATGTGCAACAGGAATTGGGTACGGTTTTATAAAAAATTCTGACTCATCCGCCAACTTTATTTCGTGATAATATTCACAAGTGCGACCAGGTTTGTCCGAAAATATGTCTTTAAATTCATCTAAAATATTGAGAAAATTTTTCTTTTGGTTCTCTTCCAGATTCAGACCATCAGACAATTTACTCCATTTCGAACCAGTGTCACCATTTTCAAGATGACATGTACTTGCTAAAGCTGGGGAAGATGCGAAACGAATAGTTCTTATTGCTAAAGATAGGGAAGGAGCAACATTGTGAAACACTTCCGCTTCAGGAACACATACCTGTTTGCTGTTATGATTTATTATAATGCACTTTCGAGAAAGCAAAATATCCACCTCAAAATGCCTCAAAAAGTCGCATCCCAATATTATTGGATGAATCAAGTTCGGTATGACTAAAACTTCAAAAGAAAAATCCATTTGATCTATCTTAAATGTCAGCAGTGCCTGAGCTGTGACCTTTTGAACTTTTGTATGAAATGCGCCAACCACACGAATGCCCGTTAAAGGAAAATATGGAATCACGTCAACAAGTCCCTGAATTTGATTCCACACTTCATCAGAAATAGCAGTCACCTTACTGCCACTATCGATCAGTGCGAAAAACTTAAAATTGTAAAGGTTAATTAATATTAATGGACAGTGATCCTCCGAAAACGAATGATCAAAATCACATTCTTCAGTTAATAGGTCTTTCAGCGGATTGTTGTTATGAAAAAAATTAAATTGTTCCCCCACATCTAGAAGTGGGGGTTGACCCCGTTTCCCTGATCATCATCAGGTTGAAGAGTTTCATTACTTGGACTACCTAGAGCATTTATGCTCTTAACATTTGGGTTTCTCTCATTGAATTTAAACTTGTTCATATATTGTGTATTTGGTTTATTGTTATCATCCCTTGGATTTGGGTGAAATTTTCTTTGAATGATTTGGTGACTTGGCTTATTTTTCAGATACTCATCTGCTTGTCGAAGACGAGAGACTGCATCTGATAGACTTGAGCATCCGAGTAAAGAACAGGAGATGTTTGGTGGAAAATGAGGGGCGATTGCAAGAACTAATAGTAGTTCTTTCACTGTATACGGTGGTTCCAAGTGTTTAGTAGCAGCAACCCAGTAATTAAAATGATCTACCAACAAACCTTCTCTGTATTCAGTTCTTTCTAGTTGATCTTTGATCTTAATTTGTTTTTTCCTACTCCAAAAATGACACAAAAATTCATTCTTAAATTGCGCATAATCTCCAAAATAATCAGAATAGGCCTCCCACCAAAGTTTGGCTGAACTCTTAAAACAGTTTCTGAATATTATCTTCAAATTACAAAAGGAAATTTGGGCGACAGCAACGCCACTTTCCAAAAATTTTAAGAATTCAGGTGCCTGGAGACCAATCTCACCGTCAAAGTCAGGGAGAAGCTTGCAGAAGTCACTCAAAGAGAAAAGTGAAGCATTCAAGTTCAAGTTTGAAAAATTTTCCGGTATATCATTAAGACCAGCCTGTATATTATGAGAATGGTTTTCATTTGAATGTAAATTATAACTATCGGTAAAGTTGTTTCGGTCACCTTGTATACAATGTTTCCGAAAAGCATTTTTAACAGATTTATCAACAATACTTGAAATTACATTTGCAAGATCTTCAGTAAACATATTATTATTATCACATTCCCGCTGGCTGTATCTTGGAGGAGGTATATTTGCCCAGTGGGAATATGCCCCCAAGTTATCAGGAACATTTTCGGGTCCAGACTGATGATGTTGTCTTCTATTTAAATTGAAATGAACGTTACCTGGGTGATTTGTCCTACTTTTTTCCGTTTTGGGAGTTTCAAACATTGTAGGCCGTTTCGGTATCGCACCCATATTGCTGACTTTTGGAGGTTGAACATCCTCCACTTCATTGGAAACATCAGGTAGAGCACCGGCCTCCTCTTCACTTTCCACCTGTTTCTTCTTCGTACTTCTTAAATTATACATTTCATTCTGTGTTGGAATATTTTCTTCTCCCCTTATTGGTCCCATTGTTGGGCGCCAAGATGTACTGATACGGGGGGGTTGACCAAGTAAAGGGATGAATGAAACACTTTACGTTCAATGGCTCTATTATAAAAAGAAAGGTGATTACACAAGATGATCAAATTTTGAAAATACATATTTAAATTATCCAAATACACTCACCTATTATAAAAAGAAAGGTGACCGAATGATATTCGAACAAACAAAAATCTTTTGGTTCACCAGCCTTCCACTGAGCAACGTATTATTCCATCTAGATTATTCGAATGTGTCCGATAAATGATCGAATCACACGACAAAAGAAAACTCAGTAAAAAACCGGTAAACAATATTCAACCCGGGCGGCGTTACAGGCAGACACACATACGGTTACTTAGTAAGGTGTGCTGCCTAGATCGACTTCAGCACAAAACTTTGTCTAAAATTCATCATTCAACCGAGCTCAGTCTCACAGATCGAAAAGTCCCGAGTGGAAATGAGACCGATACAGAATCTGAATAAACTCGAGTCGAATATTAATGTTTCCAATTATAATTATTCAAACTATGACTAAAATTCATCATTCAACCAAGCTCAGTCTCTCAGATCGAAAAGTCCCGACTGAAAATTAGATCAATGAAGAATCTGAATGATGTCGAGTAAAATTTACTGTTACAAAAACTGAATTTTCGGGAAGACTCCTTAACATAATCGAGATTTTTTGATGTTTTCACTTATGAATATTCGAACTATGACTAAAATTCATCATTCAACCGAGCTCAGTCTCTCAGATCGAGAAGTCTCGAGTGACAATCAGACCAATACAAAATCTAAATAATTTCGAGTCGAATTTCAATGCTACAAAATCTGAATTTTCGGGCATACTGCTGGAAATAATCGGAATTTTTTGAATGTTTTCACAAATAATTATTCAAATTATGACTAAAATTCATCATTCAACCGAGCACAGTCCCTCAGATCAAAAAGTCTCGGGTGAAAATTAGACCAGTACAAAATCTCAATCATCCAGAGTCGAATTTTAATGTTACAAAATCTCAATTTTTGGGTAAACTGCTGTGAATAATCGGATTTTTTGATGTTTTTACATATAAATATTCAAACTATGTCTTAAATTCATCATTCAACCAAGCTCAGTCTCACAGATCAGAAAGTCCCGAGTGGAAATGAGACCAATATCTACAGAATCTGAATAAACTCGAGTCGAATATTAATGTTACAAAATCTGAATTTTTGGGTAAACTGCTAGGAATAATCGAATTTTTTTGATGTTTCCAATTATAATTATTCAAACTATGACTTAAATTCATTATTCGACCGAGCTCAGTCCCTCAGATCAAAAAGTCTTGAGTGAAAATCAGACCAGTACAAAATCTCAATCATCTTGATTCGAATCTTAATGTTACAAAATCTGAATTTTTTGGGTAAACTGCTGGGAATAATCAGATTTTTTGGATGTTTTTACTTATAATTATTCTTACTATGACTAAAATTCATCATTCAAACAAGCTCAGTTTCTCAGATCGAAAAGTCGCGAGTGAAAATAAGACCGATAAAGAATCTGAATAATCTCGAGTCGAATCTTATTGTCACAAAATATGAATTTTTGGGTAAACTGCTGGAAATAATCGTATTTTTTCAATGTTTTTACTTATAATTATTCAAAATTTGACTGAAATCCATCATTCAACCAAGCTCAGTCTCTCAGATCGAAAAGTCCCGATTGAAAATTAGACCAATAAAGAATCTGAATGATCTCGAGTCGAATCTGAATGTCACAAAATATTGATTTTTGGGTAACTGCTGGAAATAATCGGTTTTTCTCGAATTCAAATAATCAAAAAAAAAAAAATTCAAAAATTCAAAAATTCGAAAATTCAAAAATTCAAAAATTCAAAAATTCAAAAATTCAAAAATTCAAAAATTCAAAAATTCAAAAATTCAAAAATTCAAAAATTCAAAAATTCAAAAATTCAAAAATTCAAAAATTCAAAAATTCAAAACTTCAAAACTTCAAAAATTCAAAAATTCAAAAATTCAAAAATTCAAAAATTCAAAAATTCAAAAATTCAAAAATTCAAAAATTCAAAAATTCAAAAATTCAAAAATTCAAAAATTCAAAAATTCAAAAATTCAAAAATTCAAAAATTCAAAAATTCAAAAATTCAAAAATTCAAAAATTCAAAAATTCAAAAATTCAAAAATTCAAAAATTCAAAAATTCAAAAATTCAAAAATTCAAAAATTCAAAAATTCAAAAATTCAAAAATTCAAAAATTCAAAAATTCAGAAATTCAAAAATTCAAAAATCAAAAATTCAAATATTCAAAAATTCAAGAATTCGAAAATTCAAAAATTCGAAAATTCAAAAATTCGAAAATTCAAAATTTCAAGAATTCAAAAATTCAAATTTTCAAAAATTCAAAAATTCGAAAATTCAAAATTCAAAAACTCGAAAATTCAATCATTCAAACTAATCAGTAATTCAAACTATGACTAAATTTCATCATTCAACCGAGCTCAGTCTCTCCGATCAAAAAGTCCCGAGTGAAAATCAGACCAATAAAAAAATCTGAATTTCTGGGTGAACTGCTGGGAATAATCGGATTTTTTTGGATATTTTTACTTATAATTATTCAAACCATGATTAAAATTCATCATTCAACCGAGCTCAGTCCCTCAGATCAAAAAGTCTCGGGTGAAAATTGGACCAGTACAAAATCTCAATAATCTCGAGTCGAATTTTAATGTTACAAAATCTCAATTTTTGGGTAAACTGCTGTGAATAATCGGATTTTTTGATGTTTTCACATATAATTATTCAAACTATGTCTGAAATTCATCATTCAACCGAGCTCAGTCTCACAGATCAAAAAGTCCCGAGTGGAAATGAGACCAATACAGAATCTGAATAAACTCGTGTCGAATATAAACGTTACAAATTCTGAATTTTTGGATGAACTGCTAGGAATAATCGAATTTTTTTTATGTTTTCAATTATAATTATTCAAACTATGACTAAAATTCATCATTCAACCGAGCACAGTCCCTCAGATCAAAAAGACTCGAGTGTAAATTAGACCAGTACAAAATCTCAATCATCTCGAGTCGAATTTTAATGTTACAAAATCTCAATTTTTGGGTAAACTGCTGTGAATAATCGGATTTTTTTGATGTTTTTACATATAAATATTCAAACTATGTCTAAAATTCATCATTCAACCGAGCTCAGTCCCTCAGATCAAAAAGTCTCGAGTGAAAATTAGACCAGTACAAAATCTCAATCATCTCGAGTCGAATTTTAATGTTACAAAATCTCAATTTTTGGGTAAACTGCTGTGAATAATCGGATTTTTTTGATGTTTTCACATATTATTATTCAAACTATGTCTAAAATTCATCATTCAACCGAGCTCAGTCTCACAGATCAAAAAGTCCCGAGTGGAAATGAGACCGATACAGAATCTGAATAAACTCGAGTCGAATATTAATGCTACAAAATCCGAATTTTTGGGTAAACTGCTAGGAATAATCGAATTTTTTGGATGTTTCCAATTATAATTATTCAAACTATGACTAACATTCATCATTCAACCGAGCTGAGTCTCTCAGATCAAAAAGTCTCGAGTGAAAATCAGACCAATACAAAATCTAAATAATTTCGAGTCGAATTTCAATGCTACAAAATCTGAATTTTCGGGTATACTGCTGAGAATAATCGGAATTTTTTGAGTGTTTTTACTTATAATTATTCAAATTATGACTAAAATTCATCATTCAACCGAGCACAGTCCCTCAGAGCAAAAAGTCCCGAGTGGAAATGAGACCATTACAGAATCTGAATAAACTCGAGTCGAATATTAATGTTACAAAATCTGAATTTTTGGGTATACTGCTGGGTATAATCGGAATTTTTTGAATGTTTTTACTAATAATTATTCAAATAATGACTAAAATTCATCATTCAATCGAGCTCAGTCCCTCAGATCAAAAAGTCTCGAGTGAAAATTAGACCAATACAAAATCTAAATAATTTCGAGTCGAATTTCAATGCTACAAAATCTGAATTTTCGGGTATACTGCTGGGAATAATCGGAATTCTTTGAATGTTTTCACTAATAATTATTCAAATTATGACTAAAATTCATCATTCAATCGAGCACAGTCCCTCAGATCAAAAAGTCTCGAGTGAAAATTAGACCAGTACAAAATCTCAATCATCTAGAGTCGAATTTTAATGTTACAAAATCTCAATTTTTGGGTGAACTGCTGTGAATAATCGGATTTTTTTGGATATTTTTACTTATGATTATTCAAACCATGATTAAAATTCATCATTCAACCGAGCTCAGTCCCTCAGATCAAAAAGTCCCGAGTGGAAATGAGACCAATACAGAATCTGAATGAACTCGAGTCGAATATTAACGTTACAAAATCTGAATTTTTGGATGAACTGCTAGGAATAATCGAATTTTTTTATGTTTCCAATTATAATTATTCAAACTATGACTAAAATTCATCATTCAACCGAGCACAGTCCCTCAGATCAAAAAGTCTCGAGTGAAAATTAGACCAGTACAAAATCTCAATCATCTCGAGTCGAATTTTAATGTTACAAAATCTCAATTTTTGGGTAAACTGCTGTGAATAATCGGATTTTTTGATGTTTTTACATATAAATATTCAAACTATGTCTAAAATTCATCATTCAACCGAGCTCAGTCCCTCAGATCAAAAAGTCTCGAGTGAAAATTAGACCAGTACAAAATCTCAATCATCTCGAGTCGAATTTTAATGTTACAAAATCTCAATTTTTGGGTAAACTGCTGTGAATAATCGAATTTTTTGGACGTTTTCACATATAATCATTCAAACTATGTCTAAAATTCATCATTCAACCGAGATCAGTCTCACAGATCAAAAAGTCCCGAGTGGAAATGAGACAGATACAGAATCTGAATAAACTTGAGTCGAATATTAATGTTACAAAATCTGAAATTTTGGGTGAACTGCTAGGAATAATCGAAGTTTTTGGATGTTTCCAATTATAATTATTCAAACTATGACTAACATTCATCATTAAACCGAGCTGAGTCTCTCAGATCAAAAAGTCTCGAGTGAAAATCAGACCAATACAAAATCTAAATAATTTCGAGTCGAATTTCAATGCTACAAAATCTGAATTTTCGGGTATACTGCTGGGAATAATCGGAATTTTTTGAATGTTTTTACTAATAATTATTCAAATAATGACTAAAATTCATCATTCAACCGAGCACAGTCCCTCAGATCAAAAAGTCTCGAGTGAAAATTAGACCAGTACAAAATCTCAATCATCTCGAGTCGAATTTTAATGTTATAAAATCTCAATTTTTGGGTAAACTGCTGTGAATAATCGGATTTTTTTGATGTTTTTGCATATAAATATTCAAACTATGTCTGAATTCATCATTCAACCGAGCTCAGTCTCACAGATCAAAAAGTCCCGAGTGGAAATGAGACCAATACAGAATCTGAATAAACTCGAGTCGAATATTAATGTTACAAAATCTGAATTTTTGGGTATACTGCTGGGAATAATCGGAATTTTTTGAATGTTTTTACTAATAATTATTCAAATTATGACTAAAATTCATCATTCAATCGAGCTCAGTTCCTCAGATCAAAAAGTCTCGAGTGAAAATTAGACCAATACAAAATCTTAATAATTTCGAGTCGAATTTCAATGCTACAAAATCTGAATTTTCGGGTATACTGCAGGGAATAATCGGAATTTTTTGAATGTTTTCACTAATAATTATTCAAATTATGACTAAAATTCATCATTCAACCGAGCACAGTCCCTCAGATCAAAAAGTCTCGAGTGAAAATTAGACCAGTACAAAATCTCAATCATCTAGAGTCGAATTTTAATGTTACAAAATCTCAATTTTTGGGTAAACTGCTGCGAATAATCGGATTTTTTTGATGTTTTTACATATAAATATTCAAACTATGTCTAAAATTCATCATTCAACCGAGCTCAGTCTCACAGATCAAAAAGTCCCGAGTGGAAATGAGACCAATACAGAATCTGAATAAACTCGAGTCGAATATTAATGTTACAAAGTCTGAATTTTTGGGTAAACTGCTAGGAATAATCGAATTTTTTTGATGTTTCCAATTATAATTATTCAAACTATGACTTAAATTCATTATTAGACCGAGCTCAGTCCCTCAGATCAAAAAGTCTTGAGTGAAAATCAGACCAGTACAAAATCTCAATACTCTTGATTCGAATTTTAATGTTACTAAATCTGAATTTTTTGGGTAAACTGCTGGGAATAATCAGATTTTTTGGATGTTTTTACTCATAATTATTCTAACTATGACTAAAATTCATCATTCAAACAAGCTCAGTTTCTCAGATCGAAAAGTCGCGAGTGAAAATTAGACCAATAAAGAATCTGAATAATCTCGAGTCGAATCTTATTGTCACAAAATATGAATTTTTGGGTAAACTGCTGGAAATAATCGTATTTTTTCAATGTTTTTACTTATAATTATTCAAAATTTGACTGAAATCCATCATTCAACCAAGCTCAGTCTCTCAGATCGAAAAGTCCCGATTGAAAATTAGAACAATAAAGAATCTGAATGATCTCGAGTCGAATCTGAATGTCACAAAATATTGATTTTTGGGTAACTGCTGGAAATAATCGGTTTTTCTCGAATTCAGATGTTCAGAAAATAAAAAATAAAAAATTCAAAAATTCAAAAATTCGAAAATTCAAAAATTCAAAAATTCGAAAATTCAAAAATTCAAAAATTCAAAAATTCAAAAATTCAAAAATTCAAAAATTCAAAAATTCAAAAATTCAAAAATTCAAAAATTCAAAAATTCAAAAATTCAAAAATTCAAAAATTCAAAAATTAAAAATTCAAAAATTCAAAAATTCAAAAATTCAAAAATTCAAAAATTCAAAAATTCAAAAATTCAAAAATTCAAAAATTCAAAAATTCAAAAATTCAAAAATTCAAAAATTCAAAAATTCAAAAATTCAAAAATTCAAAAATTCAAAAATTCAAAAATTCAAAAATTCAAAAATTCAAAAATTCAAAAATTCAAAAATTCAAAAATTCAAAAATTCAAAAATTCAAAAATTCAAAAATTCTAAAATTCAAAAATTCAAAAATTCAAAAATTCAAAAATTCAAAAATTCAAAAATTCAAAAATTCAAAAATTTAAAATTCAAAAATTCAAAAATTCAAAAATTCAAAAATTCAGAAATTCAAAAATTCAAAAATCAAAAATTCAAATATTCAAAAATCCAAAAATTAAAAAATTAAAAAATTCAAAAATTCAAAAATTCAAAAATTCAAAAATTCAAAAATTCAAAAATTCAAAAATTCAAAAATTCAAAAATTCAAAAATTCAAAAATTCAAAAATTCAAAAATTCAAAAAGTTGAAAATTCAAAAATTCAAAAATTCGAAAATTAAAAATTTCAAAAATTCAAAAATTCAAATTTTCAAAAATTCAAAAATTCGAAAATTCAAAATTCAAAAACTCGAAAATTCAATCATTCAAACTAATCAGTAAATCAAACTATGACTAAATTTCATCATTCAACCGAGCTCAGTCTCTCCGATCAAGAAGTCCCGAGTGAAAATCAGACCAATAAAAAAATCTGAATTTCTGGGTGAACTGCTGGGAATAATCGGATTTTTTTGGATATTTTTACTTATAATTATTCAAACCATGATTAAAATTCATCATTCAACCGAGCTCAGTCCCTCAGATCAAAAAGTCTCGGGTGAAAATTGGACCAGTACAAAATCTCAATAATCTCGAGTTGAATTTTAATGTTACAAAATCTCAATTTTTGGGTAAACTGCTGTGAATAATCGGATTTTTTTGATGTTTTCACATATAATTATTCAAACTATGTCTGAAATTCATCATTCAACCGAGCTCATTCTCACAGATCAAAAAGTCCCGAGTGGAAATGAGACCAATACAGAATCTGAATAAACTCGAGTCGAATATTAACGTTACAAAATCTGAATTTTTGGATGAACTGCTAGGAAAAATCGAATTTTTTTATGTTTCCAATTATAATTATTCAAACTATGACTAAAATTCAACCGAGCACAGTCCCTCAGATCAAAAAGTCTCGAGTGAAAATTAGACCAGTACAAAATCTCAATCATCTCGAGTCGAATTTTAATGTTACAAAATCTCAATTTTTGGGTAAACTGCTGTGAATAATCGGATTTTTTGATGTTTTTACATATAAATATTCAAACTATGTCTAAAATTCATCATTCAACCGAGCTCAGTCCCTCAGATCAAAAAGTCTCGAGTGAAAATTAGACCAGTACAAAATCTCAATCATCTCGAGTCGAATTTTAATGTTACAAAATCTCAATTTTTGGGTAAACTGCTGTGAATAATCGGATTTTTTTGATGTTTTCACATATAATTATTCAAACTATGTCTAAAATTCATCATTCAACCGAGATCAGTCTCACAGATCAAAAAGTCCCGAGTGGAAATGAGACCGATACAGAATCTGAATAAACTCGAGTCGAATATTAATGTAACAAAATCTGAATTTTTGGGTGAACTGCTAGGAATAATCGAATTTTTTGGATGTTTCCAATTATAATTATTCAAACTATGACTAACATTCATCATTAAACCGAGCTGAGTCTCTCAGATCAAAAAGTCTCGAGTGAAAATCAGACCAATACAAAATCTAAATAATTTCGAGTCGAATTTCAATGCTACAAAATCTGAATTTTCGGGTATACTGCTGGGAATAATCGGAATTTTTTGAATGTTTTTACTAATAATTATTCAAATAATGACTAAAATTCATCATTCAACCGAGCACAGTCCCTCAGATCAAAAAGTCTCGAGTGAAAATTAGACCAGTACAAAATCTCAATCATCTCGAGTCGAATTTTAATGTTATAAAATCTCAATTTTTGGGTAAACTGCTGTGAATAATCGGATTTTTTTGATGTTTTTGCATATAAATATTCAAACTATGTCTGAATTCATCATTCAACCGAGCTCAGTCTCACAGATCAAAAAGTCCCGAGTGGAAATGAGACCAATACAGAATCTGAATAAACTCGGGTCGAATATTAATGTTACAAAATCTGAATTTTTGGGTATACTGCTGGGAATAATCGGAATTTTTTGAATGTTCTTACTAATAATTATTCAAATTATGACTAAAATTCATCATTCAATCGAGCTCAGTCCCTCAGATCAAAAAGTCTCGAGTGAAAATTAGACCAATACAAAATCTAAATAATTTCGAGTCGAATTTCAATGCTACAAAATCTGAATTTTCGGGTATACTGCTGGGAATAATCGGAATTTTTTGAATGTTTTCACTAATAATTATTCAAATTATGACTAAAATTCATCATTCAACCGAGCACAGTCCCTCAGATCAAAAAGTCTCGAGTGAAAATTAGACCAGTACAAAATCTCAATAATCTCGAGTCGAATTTTAATGTTACAAAATCTCAATTTTTGGGTAAACTGCTGTGAATAATCGGATTTTTTTGATGTTTTCACATATAATTATTCAAACTATGTCTGAAATTCATCATTCAACTGAGCTCAGTCTCACAGATCAAAAAGTCCCGAGTGGAAATGAGACCAATACAGAATCTGAATAAACTCGAGTCGAATATTAACGTTACAAAATC
Organism: Adalia bipunctata; assembly: GCA_910592335.1. Lineage (NCBI taxonomy): Eukaryota > Metazoa > Arthropoda > Insecta > Coleoptera > Coccinellidae > Adalia > Adalia bipunctata. Next base: position 30,686,196 of record OU342955.1, read on the forward strand.
TGAATTTTTGGATGAACTGCTAGGAATAATCGAATTTTTTTATGTTTCCAATTATAATTATTCAAACTATGACTAAAATTCATCATTCAACCGAGCACAGTCCCTCAGATCAAAAAGTCTCGAGTGAAAATTAGACCAGTACAAAATCTCAATCATCTCGAGTCGAATTTTAATGTTACAAAATCTCAATTTTTGGGTAAACTGCTGTGAATAATCGGATTTTTTTGATGTTTTTACATATAAATATTCAAACTATGTCTAAAATTCATCATTCAACCGAGCTCAGTCTCACAGATCAAAAAGTCCCGAGTGGAAATGAGACCAATACAGAATCTGAATAAACTCGAGTCGAATATTAATGTTACAAAGTCTGAATTTCTGGGTAAACTGCTAGGAATAATCGAATTTTTTTGATGTTTCTAATTATAATTATTCAAACTATGACTTAAATTCATTATTCGACCGAGCTCAGTCCCTCAGATCAAAAAGTCTTGAGTGAAAATCAGACCAGTACAAAATCTCAATCATCTTGATTCGAATTTTAATGTTACAAAATCTGAATTTTTTGGGTAAACTGCTGGGAATAATCAGATTTTTTGGATGTTTTTACTTATAATTATTCTTACTATGACTAAAATTCATCATTGAAACAAGCTCAGTTTCTCAGATCGAAAAGTCGCGAGTGAAAGTTAGACCAATAAAGAATCTGAATAATCTCGAGTCGAATCTTATTGTCACAAAATATGAATTTTTGGGTAAACTGCTGGAAATAATCGTATTTTTTCAATGTTTTTACTTATAATTATTCAAAATTTGACAGAAATCCATCATTCAACCAAGCTCAGTCTCTCAGATCGAAAAGTCCAGATTGAAAATTAGACCAATAAAGAATCTGAATGATCTCGAGTCGAATCTGAATGTCACAAAATATTGATTTTTGGGTAACTGCTGGAAATAATCGGTTTTTCTCGAATTCAAATGTTAAAAAAAAAAAAATCAAAAATTCAAAAATTCAAAAATTCGAAAATTAAAAAATTCAAAAATTCAAAAATTCGAAAATTCAATAATTCAAAAATTCAAAAATTCAAAAATTCAAAAATTCAAAAATTCAGAAATTCAAAAATTCAAAAATCAAAAATTCAAATATTCAAAAATTCAAATATTCAAAAATTCAAAAATTCAAAAATTCAAAAATTCAAAAATTCAAAAATTCAAAAATTCAAAAATTCTAAATTTCAAAAATTCTAAAATTCTAAAATTCAAAAATTCAAAAATTCAAAAATTCAAAAATTCAAAAATTCGAAAATTCAAAAATTCAAAAATTCAAAAATTCAAAAATTCAAAAATTCAAAAATTCAAAAATTCAAAAATTCAAAAATTCAAAAATTCAAAAATTCAAAAATTCAAAAATTCAAAAATTCAAAAATTCAAAAATTCAAAAATTCAAAAATTCAAAAATTCAAAAATTCAAAAATTCAAAAATTCAAAAATTCAAAAATTCAAAAATTCAAAAATTCAAAAATTCAAAAATTCGAGATTCAAAAATTTCAAAATTTCAAAAATTCAAAAATTCAAATTTTCAAAAATTCAAAAATTCGAAAATTCAAAATTCAAAAACTCGAAAATTCTATCATTCAAACTAATCAGTAAATCAAACTATGACTAAATTTCATCATTCAACCGAGCTCAGTCTCTCCGATCAAAAAGTCCCGAGTGAAAATCAGACCAATAAAAAAATCTGAAATTCTGGGTGAACTGCTGGGAATAATCGGATTTTTTTGGATATTTTTACTTATAATTATTCAAACCATGATTAAAATTCATCATTCAACCGAGCTCAGTCCCTCAGATCAAAAAGTCTCGGGTGAAAATTGGACCAGCACAAAATCTCAATAATCTCGAGTCGAATTTTAATGTTACAAAATCTCAATTTTGGGTAAACTGCTGTGAATAATCGGATTTTTTTGATGTTTTCACATATAATTATTCAAACTATGTCTGAAATTCATCATTCAACCGAGCTCAGTCTCACAGATCAAAAAGTCCCGAGTGAAAATGAGACCAATACAGAATCTGAATAAACTCGAGTCGAATATTAACGTTACAAAATCTGAATTTTTGGATGAACTGCTAGGAATAATCGAATTTTTTTATGTTTCCAATTATAATTATTCAAACTATGACTAAAATTCATCATTCAACCGAGCACAGTCCCTCAGATCAAAAAGTCTCGAGTGAAAATTAGACCAGTACAAAATCTCAATCATCTCGAGTCGAATTTTAATGTTACAAAATCTCAATTTTTGGGTAAACTGCTGTGAATAATCGGATTTTTTTGATGTTTTTACATATAAATATTCAAACTATGTCTAAAATTCATCATTCAACCGAGCTCAGTCCCTCAGATCGAAAAGTCTCGAGTGAAAATTAGACCAGTACAAAATCTCAATCATCTCGAGTCGAATTTTAATGTTACAAAATCTCAATTTTTGGGTAAACTGCTGTGAATAATCGGATTTTTTTGATGTTTTTGCATATAAATATTCAAACTATGTCTGAAATTCATCATTCAACCGAGCTCAGTCTCACAGATCAAAAAGTCCCGAGTGGAAATGAGACCAATACAGAATCTGAATAAACTCGAGTCGAATATTAATGTTACAAAATCTGAATTTTTGGGTATACTGCTGGGAATAATCGGAATTTTTTGAATGTTCTTACTAATAATTATTCAAATTATGACTAAAATTCATCATTCAATCGAGCTCAGTCCCTCAGATCAAAAAGTCTCGAGTGAAAATTAGACCAATACAAAATCTAAATAATTTCGAGTCGAATTTCAATGCTACAAAATCTGAATTTTCGGGTATACTGCTGGGAATAATCGGAATTTTTTGAATGTTTTCACTAATAATTATTCAAATTATGACTAAAATTCATCATTCAACCGAGCACAGTCCCTCAGATCAAAAAGTCTCGAGTGAAAATTAGACCAGTACAAAATCTCAATAATCTCGAGTCGAATTTTAATGTTACAAAATCTCAATTTTTGGGTAAACTGCTGTGAATAATCGGATTTTTTTGATGTTTTCACATATAATTATTCAAACTATGTCTGAAATTCATCATTCAACCGAGCTCAGTCTCACAGATCAAAAAGTCCCGAGTGGAAATGAGACCAATACAGAATCTGAATAAACTCGAGTAGAATATTAACGTTACAAAATCTGAATTTTTGGATGAACTGCTAGGAATAATCGAATTTTTTTATGTTTCCAATTATAATTATTCAAACTATGACTAAAATTCATCATTCAACCGAGCACAGTCCCTCAGATCAAAAAGTCTCGAGTGAAAATTAGACCAGTACAAAATCTCAATCATCTCGAGTCGAATTTTAATGTTACAAAATCTCAATTTTTGGGTAAACTGCTGTGAATAATCGGATTTTTTTTATGTTTTTACATATAAATATTCAAACTATGTCTAAAATTCATCATTCAACCGAGCTCAGTCTCACAGATCAAAAAGTCCCGAGTGGAAATGAGACCAATACAGAATCTGAATAAACTCGAGTCGAATATTAATGTTACAAAGTCTGAATTTCTGGGTAAACTGCTAGGAATAATCGAATTTTCTTGATGTTTCTAATTATAATTATTCAAACTATGACTTAAATTCATTATTCGACCGAGCTCAGTCCCTCAGATCAAAAAGTCTTGAGTGAAAATCAGACCAGTACAAAATCTCAATCATCTTGATTCGAATTTTAATGTTACAAAATCTGAATTTTTTGGGTAAACTGCTGGGAATAATCAGATTTTTTGGATGTTTTTACTTATAATTATTCTTACTATGACTAAAATTCATCATTGAAACAAGCTCAGTTTCTCAGATCGAAAAGTCGCGAGTGAAAATTAGACCAATAAAGAATCTGAATAATCTCGAGTCGAATCTTATTGTCACAAAATATGAATTTTTGGGTAAACTGCTGGAAATAATCGTATTTTTTCAATGTTTTTACTTATAATTATTCAAAATTTGACTGAAATCCATCATTCAACCAAGCTCAGTCTCTCAGATCGAAAAGTCCCGATTGAAAATTGGACCAATAAAGAATCTGAATGATCTCGAGTCGAATCTGAATGTCAAAAAATATTGATTTTTGGGTAACTGCTGGAAATAATCGGTTTTTCTCGAATTCAAATGTTCAAAAAAAAAAATCAAAAATTCAAAAATTCGAAAATTCAAAAATTCAAAAATTCAAAAATTCGAAAATTCAATAATTCAAAAATTCAAAAATTCAAAAATTCAAAAATTCAAAAATTCAAAAATTCAAAAATTCAAAAATTCAAAAATTCAGAAATTCAAAAATTCAAAAATCAAAAATTCAAATATTCAAAAATTCAAAAATTCAAAAATTCAAAAATTCAAAAATTCAAAAATTCAAAAATTCAAAAATTCAAAAATTCAAAAATTCAAAAATTCAAAAATTCAAAAATTCAAAAATTCAAAAATTCAAAATTTCAAAAATTCTAAAATTCTAAAATTCAAAAATTCTAAAATTCAAAAATTCAAAAATTCAAAAATTCAAAAATTCAAAAATTCAAAAATTCAAAAATTCAAAAATTCAAAAATTCAAAAATTCAAAAATTCAAAAATTCAAAAATTCAAAAATTCAAAAATTAAAAAATTCAAAAATTCAAAAATTCAAAAATTCAAAAATTCAAAAATTCAAAAATTCAAAAATTCAAAAATTCAAAAATTCAAAAATTCAAAAATTCAAAAATTCGAAAATTGAAAATTTCAAAATTTCAAAAATTCAAAAATTCAAATTTTCAAAAATTCAAAAATTCGAAAATTCAAAATTCAAAAACTCAAAAATTCTATCATTCAAACTAATCAGTAAATCAAACTATGACTAAATTTCATCATTCAACCGAGCTCAGTCTCTCCGATCAAAAAGTCCCGAGTGAAAATCAGACCAATAAAAAATCTGAAATTCTGGGTGAACTGCTGGGAATAATCGGATTTTTTTGGATATTTTTACTTATAATTATTCAAACCATGATTAAAATTCATCATTCAACCGAGCTCAGTCCCTCAGATCAAAGTGTCTCGGGTGAAAATTGGACCAGCACAAAATCTCAATAATCTCGAGTCGAATTTTAATGTTACAAAATCTCAATTTTGGGTAAACTGCTGTGAATAATCGGATTTTTTTGATCTTTTCACATATAATTATTCAAACTATGTCTGAAATTCATCATTCAACCGAGCTCAGTCTCACAGATCGAAAAGTCCCGAGTGGAAATGAGACCAATACAGAATCTGAATAAACTCGAGTCGAATATTAACGTTACAAAATCTGAATTTTTGGATGAACTGCTAGGAATAATCGAATTTTTTTATGTTTCCAATTATAATGATTCAAACTATGACTAAAATTCATCATTCAACCGAGCACAGTCCCTCAGATCAAAAAGTCTCGAGTGAAAATTAGACCAGTACAAAATCTCAATCATCTCGAGTCGAATTTTAATGTTACAAAATCTCAATTTTTGGGTAAACTGCTGTGAATAATCGGATTTTTTTGATGTTTTTACATATAAATATTCAAACTATGTCTAAAATTCATCATTCAACCGAGCTCAGTCCCTCAGATCGAAAAGTCTCGAGTGAAAATTAGACCAGTACAAAATCTCAATCATCTCGAGTCGAATTTTAATGTTACAAAATCTCAATTTTTGGGTAAACTGCTGTGAATAATCGAATTTTTTTGATGTTTTTGCATATAAATATTCAAACTATGTCTGAAATTCATCATTCAACCGAGCTCAGTCTCACAGATCAAAAAGTCCCGAGTGGAAATGAGACCAATACAGAATCTGAATAAACTCGAGTCGAATATTAAAAGCTTTTATTTAGTTTCACCTGTCCCGGTGTCTGTCTGTTTGTCTGTCTGTCTGTCTGTCTGTCTGTCTGTCTGTCTGTCTGTCTGTCTGTCTGTCTGTCTGTAATCAAATCTTGCAAGTTGAATATGACACACTTCTAATCGTCCGATTGATTTGAAAATTGGCAGGTGTACATAATTCTGGTGACAATGCATCATGAAATATTTTTTATAGAAAAAAACAAAATGGCGGCTCCAAAATGGCGGATGAGTTTTGTAATTATCATCCGATTCCATTCAAAATTAGTATATGGGGGTTTTTGGGTTCGACAATGATGATTCTTCCGTCAAAATTGAAAAATTCAAGATGGCGGCTAAAATATGGCGGACGAGTTTTGTAATTATGATCCGATTCTATTCAAAATTGGTATCTGGGGGTTTTCTGGGTCGGAAATTACGATTTTTTTATTTTTAAAATTGAGGAATTCAAGATGGCGGCTTCAAAATGGCGGATGAATGTTGTTATTATAAAAGCTTTTTTTAAAAATGATTTTTTTATTATAGCTTGTTAATGTTACAAAATCTGAATTTTTGGGTATACTGCTGGGAATAATCGGAATTTTTTGAATGTTTTTACTAATAATTATTCAAATTATGACTAAAATTCATCATTCAACCGAGCACAGTCCCTCAGATCAAAAAGTCTCGGGTGAAAATTAGACCAGTACAAAATCTCAATCATCCAGAGTCGAATTTTAATGTTACAAAATCTCAATTTTTGGGTAAACTGCTGTGAATAATCGGATTTTTTGATGTTTTTACATATAAATATTCAAACTATGTCTTAAATTCATCATTCAACCAAGCTCAGTCTCACAGATCAGAAAGTCCCGAGTGGAAATGAGACCAATATCTACAGAATCTGAATAAACTCGAGTCGAATATTAATGTTACAAAATCTGAATTTTTGGGTAAACTGCTAGGAATAATCGAATTTTTTTGATGTTTCCAATTATAATTATTCAAACTATGACTTAAATTCATTATTCGACCGAGCTCAGTCCCTCAGATCAAAAAGTCTTGAGTGAAAATCAGACCAGTACAAAATCTCAATCATCTTGATTCGAATCTTAATGTTACAAAATCTGAATTTTTTGGGTAAACTGCTGGGAATAATCAGATTTTTTGGATGTTTTTACTTATAATTATTCTTACTATGACTAAAATTCATCATTCAAACAAGCTCAGTTTCTCAGATCGAAAAGTCGCGAGTGAAAATAAGACCGATAAAGAATCTGAATAATCTCGAGTCGAATCTTATTGTCACAAAATATGAATTTTTGGGTAAACTGCTGGAAATAATCGTATTTTTTCAATGTTTTTACTTATAATTATTCAAAATTTGACTGAAATCCATCATTCAACCAAGCTCAGTCTCTCAGATCGAAAAGTCGCGAGTGAAAATTAGACCAATAAAGAATCTGAATAATCTCGAGTCGAATCTTATTGTCACAAAATATGAATTTTTGGGTAACTGCTGGAAATAATCGGTTTTTCTCGAATTCAAATAATCAAAAAAAAAAAAATTCAAAAATTCAAAAATTCGAAAATTCAAAAATTCAAAAATTCAAAAATTCAAAAATTCAAAAATTCAAAAATTCAAAAATTCAAAAATTCAAAAATTCAAAAATTCAAAAATTCAAAAATTCAAAAATTCAAAAATTCAAAAATTCAAAAATTCAAAAATTCAAAAATTCAAAAATTCAAAAATTCAAAAATTCAAAAATTCAAAAATTCAAAAATTCAAAAATTCAAAAATTCAAAAATTCAAAAATTCAAAAATTCAAAAATTCAAAAATTCAAAAATTCAAAAATTCAAAAATTCAAAAATTCAAAAATTCAAAAATTCAAAAATTCAAAAATTCAAAAATTCAAAAATTCAAAAATTCAAAAATTCAAAAATTCAAAAATTCAAAAATTCAAAAATTCAAAAATTCAAAAATTCAAAAATTCAAAAATTCAAAAATTCAAAAATTCAAAAATTCAAAAATTCAAAAATTCAAAAATTCAAAAATTCAAAAATTCAAAAATTCAAAAATTCAAAAATTCAAAAATTCAAAAATTCAAAAATTCAAAAATTCAAAAATTCAAAAATTCAAAAATTCAAAAATTCAAAAATTCAAAAATTCAGAAATTCAAAAATTCAAAAATCAAAAATTCAAATATTCAAAAATTCAAAAATTCGAAAATTCAAGAATTCGAAAATTCAAAAATTCGAAAATTCAAAAATTCGAAAATTCAAAATTTCAAGAATTCAAAAATTCAAATTTTCAAAAATTCAAAAATTCGAAAATTCAAAATTCAAAAACTCGAAAATTCAATCATTCAAACTAATCAGTAATTCAAACTATGACTAAATTTCATCATTCAACCGAGCTCAGTCTCTCCGATCAAAAAGTCCCGAGTGAAAATCAGACCAATAAAAAAATCTGAATTTCTGGGTGAACTGCTGGGAATAATCGGATTTTTTTGGATATTTTTACTTATAATTATTCAAACCATGATTAAAATTCATCATTCAACCGAGCTCAGTCCCTCAGATCAAAAAGTCTCGGGTGAAAATTGGACCAGTACAAAATCTCAATAATCTCGAGTCGAATTTTAATGTTACAAAATCTCAATTTTTGGGTAAACTGCTGTGAATAATCGGATTTTTTGATGTTTTCACATATAATTATTCAAACTATGTCTGAAATTCATCATTCAACCGAGCTCAGTCTCACAGATCAAAAAGTCCCGAGTGGAAATGAGACCAATACAGAATCTGAATAAACTCGTGTCGAATATAAACGTTACAAATTCTGAATTTTTGGATGAACTGCTAGGAATAATCGAATTTTTTTTATGTTTTCAATTATAATTATTCAAACTATGACTAAAATTCATCATTCAACCGAGCACAGTCCCTCAGATCAAAAAGACTCGAGTGTAAATTAGACCAGTACAAAATCTCAATCATCTCGAGTCGAATTTTAATGTTACAAAATCTCAATTTTTGGGTAAACTGCTGTGAATAATCGGATTTTTTTGATGTTTTTACATATAAATATTCAAACTATGTCTAAAATTCATCATTCAACCGAGCTCAGTCCCTCAGATCAAAAAGTCTCGAGTGAAAATTAGACCAGTACAAAATCTCAATCATCTCGAGTCGAATTTTAATGTTACAAAATCTCAATTTTTGGGTAAACTGCTGTGAATAATCGGATTTTTTTGATGTTTTCACATATTATTATTCAAACTATGTCTAAAATTCATCATTCAACCGAGCTCAGTCTCACAGATCAAAAAGTCCCGAGTGGAAATGAGACCGATACAGAATCTGAATAAACTCGAGTCGAATATTAATGTTACAAAATCCGAATTTTTGGGTAAACTGCTAGGAATAATCGAATTTTTTGGATGTTTCCAATTATAATTATTCAAACTATGACTAACATTCATCATTCAACCGAGCTGAGTCTCTCAGATCAAAAAGTCTCGAGTGAAAATCAGACCAATACAAAATCTAAATAATTTCGAGTCGAATTTCAATGCTACAAAATCTGAATTTTCGGGTATACTGCTGAGAATAATCGGAATTTTTTGAGTGTTTTTACTAATAATTATTCAAATTATGACTAAAATTCATCATTCAACCGAGCACAGTCCCTCAGAGCAAAAAGTCCCGAGTGGAAATGAGACCATTACAGAATCTGAATAAACTCGAGTCGAATATTAATGTTACAAAATCTGAATTTTTGGGTATACTGCTGGGTATAATCGGAATTTTTTGAATGTTTTTACTAATAATTATTCAAATAATGACTAAAATTCATCATTCAATCGAGCTCAGTCCCTCAGATCAAAAAGTCTCGAGTGAAAATTAGACCAATACAAAATCTAAATAATTTCGAGTCGAATTTCAATGCTACAAAATCTGAATTTTCGGGTATACTGCTGGGAATAATCGGAATTCTTTGAATGTTTTCACTAATAATTATTCAAATTATGACTAAAATTCATCATTCAATCGAGCACAGTCCCTCAGATCAAAAAGTCTCGAGTGAAAATTAGACCAGTACAAAATCTCAATCATCTAGAGTCGAATTTTAATGTTACAAAATCTCAATTTTTGGGTAAACTGCTGTGAATAATCGGATTTTTTTGGATATTTTTACTTATGATTATTCAAACCATGATTAAAATTCATCATTCAACCGAGCTCAGTCCCTCAGATCAAAAAGTCCCGAGTGGAAATGAGACCAATACAGAATCTGAATGAACTCGAGTCGAATATTAACGTTACAAAATCTGAATTTTTGGATGAACTGCTAGGAATAATCGAATTTTTTTATGTTTCCAATTATAATTATTCAAACTATGACTAAAATTCATCATTCAACCGAGCACAGTCCCTCAGATCAAAAAGTCTCGAGTGAAAATTAGACCAGTACAAAATCTCAATCATCTCGAGTCGAATTTTAATGTTACAAAATCTCAATTTTTGGGTAAACTGCTGTGAATAATCGGATTTTTTGATGTTTTTACATATAAATATTCAAACTATGTCTAAAATTCATCATTCAACCGAGCTCAGTCCCTCAGATCAAAAAGTCTCGAGTGAAAATTAGACCAGTACAAAATCTCAATCATCTCGAGTCGAATTTTAATGTTACAAAATCTCAATTTTTGGGTAAACTGCTGTGAATAATCGGATTTTTTTGACGTTTTCACATATAATCATTCAAACTATGTCTAAAATTCATCATTCAACCGAGATCAGTCTCACAGATCAAAAAGTCCCGAGTGGAAATGAGACAGATACAGAATCTGAATAAACTCGAGTCGAATATTAATGTTACAAAATCTGAAATTTTGGGTGAACTGCTAGGAATAATCGAAGTTTTTGGATGTTTCCAATTATAATTATTCAAACTATGACTAACATTCATCATTAAACCGAGCTGAGTCTCTCAGATCAAAAAGTCTCGAGTGAAAATCAGACCAATACAAAATCTAAATAATTTCGAGTCGAATTTCAATGCTACAAAATCTGAATTTTCGGGTATACTGCTGGGAATAATCGGAATTTTTTGAATGTTTTTACTAATAATTATTCAAATAATGACTAAAATTCATCATTCAACCGAGCACAGTCCCTCAGATCAAAAAGTCTCGAGTGAAAATTAGACCAGTACAAAATCTCAATCATCTCGAGTCGAATTTTAATGTTATAAAATCTCAATTTTTGGGTAAACTGCTGTGAATAATCGGATTTTTTTGATGTTTTTGCATATAAATATTCAAACTATGTCTGAATTCATCATTCAACCGAGCTCAGTCTCACAGATCAAAAAGTCCCGAGTGGAAATGAGACCAATACAGAATCTGAATAAACTCGAGTCGAATATTAATGTTACAAAATCTGAATTTTTGGGTATACTGCTGGGAATAATCGGAATTTTTTGAATGTTTTTACTAATAATTATTCAAATTATGACTAAAATTCATCATTCAATCGAGCTCAGTTCCTCAGATCAAAAAGTCTCGAGTGAAAATTAGACCAATACAAAATCTTAATAATTTCGAGTCGAATTTCAATGCTACAAAATCTGAATTTTCGGGTATACTGCAGGGAATAATCGGAATTTTTTGAATGTTTTCACTAATAATTATTCAAATTATGACTAAAATTCATCATTCAACCGAGCACAGTCCCTCAGATCAAAAAGTCTCGAGTGAAAATTAGACCAGTACAAAATCTCAATCATCTAGAGTCGAATTTTAATGTTACAAAATCTCAATTTTTGGGTAAACTGCTGCGAATAATCGGATTTTTTTGATGTTTTTACATATAAATATTCAAACTATGTCTAAAATTCATCATTCAACCGAGCTCAGTCTCACAGATCAAAAAGTCCCGAGTGGAAATGAGACCAATACAGAATCTGAATAAACTCGAGTCGAATATTAATGTTACAAAGTCTGAATTTTTGGGTAAACTGCTAGGAATAATCGAATTTTTTTGATGTTTCCAATTATAATTATTCAAACTATGACTTAAATTCATTATTAGACCGAGCTCAGTCCCTCAGATCAAAAAGTCTTGAGTGAAAATCAGACCAGTACAAAATCTCAATACTCTTGATTCGAATTTTAATGTTACTAAATCTGAATTTTTTGGGTAAACTGCTGGGAATAATCAGATTTTTTGGATGTTTTTACTCATAATTATTCTAACTATGACTAAAATTCATCATTCAAACAAGCTCAGTTTCTCAGATCGAAAAGTCGCGAGTGAAAATTAGACCAATAAAGAATCTGAATAATCTCGAGTCGAATCTTATTGTCACAAAATATGAATTTTTGGGTAAACTGCTGGAAATAATCGTATTTTTTCAATGTTTTTACTTATAATTATTCAAAATTTGACTGAAATCCATCATTCAACCAAGCTCAGTCTCTCAGATCGAAAAGTCCCGATTGAAAATTAGAACAATAAAGAATCTGAATGATCTCGAGTCGAATCTGAATGTCACAAAATATTGATTTTTGGGTAACTGCTGGAAATAATCGGTTTTTCTCGAATTCAGATGTTCAGAAAATAAAAAATAAAAAATTCAAAAATTCAAAAATTCGAAAATTCAAAAATTCAAAAATTCGAAAATTCAAAAATTCAAAAATTCAAAAATTCAAAAATTCAAAAATTCAAAAATTCAAAAATTCAAAAATTCAAAAATTCAAAAATTCAAAAATTCAAAAATTCAAAAATTCAAAAATTCAAAAATTCAAAAATTCAAAAATTCAAAAATTCAAAAATTCAAAAATTCAAAAATTAAAAATTCAAAAATTCAAAAATTCAAAAATTCAAAAATTCAAAAATTCAAAAATTCAAAAATTCAAAAATTCAAAAATTCAAAAATTCAAAAATTCAAAAATTCAAAAATTCAAAAATTCAAAAATTCAAAAATTCAAAAATTCAAAAATTCAAAAATTCAAAAATTCAAAAATTCAAAAATTCAAAAATTCAAAAATTCAAAAATTCAAAAATTCAAAAATTCAAAAATTCAAAAATTCAAAAATTCAAAAATTCAAAAATTCAAAAATTCAAAAATTCAAAAATTCAAAAATTCAAAAATTCAAAAATTCAAAAATTCAAAAATTCAAAAATTTAAAATTCAAAAATTCAAAAATTCAAAAATTCAAAAATTCAGAAATTCAAAAATTCAAAAATCAAAAATTCAAATATTCAAAAATTCAAAAATTCAAAAATTCAAAAATTCAAAAATTCAAAAATTCAAAAATTCAAAAATTCAAAAATTCAAAAATTCAAAAATTCAAAAATTCAAAAATTCAAAAATTCAAAAATTCAAAAATTCAAAAATTCAAAAATTCAAAAATTCAAAAATTCAAAAATTCAAAAATTCAAAAATTCAAAAATTCAAAAATTCAAAAATTCAAAAATTCAAAAATTCAAAAAGTTAAAAATTCAAAAATTCAAAAATTCGAAAATTAAAAATTTCAAAATTTCAAAAATTCAAATTTTCAAAAATTCAAAAATTCGAAAATTCAAAATTCAAAAACTCGAAAATTCAATCATTCAAACTAATCAGTAAATCAAACTATGACTAAATTTCATCATTCAACCGAGCTCAGTCTCTCCGATCAAAAAGTCCCGAGTGAAAATCAGACCAATAAAAAAATCTGAATTTCTGGGTGAACTGCTGGGAATAATCGGATTTTTTTGGATATTTTTACTTATAATTATTCAAACCATGATTAAAATTCATCATTCAACCGAGCTCAGTCCCTCAGATCAAAAAGTCTCGGGTGAAAATTGGACCAGTACAAAATCTCAATAATCTCGAGTTGAATTTTAATGTTACAAAATCTCAATTTTTGGGTAAACTGCTGTGAATAATCGGATTTTTTTGATGTTTTCACATATAATTATTCAAACTATGTCTGAAATTCATCATTCAACCGAGCTCAGTCTCACAGATCAAAAAGTCCCGAGTGGAAATGAGACCAATACAGAATCTGAATAAACTCGAGTCGAATATTAACGTTACAAAATCTGAATTTTTGGATGAACTGCTAGGAATAATCGAATTTTTTTATGTTTCCAATTATAATTATTCAAACTATGACTAAAATTCAACCGAGCACAGTCCCTCAGATCAAAAAGTCTCGAGTGAAAATTAGACCAGTACAAAATCTCAATCATCTCGAGTCGAATTTTAATGTTACAAAATCTCAATTTTTGGGTAAACTGCTGTGAATAATCGGATTTTTTGATGTTTTTACATATAAATATTCAAACTATGTCTAAAATTCATCATTCAACTGAGCTCAGTCCCTCAGATCAAAAAGTCTCGAGTGAAAATTAGACCAGTACAAAATCTCAATCATCTCGAGTCGAATTTTAATGTTACAAAATCTCAATTTTTGGGTAAACTGCTGTGAATAATCGGATTTTTTTGATGTTTTCACATATAATTATTCAAACTATGTCTAAAATTCATCATTCAACCGAGATCAGTCTCACAGATCAAAAAGTCCCGAGTGGAAATGAGACCGATACAGAATCTGAATAAACTCGAGTCGAATATTAATGTAACAAAATCTGAATTTTTGGGTGAACTGCTAGGAATAATCGAATTTTTTGGATGTTTCCAATTATAATTATTCAAACTATGACTAACATTCATCATTAAACCGAGCTGAGTCTCTCAGATCAAAAAGTCTCGAGTGAAAATCAGACCAATACAAAATCTAAATAATTTCGAGTCGAATTTCAATGCTACAAAATCTGAATTTTCGGGTATACTGCTGGGAATAATCGGAATTTTTTGAATGTTTTTACTAATAATTATTCAAATAATGACTAAAATTCATCATTCAACCGAGCACAGTCCCTCAGATCAAAAAGTCTCGAGTGAAAATTAGACCAGTACAAAATCTCAATCATCTCGAGTCGAATTTTAATGTTATAAAATCTCAATTTTTGGGTAAACTGCTGTGAATAATCGGATTTTTTTGATGTTTTTGCATATAAATATTCAAACTATGTCTGAATTCATCATTCAACCGAGCTCAGTCTCACAGATCAAAAAGTCCCGAGTGGAAATGAGACCAATACAGAATCTGAATAAACTCGAGTCGAATATTAATGTTACAAAATCTGAATTTTTGGGTATACTGCTGGGAATAATCGGAATTTTTTGAATGTTCTTACTAATAATTATTCAAATTATGACTAAAATTCATCATTCAATCGAGCTCAGTCCCTCAGATCAAAAAGTCTCGAGTGAAAATTAGACCAATACAAAATCTAAATAATTTCGAGTCGAATTTCAATGCTACAAAATCTGAATTTTCGGGTATACTGCTGGGAATAATCGGAATTTTTTGAATGTTTTCACTAATAATTATTCAAATTATGACTAAAATTCATCATTCAACCGAGCACAGTCCCTCAGATCAAAAAGTCTCGAGTGAAAATTAGACCAGTACAAAATCTCAATAATCTCGAGTCGAATTTTAATGTTACAAAATCTCAATTTTTGGGTAAACTGCTGTGAATAATCGGATTTTTTTGATGTTTTCACATATAATTATTCAAACTATGTCTGAAATTCATCATTCAACTGAGCTCAGTCTCACAGATCAAAAAGTCCCGAGTGGAAATGAGACCAATACAGAATCTGAATAAACTCGAGTCGAATATTAACGTTACAAAATCTGAATTTTTGGATGAACTGCTAGGAATAATCGAATTTTTTTATGTTTCCAATTATAATTATTCAAACTATGACTAAAATTCATCATTCAACCGAGCACAGTCCCTCAGATCAAAAAGTCTCGAGTGAAAATTAGACCAGTACAAAATCTCAATCATCTCGAGTCGAATTTTAATGTTACAAAATCTCAATTTTTGGGTAAACTGCTGTGAATAATCGGATTTTTTTGATGTTTTTACATATAAATATTCAAACTATGTCTAAAATTCATCATTCAACCGAGCTCAGTCTCACAGATCAAAAAGTCCCGAGTGGAAATGAGACCAATACAGAATCTGAATAAACTCGAGTCGAATATTAATGTTACAAAGTCTGAATTTCTGGGTAAACTGCTAGGAATAATCGAATTTTTTTGATGTTTCTAATTATAATTATTCAAACTATGACTTAAATTCATTATTCGACCGAGCTCAGTCCCTCAGATCAAAAAGTCTTGAGTGAAAATCAGACCAGTACAAAATCTCAATCATCTTGATTCGAATTTTAATGTTACAAAATCTGAATTTTTTGGGTAAACTGCTGGGAATAATCAGATTTTTTGGATGTTTTTACTTATAATTATTCTTACTATGACTAAAATTCATCATTGAAACAAGCTCAGTTTCTCAGATCGAAAAGTCGCGAGTGAAAATTAGACCAATAAAGAATCTGAATAATCTCGAGTCGAATCTTATTGTCACAAAATATGAATTTTTGGGTAAACTGCTGGAAATAATCGTATTTTTTCAATGTTTTTACTTATAATTATTCAAAATTTGACAGAAATCCATCATTCAACCAAGCTCAGTCTCTCAGATCGAAAAGTCCAGATTGAAAATTAGACCAATAAAGAATCTGAATGATCTCGAGTCGAATCTGAATGTCACAAAATATTGATTTTTGGGTAACTGCTGGAAATAATCGGTTTTTCTCGAATTCAAATGTTAAAAAAAAAAAAATCAAAAATTCAAAAATTCAAAAATTCTAAAATTCAAAAATTCAAAAATTCAAAAATTCGAAAATTCAATAATTCAAAAATTCAAAAATTCAAAAATTCAAAAATTCAAAAATTCAAAAATTCAAAAATTCAGAAATTCAAAAATTCAAAAATCAAAAATTCAAATATGTATTCAAAAATTCAAATATTCAAAAATTCAAAAATTCAAAAATTCAAAAATTCAAAAATTCAAAAATTTAAAAATTCAAAATTTCAAAAATTCTAAAATTCTAAAATTCAAAAATTCAAAAATTCAAAAATTCAAAAATTCAAAAATTCAAAAATTCAAAAATTCGAAAATTCAAAAATTCAAAAATTCAAAAATTCAAAAATTCAAAAATTCAAAAATTCAAAAATTCAAAAATTCAAAAATTCAAAAATTCAAGAATTCAAAAATTCAAAAATTCAAAAATTCAAAAATTCAAAAATTCAAAAATTCAAAAATTCAAAAATTCAAAAATTCAAAAATTCAAAAATTCAAAAATTCAAAAATTCGAAAATCAAAAATTTCAAAAATTCAAAAATTCAAATTTTCAAAAATTCAAAAATTCGAAAATTCAAAATTCAAAAACTCGAAAATTCTATCATTCAAACTAATCAGTAAATCAAACTATGACTAAATTTCATCATTCAACCGAGCTCAGTCTCTCCGATCAAAAAGTCCCGAGTGAAAATCAGACCAATAAAAAAATCTGAAATTCTGGGTGAACTGCTGGGAATAATCGGATTTTTTTGGATATTTTTACTTATAATTATTCAAACCATGATTAAAATTCATCATTCAACCGAGCTCAGTCCCTCAGATCAAAAAGTCTCGGGTGAAAATTGGACCAGCACAAAATCTCAATAATCTCGAGTCGAATTTTAATGTTACAAAATCTCAATTTTGGGTAAACTGCTGTGAATAATCGGATTTTTTTGATGTTTTCACATATAATTATTCAAACTATGTCTGAAATTCATCATTCAACCGAGCTCAGTCTCACAGATCAAAAAGTCCCGAGTGAAAATGAGACCAATACAGAATCTGAATAAACTCGAGTCGAATATTAACGTTACAAAATCTGAATTTTTGGATGAACTGCTAGGAATAATCGAATTTTTTTATGTTTCCAATTATAATTATTCAAACTATGACTAAAATTCATCATTCAACCGAGCACAGTCCCTCAGATCAAAAAGTCTCGAGTGAAAATTAGACCAGTACAAAATCTCAATCATCTCGAGTCGAATTTTAATGTTACAAAATCTCAATTTTTGGGTAAACTGCTGTGAATAATCGGATTTTTTTGATGTTTTTACATATAAATATTCAAACTATGTCTAAAATTCATCATTCAACCGAGCTCAGTCCCTCAGATCGAAAAGTCTCGAGTGAAAATTAGACCAGTACAAAATCTCAATCATCTCGAGTCGAATTTTAATGTTACAAAATCTCAATTTTTGGGTAAACTGCTGTGAAAAATCGGATTTTTTTGATGTTTTTGCATATAAATATTCAAACTATGTCTGAAATTCATCATTCAACCGAGCTCAGTCTCACAGATCAAAAAGTCCCGAGTGGAAATGAGACCAATACAGAATCTGAATAAACTCGAGTCGAATATTAATGTTACAAAATCTGAATTTTTGGGTATACTGCTGGGAATAATCGGAATTTTTTGAATGTTCTTACTAATAATTATTCAAATTATGACTAAAATTCATCATTCAATCGAGCTCAGTCCCTCAGATCAAAAAGTCTCGAGTGAAAATTAGACCAATACAAAATCTAAATAATTTCGAGTCGAATTTCAATGCTACAAAATCTGAATTTTCGGGTATACTGCTGGGAATAATCGGAATTTTTTGAATGTTTTCACTAATAATTATTCAAATTATGACTAAAATTCATCATTCAACCGAGCACAGTCCCTCAGATCAAAAAGTCTCGAGTGAAAATTAGACCAGTACAAAATCTCAATAATCTCGAGTCGAATTTTAATGTTACAAAATCTCAATTTTTGGCTAAACTGCTGTGAATAATCGGATTTTTTTGATGTTTTCACATATAATTATTCAAACTATGTCTGAAATTCATCATTCAACCGAGCTCAGTCTCACAGATCAAAAAGTCCCGAGTGGAAATGAGACCAATACAGAATCTGAATAAACTCGAGTAGAATATTAACGTTACAAAATCTGAATTTTTGGATGAACTGCTAGGAATAATCGAATTTTTTTATGTTTCCAATTATAATTATTCAAACTATGACTAAAATTCATCATTCAACCGAGCACAGTCCCTCAGATCAAAAAGTCTCGAGTGAAAATTAGACCAGTACAAAATCTCAATCATCTCGAGTCGAATTTTAATGTTACAAAATCTCAATTTTTGGGTAAACTGCTGTGAATAATCGGATTTTTTTTATGTTTTTACATATAAATATTCAAACTATGTCTAAAATTCATCATTCAACCGAGCTCAGTCTCACAGATCAAAAAGTCCCGAGTGGAAATGAGACCAATACAGAATCTGAATAAACTCGAGTCGAATATTAATGTTACAAAGTCTGAATTTCTGGGTAAACTGCTAGGAATAATCGAATTTTCTTGATGTTTCTAATTATAATTATTCAAACTATGACTTAAATTCATTATTCGACCGAGCTCAGTCCCTCAGATCAAAAAGTCTTGAGTGAAAATCAGACCAGTACAAAATCTCAATCATCTTGATTCGAATTTTAATGTTACAAAATCTGAATTTTTTGGGTAAATTGCTGGGAATAATCAGATTTTTTGGATGTTTTTACTTATAATTATTCTTACTATGACTAAAATTCATCATTGAAACAAGCTCAGTTTCTCAGATCGAGAAGTCGCGAGTGAAAATTAGACCAATAAAGAATCTGAATAATCTCGAGTCGAATCTTATTGTCACAAAATATGAATTTTTGGGTAAACTGCTGGAAATAATCGTATTTTTTCAATGTTTTTAAAAGCTTTTATTTAGTTTCACCTGTCCCGGTGTCTGTCTGTAATCAAATCTTGCAAGTTGAATATGACACACTTCTAATCGTCCGATTGATTTGAAATTTGGCAGGTGTACATAATTCTGGTGACAATGCATCATGAAATATTTTTTATAGAAAAAAACAAAATGGCGGCTCCAAAATGGCGGATGAATTTTGTAATTATCATCCGATTCCATTCAAAATTAGTATATGGGGGTTTTTGGGTTCGACAATGATGATTCTTCCGTCAAAATTGAAAAATTCAAGATGGCGGCTAAAATATGGCGGACGAGTTTTGTAATTATGATCCGATTCTATTCAAAATTGGTATCTGGGGGTTTTCTGGGTCGGAAATTACGATTTTTCAAAATTGAGGAATTCAAGATGGCGGCTTCAAAATGGCGGATGAATGTTGTTATTATAAAAGCTTTTTTTAAAAATGATTTTTTTATTATAGCTTGTTACTTATAATTATTCAAAATTTGACTGAAATCCATCATTCAACCAAGCTCAGTCTCTCAGATCGAAAAGTCCCGATTGAAAATTAGACCAATAAAGAATCTGAATGATCTCGAGTCGAATCTGAATGTCAAAAAATATTGATTTTTGGGTAACTGCTGGAAATAATCGGTTTTTCTCGAATTCAAATGTTCAAAAAAAAAAATCAAAAATTCAAAAATTCGAAAATTCAAAAATTCAAAAATTCAAAAATTCGAAAATTCAATAATTCAAAAATTCAAAAATTCAAAAATTCAAAAATTCAAAAATTCAAAAATTCAAAAATTCAGAAATTCAAAAATTCAAAAATCAAAAACTCAAATATTCAAAAATTCAAAAATTCAAAAATTCAAAAATTCAAAAATTCAAAAATTCAAAAATTCAAAAATTCAAAAATTCAAAAATTCAAAAATTCAAAAATTCAAAATTTCAAAAATTCTAAAATTCTAAAATTCAAAAATTCAAAAATTCAAAAATTCAAAAATTCAAAAATTCAAAAATTCAAAAATTCAAAAATTCAAAAATTCAAAAATTCAAAAATTCAAAAATTCAAAAATTCAAAAATTCAAAAATTCAAAAATTCAAAAATTCAAAAATTCAAAAATTCAAAAATTCAAAAATTCAAAAATTCAAAAATTCAAAAATTCAAAAATTCAAAAATTCAAAAATTCAAAAATTCAAAAATTCAAAAATTCAAAAATTCAAAAATTCAAAAATTCAAAAATTCAAAAATTCAAAAATTCAAAAATTCAAAAATTCAAAAATTCAAAAATTCAAAAATTCAAAAATTCAAAAATTCAAAAATTCAAAAATTCAAAAATTCGAAAATTGAAAATTTCAAAATTTCAAAAATTCAAAAATTCAAATTTTCAAAAATTCAAAAATTCGAAAATTCAAAATTCAAAAACTCAAAAATTCTATCATTCAAACTAATCAGTAAATCAAACTATGACTAAATTTCATCATTCAACCGAGCTCAGTCTCTCCGATCAAAAAGTCCCGAGTGAAAATCAGACCAATAAAAAATCTGAAATTCTGGGTGAACTGCTGGGAATAATCGGATTTTTTTGGATATTTTTACTTATAATTATTCAAACCATGATTAAAATTCATCATTCAACCGAGCTCAGTCCCTCAGATCAAAAAGTCTCGAGTGAAAATTAGACCAGTACAAAATCTCAATCATCTCGAGTCGAATTTTTATGTTACAAAATCTCAATTTTTGGGTAAACTGCTGTGAATAATCGAATTTTTTTGATGTTTTTGCATATAAATATTCAAACTATGTCTGAAATTCATCATTCAACCGAGCTCAGTCTCACAGATCAAAAAGTCCCGAGTGGAAATGAGACCAATACAGAATCTGAATAAACTCGAGTCGAATATTAAAAGCTTTTATTTAGTTTCACCTGTCCCGGTGTCTGTCTGTCTGTCTGTCTGTCTGTCTGTCTGTCTGTCTGTCTGTCTGTCTGTCTGTCTGTCTGTCTGTCTGTCTGTCTGTCTGTAATCAAATCTTGCAAGTTGAATATGACACACTTCTAATCGTCCGATTGATTTGAAAATTGGCAGGTGTACATAATTCTGGTGACAATGCATCATGAAATATTTTTTATAGAAAAAAACAAAATGGCGGCTCCAAAATGGCGTTTTGTAATTATCATCCGATTCCATTCAAAATTAGTATATGGGGGTTTTTGGGTTCGACAATGATGATTCTTCCGTCAAAATTGAAAAATTCAAGATGGCGGCTAAAATATGGCGGACGAGTTTTGTAATTATGATCCGATTCTATTCAAAATTGGTATCTGGGGGTTTTCTGGGTCGGAAATTACGATTTTTTTATTTTTAAAATTGAGGAATTCAAGATGGCGGCTTCAAAATGGCGGATGAATGTTGTTATTATAAAAGCTTTTTTTAAAAATGATTTTTTTATTATAGCTTGTTAATGTTACAAAATCTGAATTTTTGGGTATACTGCTGGGAATAATCGGAATTTTTTGAATGTTTTTACTAATAATTATTCAAATTATGACTAAAATTCATCATTCAATCGAGCTCAGTCCCTCAGATCAAAAAGTCTCGAGTGAAAATTAGACCAATACAAAATCTAAATAATTTCGAGTCGAATTTCAATGCTACAATATCTGAATTTTCGGGTATACTGCTGGGAATAATCGGAATTTTTTGAATGTTTTTAGTGATAATTATTCAAATTATGACTGAAATTCATCATTCAACCGCGCTCAGTCCCTCAGATCAAAAAGTCTCGAGTGAAAATTAGACCAGTACAAAATCTCAATCATCTCGAGTCGAATTTTAATGTTACAAAATCTCAATTTTTGGGTAAACTGCTGTGAATAATCGAATTTTTTTGATGTTTTCACATATAATTATTCAAACTATGTCTAAAATTCATCATTCAACCGAGCTCAGTCTCACAGATCAAAAAGTCCCGAGTGGAAATGAGACCGATACAGAATCTGAATAAACTCGAGTCGAATATTAATGTTACAAAATCTGAATTTTTGGGTAAACTGCTAGGAATAATCGAATTTTTTGGATGTTTCCGATTATAATTAT
This sequence comes from Adalia bipunctata, assembly GCA_910592335.1. Lineage (NCBI taxonomy): Eukaryota > Metazoa > Arthropoda > Insecta > Coleoptera > Coccinellidae > Adalia > Adalia bipunctata. The sequence continues at coordinate 30,708,981 of OU342955.1, forward strand.
TCAAACTATGACTAACATTCATCATTCAACCGAGCTGAGTCTCTCAGATCAAAAAGTCTCGAGTGAAAATCAGACCAATACAAAATCTAAATAATTTCGAGTCGAATTTCAATGCTACAAAATCTGAATTTTCGGGTATACTGCTGGGAATAATCGGAATTTTTTGAATGTTTTTACTAATAATTATTCAAATTATGACTAAAATTCATCATTCAACCGAGCACAGTCCCTCAGATCAAAAAGTCTCGAGTGAAAATTAGACCAGTACAAAATCTCAATCATCTCGAGTCGAATTTTAATGTTATAAAATCTCAATTTTTGGGTAAACTGCTGTGAATAATCGGATTTTTTTGATGTTTTTGCATATAAATATTCAAACTATGTCTGAAATTCATAATTCAACCGAGCTCAGTCTCACAGATCAAAAAGTCCCGAGTGGAAATGAGACCAATACAGAATCTGAATAAACTCGAGTCGAATATTAATGTTACAAAATCTGAATTTTTGGGTATACTGCTGGGAATAATCGGAATTTCTTGAATGTTTTTACTAATAATTGTTCAAATTATGAATAAAATTCATCATTCAACCGAGCACAGTCCCTCAGATCAAAAAGTCACGAGTGAAAATTAGACCAGTACAAAATCTCAATCATCTCGAGTCGAATTTTAATGTTATAAAATCTCAATTTTTGGGTAAACTGCTGTGAATAATCGGATTTTTTTGATGTTTTTGCATATAAATATTCAAACTATGTCTGAAATTCATCATTCAACCGAGCTCAGTCTCACAGATCAAAAAGTCCCGAGTGGAAATGAGACCAATACAGAATCTGAATAAACTCGAGTCGAATATTAATGTTACAAAATCTGAATTTTTGGGTATACTGCTGGGAATAATCGGAATTTTTTGAATGTTTTTACTAATAATTATTCAAATTATGATTAAAATTCATCATTCAACCGAGCTCAGTCTCTCAGATCGAAAAGTCTCGAGTGAAAATCAGACCAATACAAAATCTAAATAATTTCGAGTCGAATTTCAATGCTACAATATCTGAATTTTCGGGTATACTGCTGGGAATAATCAGAATTTTTTGAATGTTTTTAGTGATAATTATTCAAATTATGACTAAAATTCATCATTCAACCGCGCTCAGTCCCTCAGATCAAAAAGTCTCGAGTGAAAATTAGACCAGTACAAAATCTCAATCATCTCGAGTCGAATTTTAATGTTACAAAATCTCAATTTTTGGGTGAACTGCTGTGAATAATCGGATTTTTTTGATGTTTTTACATATAAATATTCAAACTATGTCTAAAATTCATCATTCAACCGAGCTCAGTCCCTCAGATCAAAAAGTCTCGAGTGAAAATTAGACCAGTACAAAATCTCAATCATCTCGAGTCGAATTTTAATGTTACAAAATCTCAATTTTTGGGTAAACTGCTGTGAATAATCGGATTTTTCTGATGTTTTTGCATATAAATATTCAAACTATGTCTGAAATTCATCATTCAACCGAGCTCAGTCTCACAGATCAAAAAGTCCCGAGTGGAAATGAGACCAATACAGAATCTGAATAAACTCGAGTCGAATATCAATGTTACAAAATCTGAATTTTTGGGTATACTGCTGGGAATAATCGGAATTTTTTGAATGTTTTTACTAATAATTATTCAAATTATGATTAAAATTCATCATTCAACCGAGCTCAGTCTCTCAGATCTAAAAGTCTCGAGTGAAAATCAGACCAATACAAAATCTAAATAATTTCGAGTCGAATTTCAATGCTACAATATCTGAATTTTCGGGTATACTGCTGGGAATAATCGGAATTTTTTGAATGTTTTCAGTGATAATTATTCAAATTATGACTAAAATTCATCATTCAACCGCGCTCAGTCCCTCAGATCAAAAAGTCTCGAGTGAAAATTAGACCAGTACAAAATCTCAATCATCTCGAGTCGAATTTTAATGTTACAAAATCTCAATTTTTGGGTAAACTGCTGTGAATAATCGAATTTTTTTGATGTTTTCACATATAATTATTCAAACTATGTCTAAAATCCATCATTCAACCGAGCTCAGTCTCACAGATGAAAAAGTCCCGAGTGGAAATGAGACCGATACAGAATCTGAATAAACTCGAGTCGAATATTAATGTAACAAAATCTGAATTTTTGGGTAAACTGCTAGGAATAATCGAATTTTTTGGATGTTTCCGATTAAAATTATTCAAACTATGACTAACATTCATCATTCAACCGAGCTGAGTCTCTCAGATCAAAAAGTCTCGAGTGAAAATCAGACCAATACAAAATCTAAATAATTTCGAGTCGAATTTCAATGCTACAAAATCTGAATTTTCGGGTATACTGCTGGGAATAATCGGAATTTTTTGAATGTTTTTACTAATAATTATTCAAATTATGACTAAAATTCATCATTCAACCGAGCACAGTCCCTCAGATCAAAAAGTCTCGAGTGAAAATTAGACCAGTACAAAATCTCAATCATCTCGAGTCGAATTTTAATGTTATAAAATCTCAATTTTTGGGTAAACTGCTGTGAATAATCGGATTTTTTTGATGTTTTTGCATATAAATATTCAAACTATGTCTGAAATTCATCATTCAACCGAGCTCAGTCTCACAGATCAAAAAGTCCCGAGTGGAAATGAGACCAATACAGAATCTGAATAAAATCGAGTCGAATATTAATGTTACAAAATCTGAATTTTTGGGTATACTGCTGGGAATAATCGGAATTTCTTGAATGTTTTTACTAATAATTGTTCAAATTATGAATAAAATTCATCATTCAACCGAGCACAGTCCCTCAGATCAAAAAATCACGAGAGAAAATTAGACCAGTACAAAATCTCAATCATCTCGAGTCGAATTTTAATGTTACAAAATCTCAATTTTTGGGTAAACTGCTGTGAATAATCGGATTTTTTTGATGTTTTTACATATAAATATTCAAACTATGTCTAAAATTCATCATTCAACCGAGCTCAGTCCCTCAGATCAAAAAGTCTCGAGTGAAAATTAGACCAGTACAAAATCTCAATCATCTCGAGTCGAATTTTAATGTTACAAAATCTCAATTTTTGGGTAAACTGCTGTGAATAATCGGATTTTTTTGATGTTTTTGCATATAAATATTCAAACTATGTCTAAAATTCATCATTCAACCGAGCTCAGTCTCACAGATCAAAAAGTCCCGAGTGGAAATGAGACCAATACAGAATCTGAATAAACTCGAGTCGAATATTAATGTTACAAAATCTTAAATTTTGGGTATACTGCTGGGAATAATCGGAATTTTTTGAATGTTTTTACTAATAATTATTCAAATTATGATTAAAATTCATCATTCAACCGAGCTCAGTCTCTCAGATCGAAAAGTCTCGAGTGAAAATCAGACCAATACAAAATCTAAATAATTTCGAGTCGAATTTCAATGCTACAATATCTGAATTTTCGGGTATACTGCTGGGAATAATCGGAATTTTTCGAATGTTTTTAGTGATAATTATTCAAATAATGACTAAAATTCATCATTCAACCGCGCTCAGTCCCTCAGATCAAAAAGTCTCGAGTGAAAATTAGACCAGTACAAAATCTCAATCATCTCGAGTCGAATTTTAATGTTACAAAATCTCAATTTTTGGGTAAACTGCTTTGAATAATCGAATTTTTTTGATGTTTTCACATATAATTATTCAAACTATGTCTAAAATTCATCATTCAACCGAGCTCAGTCTCACAGATCAAAAAGTCCCGAGTGGAAATGAGACCGATACAGAATCTGAATAAACTCGAGTCGAATATTAATGTTACAAAATCTGAATTTTTGGGTAAACTGCTAGGAATAATCGAATTTTTTGGATGTTTCCGATTATAATTATTCAAACTATGACTAACATTCATCATTCAACCGAGCTGAGTCTCTCAGATCAAAAAGTCTCGAGTGAAAATCAGACCAATACAAAATCTAAATAATTTCGAGTCGAATTTCAATGCTACAAAATCTGAATTTTCGGGTATACTGCTGGAAATAATCGGAATTTTTTGAATGTTTTTACTAATAATTATTCAAATTATGACTAAAATTCATCATTCAACCGAGCACAGTCCCTCAGATCAAAAAATCTCGAGTGAAAATTAGACCAGTACAAAATCTCAATCATCTCGAGTCGAATTTTAATGTTATAAAATCTCAATTTTTGGGTAAACTGCTGTGAATAATCGGATTTTTTTGATGTTTTTGCATATAAATATTCAAACTATGTCTAAAATTCATCATTCAACCGAGCTCAGTCTCACAGATCAAAAAGTCCCGAGTGGAAATGAGACCAATACAGAATCTGAATAAACTCGAGTCGAATATTAATGTTACAAAATCTTAAATTTTGGGTATACTGCTGGGAATAATCGGAATTTTTTGAATGTTTTTACTAATAATTATTCAAATTATGATTAAAATTCATCATTCAACCGAGCTCAGTCTCTCAGATCGAAAAGTCTCGAGTGAAAATCAGACCAATACAAAATCTAAATAATTTCGAGTCGAATTTCAATGCTACAATATCTGAATTTTCGGGTATACTGCTGGGAATAATCGGAATTTTTTGAATGTTTTTAGTGATAATTATTCAAATAATGACTAAAATTCATCATTCAACCGCGCTCAGTCCCTCAGATCAAAAAGTCTCGAGTGAAAATTAGACCAGTACAAAATCTCAATCATCTCGAGTCGAATTTTAATGTTACAAAATCTCAATTTTTGGGTAAACTGCTTTGAATAATCGAATTTTTTTGATGTTTTCACATATAATTATTCAAACTATGTCTAAAATTCATCATTCAACCGAGCTCAGTCTCACAGATCAAAAAGTCCCGAGTGGAAATGAGACCGATACAGAATCTGAATAAACTCGAGTCGAATATTAATGTTACAAAATCTGAATTTTTGGGTAAACTGCTAGGAATAATCGAATTTTTTGGATGTTTCCGATTATAATTATTCAAACTATGACTAACATTCATCATTCAACCGAGCTGAGTCTCTCAGATCAAAAAGTCTCGAGTGAAAATCAGACCAATACAAAATCTAAATAATTTCGAGTCGAATTTCAATGCTACAAAATCTGAATTTTCGGGTATACTGCTGGAAATAATCGGAATTTTTTGAATGTTTTTACTAATAATTATTCAAATTATGACTAAAATTCATCATTCAACCGAGCACAGTCCCTCAGATCAAAAAATCTCGAGTGAAAATTAGACCAGTACAAAATCTCAATCATCTCGAGTCGAATTTTAATGTTATAAAATCTCAATTTTTGGGTAAACTGCTGTGAATAATCGGATTTTTTTGATGTTTTTGCATATAAATATTCAAACTATGTCTGAAATTCATCATTCAACCGAGCTCAGTCTCACAGATCAAAAAGTCCCGAGTGGAAATGAGACCAATACAGAATCTGAATAAACTCGAGTCGAATATTAATGTTACAAAATCTGAATTTTTGGGTATACTGCTGGGAATAATCGGAATTTCTTGAATGTTTTTACTAATAATTGTTCAAATTATGAATGAAATTCATCATTCAACCGAGCACAGTCCCTCAGATCAAAAAGTCACGAGTGAAAATTAGACCAGTACAAAATCTCAATCATCTCGAGTCGAATTTTAATGTTATAAAATCTCAATTTTTGGGTAAACTGCTGTGAATAATCGGATTTTTTTGATGTTTTTGCATATAAATATTCAAACTATGTCTGAAATTCATCATTCAACCGAGCTCAGTCTCACAGATCAAAAGGTCCCGAGTGGAACTGAGACCAATACAGAATCTGAATAAACTCGAGTCGAATATTAATGTTACAAAATCTGAATTTTTGGGTATACTGCTGAGTGCTGGGAATAATCGGAATTTTTTGAATGTTTTTACTAATAATTATTCAAATTATGATTAAAATTCATCATTCAACCGAGCTCAGTCTCTCAGATCGAAAAGTCTCGAGTGAAAATCAGACCAATACAAAATCTAAATAATTTCGAGTCGAATTTCAATGCTACAATATCTGAATTTTCGGGTATACTGCTGGGAATAATCGGAATTTTTTGAATGTTTTTAGTGATAATTATTCAAATTATGACTAAAATTCATCATTCAACCGCGCTCAGTCCCTCAGATCAAAAAGTCTCGAGTGAAAATTAGACCAGTACAAAATCTCAATCATCTCGAGTCGAATTTTAATGTTACAAAATCTCAATTTTTGGGTAAACTGCTTTGAATAATCGAATTTTTTTGATGTTTTCACATATAATTATTCAAACTATGTCTAAAATTCATCATTCAACCGAGCTCAGCCTCACAGATCAAAAAGTCCCGAGTGGAAATGAGACCGATACAGAATCTGAATAAACTCGAGTCGAATATTAATGTTACAAAATCTGAATTTTTGGGTAAACTGCTAGGAATAATCGAATTTTTTGGATGTTTCCGATTATAATTATTCAAACTATGACTAACATTCATCATTCAACCGAGCTGAGTCTCTCAGATCAAAAAGTCTCGAGTGAAAATCAGACCAATACAAAATCTAAATAATTTCGAGTCGAATTTCAATGCTACAAAATCTGAATTTTCGGGTATACTGCTGGAAATAATCGGAATTTTTTGAATGTTTTTACTAATAATTATTCAAATTATGACTAAAATTCATCATTCAACCGAGCACAGTCCCTCAGATCAAAAAATCTCGAGTGAAAATTAGACCAGTACAAAATCTCAATCATCTCGAGTCGAATTTTAATGTTATAAAATCTCAATTTTTGGGTAAACTGCTGTGAATAATCGGATTTTTTTGATGTTTTTGCATATAAATATTCAAACTATGTCTGAAATTCATCATTCAACCGAGCTCAGTCTCACAGATCAAAAAGTCCCGAGTGGAAATGAGACCAATACAGAATCTGAATAAACTCGAGTCGAATATTAATGTTACAAAATCTGAATTTTTGGGTATACTGCTGGGAATAATCGGAATTTCTTGAATGTTTTTACTAATAATTGTTCAAATTATGAATGAAATTCATCATTCAACCGAGCACAGTCCCTCAGATCAAAAAGTCACGAGTGAAAATTAGACCAGTACAAAATCTCAATCATCTCGAGTCGAATTTTAATGTTATAAAATCTCAATTTTTGGGTAAACTGCTGTGAATAATCGGATTTTTTTGATGTTTTTGCATATAAATATTCAAACTATGTCTGAAATTCATCATTCAACCGAGCTCAGTCTCACAGATCAAAAGGTCCCGAGTGGAACTGAGACCAATACAGAATCTGAATAAACTCGAGTCGAATATTAATGTTACAAAATCTGAATTTTTGGGTATACTGCTGAGTGCTGGGAATAATCGGAATTTTTTGAATGTTTTTACTAATAATTATTCAAATTATGATTAAAATTCATCATTCAACCGAGCTCAGTCTCTCAGATCGAAAAGTCTCGAGTGAAAATCAGACCAATACAAAATCTAAATAATTTCGAGTCGAATTTCAATGCTACAATATCTGAATTTTCGGGTATACTGCTGGGAATAATCGGAATTTTTTGAATGTTTTTAGTGATAATTATTCAAATTATGACTAAAATTCATCATTCAACCGCGCTCAGTCCCTCAGATCAAAAAGTCTCGAGTGAAAATTAGACCAGTACAAAATCTCAATCATCTCGAGTCGAATTTTAATGTTACAAAATCTCAATTTTTGGGTAAACTGCTGTGAATAATCGAATTTTTTTGATGTTTTCACATATAATTATTCAAACTATGTCTAAAATTCACCATTCAACCGAGCTCAGTCTCACAGATCAAAAAGTCCCGAGTGGAAATGAGACCGATACAGAATCTGAATAAACTCGAGTCGAATATTAATGTTACAAAATCTGAATTTTTGGGTAAACTGCTAGGAATAATCGAATTTTTTGGATGTTTCCAATTATAATTATTCAAACTATGACTAACATTCATCATTCAACCGAGCTGAGTCTCTCAGATCAAAAAGTCTCGAGTGAAAATCAGACCAATACAAAATCTAAATAATTTCGAGTCGAATTTCAATGCTACAAAATCTGAATTTTCGGGTATAATGCTGGGAATAATCGGAATTTTTTGAATGTTTTTACTAATAATTATTCAAATTATGACTAAAATTCATCATTCAACCGAGCACAGTCCCTCAGATCAAAAAGTCTCGAGTGAAAATTAGACCAGTACAAAATCTCAATCATCTCGAGTCGAATTTTAATGTTATAAAATCTCAAATTTTGTGGTAAACTGCTGTGAATAATCGGATTTTTTTGATGTTTTTGCATATAAATATTCAAACTATGTCTGAATTCATCATTCAACCAAGCTCAGTCTCACAGATCAAAAAGTCCCGAGTGGAAATGAGACCAATACAGAATCTGAATAAACTCGAGTCGAATATTAATGTTACAAAATCTGAATTTTTGGGTATACTGCTGGGAATAATCGAATTTTTTGAATGTTTTTACTAATAATTATTCAAATTATGACTAAAATTCATCATTCAACCGAGCACAGTCCCTCAGATCAAAAAGTCTCGAGTGAAAATTAGACCAGTACAAAATCTCAATCATCTAGAGTCGAATTTTAATGTTACAAAATCTCAATTTTTGGGTAAACTGCTGTGAATAATCGGATTTTTTTGATATTTTTACATATAGTTACGTATCCAGAATCCCAGGAAACCGCCGATACATGGAAAGTGCCAAGACTGCAAGTCAGCGTTCCTCTCCAAGTGTCAGTGCAACGATCTTGCGGCAATCGTGAAAAGTGAAACAGACACTCATCTCAGAATTAGTTCCATTTTAGTCTTTAAGATTGATAGAACTCCGTTCTACTCTGTTAATTGTATAATCATTCATTCGTAACGATTGTGATTTATACTTGAAAGAATAAATTCCTTTTTAAAAACAGACTTTGTAGACCGAAAAACATAACTGGCGCTGCGAACAGGATATCGCAACGGGGTTTTAGTTCGAAAAAAAACTGAAATTAGTGTCCATAGTGAATACGAACTGTGACCGGATCGTGTTCTAGGAACTCCCGTTGAGTTTCAACTCTTAGTGCGATATCTCAAAAAACCAAGAACCAAACGGATTAAGTTATCCAACCTGCACTTCAACCCAGAAGGAAGGACGACGCACTCTAGGATGCAAATCTTGGTGTAAGTCCTATTTTCCCAACATCATTTCCAATAGTTTAATCATTTCTAGTTTCGATGACAGATTCATCCACACAATTAGAGGTCATTGCTGAAGACATCGAAATTTTAGAGTCTTTAAACACAAATAATATTCAAGACCGATTATTGAGAAATAACCGATTTCGACCTTATCCCAGTAGAGTTTTGAACGTCGAAATGAACCAAAGCTCTTCTAACACACCTGTATCCGACACTATGTCTCGACAAGACATGCAATTATTATTAAATTCCATTCCAGAATTTTCACCAGGAAAAAATTTGTCAATTTTTCTAAACGAAGTAGATAATTTAATCTCACATTTACATGGCAGATTAACTGCGGATTTAGAATTTTGCTTAAATTTTTCTATTCGCTCGAAAATTCTGAATGAAGCAAGAGACTTCATCTCATTTCAAAATGCGACGGACTGGCCCTCCATAAGACGTGCTCTTTTACAGAGATACGGCGATCAAAGAAATGAAGAATTATTAATTGCGGCAATCTCTCAATGCGTCCAAAGGAGAGACGAAAACTATTTAGACTATTATTGAGTGACCTTTTACAACACCTCACTTTGAATATCCAAGACAAAAATCTGCTAGATTATAAGAAATACGAAGCAGAAAAATTATCATTGAAAACATTTCAAGTAGGATTACTAGAACCCTACAGATCTTACATAAGTAATTTTGAGCTTAATAACTTAGAAGAATGCATCAATAAATGTAAATTCTATGACAACAGAAAACATGAATGGGAATATTCCGAGTTTCTTCGTAAATCCCAAGAAACTAAGAAAACTTTGACACAACCTCATTTCAAACCAATTCAAAATTACAATAATCATCAGAATAGATTCTCAAATAACCATTTTAATCAAAATCGACCAAATATTGTTTTTCCCAATAATCAACCTATAAGAAATAATCAGAAATATTTCACTAACCAGCAAGTTTTCGGTACTAAACCAGGTTCAAGTATCAATAGATCGAATCCAGAACCGACACCAATGTCAATTTCAACTCGAAATACAAAACCAACACCTATGTCAATTTCTACCAGAAATTCAAAATTTCCTCAAAACCAATTATTTAATGTACAATCCAAACTTGATGAGGAGATTGACCACGAATTTGAAAGTTGCGAAACCGAATATCCTGAAGAAAATTCCATCTATTTTCCTGAAGAATGCGAGAATAACTATGAAACAGAAAATTTTCAAGAACTTCCTCCAGAAAACCTAGGAACATAGACCTCAACTCATTGAGAATCAAACCAAAATTACCTTACATTTACCTTCCAAAACTAAATTTAAAAATTTTAATAGATTCAGGCGCAACAAATTCTGTCATTAATGAAAAACCTGCTTTCGAGAAATTTTTCCAATTTTTATACAAAGAAAAATTCAGTGTGTCAGGATTAGGCACTACAATTAACGCAGAAAATAACCTCAATATCCCACTTTTGCACGAATTAGGAATCCTTGATAATATTCATCTACATGTTATCGACTGGCATACAAGTTTTGATGCTTTATTAGGAACATCTGATCTACAAAAACTAGGAGCAAAAATTGATTACCAAACTCATACTTTAGAAATCAATAACTTGAAAATACCTTTTACTCTCGAATATTCCTCTACTAAAATCAAACCACGTAAACCTACAGCAAGGCATTCCGTGAAAGTACCTGTTACTATAGAAAATGGTGATGTTTTATTACCCGAAATAAACTTCCAACAATTTTCTACCCCTAATTGCATTGCACACGCAAAAAATGGATTTTGTCTCATACCGATTGCCCAGCCAATCGAAAATGATGTAGAAATCAATTTTTCAGAAAGAATACCTGTTAAATCTCTCTTTGAAACTGAAATATCCACTCCTCCGTTAGAAACTCAAAATTTTAAACTAGCGAAAAATATCAGAACAACCCACATGAATTCCGAGGAAAAAAGAGAAATTTTAAAGCTTTGTAGTAAATTCAAAAATATCTTTTATAATGAAAACTGCGATCTTTCATTCAGTAATACAGTCAAACATAAAATTAGAACAAAAGATGAGGAACCTGTCTACGTCAAGTCCTTCAGACACCCTCATCACATGAAAAAAATTATCCAAACACAGATTTCGAAACTACTTGATGATAACATCATACGTCCATCAATTTCACCCTACAGTGCCCCAGTGTGGATTGTAGACAAGAAAAAAGATGCGTCCGGTGAAAAGAAATATCGAATGGTTATAGATTACCGACGTCTCAATGAAAAAACTGTCGAAGATAAATACCCTCTTCCACGTATCGAAGAAATTTTAGACAACCTTGGAAAAAGTTGCTATTTTTCAACGATTGACATGGCGAAAGCATTTCACCAAATAGAAATGGATCCTGAATCCATCGAGAAAACTGCTTTTACAGTCAACAACGGTCATTATGAATACCTTCGTATGCCCTACGGTTTGAGAAACGGCCCAAGCACATTTCAACGTGTTATGGACGACGTACTTAAAAAATATCTCCACATATTCTGTTTTGTGTATATGGATGACATTGTCATTTTTTCTAAATCATTACAAGAACATGTTAACCATTTGAAATTGATATTCGAAAAAATCAGAGAATACAATCTAAAAATTGAACTCGATAAATGCGAATTCCTAAGTAAAAATGCAGAATTTTTGGGACATGTCATAACCCCAGAAGGAGTATCTCCTAATCCATCAAAATTGAAAACTATAGAAAACTACCCCTTACCACGTACAGTGAAAGAAATAAAATCATTTTTAGGTTTGGTAGGTTATTACCGCAGATTCATACAAAATTTTGCACATATTGTTTCACCCTTCACAAAATGTTTAAAAAAAGGCGCAAAATTAAAGCCTGATGATCCTGATTATGTACACGCATTTCAATTATGTAAAGAGTTACTAACAAATGCCCCAATTTTAGTGTACCCAGATTTCGAAAAACCATTCATACTTACTACCGATGCTTCAAATATAGCCATTGGAAGCGTTCTTTCACAATCAAATCGCCCGGTAGCTTACTATTCGAGAACTCTAAATTCAGCAGAAAAGAATTATTCGACTATCGAAAAAGAATTACTAGCAATTCTAGATTCCACTAAACATTTCAGACCATACCTTTTTGGACAAAATTTTACGATCGAAACCGATCATAATCCCCTTGTATGGCTTTATAAAATAAAAGAACCGAATTCCCGACTTATACGTTGGAAATTGAAATTAGAAGAATTCGATTTTAAAATAGTTTATACCAAAGGCAAAGAAAACAAAGTCGCTGACGCTCTTTCTCGAGTAGAGATTAATAACCGAGAAAATGAATCTTTATTATCAGAAGAAGATTTAAATATAGAACTTTCTTCAATTTTACCAAATGTAAATGAACTCCCTGTACTAGGCGACGAAGAAGTAGAAAATATTTTGAATTCCCAAAATAATATTCAGAATAACGAAAACCAGAACTTGAACGAAGACGATGATTCGAATGCTACAATTCATTCTACTCAAGAAGATAACGGAAAAGTCATTCCTATCACTGAAACATCCGTGAATATCTACCCAAATAGAATAATTTTGAATTTTGGCGAACAGTACAATCTGAAGTTCACTAAACCCTTCGGAAAAAACACATACAACGTATCAATACGACAGCACTGTATTGAAAATGATTTTTCAACTCTTTTCAAAGAAATTTTCAGACCAAATGAATCATACGGAATTTATTTTAGAGACAATAAATTACGTCTACCCTTCGTAAGATTCTGCAAAAAATCATTTAATTATTCAGTGAAACTTTTCATAAGTAATAATTTTCTATTAGATGTAATTCCAGAAGAAAACCAAAAAGAAATCATTTCAGAATATCATGACAAAAATCATAATGGTATTTCAGAAACACATAACTATCTATCCAAACGGTACTATTGGCCGAAAATGAAGAACAAAATAACTGAAATTATAAATAAATGCGAATTATGTCTCCAGGCGAAATACGAGAGACACCCCTATAAACTGAAATTTTCAGGACCTCTCTTGGCGAAAAGACCTTTTGAAGTAATTCATGTAGACACATTTTCTTTTCAAAATTCCAAGTTTTTGACGATAATCGATCTATTTTCCAAATACGCTCAGTCATATCTTGTTAAAGACGGTACGGCATTAACAATCCTTAATAAACTACGTCATTATTTTTCACATCATAATATTCCTCAGAAAATTGTATGTGATGAAGGAAGAGAATTTCATAATAAAACTTTCACTGAGTATTGCAAATTGAACAAAATTGATCTACACTTCACCACCGTGAATAATCCAAGTTCAAATTCTCCTATAGAGAGATTCCATTCGACAATCATAGAAAAATTACGAATTTTAAAATTGAAAAATCCTAACGAAAATCCATCCAATCTCATGATTACTGCAACATTAATCTATAACCAGTCAATTCATTCAGCAACTGGTTATTCACCCTTTCATTTACTTTACGGTCCTTATGACAAATTGCCAGAATTTGATCTAAACATGACTGTTTACGAACAGTATAATGAGAAAAGGAAACAGGAAATCTTACCATTTTTCGATCACATCTACGAACGCAATAAAGAAAAGGCACAGAAAAAACTGAATAGATTAAATGAAAATCGAAACGATCCTCCAAATTTGGAACAGAGAGAAGTTTATGTAGAAAGGAATAGACCTAGAAAAACAGACCCTCCTTTCGAAAAAGTCACTGTTGAACAACAACAACAAAATAAGATTTGTGGTTTAACTCAAAAATCTAGAGAAACCACAGCTCACATTAAAAAAGTGAAAAAACTAAGAAAAAACGTTTGTTCTTTTCAGGATACTACTAATCCTCCTGATTCAGACCCAAACGAAGCAGGCCCTTCAGGTCTACAAAATAACCAATAATGGATACTTCGAAGAACCTTTAGGCCTCGCAAAAATCCTTGATCATTATCATAATTTTCTCTTTTTCATAAACATAACCACTTTACAAGATAATTATGATCAACTAAATTCTAACTTCAATGCTCTTCAGAAAAACCGCACTATAGATGAATTATCTCACAGAATTTATCTTCAATTGAAAACCAATTTAGTTCAAATTGAACAGATTCTACATAAATTCATTAACAGAAAAGTTAGAAGAGGTTTGGCAAATTTCATCGGTAAAGGAATCAAATTTATTACCGGAAATTTAGATGATGACGATTTAAAAACTATCAATGAGAACTTAGAAAGTCTCCATCACTATCAAAATTCTGAAATTGAAACAATAAATAAAATTACTTCGTTTGCTAACCATTTATCACAAAGATATTCAGAAGATTTAGCCTTGTTAAATGAAAATATTATTCATACCAAAACTTTATTCAGAAATCTTACTTCTACCGAAGAATTTCGAATCATTGTAGAATACCAAATACTTCAATCCGAAACTCTTTTGAATACTTTACTCATGCTTGAAAGAACTATCAGTTTTGCAATGAAAGAAATTCCAAATTTAGAAATCATTAAAGTCGAAGAACTTATGTCCATTGGAGCATATCTTGAGCAAATTTATAAATCACAGCAATTATCTCCAATTGATCATGTGCATCTTTACAAAATCATTGAATTTGCAAAGATATCTGTCATAGGAACGGATGAAACTATTACATTCCTCCTTAAAATTCCTATTCTTAAACTTTTTACTTCAAACTATTCCCGAGTGTACCCTTTACCTAATCACCAAGATATTGCTGTTGTACCTCCAAAGAAGTACTTGATTAAAATCAAGAATGAAGAATACTGGACAAACGAAGCCTGTTCCTCCACATTAGGCAATACCATTGTTTTATGCCTTCAACCACCAACCAAGGAAGTATGCACCCTGTCATCACCAGAACGATGCCAAACAACGCTCTTCAACAACGAGTTCAACATCATCTACCCTTTGAAGAATCATCAACTACTGACCCTCTTCAAGAAAAACCATACAATACTAGAAGATTGCAATGGCATCCTTTTCAAGAAATCAATCCAGGGGACCAACCTATTGAGTTCACCCTGTAAAATCATCATCGATGAAAACATATTTGACAACACTATTCCAATTTTCGAAATATCCATTCAAAACGTTTCGAAAATAACACTGAATTGTACCCACAAAATCGACTTTCAATTCAGGCATCTGAAAGAACCTACTTCCATTCTCCAAGAAGCGGAAAGACTTTTGGACCAGCCTGTATATCTTCAACCCACAACTCAAATAATCCACCAAGCCACGAGTGTGTTATTGTTCTGCTTAGTAATACTTGGAGTCATCTTCCTACTGAGAAATAGAACAAGAATTGCTGAGTTACTTTACAACCCACGGAAAGTCATACACGTGGAAATCGAAAACACCAGAGAACCCTCAGATAACAGAGACGTTATCTCTTAAGGAAGGAGGAGTTACGTATCCAGAATCCCAGGAAACCGCCGATACATGGAAAGTGCCAAGACTGCAAGTCAGCGTTCCTCTCCAAGTGTCAGTGCAACGATCTTGCGGCAATCGTGAAAAGTGAAACAGACACTCATCTTAGAATTAGTTCCATTTTAGTCTTTAAGATTGATAGAACTCCGTTCTACTCTGTTAATTGTATAATCATTCATTCGTAACGATTGTGATTTATACTTGAAAGAATAAATTCCTTTTTAAAAACAGACTTTGTAGACCGAAAAACATAACTATATAAATATTCAAACTATGTCTAAAATTCATCATTCAACCGAGCTCAGTCTCACAGATCAAAAAGTCCCGAGTGGAAATGAGACCAATACAGAATCTGAATAAACTCGAGTCGAATATTAATGTTACAAAGTCTGAATTTTTGGGTAAACTGCTAGGAATAATCGAATTTTTTTGATGTTTCCAATTATAATTATTCAAACTATGACTTAAATTCTTTATTCGACTGAGCTCAGTCCCTCAGATCAAAAAGTCTTGAGTGAAAATCAGACCAGTACAAAATCTCAATCATCTTGATTCGAATTTTAATGTTACAAAATCTGAATTTTTTGGGTAAACTGCTGGGAATAATCAGATTCTTTGGATTTTTTTACTTATAATTATTCTTACTATGACTAAAATTCATCATTCAAACAAGGTCAGTTTCTCAGATCGAAAAGTCGCGAGTGAAAATTAGACCAATAAATAATCTGAATAATCTCGAGTCGAATCTTATTGTCACAAAATCTGAATTTTTGGGTAAACTGCTAGGAATAATCGAATTTTTTGGATATTTCCAATTATAATTATTCAAACTATGACTAACATTCATCATTCAACCGAGCTGAGTCTCTCAGATCAAAAAGTCTCGAGTGAAAATCAGACCAATACAAAATCTAAATAATTTCGAGTCGAATTTCAATGCTACAAAATCTGAATTTTCGGGTATACTGCTGGGAATAATCGGAATTTTTTGAATGTTTTTACTAATAATTATTCAAATTATGACTAAAATTCATCATTTAACCGAGCACAGTCCCTCAGAGCAAAAAGTCAAATTTTAATGTTACAAAATCTCAATTTTTGGGTAAACTGCTGTGAATAATCGGATTTTTTTGATGTTTTTACATATAATTATTCAAATTATGACTAAAATTCATCATTCAACCGAGCACAGTCCCTCAGATCAAAAAGTCACGAGTGAAAATTAGACCAGTACAAAATCTCAATCATCTCGAGTCGAATTTTAATGTTATAAAATCTCAATTTTTGGGTAAACTGCTAGAAATAATCGAATTTTTTTGATGTTTCCAAATATAATTATTCAAACTATGACTAAAATTCATCATTCAACCAAGCTCAGTCTCTCAGATCGAAAAGTCCCGACTGAAAATTAGATCAATGAAGAATCTGAATGATGTCGAGTAAAATTTACTGTTACAAAATCTGAATTTTCGGGTTGACTCCTTAACATAATCGAAATTTTTTGATGTTTTCACTTATGAATATTCGAACTATGACTAAAATTCATCATTCAACCGAGCTCAGTCTCACAGATCAAAAAGTCCCGAGTGGAAATGAGACCAATACAGAATCTGAATAAACTCGAGTCGAATATTAATGTTACAAAATCTGAATTTTTGGGTATACTGCTGGGAATAATCGGAATTTTTTGAATGTTTTTACTAATAATTATTCAAATTATGAAGAAAATTCATCATTCAACCGAGCTCAGTCTCTCAGATCGAAAAGTCTCGAGTAAAAATTAGACCAGTACAAAATCTCAATAATCTCGAGTCGAATTTTGATGTTACAAAATCTCAATTTTTGGGTAAACTGCTGTGAATAATCGGATTTTTTTAATGTTTCCACATATAATTATTCAAACTATGTCTGAAATTCATCATTCAACCGAGCTCAGTCTCACAGATCAAAAATTCCCGAGTGGAAATGAGACCAATACAGAATCTGAATAAACTCGAGTCGAATATTAATGTTACAAAATCTGAATTTTCGGGTATACTGCTGGGAATAATCGGAATTTTTTGAATGTTTTTACTAATAATTATTCAAATTATGACTAAAATTTATCATTCAACCGAGCACAGTCCCTCAGATCAAAAAGTCACGAGTGAAAATTAGACCAGTACAAAATCTCAATCATCTCGAGTCGAATTTTAATGTTATAAAATCTCAATTTTTGGGTGAACTGCTGTGAATAATCGGATTTTTTTGATGTTTTTGCATATAAATATTCAAACTATGTCTGAAATTCATCATTCAACCGAGCTCAGTCTCACAGATCAAAAAGTCCCGAGTGGAAATGAGACCAATGCAGAATCTGAATAAACTCGAGTCGAATATTAATGTTACAAAATCTGAATTTTTGGGTATACTGCTGAGAATAATCGGAATTTTTTGAATGTTTTTACTAATAATTATTCAAATTATGATTAAAATTCATCATTCAACCGAGCTCAGTCTCTCAGATCGAAAAGTCTCGAGTGAAAATCAGACCAATACAAAATCTAAATAATTTCGAGTCGAATTTCAATGCTACAATATCTGAATTTTCGGGTATACTGCTGGGAATAATCGGAATTTTTTGAATGTTTTTACTGATAATTATTCAAATTATGACTAAAATTCATCATTCAACCGCGCTCAGTCCCTCAGATCAAAAAGTCTCGAGTGAAAATTGGACCAGTACAAAATCTCAATCATCTCGATTCGAATTTTAATGTTACAAAATCTCAATTTTTGGGTAAACTGCTGTGAATAATCGAATTTTTTTGATGTTTTCACATATAATTATTCAAACTATGTCTAAAATTCACCATTCAACCGAGCTCAGTCTCACAGATCAAAAAGTCTCGAGTGGAAATGAGACCGATACAGAATCTGAATAAACTCGAGTCGAATATTAATGTTACAAAATCTGAATTTTTGGGTAAACTGCTAGGAATAATCGAATTTTTTGGATGTTTCCAATTATAATTATTCAAACTATGACTAACATTCATCATTCAACCGAGCTGAGTCTCTCAGATCAAAAAGTCTCGAGTGAAAATCAGACCAATACAAAATCTAAATAATTTCGAGTCGAATTTCAATGCTACAAAATCTGAATTTTCGGGTATACTGCTGGGAATAATCGGAATTTTTTGAATGTTTTTACTAATAATTATTCAAATTATGACTAAAATTCATCATTCAACCTAGCACAGTCCCTCAGATCAAAAAGTCTCGAGTGAAAATTAGACCAGTACAAAATCTCAATCATCTCGAGTCGAATTTTAATGTTATAAAATCTCAAATTTTGTGGTAAACTGCTGTGAATAATCGGATTTTCTTGATGTTTTTGCATATAAATATTCAAACTATGTCTGAATTCATCATTCAACCAAGCTCAGTCTCACAGATCAAAAAGTCCCGAGTGGAAATGAGACCAATACAGAATCTGAATAAACTCGAGTCGAATATTAATGTTACAAAATCTGAATTTTTGGGTATACTACTGGGAATAATCGAATTTTTTGAATGTTTTTACTAATAATTATTCAAATTATGACTAAAATTCATCATTCAATCGAGCTCAGTCCCTCAGATCGAAAAGTCTCGAGTGAAAATTAGACCAATACAAAATCTAAATAATTTCGAGTCTAATTTCAATGCTACAAAATCTGAATTTTCGGGTATACTGCTGGTAATAATCGGAATTTTTTGAATGTTTTCACTAATAATTATTCAAATTATGACTAAAATTCATCATTCAACCGAGCACAGTCCCTCAGATCAAAAAGTCTCGAGTGAAAATTAGACCAGTACAAAATCTCAATCATCTAGAGTCGAATTTTAATGTTACAAAATCTCAATTTTTGGGTAAACTGCTGTGAATAATCGGATTTTTTTGATGTTTTTACATATAAATATTCAAACTATGTCTAAAATTCATCATTCAACCGAGCTCAGTCTCACAGATCAAAAAGTCCCGAGTGGAAATGAGACCAATACAGAATCTGAATAAACTCGAGTCGAATATTAATGTTACAAAGTCTGAATTTTTGGGTGAACTGCTAGGAATAATCGAATTTTTTTGATGTTTCCAATTATAATTATTCAAACTATGACTTAAATTCATTATTCGACTGAGCTCAGTCCCTCAGATCAAAAAGTCTTGAGTGAAAATCAGACCAGTACAAAATCTCAATCATCTTGATTCGAATTTTAATGTTACAAAATCTGAATTTTTTGGGTGAACTGCTGGGAATAATCAGATTTTTTGGATTTTTTTACTTATAATTATTCTTACTATGACTAAAATTCATCATTCAAACAAGCTCAGTTTCTCAGATCGAAAAGTCGCGAGTGAAAATTAGACCAATAAAGAATCTGAATAATCTCGAGTCGAATCTTATTGTCACAAAATATGAATTTCTGGGTAAACTGCTAGAAATAATCGTATTTTTTCAATGTTTTTACTTATAATTATTCGAAATTTGACTGAAATCCATCATTCAACCAAGCTCAGTCTCTCAGATCGAAAAGTCCCGATTGAAAATTAGACCAATAAAGAATCGAATGATCTCGAGTCGAATCTGAATGTCTTAAAATATTGATTTTTGGGTAACTGCTGGAAATAATCGGTTTTTCTCGAATTCAAATGTTCAAAAAAAAAAAATCAAAAATTCAAAAATTCAAAATTTCAAAAATTCAAAAATTCAAATTTTCAAAAATTCAAAAATTCGAAAATTCAAAATTCAAAAACTCGAAAATTCTATCATTCAAACTAATCAGCAAATCAAACTATGACTAAATTTCATCATTCAACCGAGCTCAGTCTCTCCGATCAAAAAGTCCCGAGTGAAAATCAGACCAATAAAAACATCTGAATTTCTGGGTGAACTGCTGGGAATAATCGGATTTTTTGGATATTTTTACTTATAATCATTCAAATCATGATTAAAATTCATCATTCAACCGAGCTCAGTCCCTCAGATCGAAAAGTCTCGGGTGAAAATTGGACCAGTACAAAATCTCAATAATCTCGAGTCGAATTTTAATGTTACAAAATCTCAATTTTTGGGTAAACTGCTAGGAATAATCGAATTTTTTTATGTTTCCAATTATAATTATTCAAACTATGACTAAAATTCATCATTCAACCGAGCACAGTACCTCAGATCAAAAAGTCTCGAGTGAAAATTAGACCAGTACAAAATCTCAATCATCTCGAGTCGAATTTTAATGTTACAAAATCTCAATTTTTGGGTAAACTGCTGTGAATAATCGGATTTTTTTGATGTTTTTACATATAAATATTCAAACTATGTCTGCAATTCATCATTCAACCCTGCTCAGTCCCTCAGATCAAAAAGTCTCGAGTGAAAATTAGACCAGTACAAAATCTCAATCATCTCGAGTCGAATTTTAATGTTACAAAATCTCAATTTTTGGGTAAACTGCTGTGAATAATCGGATTTTTTTGATGTTTTCACATATACTTATTCAAACTATGTCTAAAATTCATCATTCAACCGAGATCAGTCTCACAGATCAAAAAGTCCCGAGTGGAAATGAGACCGATACAGAATCTGAATAAACTCGAGTCGAATATTAATGTTACAAAATCTGAATTTTTGGGTAAACTGCTAGGAATAATCGAATTTTTTGGATGTTTCCAATTATAATTATTCAAACTATGACTAACATTCATCATTCAACCGAGCTGAGTCTCTCAGATCAAAAAGTCTCGAGTGAAAATCAGACCAATACAAAATCTAAATGATTTCGAGTCGAATTTCAATGCTACAAAATCTGAATTTTCGGGTATACTGCTGGGAATAATCGGAATTTTTTGAATGTTTTTACTAATAATTATTCAAATTATGACTAAAATTCATCATTCAACCGAGCACAGTCCCTCAGATCAAAAAGTCACGAGTGAAAATTAGACCAGTACAAAATCTCAATCATCTCGAGTCGAATTTTAATGTTATAAAATCTCAATTTTTGGGTAAACTGCTAGAAATAATCGAATTTTTTTGATGTTTCCAAATATAATTATTCAAACTATGACTAAAATTCATCATTCAACCAAGCTCAGTCTCTCAGATCGAAAAGTCCCGACCGAAAATTAGATCAATGAAGAATCTGAATGATGTCGAGTAAAATCTACTGTTACAAAATCTGAATTTTCGGGTTGACTCCTTAACATAATCGAAATTTTTTGATGTTTTCACTTATGAATATTCGAACTATGACTAAAATTCATCATTCAACCGAGCTCAGTCTCACAGATCAAAAAGTCCCGAGTGGAAATGAGACCAATACAGAATCTGAATAAACTCGAGTCGAATATTAATGTTACAAAATCTGAATTTTTGGGTATACTGCTGGGAATAATCGGAATTTTTTGAATGTTTTCACTAATAATTATTCAAATTATGAAGAAAATTCATCATTCAACCGAGCTCAGTCTCTCAGATCGAAAAGTCTCGAGTAAAAATTAGACCAGTACAAAATCTCAATAATCTCGAGTCGAATTTTGATGTTACAAAATCTCAATTTTTGGGTAAACTGCTGTGAATAATCGGATTTTTTTAATGTTTCCACATATAATTATTCAAACTATGTCTGAAATTCATCATTCAACCGAGCTCAGTCTCACAGATCAAAAATTCCCGAGTGGAAATGAGACCAATACAGAATCTGAATAAACTCGAGTCGAATATTAATGTTACAAAATCTGAATTTTCGGGTATACTGCTGGGAATAATCGGAATTTTTTGAATGTTTTTACTAATAATTATTCAAATTATGACTAAAATTTATCATTCAACCGAGCACAGTCCCTCAGATCAAAAAGTCACGAGTGAAAATTAGACCAGTACAAAATCTCAATCATCTCGAGTCGAATTTTAATGTTATAAAATCTCAATTTTTGGGTGAACTGCTGTGAATAATCGGATTTTTTTGATGTTTTTGCATATAAATATTCAAACTATGTCTGAAATTCATCATTCAACCGAGCTCAGTCTCACAGATCAAAAAGTCCCGAGTGGAAATGAGACCAATACAGAATCTGAATAAACTCGAGTCGAATATTAATGTTACAAAATCTGAATTTTTGGGTATACTTCTGGGAATAATCGGAATTTTTTGAATGTTTTCACTAATAATTATTCAAATTATGATTGAAATTCATCATTCAACCGAGCTCAGTCCCTCAGAACTAAAAGTCTCGAGTGAAAATTAGACCAGTACAAAATCTCAATCATCTCGAGTCGAATTTTAATGTTACAAAATCTCAATTTTTGGGTAAACTGCTGTGAATAATCGAATTTTTTTGATGTTTTCACATATAATTATTCAAACTATGTCTAAAATTCACCATTCAACCGAGCTCAGTCTCACAGATCAAAAAGTCCCGAGTGGAAATGAGACCGATACAGAATCTGAATAAACTCGAGTCGAATATTAATGTTACAAAATCTGAATTTTTGGGTGAACTGCTAGGAATAATCGAATTTTTTGGATGTTTCCAATTATAATTATTCAAACTATGACTAACATTCATCATTCAACCGAGCTGAGTCTCTCAGATCAAAAAGTCTCGAGTGAAAATCAGACCAATACAAAATCTAAATAATTTCGAGTCGAATTTCAATGCTACAAAATCTGAATTTTCGGGTATACTGCTGGGAATAATCGGAATTTTTTGAATGTTTTTACTAATAATTATTCAAATTATGACTAAAATTCATCATTCAACCGAGCACAGTCCCTCAGATCAAAAAGTCTCGAGTGAAAATTAGACCAGTAAAAAATCTCAATCATCTCGAGTCGAATTTTAATGTTATAAAATCTCAAATTTTGTGGTAAACTGCTGAGAATAATCGGATTTTTTTGATGTTTTTGCATATAAATATTCAAACTATGTCTGAATTCATCATTCAACCGAGCTCATTCTCACAGATCAAAAAGTTCCGAGTGGAAATGAGACCAATACAGAATCTGAATAAACTCGAGTCGAATATTAATGTTACAAAATCTGAATTTTTGGGTATACTGCTGGGAATAATCGAATTTTTTGAATATTTTTACTAATAATTATTCAAATTATGACTAAAATTCATCATTCAATCGAGCTCAGTCCCTCAGATCAAAAAGTCTCGAGTGAAAATTAGACCAATACAAAATCTAAATAATTTCGAGTCGAATTTCAATGCTACAAAATCTGAATTTTCGGGTATACTGCTGGGAATAATCGGAATTTTTTGAATGTTTTCACTAATAATTATTCAAATTATGACTAAAATTCATCATTCAACCGAGCACAGTCCCTCAGATCAAAAAGTCTCGAGTGAAAATTAGACCAGTACAAAATCTCAATCATCTAGAGTCGAATTTTAATGTTATAAAATCTCAATTTTTGGGTGAACTGCTAGAAATAATCGAATTTTTTTGATGTTTCCAAATATAATTATTCAAACTATGACTAAAATTCATCATTCAACCAAGCTCAATCTCTCAGATCGAAAAGTCCCGACTGAAAATTAGATCAATGAAGAATCTGAATGATGTCGAGTAAAATTTACTGTTACAAAATCTGAATTTTCGGGTTGACTCCTTAACATAATCGAAATTTTTTGATGTTTTCACTTATGAATATTCGAACTATGACTGAAATTCATCATTCAACCGAGCTCAGTCTCACAGATCGAAAAGTCCCGAGTGGAAATGAGACCAATACAGAATCTGAATAAACTCGAGTCGAATATTAATGTTACAAAATCTGAATTTTTGGGTATACTGCTGGGAATAATCGGAATTTTTTGAATGTTTTTACTAATAATTATTCAAATTATGATTAAAATTCATCATTCAACCGAGCTTAGTCTCTCAGATCGAAAAGTCTCGAGTAAAAATTAGACCAGTACAAAATCTCAATAATCTCGAGTCGAATTTTGATGTTACAAAATCTCAATTTTTGGGTAAACTGCTGTGAATAATCGGATTTTTTTGATGTTTCCACATATAATTATTCAAACTATGTCTGAAATTCATCATTCAACCGAGCTCAGTCTCACAGATCAAAAAGTCCCGAGTGGAAATGAGACCAATACAGAATCTGAATAAACTCGAGTCGAATATTAATGTTACAAAATCTGAATTTTTGGGTATACTGCTGGGAATAATCGAATTTTTTGAATGTTTTTACTAATAATTATTCAAATTATGACTAAAATTCATCATTCAATCGAGCTCAGTCCCTCAGATCAAAAAGTCTCGAGTGAAAATTAGACCAATACAAAATCTAAATAATTTCGAGTCGAATTTCAATGCTACAAAATCTGAATTTTCGGGTATACTGCTGGTAATAATCGGAATTTTTTGAATGTTTTCACTAATAATTATTCAAATTACGACTAAAATTCATCATTCAACCGAGCACAGTCCCTCAGATCAAAAAGTCTCGAGTGAAAATTAGACCAGTACAAAATCTCAATCATCTAGAGTCGAATTTTAATGTTACAAAATCTCAATTTTTGGGTAAACTGCTGTGAATAATCGGATTTTTTCGATGTTTTTACATATAAATATTCAAACTATGTCTAAAATTCATCATTCAACCGAGCTCAGTCTCACAGATCAAAAAGTCCCGAGTGGAAATGAGACCAATACAGAATCTGAATAAACTCGAGTCGAATATTAATGTTACAAAGTCTGAATTTTTGGGTAAACTGCTGTGAATAATCGGATATATTTGATGTTTCCACATATAATTATTCAAACTATGTCTGAAATTCATCATTCAACCGAGCTCAGTCTCACAGATCAAAAAGTCCCGAGTGGAAATGAGACCAATACAGAATCTGAATAAACTCGAGTCGAATATTAATGTTACAAAATCTGAATTTTTGGGTATACTGCTGGGAATAATCGAATTTTTTGAATGTTTTTACTAATAATTATTCAAATTATGACTAAAATTCATCATTCAATCGAGCTCAGTCCCTCAGATCAAAAAGTCTCGAGTGAAAATTAGACCAATACAAAATCTAAATAATTTCGAGTCGAATTTCAATGCTACAAAATCTGAATTTTCGGGTATACTGCTGGTAATAATCGGAATTTTTTGAATGTTTTTACTAATAATTATTCAAATTATGACTAAAATTTATCATTCAACCGAGCACAGTCCCTCAGATCAAAAAGTCACGAGTGAAAATTAGACCAGTACAAAATCTCAATCATCTCGAGTCGAATTTTAATGTTATAAAATCTCAATTTTTGGGTGAACTGCTGTGAATAATCGGATTTTTTTGATGTTTTTGCATATAAATATTCAAACTATGTCTGAAATTCATCATTCAACCGAGCTCAGTCTCACAGATCAAAAAGTCCCGAGTGGAAATGAGACCAATACAGAATCTGAATAAACTCGAGTCGAATATTAATGTTACAAAATCTGAATTTTTGGGTATACTTCTGGGAATAATCGGAATTTTTTGAATGTTTTCACTAATAATTATTCAAATTATGATTGAAATTCATCATTCAACCGAGCTCAGTCCCTCAGAACTAAAAGTCTCGAGTGAAAATTAGACCAGTACAAAATCTCAATCATCTCGAGTCGAATTTTAATGTTACAAAATCTCAATTTTTGGGTAAACTGCTGTGAATAATCGAATTTTTTTGATGTTTTCACATATAATTATTCAAACTATGTCTAAAATTCACCATTCAACCGAGCTCAGTCTCACAGATCAAAAAGTCCCGAGTGGAAATGAGACCGATACAGAATCTGAATAAACTCGAGTCGAATATTAATGTTACAAAATCTGAATTTTTGGGTGAACTGCTAGGAATAATCGAATTTTTTGGATGTTTCCAATTATAATTATTCAAACTATGACTAACATTCATCATTCAACCGAGCTGAGTCTCTCAGATCAAAAAGTCTCGAGTGAAAATCAGACCAATACAAAATCTAAATAATTTCGAGTCGAATTTCAATGCTACAAAATCTGAATTTTCGGGTATACTGCTGGGAATAATCGGAATTTTTTGAATGTTTTTACTAATAATTATTCAAATTATGACTAAAATTCATCATTCAACCGAGCACAGTCCCTCAGATCAAAAAGTCTCGAGTGAAAATTAGACCAGTAAAAAATCTCAATCATCTCGAGTCGAATTTTAATGTTATAAAATCTCAAATTTTGTGGTAAACTGCTGAGAATAATCGGATTTTTTTGATGTTTTTGCATATAAATATTCAAACTATGTCTGAATTCATCATTCAACCGAGCTCATTCTCACAGATCAAAAAGTTCCGAGTGGAAATGAGACCAATACAGAATCTGAATAAACTCGAGTCGAATATTAATGTTACAAAATCTGAATTTTTGGGTATACTGCTGGGAATAATCGAATTTTTTGAATATTTTTACTAATAATTATTCAAATTATGACTAAAATTCATCATTCAATCGAGCTCAGTCCCTCAGATCAAAAAGTCTCGAGTGAAAATTAGACCAATACAAAATCTAAATAATTTCGAGTCGAATTTCAATGCTACAAAATCTGAATTTTCGGGTATACTGCTGGGAATAATCGGAATTTTTTGAATGTTTTCACTAATAATTATTCAAATTATGACTAAAATTCATCATTCAACCGAGCACAGTCCCTCAGATCAAAAAGTCTCGAGTGAAAATTAGACCAGTACAAAATCTCAATCATCTAGAGTCGAATTTTAATGTTATAAAATCTCAATTTTTGGGTGAACTGCTAGAAATAATCGAATTTTTTTGATGTTTCCAAATATAATTATTCAAACTATGACTAAAATTCATCATTCAACCAAGCTCAATCTCTCAGATCGAAAAGTCCCGACTGAAAATTAGATCAATGAAGAATCTGAATGATGTCGAGTAAAATTTACTGTTACAAAATCTGAATTTTCGGGTTGACTCCTTAACATAATCGAAATTTTTTGATGTTTTCACTTATGAATATTCGAACTATGACTGAAATTCATCATTCAACCGAGCTCAGTCTCACAGATCGAAAAGTCCCGAGTGGAAATGAGACCAATACAGAATCTGAATAAACTCGAGTCGAATATTAATGTTACAAAATCTGAATTTTTGGGTATACTGCTGGGAATAATCGGAATTTTTTGAATGTTTTTACTAATAATTATTCAAATTATGATTAAAATTCATCATTCAACCGAGCTTAGTCTCTCAGATCGAAAAGTCTCGAGTAAAAATTAGACCAGTACAAAATCTCAATAATCTCGAGTCGAATTTTGATGTTACAAAATCTCAATTTTTGGGTAAACTGCTGTGAATAATCGGATTTTTTTGATGTTTCCACATATAATTATTCAAACTATGTCTGAAATTCATCATTCAACCGAGCTCAGTCTCACAGATCAAAAAGTCCCGAGTGGAAATGAGACCAATACAGAATCTGAATAAACTCGAGTCGAATATTAATGTTACAAAATCTGAATTTTTGGGTATACTGCTGGGAATAATCGAATTTTTTGAATGTTTTTACTAATAATTATTCAAATTATGACTAAAATTCATCATTCAATCGAGCTCAGTCCCTCAGATCAAAAAGTCTCGAGTGAAAATTAGACCAATACAAAATCTAAATAATTTCGAGTCGAATTTCAATGCTACAAAATCTGAATTTTCGGGTATACTGCTGGTAATAATCGGAATTTTTTGAATGTTTTCACTAATAATTATTCAAATTACGACTAAAATTCATCATTCAACCGAGCACAGTCCCTCAGATCAAAAAGTCTCGAGTGAAAATTAGACCAGTACAAAATCTCAATCATCTAGAGTCGAATTTTAATGTTACAAAATCTCAATTTTTGGGTAAACTGCTGTGAATAATCGGATTTTTTCGATGTTTTTACATATAAATATTCAAACTATGTCTAAAATTCATCATTCAACCGAGCTCAGTCTCACAGATCAAAAAGTCCCGAGTGGAAATGAGACCAATACAGAATCTGAATAAACTCGAGTCGAATATTAATGTTACAAAGTCTGAATTTTTGGGTAAACTGCTGTGAATAATCGGATATATTTGATGTTTCCACATATAATTATTCAAACTATGTCTGAAATTCATCATTCAACCGAGCTCAGTCTCACAGATCAAAAAGTCCCGAGTGGAAATGAGACCAATACAGAATCTGAATAAACTCGAGTCGAATATTAATGTTACAAAATCTGAATTTTTGGGTATACTGCTGGGAATAATCGAATTTTTTGAATGTTTTTACTAATAATTATTCAAATTATGACTAAAATTCATCATTCAATCGAGCTCAGTCCCTCAGATCAAAAAGTCTCGAGTGAAAATTAGACCAATACAAAATCTAAATAATTTCGAGTCGAATTTCAATGCTACAAAATCTGAATTTTCGGGTATACTGCTGGTAATAATCGGAATTTTTTGAATGTTTTCACTAATAATTATTCAAATTACGACTAAAATTCATCATTCAACCGAGCACAGTCCCTCAGATCAAAAAGTCTCGAGTGAAAATTAGACCAGTACAAAATCTCAATTATCTAGAGTCGAATTTTAATGTTACAAAATCTCAATTTTTGGGTAAACTGCTGTGAATAATCGGATTTTTTTGATGTTTTTACATATAAATATTCAAACTATGTCTAAAATTCATCATTCAACCGAGCTCAGTATCACCAATGAGACCAAACAGAATCTGAATAAACTCGAGTCGAATATTAATGTTACAAAATCTGAATTTTTGGGTATACTGCTGGGAATAATCGGAATTTTTTGAATGTTTTTACTAATAATTATTCAAATTATGACTAAAATTCATCATTCAATCGAGCTCAGTCCCTCAGATCAAAAAGTCTCGAGTGAAAATTAGACCAATACAAAATCTAAATAATTTCGAGTCGAATTTCAATGCTACAAAATCTGAATTTTCGGGTATACTGCTGGGAATAATCGGAATTTTTTGAATGTTTTCACTAATAATTATTCAAATTATGTCTAAAATTCATCATTCAACCGAGCACAGTCTCACAGATCAAAAAGTCCCGAGTGAAAATGAGACCGATACAGAATCTGAATAAACTCGAGTCGAATATTAATGTTACAAAATCTGAATTTTTGGGTAAACTGCTAGGAATAATCGAATTTTTTGGATGTTTCCAATTATAATTATTCAAACTATGACTAAAATTCATCATTCAACCGAGCTCAGTCTCTCAGATCAAAAAGTCTCGAGTGAAAATCAGACCAATACAAAATCTAAATCATCTCGAGTCGAATTTTAATGTTACAAAATCTCAATTTTTGGGTAAACTGCTGTGAATAATCGGATTTTTTTGATGTTTTTACATATAAATATTCAAACTATGTCTAAAATTCATCATTCAACCGAGCTCAGTCCCTCAGATCAAAAAGTCTCGAGTGAAAATTAGACCAGTACAAAATCTCAATCATCTAGAGTCGAATTTTAATGTTACAAAATCTCAATTTTTGGGTAAACTGCTGTGAATAATCGGATTTTTTTGATGTTTTTACATATAAATATTCAAACTATGTCTAAAATTCATCATTCAACCGAGCTCAGTCTCACAGATCAAAAAGTCCCGAGTGGAAATGAGACCGATACAGAATCTGAATAAACTCGAGTCGAATATTAATGTTACAAAATCTGAATTTTTGGGTATACTGCTGGGAATAATCGGAATTTTTTGAATGTTTTTACTAATAATTATTCAAATTATGAGTAAAATTCATCATTCAACCGAGCACAGTCCCTCAGATCAAAAAGTCTCGAGTGAAAATTAGACCAGTACAAAATCTCAATTATCTAGAGTCGAATTTTAATGTTACAAAATCTCAATTTTTGGGTAAACTGCTGTGAATAATCGGAATTTTTTGAATGTTTCTACCAATAATTATTCAAATTATGACTAAAATTCATCATTCAACCGAGCTCAGTCTCACAGATCGAAAAGTCCCGAGTGAAAATGAGACCGATACAGAATCTGAATAAACTCGAGTCGAATATTAATGTTACAAAATCTCAATTTTTGGGTAAACTGCTGTTAATAATCGGATTTTTTCGATGTTTTTACATATAAATAT
Source organism: Adalia bipunctata (assembly GCA_910592335.1). Lineage (NCBI taxonomy): Eukaryota > Metazoa > Arthropoda > Insecta > Coleoptera > Coccinellidae > Adalia > Adalia bipunctata. Next base: position 30,739,950 of record OU342955.1, read on the forward strand.
TCAAACTATGTCTAAAATTCATCATTCAACCGAGCTCAGTATCACCAATGAGACCAATACAGAATCTGAATAAACTCGAGTCGAATATTAATGTTAAAAAATCTGAATTTTTGGGTATACTGCTGGGAATAATCGGAATTTTTTGAATGTTTTTACTAATAATTATTCAAATTATGACTAAAATTCATCATTCAATCGAGCTCAGTCCCTCAGATCAAAAAGTCTCGAGTGAAAATTAGACCAATACAAAAACATTAATATTCGACTCGAGTTTATTCAGATTCTGTATTGGTCTCATTGGTGAGACTGAGCTCGGTTGAATGATGAATTTTAGACATAGTTTGAATATTTATATGTAAAAACATCAAAAAAATCCGATTATTCACAGCAGTTTACCCAAAAATTGAGATTTTGTAACATTAAAATTCGACTCTAGATAATTGAGATTTTGTACTGGTCTAATTTTCACTCGGGACTTTTTGATCTGAGGGACTGTGCTCGGTTGAATGATGAATTTTACTCATAATTTGAATAATTATTAGTAAAAACATTCAAAAAATTCCGATTATTCCCAGCAGTATACCCAAAAATTCAGATTTTGTAACATTAATATTCGACTCGAGTTTATTCAGATTCTGTATCGGTCTCATTTCCACTCGGGACTTTTTGATCTGTGAGACTGAGCTCGGTTGAATGATGAATTTTAGACATAGTTTGAATATTTATATGTAAAAACATCAAAAAAATCCGATTATTCACAGCAGTTTACCCAAAAATTGAGATTTTAACATTAAAATTCGACTCTAGATGATTGAGATTTTGTACTGGTCTAATTTTCACTCGAGACTTTTTGATCTGAGGGACTGAGCTCGGTTGAATGATGAATTTTAGACATAGTTTTAATATTTATATGTAAAAACATCAAAAAAATCCGATTATTCACAGCAGTTTACCCAAAAATTGAGATTTTGTAACATTAAAATTCGACTCGAGATGATTTAGATTTTGTATTGGTCTGATTTTCACTCGAGACTTTTTGATCTGAGAGACTGAGCTCGGTTGAATGATGAATTTTAGTCATAGTTTGAATAATTATAATTGGAAACATCCAAAAAATTCGATTATTCCTAGCAGTTTACCCAAAAATTCAGATTTTGTAACATTAATATTCGACTCGAGTTTATTCAGATTCTGTATCGGTCTCATTTTCACTCGGGACTTTTTGATCTGTGAGACTGTGCTCGGTTGAATGATGAATTTTAGACATAATTTGAATAATTATTAGTGAAAACATTCAAAAAATTCCGATTATTCCCAGCAGTATACCCGAAAATTCAGATTTTGTAGCATTGAAATTCGACTCGAAATTATTTAGATTTTGTATTGGTCTAATTTTCACTCGAGACTTTTTGATCTGAGGGACTGAGCTCGATTGAATGATGAATTTTAGTCATAATTTGAATAATTATTAGTAAAAACATTCAAAAAATTCCGATTATTCCCAGCAGTATACCCAAAAATTCAGATTTTGTAACATTAATATTCGACTCGAGTTTATTCAGATTCTGTTTGGTCTCATTGGTGATACTGAGCTCGGTTGAATGATGAATTTTAGACATAGTTTGAATATTTATATGTAAAAACATCGAAAAAATCCGATTATTAACAGCAGTTTACCCAAAAATTGAGATTTTGTAACATAAATATTCGACTCGAGTTTATTCAGATTCTGTATTGGTCTCATTGGTGAGACTGAGCGCGGTTGAATGATGAATTTTAGACATGGTTTGAATATTTATATGTAAAAACATCAAAAAAATCCGATTATTCACAGCAGTTTACCCAAAAATTGAGATTTTGTAACATTAAAATTCGACTCTAGATAATTGAGATTTTGTACTGGTCTAATTTTCACTCGAGACTTTTTGATCTGAGGGACTGTGCTCGGTTGAATGATGAATTTTAGTCATAATTCGAATAATTATTAGTGAAAACATTCAAAAAATTCCGATTATATCCAGCAGTATACCCAAAAATTCAGATTTTGTAACATTAATATTCGACTCGAGTTTATTCAGATTCTGTATCGGTCTCATTTCCACTCGGGACTTTTTGATCTGTGAGACTGAGCTCGGTTGAATGATGAATTTTAGACATAGTTTGAATAATTATATGTGAAAACATCAAAAAAATCCGATTATTCACAGCAGTTTACCCAAAAATTGTGATTTTGTAACATTAAAATTCGACTCGAGATGATTGAGATTTTGTACTGGTCTAATTTTCACTCGAGACTTTTCGATCTGAGGGACTGAGCTCGGTTGAATGATGAATTTTAGACATAGTTTGAATATTTATATGTAAAAACATCAAAAAATCCGATTATTCACAGCAGTTTACCCAAAAATTGAGATTTTGTAACATTAAAATTCGACTCTAGATGATTGAGATTTTGTACTGGTCTAATTTTTACTCGAGACTTTTTGATCTGAGAGACTGTGCTCGGTTGAATGATGAATTTTAGTCATAATTTGAATAATTATTAGTAAAAACATTCAAAAAATTCCGATTATTCCCAGCAGTATACCCGAAAATTCAGATTTTGTAACATTAATATTCGACTCGAGTTTATTCAGATTCTGCATCGGTCTCATTTCCACTCGGGACTTTTTGATCTGTGAGACTGAGCTGGGTTGAATGATGAATTTTAGACATAGTTTGAATAATTATATGTGAAAACATCAAAAAAATCCGATTATTCACAGCAGTTTACCCAAAAACTGAGATTTTGTAACATTAAAATTCGACTCGAGATGATTGAGATTTTGTACTGGTCTAATTTTCACTCGAGACTTTTTGATCTGAGGGACTGAGCTCGGTTGAATGATGAATTTTAGACATAGTTTGAATATTTATATGTAAATACATAAAAAAATCCGATTATTCACAGCAGTTTACCCAAAAAGTGAGATTTTGTAACATTAAAATTCGACTCTAGATAATTGAGATTTTGTACTGGTCTAATTTTCACTCGAGACTTTTTGATCTGAGGGACTGTGCTCGGTTGAATGATGAATTTTAGACATAGTTTGAATATTTATATGTGAAAATATCAAAAAAATCCTTTTATTCACAGCAGTTTACCCAAATATTGAGATTTTGTAACATTAAAATTCGACTCTAGATGATTGAGATTTTGTACTGGTCTAATTTTCACTCGAGACTTTTTGATCTGAGGGAGTGTGCTCGGTTGAATGATGAATTTTAGTCATAATTTGAATAATTATCAGTAAAAACATTCAAAAAATTCCGATTATTTCCATCAGTATACCCAAAAATTCAGATTTTGTAACATTAATATTCGACTCGAGTTTATTCAGATTCTGTATCGGTCTCATTTCCACTCGGGACTTTTTGATCTGTGAGACTGAGCTGGGTTGAATGATGAATTTTAGACATAGTTTGAATAATTATATGTGAAAACATCAAAAAAATCCGATTATTCACAGCAGTTTACCCAAAAACTGAGATTTTGTAACATTAAAATTCGACTCGAGATGATTGAGATTTTGTACTGGTCTAATTTTCACTCGAGACTTTTTGATCTGAGGGACTGAGCTCGGTTGAATGATGAATTTTAGACATAGTTTGAATATTTATATGTAAAAACATCAAAAAAATCCGTTTATTCACAGCAGTTTACCCAAAAATTGAGATTTTGTAACATTAAAATTCGACTCTAGATGATTGAGATTTTGTACTGGTCTAATTTTCACTCGAGACTTTTGGATCTGAGGGACTGTGCTCGGTTGAATGATTAATTTTAGTCATAATTTGAATAATTATAAGTAAAAACATTCAAAAAATTCCGATTATTTCCAGCAGTATACCCAAAAATTCAGATTTTGTAACATTAATATTCGACTCGAGTTTATTCAGATTCTGTATTGGTCTCATTGGTGAGACTAAGCTCGGTTGAATGATGAATTTTAGACATAGTTTGAATATTTATATGTAGAAACATAAAAAAAAACCGATTATTCACAGCAGTTTACCCAAAAATTGAGATTTTGTAACATTAAAATTCGACTCTAGATAATTGAGATTTTGTACTGGTCTAATTTTCACTCGAGACTTTTTGATCTGAGGGACTGTGCTCGGTTGAATGATGAATTTTAGACATGGTTTGAATATTTATATGTGAAAATATCAAAAAAATCCGTTTATTCACAGCAGTTTACCCAAAAATTGAGATTTTGTAACATTAAAATTCGACTCTAGATGATTGAGATTTTGTACTGGTCTAATTTTCACTCGAGACTTTTTGATCTGAGGGACTGTGCTCGGTTGAATGATGAATTTAAGTCATAATTTGAATAATTATTAGTAAAAACATTCAAAAAATTCCGATTATTCCCATCAGTATACCCAAAAATTCAGATTTTGTAACATTAATATTCGACTCGAGTTTATTCAGATTCTGTATCGGTCTCATTTCCACTCGGGACTTTTTGATCTGTGAGACTGAGCTGGGTTGAATGATGAATTTTAGACATAGTTTGAATAATTATATGTGAAAACATCAAAAAACTCCGATTATTCACAGCAGTTTACCCAAAAACTGAGATTTTGTAACATTAAAATTCGACTCGAGATGATTGAGATTTTGTACTGGTCTAATTTTCACTCGAGACTTTTTGATCTGAGGGACTGAGCTCGGTTGAATGATGAATTTTAGACATAGTTTGAATATTTATATGTAAAAACATCAAAAAAATCCGTTTATTCACAGCAGTTTACCCAAAAATTGAGATTTTGTAACATTAAAATTGGACTCTAGATGATTGAGATTTTGTACTGGTCTAATTTTTACTCGAGACTTTTTGATCTGAGGGACTGTGCTCGGTTGAATGATGAATTTTAGTCATAGTTTGAATAATTATAATTGGAAGCATAAAAAAAATTCGATTATTCCTAGCAGTTCATCCAAAAATTCAGATTTTGTAACGTTAATATTCGACTCGAGTTTATTCAGATTCTGTATTGGTCTCATTTCCACTCGGGACTTTTTGATCTGTGAGACTGAGCTCGGTTGAATGATGAATTTCAGACATAGTTTGAATATTTATATGTAAAAACATTCAAAAAATTCCGATTATTCCCAGCAGTATACCCGAAAATTGAGATTTTGTAACATTAAAATTCGACTCGAGATTATTGAGATTTTGTACTGGTCCAATTTTCACCCGAGACTTTTTGATCTGAGTGACTGAGCTCGGTTGAATGATGAATTTTAATCATGGTTTGAATAATTATTAGTGAAAATATTCAAAAAATTCCGATTATTCCCAGCAGTATACCTGAAAATTCAGATTTTGTAGCATTGAAATTCGACTCGAAATTATTTAGATTTTGTATTGGTCTAATTTTCACTCGAGACTTTTTGATCTGAGGGACTGAGCTCGATTGAATAATGAATTTTAGTCATAATTTGAATAATTATAAGTAAAAACATTCAAAAAATTCCGATTATTTCCAGCAGTATACCCAAAAATTCAGATTTTGTAACATTAATATTCGACTCGAGTTTATTCAGATTCTGTATTGGTCTCATTGGTGAGACTAAGCTCGGTTGAATGATGAATTTTAGACATAGTTTGAATATTTATATGTAGAAACATCAAAAAAATCCGATTATTCACAGCAGTTTACCCAAAAATTGAAATTTTGTAACATTAAAATTCGACTCTAGATAATTGAGATTTTGTACTGGTCTAATTTTCACTCGAGACTTTTTGATCTGAGGGACTGTGCTCGGTTGAATGATGAATTTTAGACATAGTTTGAATATTTATATGTGAAAACATCAAGAAAATCCGTTTATTCACAGCAGTTTACCCAAAAATTGAGATTTTGTAACATTAAAATTCGACTATAGATGATTGAGATTTTGTACTGGTCTAATTTTCACTCGAGACTTTTTGATCTGAGGGACTGTGCTCGGTTGAATGATGAATTTTAGTCATAGTTTGAATAATTATAATTGGAAATATAAAAAAAATTCGATTATTCCTAGCAGTTCATCCAAAAATTCATATTTTGTAACGTTAATATTCGACTCGAGTTTATTCAGATTCTGTATTGGTCTCATTTCCACTCGGGACTTTTTGATCTGTGAGACTGAGCTCGGTTGAATGATGAATTTCAGACATAGTTTGAATATTTATATGTAAAAACATCAAAAAAATCCGTTTATTCCCAGCAGTATACCCGAAAATTGAGATTTTGTAACATTAAAATTCGACTCGAGATTATTGAGATTTTGTACTGGTCCAATTTTCACCCGAGACTTTTTGATCTGAGGGACTGAGCTCGGTTGAATGATGAATTTTGATCATGGTTTGAATAATTATAAGTAAAAATATCCAAAAAAATCCGATTATTCCCAGCAGTTCACCCAGAAATTCAGATTTTTTTATTGGTCTGATTTTCACTCGGGACTTTTTGATCGGAGAGACTGAGCTCGGTTGAATGATGAAATTTAGTCATAGTTTGATTTACTGATTAGTTTGAATGATTGAATTTTCGAGTTTTTGAATTTTGAATTTTCGAATTTTTGAGAATTTTTGAAAATTTGAATTTTTGAATTCTTGAAATTTTGAAATTTTGAATTTTCGAATTTTCGAATTTTTGAATTTTTGAATTTTTGAATTTTTGAATTTTTGAATTTTTGAATTTTTGAATTTTTGAATTTTTGAATTTTTGAATTTTTGAATTTTTGGATTCCTGAATTTTTGAATTTTTGAATTTTTGAATTTTTGAATTTTTGAATTTTTGAATTTTTGAATTTTTGAATTTTTGAATTTTTGAATTTTTGAATTTTTGAATTTTTGAATTTTTGAATTTTTGAATTTTTGAATTTTTGAATTTTTGAATTTTTGAATTTTTGAATTTTTGAATTTTTGAATTTTTGAATTTTTGAATTTTTTGAATTTTTGAATTTTTGAATTTTCGAATTTTTGAATTTTTGAATTTTTGAATTTTTGAATTTTTGAATTTTTGAATTTTTGAATTTTTGAATTTTTGAATTTTTGAATTTTTGAATTTTCGAACTTTTGAATTTTTGAATTTTTGAATTTTTGAATTTTTGAATTTTTGAATTTTTGAATTTTTGAATTTTTGAATTTTTGAATTTTTGAATTTTTGAATTTTTGAATTTTTGAATTTTCAAATTTTTTAATTTTTGAATTTCTGATTTTTTTTTTTTTTGAACATTTGAATTCGAGAAAAACCGATTATTTCCAGCTGTTACCCAAAAATCAATATTTTGTGACTTCAGGTTCGACTCGAGATCATTCAGATTCTTTATTGGTCTAATTTTCAATCGGGACCTCTCGATCTGAGAGACTGAGCTTGGTGGAATGATGGATTTCAGTCGGATTTTGAATAATTATAAGTAAAAACATCCAAAAAATCTGATTATTCCCAGCAGTTCACCCAAAAAATTCAGATTTTGTAACATTAATATTCGACTCGAGTTTATTCAGATTCTGTATTGGTCTCATTTCCACTCGGGACTTTTTGATCTGTGAGACTGAGCTCGGTTGAATGATGAATTTTAGACATAGTTTGAATATTTATATGTAAAAACATCAAAAAAATCCGATTATTCACAGCAGTTTACCCAAAAATTGAGATTTTGTAACATTAAAATTCGACTCTAGATGATTGAGATTTTGTACTGGTCTAATTTTTACTCGAGACTTTTTGATCTGAAGGACTGTGCTCGGTTGAATGATGAATTTTAGTCATAATTCGAATAATTATTAGTGAAAACATTCAAATAATTCCGATTATTCTCAGCAGTATACCCGAAATTTCAGATTTTGTAGCATTGAAATTCGACTCGAAACTATTTAGATTTTGTATTGGTCTGATTTTCACTCGAGACTTTTTGATCTGAGGGACTGAGCTCGATTGAATGATGAATTTTAGTCATAATTTGAATAATTATAATTGGAAACATCCAAAAAATTCGATTATTTCTAGCAGTTTACCCAAAAATTCAGATTTTGTAACATTAATATTCGACTCGAGTTTATTCAGATTCTGTATCGGTCTCATTTTCACTCGGGACTTTTTGATCTGTGAGACTGAGCTCGGTTGTATGATGAATTTTAGACATAATTTGAATAATTATTAGTGAAAACATTCAAAAAATTCCGATTATTCCCAGCAGTATACCCGATAATTCAGATTTTGTAGCATTGAAATTCGACTCGAAATTATTTAGATTTTGTATTGGTCTAATTTTCACTCGAGACTTTTTGATCTGAGGGACCTAGCTCGATTGAATGATGAATTTTAGTCATAATTTGAATAATTATTAGTAAAAAAATTCAAAAAATTCCGATTATTCCCAGCAGATACCCAAAAATTCAGATTTTGTAACATTAATATTCGACTCGAGTTTATTCAGATTGGTCTCATTGGTGAGACTGAGCTCGGTTGAATGATGAATTTTAGACATAGTTTGAATATTTATATGTAAAAACATCAAAAAAATCCGATTATTTACAGCAGTTTACCCAAAAATTGAGATTTTGTAACATTAAAATTCGACACTAGATAATTGAGATTTTGTACTGGTCTAATTTTCACTCGAGACTTTTTGATCTGAGGGACTGTGCTCGGTTGAATGATGAATTTTAGTCATAATTTGAATAATTATTAGTAAAAACATTCAAAAAATTCCGATTATTCCCAGCAGTATACCCAAAAATTCAGATTTTGTAACATTAATATTCGACTCGAGTGTATTCAGATTCTGTATCGGTCTCGTTTCCACTCGGGACTTTTTGATCTGTGAGACTGAGCTCGGTTGAATGATGAATTTTAGACATAGTTTGAATAATTATATGTGAAAACATCAAAAAAATCCGATTATTCACAGCAGTTCACCCAAAAATTGAGATTTTGTAACATTAAAATTCGACTCGAGATGATTGAGATTTTGTACTGGTCTAATTTTCACTCGAGACTTTTTGATCTGAGGGACTGAGCTCGGTTGAATGATGAATTTTAGACATAGTTTGAATATTTATATGTAAAAACATCAGAAAAATCCGATTATTCACAGCAGTTTACCCAAAAATTGAGATTTTGTAACATTAAAATTCGACTCTAGATGATTGAGATTTTGTACTGGTCTAATATTTACTCGAGACTTTTTGATCTGAGGGACTGTGCTCGGTTGAATGATGAATTTTAGTCATAGTTTGAATAATTATAATTGGAAACATAAAAAAAATCGATTATTCCTAGCAGTTCATCCAAAAATTCAGATTTTGTGTTAATATTCGACTCGAGTTTATTCAGATTCTGTATTGGTCTCATTTCCAGTCTGGACTTTTTGATCTGTGAGACTGAGCTCGGTTGAATGATGAATTTTAGACATAGTTTGAATAATTATATGTGAAAACATCAAAAAAATCCGATTATTCACAGCAGTTTACCCAAAAATTGAGATTTTGTAACATTAAAATTCGACTCTAGATAATTGAGATTTTGTACTGGTCTAATTTTCACTCGAGACTTTTTGGGACTGTGCTCGGTTGAATGATGAATTTTAGACATAGTTTGAATATTTATATGTAAAAACATCAAAAAATTCCGATCATTCCCATCAGTATACCCAAAAATTCAGATTTTGTAACATTAATTGTCGACTCGAGTTTATTCAGATTCTGTATCGGTCTCATTTCCACTCGGGACTTTTTGATCTGTGAGACTGAGCTGGGTTGAATGATGAATTTTAGACATAGTTTGAATAATTATATGTGAAAACATCAAAGAAATCCGATTATTCACAGCAGTTTACCCAAAAACTGAGATTTTGTAACATTAAAATTCGACTCGAGATGATTGAGATTTTGTACTGGTCTAATTTTCACTCGAGACTTTTTGATCTGAGGGACTGAGCTCGGTTGAATGATGAATTTTAAACATAGTTTGAATATTTATATGTAAAAACATCAAAAAAATCCGTTTATTCACAGCAGTTTACCCAAAAATTGAGATTTTGTAACATTAAAATTCGACTCTAGATGATTGAGATTTTGTACTGGTCTAATTTTTACTCGAGACTTTTTGATCTGAGGGACTGTGCTCGGTTGAATGATGAATTTTAGTCATAGTTTGAATAATTATAATTGGAAACATAAAAAAAATCGATTATTCCTAGCAGTTCATCCAAAAATTCAGATTTTGTAACGTTAATATTCGACTCGAGTTTATTCAGATTCTGTATTGGTCTCATTTCCACTCGGGACTTTTTGATCTGTGAGACTGAGCTCGGTTGAATGATGAATTTCAGACATAGTTTGAATAATTATTAGTGAAAACATTCAAAAAATTCCGATTATTCCCAGCAGTATACCCGAAAATTGAGATTTTGTAACATTTAAATTCGACTCGAGATTATTGAGATTTTGTACCTGGTCCAATTTTCACCCGAGACTTTTTGATCTGAGGGACTGAGCTCGGTTGAATGATGAATTTTAATCATGGTTTGAATAATTATAAGTAAAAATATCCAAAAAAATCCGATTATTCCCAGCAGTTCACCCAGAGATTCAGATTTTTTTATTGGTCTGATTTTCACTCGGACTTTTTGATCGGAGAGACTGAGCTCGGTTGAATGATGAAATTTAGTCATAGTTTGATTTACTGATTAGTTTGAATGATTGAATTTTCGAGTTTTTGAATTTTGAATTTTCGAATTTTTGAGAATTTTTGAAAATTTGAATTTTTGAATTCTTGAAATTTTGAAATTTTGAATTTTCGAATTTTTGAATTTTTGAATTTTTGAATTTTTGAATTTTTGAATTCTTGAGTTTTTGAATTTTTGAATTTTTGAATTTTTGAATTTTTGAATTTTTGAATTTTTGAATTTTTGAATTTTTGAATTTTTGAATTTTTGAATTTTTGAATTTTTGAATTTTTGAATTTTTGGATTTTTGAATTTTTGAATTTTTGAATTTTTGAATTTTTGAATTTTTGAATTTTTGAATTTTTGAATTTTTGAATTTTTGAATTTTTGAATTTTTGAATTTTTGAATTTTTGAATTTTTGAATTTTTGAATTTTTGAATTTTTGAATTTTTTGAATTTTTGAATTTTTGAATTTTTGAATTTTTGAATTTTTGAATTTTTGAATTTTTGAATTTTTGAATTTTTGAATTTTTGAATTTTTGAATTTTTGAATTTTTGAATTTTTGAATTTTTGAATTTTTGAATTTTTGAATTTTTGAATTTTTGAATTTTTGAATTTTCGAATTTTTGAATTTTTGAATTTTTGAATTTTTGAATTTTTGAATTTTTGAATTTTTGAATTTTCAAATTTTTGAATTTTTGAATTTTTGATTTTTTTTTTTTGAACATTTGAATTCGAGAAAAACCGATTATTTCCAGCTGTTACCCAAAAATCAATATTTTGTGACTTCAGGTTCGACTCGAGATCATTCAGATTCTTTATTGGTCTAATTTTCAATCGGGACCTCTCGATCTGAGAGACTGACCTTGGTTGAATGATGGATTTCAGTCGAATTTTGAATAATTATAAGTAAAAACATCCAAAAAATCTGATTATTCCCAGCAGTTTACCCAAAAAATTCAGATTTTGTAACATTAAAATTCGAATCAAGATGATTGAGATTTTGTACTGGTCTGATTTTCACTCAAGACTTTTGGATCTGAGGGACTGAGCTCGGTCGAATAATGAATTTAAGTCATAGTTTGAATAATTATAATTGGAAACATCAAAAAAATTCGATTATTCCTAGCAGTTTACCCAGAAATTCAGATTTTGTAACATTAATATTCGACTCGAGATTATTCAGATTCTGTATTGGTCTCATTTCCACTCTGGACTTTTTGATCTGTGAGACTGAGCTCGGTTGAATGATGAATTTCAGACATGGTTTGAATAATTATATATGAAAACATCAAAAAAATCCGATTATTCACAGCAGTTTACCCAAAAATTGAGATTTTGTAACATTAAAATTCGACTCTAGATGATTGAGATTTTGTACTGGTCTAATTTTTACTCGAGACTTTTTGATCTGAGGGACTGTGCTCGGTTGAATGATGAATTTTAGTCATAATTCGAATAATTATTAGTGAAAACATTCAAAAAATTCCGATTATTCCCAGCAGTATACCCGAAAATTCAGATTTTGTAGCATTGAAATTCGACTCGAAATTATTTAGATTTTGTATTGGTCTAATTTTCACTCGAGACTTTTTGATCTGAGGGACTGAGCTCGATTGAATGATGAATTTTAGTCATAATTTGAATAATTATTAGTAAAAACATTCAAAAAATTCCGATTATTCCCAGCAGTATACCCAAAAATTCAGATTTTGTAACATTAATATTCGACTCGAGTTTATTCAGATTGGTCTCATTGGTGAGACTGAGCTCGGTTGAATGATGAATTTTAGACATAGTTTGAATATTTATATGTAAAAACATCAAAAAAATCCGATTATTTACAGCAGTTTACCCAAAAATTGAGATTTTGTAACATTAAAATTCGACACTAGATAATTGAGATTTTGTACTGGTCTAATTTTCACTCGAGACTTTTTGATCTGAGGGACTGTGCTCGGTTGGGTTGAATGATGAATTTTAGTCATAATTTGAATAATTATTAGTTAAAACATTCAAAAAATTCCGATTATTCCCAGCAGTATACCCAAAAATTCAGATTTTGTAACATTAATATTCGACTCGAGTTTATTCAGATTCTGTATCGGTCTCGTTTCCACTCGGGACTTTTTGATCTGTGAGACTGAGCTCGGTTGAATGATGAATTTTAGACATAGTTTGAATAATTATATGTGAAAACATCAAAAAAATCCGATTATTCACAGCAGTTCACCCAAAAATTGAGATTTTGTAACATTAAAATTCGACTCGAGATGATTGAGATTTTGTACTGGTCTAATTTTCACTCGAGACTTTTTGATCTGAGGGACTGAGCTCGGTTGAATGATGAATTTTAGACAACACAGCTGTTACCCAAAAATCAATATTTTGTGACTTCAGGTTCGACTCGAGATCATTCAGATTCTTTATTGGTCTAATTTTCAATCGGGACCTCTCGATCTGAGAGACTGAGCTTGGTTGAATGATGGATTTCAGTCAAATTTTGAATAATTATAAGTAAAAACATTGAAAAAATACGATTATTTCCAGCAGTTTACCCAAAAATTCATATTTTGTGACAATAAAATTCGACTCGGGATTATTCAGATTCTTTATTGGTCTAATTTTCACTCGCGACTTTTCGATCTGAGAAACTGAGCTTGTTTGAATGATGAATTTTAGTCATAGTAAGAATAAAAACATGTCTAAAATTCATCATTCAACCGAGCTCAGTCTCACAGATCAAAAAGTCCCGAGTGGAAATGAGACCGATACAGAATCTGAATAAACTCGAGTCGAATATTAATGTTACAAAATCTGAATTTTTGGGTATACTGCTGGGAATAATCGGAATTTTTTGAATGTTTTTACTAATAATTATTCAAATTATGACTGAAATTCATCATTCAACCGAGCACAGTCCCTCAGATCAAAAAGTCTCGAGTGAAAATTAGACCAGTACAAAATCTCAATTATCTAGAGTCGAATTTTAATGTTACAAAATCTCAATTTTTGGGCAAACTGCTGTGAATAATCGGATTTTTTTGATGTTTTTACATATAAATATTCAAACTATGTCTAAAATTCATCATTCAACCGAGCTCAGTCTCACCAATGAGACCAATACAGAATCTGAATGAACTCGAGTCGAATATTAATGTTACAAAATCTGGATTTTTGGGTATACTGCTGGGAATAATCGGAATTTTTTGAATGTTTTTACTAATAATTATTCAAATTATGACTAAAATTCATCATTCAATCGAGCTCAGTCCCTCAGATCAAAAAGTCTCGAGTGAAAATTAGACCAATACAAAATCTAAATAATTTCGAGTCGAATTTCAATGCTACAAAATCTGAATTTTCGGGTATACTGCTGGGAATAATCGGAATTTTTTGAATGTTTTCACTAATAATTATTCAAATTATGTCTAAAATTCATCATTCAACCGAGCTCAGTCTCACAGATCAAAAAGTCCCGAGTGAAAATGAGACCGATACAGAATCTGAATAAACTCGAGTCGAATATTAATGTTACAAAATCTGAATTTTTGGGTAAACTGCTAGAAATAATCGAATTTTTTGGATGTTTCCAATTATAATTATTCAAATTATGACTAAAATTCATCATTCAATCGAGCTCAGTCCCTCAGATCAAAAAGTCTCGAGTGAAAATCAGACCAATACAAAATCTAAATAATTTCGAGTCGAATTTCAATGCTACAAAATTTGAATTTTTGGGTATACTGCTGGGAATAATCGGAATTTTTTGAATGTTTTTACTAATAATTATTCAAATTATGACTAAAATTCATCATTCAACCGAGCACAGTCCCTCAGATCAAAAAGTCTCGAGTGAAAATTAGACCAGTACAAAATCTCAATTATCTAGAGTCGAATTTTAATGTTACAAAATCTCAATTTTTGGGTAAACTGCTGTGAATAATCGGATTTTTTTGATGTTTTCATATATAATTATTCAAACCATGTCTGAAATTCATCATTCAACCGAGCTCAGTCTCACAGATCAAAAAGTCCCTAGTGGAAATGAGACCAATACAGAATCTGAATGAACTCGAGTCGAATATTAACACAAAATCTGAATTTTTGGATGAACTGCTAGGAATAATCGATTTTTTTTTTATGTTTCCAATTATAATTATTCAAACTGCTGTGAATAATCGGATTTTTTTGATGTTTCTACATATAAATATTCAAACTATGTCTAAAATTCATCATTCAACCGAGCTTAGTCTCACCAATGAGACCAATACAGAATCTGAATAAACTCGAGTCGAATATTAATGTTACAAAATCTGAATTTTTGGGTATACTGCTGGAAATAATCGGAATTTTTTGAATGTTTTTACTTATAATTATTCAAATTATGACTAAAATTCATCATTCAATCGAGCTCAGTCTCTCAGATCAAAAAGTCTCGAGTGAAAATTAGACCAATATAAAATCTAAATAATTTCGAGTCGAATTTCAATGCTACAAAATCTGAATTTTCGGGTATACTGCTGGGAATAATCGGAATTTTTTGAATATTTTCACTAATAATTATTCAAATAATGTCTAAAATTCATCATTCAACCGAGCTCAGTCTCACAGATCAAAAAGTCCCGAGTAGAAATGAGACCGATACAGAATCTGAATAAACTCGAGTCGAATATTAATGTTACAAAATCTGAATTTTTGGGTGAACTGCTAGGAATAATCGAATTTTTTGGATGTTTCCAATTATAATTATTCAAACTATGACTAAAATTCATCATTCAACCGAGCTCAGTCTCTCAGATCGAAAAGTCTCGAGTGAAAATCAGACCAATACAAAATCTGAATAATTTCGAGTCGAATTTCAATGTTACAAAATCTGAATTTTCGGGTAGACTCCTTAACATAATCGGAATTTTTTGATGTTTTCACTTATGAATATTCGAACTATGACTAAAATTCATCATTCAACCGAGCTGAGTCTCTCAGATCAAAAAGTCTCGAGTGAAAATCAGACCAATACAAAATCTAAATAATTTCGAGTCGAGTTTCAATGCTACAAAATCTGAATTTTCGGGTATACTGCTGGGAATAATCGGAATTTTTTGAATGTTTTTACTAATAATTATTCAAATTATGACTAAAATTCATCATTCAACCGAGCACAGTCTCTCAGATCAAAAAGTCTCGAGTAAAAATTAGACCAGTACAAAATCTCAATCATCTAGAGTCGAATTTTAATGTTACAAAATCTCAATTTTTGAGTAAACTGCTGTGAATAATCGGATTTTTTTGATGTTTTTACATATAAATATTCAAACTATGTCTAAAATTCATCATTCGACCGAGCTCAGTCCCTCAGATCGAAAAGTCTCGAGTGAAAATTAGACCAGTACAAAATCTCAATCATCTCGAGTCGAATTTTAATGTTACAAAATCTCAATTTTTGGGTAAACTGCTGTAAATAATCGGATTTTTTTGATGTTTTTACATATAAATATTCAAACTATGTCTAAAATTCATCATTCAACCGAGCTCAGTCTTACCAATGAGACCAATCTGAATAAACTCGAGTCGAATATTAATGTTACAAAATCTGAATTTTTGGGTATACTGCTGGGAATAATCGGAATTTTTTGAATTTTTTTACTAATAATTATTCAAATTATGACTAAAATTCATCATTCAATCGAGCTAGGTCCCTCAGATCAAAAAGTCTCGAGTGAAAATTAGACCAAACAAAATCTAAATAATTTCGAGTCGAATTTCAATGCTACAAAATCTGAATTTTCGGGTATACTGCTGGGAATAATCGGAATTTTTTGAATGTTTTCACTAATAATTATTCAAATTATGTCTAAAATTCATCATTCAACCGAGCTCAGTCTCACAGATCAAAAAGTCCCGAGTGAAAATGAGACCGATACAGAATCTGAATAAACTCGAGTCGAATATTAATGTTACAAAATCTGAATTTTTGGGTAAACTGCTAGAAATAATCGAATTTTTTGGATGTTTCCAATTATAATTATTCAAATTATGACTAAAATTCATCATTCAATCGAGCTCAGTCCCTCAGATCATAAAGTCTCGAGTGAAAATCAGACCAATACAAAATCTAAATAGTTTCGAGTCGAATTTCAATGCTACAAAATCTGAAATTTCGGGTATACTGCTGAGAATAATCGGAATTTTTTGAATGTTTTCACTAATAATTATTCGAATTATGACTAAAATTCATCATTCAACCGAGCACAGTCCTTCAGATCAAAAAGTCTCGAGTAAAAATTAGACCAGTACAAAATCTCAATCATCTAGAGTCGAATTTTAATGTTACAAAATCTCAATTTTTGGGTAAACTGCTGTGAATAATCGGATTTTTTTGATGTTTTTACATATAAATATTCAAACTATGTCTAAAATTCATCATTCAACCGAGCTCAGTCTCACAGATCAAAAAGTCCCGAGTGGAAATGA